>UELW01000888.1:3897500-5097500 GCA_900490495.1 Danionella dracula
GGTCAAATGATCGGGGGAATAGATATGTTTTAAGAAGTCATAGTTTATATAATTATTTTTGAGTTTAGTTGTTGAGTTGGAATGTCAAACATAGATTTTTTTAACCTTACAAACGCAAATAACAAAATCAGAGTTTAATTATTTTGAAATCAATGTTCATCTTTTGTCATTAATTGCAGTGCTTTTCACAGTCAGCTAAGATATTTCTAATGCATCAAACTTAATTAAGCACCCTTTTAAAGGAAAAGCTTTTGAAGCCATACCAGCCTCTCTGTTGTCAGTCAGAAGGGTCTAGCAAATAACAACCAAATTAGTGTTCATTTGTCACATGGCTTTGCTGGATTGACAATACTTGGCGATTAAGGAAAGAATAGCTGTCTAAAATATAAATACACTACAGACACCTTTCTTTCCTTTCTTGTCAGTTCTTTCCAAATGGAAGAAAAGACAAGTCTGCGGTCTTGGGGTTCGCTATGGCACAAGTTCAGATCCCTGTCAGTTCGGTGAAGCCCTGTTCAAGGTCTTAAAGTCCACTTCTGGCTCAGGAGCTAGCACATTTGTGAAACAAGCAGCTTTGGGCTACATAAAAGAAGAAATTAGCTAAAGCCCTGTGGGAAAACACTTGAAGAAAGACATCCAGTGGAAGCTCAATTAATTAGGATTGCATTTATACTGTAGGCATTTCTTTAGCTCGATTCTCATGCAGTGGATCTAATCTAAAATGGCAGTCATGGAACTTTTGTTGATAATTTAGTTGATGATTTTTTTCATTCATTCAATCATTCATTCATTAATTCTTTATTATTTCTCTTCCCCCCCCCTCTTTTTCTCTCTCTTTATTTTCTCCTCTTTCTATCTTTATCTCTTTCTCCCGCTGTCTGTCATCCACATACCATAAATACCATGTTATATTCAAAGTATTTACCTGCCATTTGTTTTATGCTTCTAAATGTTTGTTGATGTAAAGTTTACCAGAGTCATCAAATGTAATATAAGTATAAATATATATAATATAATAAAATGGATTCATAAGTAAACAGTTAAACAACTTAAAAACCACATTAAACAAAACTAACTGCCAGCAAACAATTAAAACACTTTTGATAGTGTTCAAATCAATAGCTAAAAATTAACTAAGCACTTAATAAATAATTGATTTCTATCTCATTTCTGGATCCTCAAAATTCAATATTACACAAGAACACACACACGCACACCTCTACAGTGCTGAACCACACACCATGTTACTCAGTCTGAAAACAGAGGGTTTCCCACGGTGGACAGCTGTGCTCTCCCATGTACAATGCTTTATGTGTGTGTATGTGGGGGCCTCTGGCTCTCTCTCAGCTGGATCAGACCCATGATGATGAATGAGGCATGTAATATCACTACGCTCTTTGCCATTTCACCAACAGTCCAGCGTCCACATTCCTGTGCCAAGCCGAGCTCTATTTTACGATAACACTTGCAGAATACCACATGTTGCTTTCAGACACAAACATCTACATTTGGAGGCTTTTAATTACTTCTGATAAGTCCTTTCCCCACCGGGCCCCTTTCCACATGACCAGAAAGATGGGTTGTGCTGGAGATGTAAATTGAGAGGTTAGTGATTGAATAAGCCAAGGATTATCCCTCCCATTAGCGAGGTGGAATGTTTTTCATGATGTCCCTCCACATGCAGTCGGCTGGCAGGGACAGATGCTATATACTGTAACACCAACAGCCACCGGCACGGGTGGGAGATGCTCACTTTACCAAGGTTCCTCAGCTTGCTCAGATTGAGAAATCTGAGAGCTTTCAAACTTATTAGTTTGAGGAATGACAAAGTAATTGAAAGCTGATTAAATAATAGATTTGTAATGAAGAGTAATGTTTTTAGAATAAATTAATTATAATTTATAATATTTTAATTGATAAACAACTAATGTAATAACTTGGATATCTATACAAATTGTTGGAATTTATGCTGACAATTTACAAAAACAAGAATCCAGTTAAACCACTAATTAAAAAAAAAGATTTAAAAAATATTCACCGCATGTGGGCAACATAAATAAAGTGTTCTTTCGTTTCTTCATGAAATCATTTCCTATTAAACCATAATTTGGGTTTAAAAGGGGAATAGAGATGATGTCATTGAATTAAAATTAATTTAGGTATTATAAATTGAGAGATGAGTGCTCAAAATTATGTAATAACTTGTATTTTAATAAGTTTTAAACATCTTTTCTTTAAGGAAATGTGTATAAGCAAAATTGCAAAGCAGCCAGTGGTCCAAAAAGTCTTCTCTTTATTAGTTAAAATAAAACAAACATAGACATAATTTTCCCAAGAGAGGGAAATTATCAAATAACTTAAACACTTTTACCCTACAAAGCATAAAACCCCATGAGACGGGAAAACCTAACAAATGAATCCACTGAAGGCAAACATATAGAGCACGAACACAAATATTAAGGCAGGATCAGGATTAATAACGACCAGTAAAAATACCATGCATACATTAAACTAAACTTTAAAAAAGTACTGAATGGTAGGTTCTGTATAAGCAGCAAGTGTGAGGACAACTCTTGATCAGCAACTAAAACTAAAAAGAAACAGAGCAAATCAAATTATTATGGAAGTTTAATGCCACGCTATGAAAAGAATCAATTTATTTTTTTAGATTAGAGTATAACCTGCTGTTGTTTGGATTATTTATATTTAGAGCTTGGTATTTTTTAAATCATGTTGCCATTGTCGTTGCTGTCACATTACCAAGCAATGGCCATCGGAGATTTCAAATACTACTGTGACTGGCCCTTTAAGAGTCTTATAACAGTAAGTTAGAGAGTAGAAAGAAACAAGACTAAAAAACAAAACAAAAACAAATAGAAAACCAGACCCGGGTAAGATGACAACAAGAATAAATTTAAACACACTAGTGAAATAAGTGATATACTAGTGAACACTGAACAGAGTTATAAGTAAAAACATTGATAGCTTTTTAAAGTACAATGTATATATATATACATATAGTATTTTTGTCAACCTGCAAAATTTTGATTGAATGATGGCCAGGGACTGTGCATGCCACTTCGTAACTCTGACCTTGTTGGTTTGATATAAAAATGCTGCTCTCTTTCTGATATGTTTGGGTTTGTTGTGTAGTGGTTTGCTGAGTGTTTTGGATGCATTCAAAATGCATTCAAAAAGCGACAACTAGACCCAACAACAGTAAACAAAGCATTAAGCCTGATTTTAACTTCTGTGTCAACTCGACAAATTGCTCTCTGTGGTAGCTCCGCACGCACCCACATGTCAACAAAGCATTCATAGTTGTACGCTCCATCTGCGCTGCCTATCCTCTGATCAATACTGGTTGGATAAAAAAATCCAACTGCTAGCAAACCAAATCGCAACACAGATAAGAACAAAAGACAAGTTTTATTTACCTTATCATAAATCGTTTCAATATAAGTTATCATGAACATCCGCTGCTGCTGCTGTATAAGTTCTTTCTCTAAACTGATCAATATTACAGAGTGATGATCGGGCTAACTTATAGCTAGCTAAAACTCAGCACAGATAACAAAGGAAGGTTATTTACTTCATCGTCAATGTTTTATTTCATAATCCAGCATTAAACATGGAGCGCAAGCCCAGAAAGAAAGAGGACTGCTCCGCTTCACGACAATCACAGAGCTCGTGGTCTCCACAGGTCTGCAAAACCGCGAAGTTACAATTTTTGAGAGATGCATGTCGAGCTTCGCAGAGGGTCAGCCTGAGGTTTGCGTCAGTACAAAGACGACGCAGAGGGCAATTTGTTGAGTTGATAATCGAGTTGATTTAAATGTGACTTAATTGGTGGGTATTATCTAAACAGATATAATTACTTTAGATGAATTACATTTTTTGATCGAATGTTTATTTTTGTAGCACCATAACACAACAAACACACCAGCACCCTAAAAAGAGTAAAACAACATGCATAAAGGTAAAAATGAGTACTTTAAATCAAATCCAAATTAACATTGGTTCGACTTGGTTAAAAAAATGAGCTGCAGCTTTCTACACAGCTTGCGGTTTGGTTCAAAACAAGTTGTAGGTGTACATTTATTTGCTGACATTGCTGAACATATTAATTAGTAAAGGTGCAGTAACCAAATCAAATTTTAGCCAGAAGATGCTATCAAAAACAAAGACGGCGGCCCTCCAGATATTGAGTTTGAAACCCCTGATCTAAACCATTTAAATGTTTTTGTACATACGGTAAATGGAGAGTTTTGTGTTTGTAACTTACTACAATTTCATCAACTACAACATTTTTACAAATTAATCTAATGATGTTCATGGATGAGGCATCAAGCTTGACTCCTAAATCTGTGTTTTTGTTTGTTAGAGGATCTGGATGACCTGCGCATGGAGGGCGTCACTGGCTTGCTGCCGTCTGGTAGTAAGTTCAGCCAGGGCCGCAGTTCCTACTACTCAGAGCCCCAGGCCAAAGTTACGCTCAACATCTGCTCAAGGTGTGCGAGGTAAATATGTGCTCCACTCTTTTTAACAACCTCTGTATGATACTTTTAATTCTTCTGAAATTTTTAGATTGAATGCATTTGACAAAACCTGTTTTAGTTTGTTTTCAATGATGCTCCGATTACTCCAAATGCTCATCTGATGCCAGTCTCTGATAAGACTGAATACTCTGAGTTTGAAGGCAGCCTTACTGTTACATTCCCACATTTGCTTTTTTCATCTCGATTTCACTGTCAATTCTTCAACACATTCTTTACTGCCAACAAGATGCTTAAAGACATCATCTTAATGTTTGTTTGCTGATTGTTTATCGGATCATGTATGAGGAAGTTGATTAATTTTATCTATGTTAAACACGTAGGATTGGGGATGAGGGTCACCCCAGCTCGATCTGACTGATATCTCATGTGGGAAATGTTCATCTTCATTTTATCTTCAAGTTTAGTTTTTTTTATGCATAACATAACACAATGAGCAATGCATGAAAGCTGTTAAATCAAGAGTTTACTCCAAGAGTGCATGCAGTGGTATCAAGCCACGGAAGATTTCCTTCTCCAGTTTCTTTTTTTTAAGAACAGTAAAGTATTGGAGGAAAATTACTTCAAAAGCTAAATAAACATGGTTTGATGAACTATGTATGTAAAGTTATTTATGAAAAATATTAGATTCATAACTAATTTAATGGATATTTCTGAATGAATACATGTTCTATAAATAGATATTTAAAGTCAGAAAAAACTGATTTGCTTGAATTTATTTGTGAGTGTCTTCCTTTTCATGTGTGTGCTTGCAAATCTCGTCCTTCACTTTTGTGAATCTCTTGCTGTGCATTTGTATAGGACCCATTACTTGGTAGGCTAATCTGATAATAACTAGCATATAGTCTCCCCAAAGCAGACTACAGAATCTGACTAAACGTTTTTAAAAGTTCATAGTCCCAAAAACCTTAATATTTCACTATTTCTAACTCTTCATCTGCTTCTAAACCTGAAAAAAGAAATCTATAGAAATCTTCTTCTATGCTCTTCTCCCCTTTCCCCCCTCTTTATTTGGGGCATGTACCTACTTGGAGGACCCATACAACATTCTTCACATTTTCCTTTAGCTCAGACCAGGGAATCCTTTTGTCTGGATATTTGTTATGTCAAATGGTCATTGAGTGAAGAATTGTGAGCTAAAGAGGCTCATTTGAAAGCTGTAACCTAAAATTCACTCTCTAAATCTCTAAATTCCTTCAATGTATTCAGTGGTTAAGAACACATGCTTTTCTACTACTTCAAATACAATTTATATGCAGCAATTTAAATAAGGTGGCATTTGAATTTACTTTAAACTAATACAAAACTAAAATTAATCAAGTAAAATATTAAGTGTATTGAAATTAATAACAAAAATACATCATAAACAAAAATAAAACACCCCCAAAAAACATAAAATAATGATGAGCTTTTGCCACATTTCTATTCTATTTTCATAATGGCTAGCGACATTTATTTATTGGGATTCAGGATTACATTTACATTGGCCATAGCACAGCCCACTAACCAATCAGATGATGAACCGCTAATGCAGCTCATCTCAATGAACATTCACACTGACTGATGCATGAAGTGTATCCATAGTAGACCCAGATCCATAAACAATGAAAAGAAAGAGTGCACCTGCACATAAATGCTTCAATACAGCAGCACAAACAGCCCAGAATGAAAATTGTCTGTGGATTCATGCACATTTTTGTGCAACTTAAAGCAAGTGTAAGATATAGCAGGAGATAAATAACATTGGGGAAAGATGGATTTTTCAGTTGAATAAACAAGAAATTGTAAAGACTGTGATTCACTGAAGTAAATCAATCTGGTGTTATTCACATGAGCTGAATGTTTATGCTCGTGGATGCAGATAGAACCTTTTATATGTGACTGTTATTGCCTTATTTAACTGCACCTCCTGATGTTTTCATTTACAAAAAATACCTTCGAGCAATTGTTCAAAGGTTTATTGGTTTCGTATCATTCTTTGCTTACACCTCATTAAAGATTCTTTCTAATCATTGTCAATGCCTAAAAATCCCAACTGTGAGGTTTTGCTGTGTAAAACCTATTTGGAGGTTTGTGAAGTTTTACTTTCAAAATGCCTATTTTAGCATAATTTATCTTTCTGTGGGATCTGCTGACCTACAATGCAGCACTGTGGTTAAAGTCATGGGATTTGTCGTTATCTGCACATCTGTCCTCCTCACTTGATAGATAAGGTGGTAGATGACTGGCTAACATCTTGAGAAAACTAGCTTTGAAAGCAGCACAACTATTTATTGCTTTGATTATGAGCTTGATTTATTACACACATAGAATGTATAAAATATCCAGATATGGCACTGCTTCAGCTGCACTCAAGTGTGTAGATGTTCCTCAGAGTTAGATGAGTCAGTTGGTCAAATTACTCAAAGAAATTCTTGTTACAACAGATGATATAGAAGAGCTACTCTGGACACGCAAGCTTGAAACAGATAAGCTACAACAGCAGAAATGCACAGCTGTGGCACTCCTTGCAGACAGGGATAGGAAATCATGCAACAAGACATACAAGCTGTCAAAACCGAGACATACAAGCTGCTTCTTAAATGGAGATCAGTGGGGTGTAAAATAAGTTATTCCCAATTCTCTTCCCAAAATTGACCCATTGAGAAGTTTTCAATTTACCCAAATTGTCACATTGACACAAATTGACAAAACATTGACTGAACATACCTTTTTAAATTCAGTTAACAAAAGCCCCTGATGATTACAACATTAATTGTTTTTTTAACAGTTCATTGTTTAACTTGTACGGTGAATTGTTTACGCCCAACATCCTTCGTGAAGTTTTGCTAGACTGGATATTAGAGACATTTTATCCACCCGGTGAAAAAGCTACCAGCACAAAGACACATGTCAGGACAAGAGCTGCATCTTCGAGAAAAAGGAGAGGACAGTGATATCCAGTCCTTTTTTCTTGTGGGCCTTCACCTTAAATATCTAACATTGAAGAGATTGTGAAGTTTTATGTTGGTTTTCATTTTAAAGGCCAAGGTCTCACTGCCTAGCCTGGAGGTATTGCCCTCCCTTCCTCCTGACCTCCAACTTCCCCTCACTTAAAGATGGACTGACTTGGGTATCTAAAGGGAAGGCTGAATTAGTTAGTAGAAACTGACAGATCACTAACCATTGATTATACCTTCATAACAAGCAGAACAACTACCAGGAGGACATATTTAACATAAGACATTAAAGATAATTACAATGATTTATAAAGCACAGAAACAGGAAACAAGCCAGTAAGGAACTTGTGAACATATTTTTGATTTGGCTATCTTACTGTACTTAACTCCCCACGTCTCCTGTTCGCCATTAGCTGGTGTGTGGTGAGTGTTCTGGTACAGAATGGCAGCCATGACATCATCCACTGGTGGTAGATTTAGAAACAGCAGTCTCAAGATGTAAAGTGCTTTGAGTGTCTAGAAACGCTAAATGCCAATGATTTATTATTATTGTTCTTATAATTATTATTGCTACAACTATATAATCAAGCTAATTCAGGTAAAACACAGGCGTAGGTAATTATTTACAGATAAAGTAACAAAAGGAGTTGGGATGAAAATTAAAACCTGTGAACCATTGGTGCAAACCTGACATGTCCCTTACTCAAGACAAAGAGAGCAACAAGTCATGTGATTAAACCAGTGTCACATGACTGGTAAAAGCAACAATTACACAAGGATACAGTACACTGTAATGATTAAGAACAATGTAAGAATCCTTCTGTGATAGGAGTAAATTCATGCAGCCTGACACTTGCAAACTGAGCGTGATAGGCAAGGGGAACACAAAATGACCTGAAGCACTAAAAGGAAAAAATTATGAGTGATTCGGAAAGATACACCAAAAATTTGTTTCTGAGCAGATCTAAGTATAGTACCACATCGCATGCTGAACAATCTGAAACTGGATAGTTGAAATCCCAGGCCATTTAATCACCAAATGATTAGCAGCCACACTAATTGAGAAGCAGACCACAAACACAGAAAGAAATGCAAAGAAAAACTAGACACACTGCTTCAGGCTGTAGAGGAAAAACTACAGCCAACATATAAAAAACACAGGACAAACATTTTGAGAGGGATTATGGAAGAAACCGACAGACTAAACATTGACAGAAGAAGAAGAGAAGAAGATCCGAGACTTTTGGTCTTGTTCCTGTTCTGTGAAAATCTAAAGAGAACTGTAAAGTGATTCAGTGAAAGTTAAGATGATGTTGACTTTCCATTTCCTTTTATTTTTATATAAAAGTAGACTCACCTCTGGAGCAAACAAAAATGAAATTTTAATTCTATACCATTCTTCTAAAAGCAATATCTCAATAGACAAGCTACGCCAGACAATCGCAGCCGATTCTCAGATAGACCATCAATATTTGGTGTCTGAGACAGCTGCACTGTTGGCGATTAGTAGATAGTCGTCTTAAGCATTCCCCTATGTTACGCTCTGTCTGCGTTCTAGCCTGCCCATATCCACACACTCCCACAGGAGAAAGAGAAGAGATAAGAGAAGTAAAGTCTCATCACCTTTTTGAATAGAGATTCACTGTCTCCACTTGTTCTCCTCCAGCAAAGACTCTGGGCTTAAAACAGAGATTGGGTTTGATACTATTTATTACTGCTCTTTCATAGCCTCAGAACAGGGCTCCAGCTGAATTGAGAAAAGTGTAGTGTTTCGCTGTTATCTTTCACTGCTATTATAACCTTGGGGAGAAATGCAAGCTACCTCTTTGAAATAAAAGACTCTTTTTTGTCCTTTTTTTAGGCTTCAAGGAGACAACTTAACACTGAGGCCTGAAGAGCAACCAAAACCTCTCATCGCAGAACAAGCTGTGCCAGAATTATCTTGTAAGTATAGACAACCTTCACTATTTGAGCAGAATTGGCCATTTGTTTGGCTAAGGTGACAATGTCCACATATACATTAAAAAGTCTCAAGTCTTTAAAAGTGAAGAGGACAATATTAAACTGGACAAAAATGTGGTCCTTGGCAAGGGCAAATTTAGGATCCAAGCTTTAGGGTTGCTTAGCTCTAAACATAACAATTGTCCCAATGCAAATACTTATGCTATATTCTCAAAGTAGATACTCGTTTTTCAGGAGTTAATGTATGTATGTAGTGTATAAGATGTAAGAGTGGGATTCACTAAAACATTATCTGACAGTAGTAATTTTTACCTTGTCATTTCACACAATGTGTACGAGAACTTAACTCCTTCTTTACCATTCATTCATTATAAAATATTCTAACAACAGAAACAATCAATGTTCCCTATAAGCAAGCACAAAAACTCTCTGAGTGACAGCTTGGACCACTGTGAGCGACATTTCGACAACATCCCACCTTTCCATTTAACATGGTTTAAATAAAAAGAGATTACCTTTAGATAACATTTTACAAAAAAAGTTGTTTTGTATTTATACCGTATATTACTTAAACTTACAAATGGGAAAACACACGATCATGACTTGTAAAGTCACTGTGCACTGGATGAGAACCTTTCCCACTTGAATAAAAAAATCTCATGCAATTTCAAAAGTTTTTATTTAATTGACTTGCCATTCTTTACTTTGTTTGGTGAGTTTGTGTGTCACCTACTTGTTAATCAAGTCATTGATGTAACAGCTCTTAATGTAGATGTTCATGACACAAAAAGCTCATGCTGATCTTTTGGAAGTAGAAGTAGGGTTCAGAAGACTTGTTTTTCACCCTGTTACAGGATTCTTGTCATAAAAGTTTGCAAATATAAATTTATATAATTTAATTAAATATAATACATTTAAACTGAGCGGGTAGTTGCATAGTCAAGCTTGATCGAGAGCAACTATCAAGTACACATCAGATTCAGGTACGAGTCCATAAAAAAGTCTTGATCAGACTCGGAAGAACCAAATACATGTGCGTGAACCTTAAATGGAACATTGGATACAAGCTGCTGTAAATTTTCATAAATTTTTTTGTGATTTCTATTTAAAAATTGGTTGTATTACATGGTGCGCTCACTTGTTTGGGTCTAAGTGAATCTCAGCGGCAGACGATTGTGGGTAATATCAGCCGGTTGAGCGTACAATTCATCTGCAATACATCTAATCCAAAAAAGTACATATATTAGAATCATTAAAAAAAAAAATAAATAAATTATATATATATATATATATATATATATATATATATATATATATATATATATATATATATATATATATATATATATATATATATATATATATATATATATATATATATATATATATAGCTCTTTCTGTCGTCGATTTAAGGAAACTCTGAAGTTTGTTAAGAACTTTTCACATTGATGTATTACCCAAGGTTCCTTCATGTGTTCAAAGTTGTGCTATTTTGATTTACTTTCTATTTCTCAATATAACACAATTAACCTAATACAAGTCAAGGAACACACTGAGAGGTGTGTATTTAATTCCATATAAAGAAAGACTAAATTGAATCATAACAGTCTTTTTAACTATCTGCGCTGCCGTCTTGTACATTTCCCCAAAAATAGAAATACTTTCTTTTCACCATAACAGGTGTGGCATCTTTAAGTTGGTTATCCAGTACTGACTATATTTTTGTTTTCTTAATTCAGATAAACACTTAAGAACCTCTTGTCCCTAGTTGTTATTCCTTCAACCGATTTCTGACTCAAAAAAAATGTTTGTACTCAAAACTAAATTTCACTCCTTTGATATTCAACCTCAGCAAACAGTTCTGGGCACATCCAGACCTTCTGGTGTTTAAGCTCACCAATTGTAACATGTCTAAACAATCAGGCATTTTTTAAGAAAATCAGAGCGAAAGGGATCAGATGGTTTGATAGTTTCAAACAAATGTAATATTCTTCATTTACAGTTTTTTTTTGTGAGTGCATCTGCAGTGAGGACAATGGCTTATAACGCATTTAAAGGCTCAGTTATGTTATAAACTGAAAAAACAACCGAGGGAGGGAACCAGATTATTGAAGTTTTTAGTATCATGTAAATGCTTTACAAGGAAAAAAATATTTATCTCAAAAATAGCACACTTGCCGAAAGGAAATGCTTTGCTTTATAACTATCTGAATGAATTACGAGTTACAGTAGGAATATGTTTTAATAACCCATTTATTATCACAGCGAGTAGCTGTTACTATTTGTTTGAGTAATAAGATGTGTGAATGTACATTCAAATAGGCTAATAATTACTTATTAACGTGTTCAGTAATAACTAACTGGGTTTAAAACGTCATTAATAAATGTAAATACAATTATATTATTAATTTCTACAGAATTCCATCGTTAAGTAAGCTGGCCTCAACACAACAACCATTTGGGAAAATAAGGCATTGTAAGTCCTAGAGCTGGCTTCCAACATCCTCATACTTCCCTGGGATGTTGTAAAATTTGGAGATTGCCAAAAACAGACACAAAAAAAACCCCCTAAAAATGGCTTAGGATAAGTTGAAGTGGTTTTGTTTACAGGGAGTGTTGTCTATCAGACGTGTGAAACTCACAAGATACAACGCTCAAAGTAATGTTATCAAAAGAAAAACTTTGTGACTCAATTGATATTAAACATGGTTGGCTTCTCTGCCAACAAACATTCAGGTTTGGACTCTCACCGTTGGTAAACAAAGTGATTTTATTGAAGAAAAAAAACTTTTCTGAACAAAACTGTAAATCTCAACTCTATTAACAAACAATTCAGTTACATTTTACACTTTTCTGTGTAAACTCCTACCCCCCTTTAGAGGAATTAAAAATAACTTGTTTGTCATGGCCGGCCCCTCCTACCAGAAAGTTTAAGACAAAGACAATCAAACAAAAATGTGAATAACTCAAACAAACGCTCTTTTCTAACCAAACAAACAACTCAAATCTTGTTTGCACCTTCTATAAGACTGAAATAAAATAAATCAATGAAGTTAGAGTGAAAAATAAATGTAAATATGGTCACTTTATCCCATCCCACTGCCCCATTGTGCTCCACATGAGCACTAAGAGCAAATACAAAACTTTAGCTTTTAATCAACCATTTATATTCAAATATTGCTGATGCATGTTTAAACCAGGTTTATTGTTTGGATGTTCTTGGTCCCCTTGCGACACCTCATTTCTCTTCCTTAGTTAAACAAAATCAATGTGAGAACTATATCATGTTACCTACACCGAAAGGGGGCAGATTGTTTGAAAAATTTGTTATTTTGTGTGGGATTTTGCAGCTCTCAATAAGAAGAAATTTAATCCCTTCGTTGTCTCACAAGGGGCCAAAATTCTGCTGTTCCCAGAGTGTGGGAGCGCGTTGTGAGTGCATAGGGTATGCATGAATGTGTGTGGTAATGGCCATATTGTGTCTTTCTTCTTCTGGATCAGGTCCATTACCCACAGTGACAGAAACCCTGAAAGCAACAGAAGAGCTGCAGACAGCTTCTCAGGTGACAGGGCAGGTAGGTGATCCTCGCCCAACACAACTCCACATTAGATCACTTTCCCCCAGTCATTCATGTTGATGCATCATCTTCATTGTGAATGCTGTCAGAGACAGGTAAAAGCACTGGGAGGACTGTCCTAGTGTGACAGTACTATTAGTCTCAGCTCTTATCAAGCTTGAGGGTGCGTTTGTCTTTGTGAACAATGGACTAGAGTTTAATGTATGGAAAAGATACATTGTGTCTGATTAAGGAGGCATTGAACAGCCACAGGTTTGGGGGGGGACAATGTGGTGTTGGTTGTTTATCTAGAGTTAAAACGTGTCAGACTTCAGGTGAAGTGTTATATTGTTGATGGGAAAAGGTGTTGCTTTCATTTGAGAGGTCAATGAGTGTGTTTGCATGCATTTCAGTAACCTGAATAAGCTAATTTCAGTTAAACGGTAAACATGTGTCTGTTAAAAAAAACTACATATGAGAAACTATCAGTGGACATATTTAGCTGGTCAAGACCATCATTACATGTTGTTAAAACATTTTTCGTTTGCCTATGAATTCTGGGTAGTTTGGGAATTTGGAATGCAAGGCCTCTCATCAATACTAACTACTCAAAGAGGTCTTCTGGTTAAGGTCATGTCAAACAACCCATTTTTCCATAACCATGTTTCAGGGTGTGGAAATGTTGCCCAGAAAACTGACTGATATGGAACAAGAAGTTGACAAGAGATAACATGTTATAATAGAGCACAAATTGCTAATCAGTCTCCATTATCAACTAAAACACAACCGTAATGCATCTAAATCAATTACAATTAACACCATTACTTTCTACTTACCACACTAAAACAGCAAGTCCAATGAGATTTTTAGGGTACACATGTCTTTCTGTTTCCTTCTGCAAGTACATTTGGGCAACTGAACACAAGACTGGATTGTCCTGCAACAATGTCTGTGTCTGTTGTTGCATGCTTACTAGCATATGCAGATGATATTTCCTTCTCAGTTAGATTCTTCTTTTGATCTTCCGTAATGGACAGATCTTTTCTTGATCATACGGTTTCACCTAATGTCCTGGAGGAACAAAAATGTGATTCTTGCTTCTCTTAGAACTCCAGATTAATTAAACCAATCAGATCATATCATGCAGATTCTGTTTCCCCAATAAATGTTCTATACCCATCAGACATTTTGCTATTGTTCTATGTGCCTGATGTGAGGCGGGTGGTACTTTTCTTCACACTCCAATGCAGCGCTGTCTTAGAAACAGCATTTTTAAAATATGTGATGTGACCCCTTGGGATTTGACATATGGCTATGATGAACCAATTCTCCTCATGGTCTGTAGGATTTATCCAGGTCATAGTCATCTTCTGTTCTGAGTCTTTGATTCCTCGTTGGAATTCGATTGTGTACAGGTTTCAATCTGAAACGAATTACAAATCATCCTGAAGTGGTTTTTGTTCAATTAGCAGAAGAACAAAGTGCAGCTATAATTACAGAGTGTGAAGTGTTGGAAAACTCATTTTTTAAAGGAATGTCTGGCTGTGTGCAGAGTGCCGAACACTCCAGACAGAGCGGCAACAGCAGTAAATGATGAGATCAAAACTTTCAGTTTTCCAAAGAGGCTGAAGTGCTAGGGCCTTGTATACATATCGAGACTTGCATGGAAGCACTAAAACAAAGCATGTACAAGTATGGACAGAGTAAATGTGTGTATGCATTAAAATATTCAAATGTATGAAAATATTTAAGCTAGATCTCAGTGATTATTTTTGTTTGTTTTAATCTATATGAAACTTGATGTACTTTGAAAATAATAAATCCCATGTGTCCTCTCTCATTTGCCACACATTGTGATTATCAGTTCATGGTAAGAGGTTTTAGTTGCTTTTGGAGAGTTGTTAGTGTTGCTGCTTTTTTAACTGGTTTGTTCCACCATCCAGGGACAGAGAGAAAGTTCTTTTGAGAGATTTTCTGTCTTTCTGTGATGATACCAATAGACCGTGTTTCTTCTCTGAATGCAAGCTTCTGAACGGAAGTTCTAAATAAATATGAAAAGGGGAGTTACATGAACTCACTTTGATTACTTGAAGATCAGAAAAGTTCTTCATCATCTGAGTACATTTGCTGGAAGTCCTGCTAGAAGAGCATTGCAGTAGTCCAGACCAGGTAGCACCAGATCCTGAACCAGTAATTATGTTGCATACTATATTAAGAAGGACCTGATCTTTCTGATGTTGTGTAGTATGAATCAACAAGCTTGAGTTGTCTTGGCAATGTGGTCTTTGAAAGACAGGTTTTTATCCAGAAGATCTAACTGTACAAGAAATTCTAACTGTACAAGAAGGGGTCATTTTTGAGGATCACATCTGAATCTGAAAGGCAGTGATGCATTGTCAGGGACTACAGAGGCTCTGTTTTGACCATGTTGAGCTGTAGGTGGAGGTTTTTAGTCTATGTAGAGAGATCGTTCAGGGAATCGCAATGGGTCCTAGAAGAGATGTGTGTGATACTCCAAACTCTATCACTTTTGAACCTGATGAGTCTCCATTGACATTTACAAACTAACTCCGGTCAAACAAGGAAGAGTTAATCCATCTCAGAGCAATGAAAAATTTTGGAGAAATTTAAAAAAGCGCATTGTCTCATACAGTGGAAATTTTTTATAGAGATCTTTCTTTTGAGCTGAGGTGAGATATCACAGCTTTCTCTAATATTGAATATCTATCAGGAGCAGAAGGTTAGAGATCGGTTTGTAGTTGGATAGTTCAGTAGGATGATGGTTAATGATTAAATAACACACCTCGGAGCACCTCCATCCAGGAATGATCTCTTTTTTCTGAGTAGCCGTAGCTCAAACTACTCTGTTGACTTGATCTGTAAACCTGACATGCCAATCATTGAAAATTAACTTCCCACTACCAAAAACAGTCAATTCAGTCAATTGACTGTATAAGTGAGCATGATGTGACTCATCGGCTTTAGCAGAAAGCAAATTAGGCTCAGAACTCCAATCATTTAGACCTTCCCTTCTTACCCAAGCGTCTGAACCAAAAAATGTTCAGACTAGATGGATCTTAAATGGTGACTACATTTCAGGGCTCACCTGAACAGCTCAGCTGTAATCATGCAACATTTGAAACCCAAAATTCACATTGAGACAAAATATAAAAATTTTCAACAAACAGCATTTTAATCTTCAAAGCACCAAAATGTCCTCAATGAAAATGTGTACAGTTTTTCATTCATTCATTCATCTTCATGTCGGCTTTCTTTCCTTTCCGGGTCGCCACAGCGGATTGAACCGCCAACTCTCTGGCATATGTTTTACGCGGCGGATGCCCTTCCAGCCGCAACCCATCGCTGGGAAATGTACAGTTTTTACTAAACCACAAAACTACTTTTGAAGAAGGTAGAACAATCAGAACCAACACCAATACCACAGACAGAACTGGAGACTAGAGAGGGTCTGAAGGTCGGATGCCAATTTTAAAGAGAGAGAGGCAGCTCGGTTGTCTGGCTTTGGTGGTAATGGAGGACAGTCATGTGGAGATACTGTATTCTGAGCATGCATAATTTAAGTGATTCTCTCAATTACTTCCTTATTAGTTGTTTTAACATAAAATTATTAATGACATTCAAGTACCCTTTGATTTAGATCAGACTGATTTCAAATAACAATGTAGATACATAAACAACTGATTCATTATTTAAAAATATAATATTTGATTTAATCAAACAATACCCAGATGTAATGTGGCCAGGGGTGCACAAATGCTTAAGATAAAAGTTAGCCTTCAGTCACTATAAAGTAAGGAGAGAGCAAGTGGAATTTGCCCTTTAGTTTGTGTCATATAGAGAAAGTCACTTGCATAAAAATACATGATTAACTCATATAGACTTTCCAAACTATGTGTAGAGATTGAAAGAGGACATCAGGCCAACACATAACACTTAAGAAATTTTAGAGTGGTAAAAATGTACATTTTCCACTTTAACATTATATGTTGCATTTAAGTTTTAAAATTGAATTTAAACAATGTTCTCATTATGCCACTTTCAATCACTCGGGATGTTCAGAGTAAATGCTTGCTACCAGATTAAGATCAGGAGCTGTAAACAGCTCATTGTGCAGCATTATGGACACCCAGAGATCTGTCACCTCCCTGAGAAAATGTACCAAAGAGCAAACAATGCCATCCGGACATGGACAGGGCCTCACACACTTTTAAGTCTGCTTGAGGTTCACTCAGAAACACATTCTTTGCTTTGGCATGCCTTTTAAGGCCTATCTTTCTTTCTGAGACAGAGATAGTGTGAAAGGAGCTCCTTTCAACTACACTCAGAGCCAGCAAAAGAGAGCGAGAAGCCTAATGTTTCCCACATGCAGCAGCAAGTGTGAAAGAATCAGATCACCTAATGCTGCTTTTCAAAGCCTAATGTGGTTGTTTTCTTCTTAATTGCTTATTTTGGAAACTTTTTGAAAGGCAAATGTGATTTGTCTATCTAATAGCGTATTACTTTGACTGGCCCTGAGGACTTCATGCATCTTGCCACCCAGAATGTCATGGAAAATGAAACGTAATACTTTTATGAGCTGAGTCACTTCTTCTAATGTGCTTCTGTCCTCCCGGTTATAACTGCTGTTTGTAGCCTGGTATAAGATGCTAAAGAAGGGCAGAGCTTCTTGTTAATTACATATTTACACTGGTGTTTAAGTAATTTCATATTTAGACCTATTTATTATGAACTGACGCTGCCCATTCAAAAACTTGAAGGCTCTAATGCATCAGTGGTTGGATTAGTTTTTAGATTTGTTGAACTGTAAAGAATTAATAAGTTGTTATTGAAAATTCCTGGATGCACCTGTGTCCAATTTTCAAAAGATCCAGAATTTTGTTTCTTTGAAAGCCTTTTGAAATCATTGGGCATTTCTCAATACATTAATAGATTATGGATCAATAGATCCTAAAATAAAAATGAATTTCGAGTTAGTAAAACATTTTATTACACATTTTTGTTTTTTACATTTTATTATTTTTATTTTCTTTTTTTTGTAAGGGATGGTATAGTTTTTTTTCAGTTTTAACTTTATATCCATATAATATATTCATTTATATCCTTTTTTAACCAAGTACCAAAATTTGGAGCTTCAAATACCATCAACATTAAAATGCACACAGTATAGAAGTGTGTAGGGTTTACCCGCTTTGGCATAACAAAGACTTGTGCGATGTGAAGCTTCTTGTTTCTTTTAATTTTCTCATTCTTTGGCTCTTGCTGTCATTGCAGAGATATGATCGCTCTGTGTGCTGCATACGGGAGCTTTCCAGCTAGTTCAACACCCGACGCACCTGTTATGTATAGTCAATGCTTCACTCACAATAGCGGCACAAGATTAACGTGTTTTATTCTATTATATTTCTCCACACACACGCACACTGGTATTTCTGTCTTAGTGAGTATATACGATATAAATTAAGTATGTTAGTATAGACAGGATTACACACAAACATAATTGACCTTCACGTACATCTATATGTATAGCCATGTACCACCAGTGGTATGCGTACCACAGTTCTAGATGATGTGAGTGGAACATCTTTGCTTTAAAGCAACTGCAAAAAAAATCTACTTTTTCATTGATTTAAGGTGATGTCCATTTAAATGGACTATTTTAATGTTTGTGAAAGCTTTCTTCCTTTTTTGCTTCTGTATTTTTGTCAGTGACTCATCAAGTAAACAGATGATTTATGTAATGCTGCCATGACTTGATTTACAATAAATAACTATTATTAGGCCAAACATTCAGGCTACAATTTCATATAAGATGATATTTCAGCACTTCTGTCATAAACAGCATCTGTTAAGATGCACTTAAATGTTATGAAAGTTATTGCAAGAAAATATTGCAATGGGTAAAGTTAGCTTCATTTTTGCCATTTTTTATGAAAATACTAATAAATAATCACTATGTAGTTCAATCAATCAATCAATCTGTTTTTATATAGCGCTTCTTTAGCAATTGCTTTCAAAGCAGCTTAACAAAGTCCTCTTGAGGATCAGGTAGAGTAAATTGGAGTTCATTCTGTGAGGGGACTCTTGCTGACTGAGGCAGGTGCTAATCAACTCCCCAGCATAAAGAATATACAAACTTAATGTCCATCGACGAACGGTTTGCCGGATAGAACCTGAAAAAACAAAAAAACAAAGACAAAACAGGAACTAACAAATGGAGAAACAGCGGTTAGAAAACTGTAACACAGACAACAAACAGGTGATCAGCATCAGCTGCAGGATGAGAGATAAATGATGAGGATAGGTTAAAGAGGAACATTGAACCACATTGTTTTTTCAAACAGTTTGTATGTATATAGTGCTCAGACACCAGGGGCCTCATGTATAAAACTTTGCGTAGATGTAATCCTTAAAGTGTGCGTACACACATAAGGCAGAATTTGCGTACGCACAAAAGTTTTCAGATTCATAAAACTGTACGTACGCCAGAACCTGCGCAAGGTTCGCTTTATAAATCAAAATTATCTGAATATTGTGCGCAGGTGCAC
Organism: Danionella dracula; assembly: GCA_900490495.1. Classification (NCBI taxonomy): domain Eukaryota; kingdom Metazoa; phylum Chordata; class Actinopteri; order Cypriniformes; family Danionidae; genus Danionella; species Danionella dracula. The sequence goes on from UELW01000888.1 coordinate 3,917,081, forward strand.
GTGCGTATTGCTTACCCCAATCTCCTCCCGAAATAACCATATTTGGAGGTTAAGACCGGCCATTTTGAATATGTATGATCTCCCTGCATATTACTACCACCAATAATTTGGTTAACAAAACCAAATTCATTCTCAAATGGTGCCTTTATTGCAACATGAGTCCAGCAAACAGCACCTATTACATTGGGAAATTACATTTTGATGTCGGCCTGTTCAGCTTGCATGTAAGGAAAACGGATCGGGGTGCCATCCCAACTATGACATCCCGTACTTATGGCATGACACGGCTCAGGGATGACTGCGACATACCCGATCGGTCTGCCAACTCTCGCTGGAAAGTACCAGTGGCCGAGTGGCCTAATGTGGTCAATACTTGCACAGGAACAAACAGTACATGGTTTCTCCGCGAGGGTCTTTCCAATACTGGCCGTAATTCAGAACACAATTCCAAGAGGATGGCTCTTGTAAATCGAAATCGGCTCATGAGCCAATCATCATCATGAGCAAGGAAATCTTCACGGTCTCTGAAAACACGCTCCCTCCGTAGAGCGTCATTAACAAGGTCTTCTAAAAGCGCTAGAGCATCCATTATGATGATATGTTATACGCGCACATACCTTTTTATAGCCCATTCATTAAAACAAATTAGTAAATTCAAAGTATTTGCACCTGGTTAAGAATGCTAATAATGATAATTCAGGTTGATACAATTTGATTTATTGGGTGATGTAATAGGATAATTTAGAAGTTTTTCATTTTAAATAGCTTTTGCTATTTGGGACAGTTGGTGTCGCCAAAACACATACTCTTCTAAAAGAGTGCGTACGCACGGTCAAGAGCATCCGTACGGTGCGCACTTATTTACGCCAAGTTTATTTTTTATAAATCCCGATATGTGCGTGGAAAAATGCGTACGCATATTTCTATGCCCATTTTGTGCGTACGCAACGTATATACATCAGGCCCCAGATTTGTTTAGACAAATACCAAGAGATGATTATTCGAATGCCAGATTAAACAGATATTTTTGATATAGTTTTGAAATCTGTGAGCGTAGCTGAGCTGCGGACAACATCCAGGAGTTTATTCCAGCGCTTCGGGGCGCTATATGACAATGCTCTTTGGTATAATCAATAGTCCTGCTTCTTGTGATTGGAGAGAGTGAGCTGGAATATATCGTGAGAGGAGACTGCTCAGGTAGGCCGGAGCCAAGCCATTCAGCGCCTTAAAGGCAAGGAGCAGTATCTTGTAGTCAATGCGATATTGTACAGGAAGCCAATGAAGAAAGCACAAAAATGGTGTAATGTGGTCATATTTCTTTGTTCTTGTGAGAACTCTAGCTGCTGCATTCTGGACTAACTGTAATTTTTGTAGCGTGGCGGCCGAACAGCCGGCTAACAGAGCGTTACAATAATCCATTCTGGAAGTCATGAAAGCATGCACTATTTTTTCTGCATCTATGATAGACAGCATGTTCCGCACTTTAGCAATATTCCTGAGGTGAAAGAAGGCAGTCTTAGTAACATAAGAGATATGGTTCTTAAACGTCAGTTCACCATCTATAATAACGCCAAGATTTTTAACTGTAGTGGAAAAATTAACAGTGTGTCCCCCCAGTTCCATATGTAAAACTGAGAGATTCTGTAATTGCTTTTTAGGGCCAATAAGTAATATTTCTGTTTTATCGGGATTTAGCATAAGGAAATTTTCATTCATCGAATCGTTGATATCAGCGACACATTCTGAGATCTTATTAAACTTTAAAGGGTTGTTAGGTTTTGCTGAGATATAGAGCTGGGTGTCGTCTGCATAGCAATGGAAACTAACCCCATGTCTTCTAATAATTTTGCCAAGGGGCAGCATTTATATTGAGAATAGGATGGGTCCCAAAAAGACCCTTGAGGAACTCCATACTCTACTGCTATTGTGTCCAATAAGTCTCCATTTACATGAACAAACTGACTCTGGTCGGAGAGGTAAGAGTTAAACCATCTTAGAGCCTGGCCCTGGATGCATGCATCGTTCTCTAGTCTCTTGAGGAGAATCCTGTGATCTATCGTATCGAAGGCTGCACTGAGATCTACCAGAACTAGAAGAGAGATATTCCCTTGATCCCAATCAAGTAATAGATCATTTGAAATTTGAACCAGCGCAGTTTCTGTGCTGTGATGCGCTCTGAATCCAGATTGAAGATCTTCATAACAGTTGCTTTTCTGTATGAAGGAGCTGAGGTGTGCTATAACAACTTTCTCTAATATTTTTGACAAAGGTTTCTTATAAATGCTTCTTTAGTATTTTGGTTTATAACTAATGTTACAGAGAATGCACATCTTTGTTTTGATTCTGCCAGTGTAATATGGAGCACAAGTACTTCGAAGGATTTAAATTTATGTTCTGTCTTTTTGGTTGTGTTTAGGGTATTTCTATATATTGTGGCAACACCCCCACAACAATCAGTGTAGCGCGGTTCATGATTGTAACAGTAATTTTTGGGTGTTTCTTCATTTAATCCAAAATAATCGTTTGGAGTGAGCCATGTTTCAGTTAGGCACATTATGTCAAGGTTCAGTTCTGAGATTAATTAATTTATGATTACAGTGATTTTATGATTTTAGAGAGTATGTTTGTGAGTTGTATAATTTATAGTCTAATTTTATATTGATCAGATTATTGGTGTTAAGCAATTTGTTGTTTATAGTTATTTTATGTTTTTGTTGTATGGACACTGTTTCGATAGCAAATGTTAGGTTTTGACAGTTTTTATGTCGGTTTCTGGGGCAGTGTTCTAAGGTGTTATTAGCATCTGATACTAATAATTCCAAATATAAGGGCCCTAGAGATGTTATCTGACAGAAGTTTGGAGCCTAGCTTGCTTGGATGGAGGCGTGCAGGACCACAGCCTTGATGTTGCCATCAGGCTTCAGGATTGCAGGTAAACGTGCGGCTAAGTCAAGAACCCTAGCACCGAGGAAGCAGTGCGTACGTGCTTTGCCAGAGTGTTTATCTCAGGTTTGCTGAGAACTGTGAACCGGTTCTCGGTGCGGATCTGAAAACTTGGATGCGCGGGAGGAGTGAAGGCCCCCCGGGGACCTTCTCCTCTTCTGATCACAAAACAAGAAAGCGGGACTGTGATGGTCCAGTGCTGGCGTGCAGTTTACTGCAGCAGCATGTGTCCTTCTGGGTACAGACGGTGAAGTAATATTAGAATTTGTATGAGCGGAGATTGCCACACATTGTTCCTTGAGCTTGGATCTTTTGGCCTGTAAGAGGCTGATCTGAAGCTCAATATCTACTAATTCGGATTTGATGATGCTGAGATCGAATGACTCTTGATCTTCGCAATTTGATGAGGAACAGTGTGGTGAGGCCATATTATGTAGAGTAATATCTAACTGCTTTATCAATATTGTTTAGGTTATTATAATTTATTTAATTAAACAGGAGTTAAACTTTTTTTTAACAGCACTAAACTAGACAACACTAACACTGTTGTTTAATGGGGCATGTTAAAAATAAATAAAAGTGAGCTTCGCAGCCAAATTAGCTTGGTGTTTAACTAGGTTGTAGGTTTAAGGAAACAAGTAATTTGTTTATTTATTTAAATCTTAACATTGATTATTTTATCTATCGAGTTTCAAGATTATTAACACATTTTTTTTCTCTAAAATTTGTTATAACTTTTTTGTTCGGCTTATTTTTCAGTTTAGCCTTCTATGGATTAATCAGCCTTGTGCAGGTCAGCCATTCACAGAGACAGCTGAAACCGAAGCTAAAACAATTTTTCAGTTTAGCCTTCTATGGATAGATTGGCCTTGAACAGAACCGTCAGTCACAAGGGAAGCTGAACCGAAAGAGCCAAATTTGTGTACAAGTTGTAGTAATGAGTATTTCGTCTAATTAATTATTTGAAAACGATGGGTTACACTCCTCCAAGCAGAACTAGGTTGTTATTAATTGTATTACTAATTGAATTTTTTGTTTTACGAACTGAATATATATTTTTTTATTAATTAATTAATTTATTTTTTATGTCTAACAGTTAGACAAGACTAATCAAAGAGTTGTTCTGGTTAGACTAGTTGTGCGATTGCGATCTTAAAAGAGCCGAGGAGTTAGTTTTATGTGATTATAGTAGGTTTAGCAAAAGTTAAAGGGGCTTAAAAAGGCTAGGAACAACAGAAATCCATCTGAATTATCTGAATTACTCGTGTGTTAATTTGTAACGTAGTCGATTTGTTTAAAAACCTGTATAAAGAATAGAGAGCGCAAAAAGCACAAGAGCTGCATGTGTTTGTTAGCTTTTAGCCTGTCAAAGAAAGAACCGTTTGGGTTGAAAGCTCTTTCCATTGTTTATATTAGTTTACGTTAGCTTTCTATTGTTATATAATGGTTTACGGTATGTTAGCGGAGCAAAGACGACGACTGACTTACATTTTCGGGGTTTAAAGTTGGCCGCAAGCGGGTGCTGCTACCGCGGAAGTTAGCTTTAGCACCGTGGGCTAAGCGCGTTTCAGCGGCGCCTAGAGCCGTGAAAATCAGTAACGTCTGTGCAGAAAAAAACAAGTGGTTCAATGTATTATGAATATTAAAGAAATGTGAGCCCATTTTAGCTGAATAGTCAAAGGTGATGCTTGAAGTAGGCGCTTGCTTCCACTTTTTGGGAGCGCAGGCAGGCTTGCACACAGCAGAGGAGAGGATGTGGCGACAGCGGATGTGACGACCAATTCTCTACCAATTGAGTTTTGATGTTCTGTAAAAAGTAAAAAAAAATAAATAAATAATGTTTATAACCCAACAACAGATTTTTTTCCATTAAATGGGAATCAGACTGAAGTGTGTGTTTAATCCTCCGGAGTCTGATCTGGTCGTTTCGTTATAGAGAAGAAAGTGTTTTATATATTTAAAACTGATGATAATTACGTCAGCCTGTATTTGTTTATAGAAGAAAATGAGGATATGTTTCCCCTATGGGCTTCCCTTCTGTTGTGACAGCCTCCCACCTTGGCAGGTCAGGGGTATTTTCGCTGCAGCCTTTCTATTAAGACTGGCCTTCTTTGTAATATAAACCATGGCACATTAATAGGGCTCTCTCATGTGGTTTCTGTTCTTGATTGTCTTAGTTCTGCTGTGATATTATAAAAACAAGCTTCAGGAGAGTTTGCTATGACTGAGTTAAAACGAGAAGGTTGGACACGGACATGTTTCGCTCTTTCTGATTGGTCATGCTCATTTGCAATTCCTGTCTTGAATGTTGACTATTTTATTAGCCATTTTACCAGTTTTATCTTTCTCAATCCATTTTGAATGGATAAATAATTGATTTGTCTTATTAAGTTGTTGTTAGAAAAATTATATTACCATCCTGTTTAAGACAATTTGAGAACAAACTTTTGTTTTTAAGATGAGAGGATTTATTGCTATTGTTTGATCACTGGCAGATTTTGAACTTGACTTCACTCTATATTTGAGCGCTTTAAATACCGATGCAATAAAATGGAATAAAAGTTATGAGTTAAAGTGGATTTCATTGTTTCCATTTTTCTATCGTTTGTAAAAGTTTTTGGGGGGAAACGTTAACAAACCTGTAAAGAGATTTTAAATAAGAATGTGTCTTTTGCATTAAAACATGTTTTACATGTTTAATCAAAATGTATGAAAGATGGAGGGAAAAGATGTATAATTAATAGGGTTCTTTTTTAAATGAATCACATAAAATAATTTACTTTTCAATTACATTCTAATTTGGTAAGTGTCAGATCCGATAGCCTGATAAGCAACGTAACTTTTCAGCTGAATCAAATCAAGAGCTCATCAGCCAATCACATGCCTACTAATCTCAACCCTTCACCTTAAAATTTTCCACCACTCACAAGTCATGTGCCATGTTTCCACCATCACTACTGTGATCGACCCTACACTCCTTTACTACATACGGTGGCTGAGAGGTGCAAACCACATTTACATAGCATGAATTACTTTTACAAATTACAAAACAAATTAACATTTAAGGAAACACATTTACAAGCTACCACACACTTTTACATTTCAGAAAATGCTTTTACATTTTGGAAAGCAAATGTACATTTCAGAAAACACATTTACATTTCAGAATCCTCCCGGAAAGGGAGGATACCATCGACAAACAACAACTTGGCTCTGGTTGGACGAGACTTCTGTCAATCACTCGTACAAGCAAACTATTTCTGTAGTTTTTCCAAAGTAAGGGTTTAACGACTTTAACGGGATTACGGAAAAACTATTATGAGGAAGGAAATGATTATTTGGTGATTGTGAACAAGTCAGAACAAGAACAGTTTTTTAACTAGCAGACAACGTGGCTAGCACTTTTACATCAATAAAAGTTGCATGTTTAACACGATTATGTTAGCAACAGAATACAGCATTGATAGTTTCAATTTTGAGAATCATCAGATAATGGTGTTCTTGGAACGTTCCTCTGTGTTTTGACTACTTTAGGAATTACTGATTCAGTTCAGATAAATTAAATAATTCTCCTTTTAGAAATAATTTTGTTAAATAATTTTTGTATTTGAAACAGCAGGGTGGTCTCAGGTTCTTCTCTTCAAGGTCTTTGTGCTCCTAATGGGGTTCTTACCTCAGCCGAAGACCCCCCTTAACCCATTTAATACACTGAATGTAATTCAGACAATTTATAAGATGTTTGCCAGAAGAGCTGACAGAGTCTCCCATTTATTCTAGCAAGCCACCTGGCTTGTGTTTTTCTCTCATTACAAATTCTGAAATGCTGTCCAGCTATCATAATAAAGGGATGACTTTAACAAATTATTCCTTGAACTTCCAGAACAAAGACATTTGTCAGGCATGATGGAGAAAAGCACAGTATATAATGTCCCACACTTGATCAAACTCTCTGTTAAATGGTTGTTTTTCAGAAGGATTCACATGTTTGACTTCATTGTAAACAGGTTACTCTGAAGTTAGCCAGTTGAATGAACTCTTTTCAGCAGGTTGCATCACTTCTGTTGGCTCAGTTTTTTTCTCTGTCTATTACCCAGGTGCAAGCGGTATGTTATGGAGTAGGACCCTTCTCCTGCGGTTTGGAGGTTTAGGGTTTAATCAGGTAATAGATTTGTCCAGTTGCCTTTTGAGTTTGCCACACTGCCTGCAGACATTCATTCTGTGGGGTTGCAGGCTGCCAACTTGAGAAGGTTTTAATAAACCACTTCCTTTTCTGATTACAATGCACTCTGTACTTATATCAGAGTTCGAACGGGCTAATTAAAACTGTTAGCAGTGAATTTACTTCTTTATTTGTAAAGGAAAGCAAGATAATGATGGATGACCTTTTTTAGTTTGTAGCTAAAACTGTAGTTTTCAATAGTTTGATTTAGTTTTCCATTCAAATGTAGTTATCACTAAGTTAAAAACAGCTTCGACAATAACTGTTACATTGTTACATGTTTTTGTTTTACAAGTCATTGCATCCAGTAGCAAAAGCAAGGTTGATAAGGTTAACGCGTATCTCATTGCTAAGGGCCTAATAACTACAGATCAGGTCAGGAATCTTGGAGTGATTCTGGACTCTGATCTTAGTTTCAATAGCCACGTCAAAGCAATGACCAAATCAGCTTATTACCATCTTAGAAACATTGCAAGAATCAGATGCTTTGTTTCCAGACAAGATTGAGACAAACTGATTCATGCTTTCATCTCCAGCAGGCTGATCTACTGTAATGGTCTTCCCAAAAATACCATTAAACCGCTCCAGCTCGTTCAGAATGCAGCGGCTTGAATTCTAACCAAAACTAGAAAGTCAGAACACATTTCTCCAGATCTTAAGTCTCTACACTGGCCAGTCTCCTTCAGAATAGATTTTAAAGTTCTGCTGCTCGTATATAAGTCCAAACATAACTTAGCACCTAAATACTTAATTTAGTCACGTTTAAATCCAGGCTAAAGACTCACCTGTTTAGTTGCGCTTTTGTCGACTGAGCATCAATGTCCGAACAACTATTTTATCTCTGCACTTCACTATCTTAATCTATGTCTCTATGTTTTCAGTTTTTAATCAATATGCTTTAATTTTACTTGTTTAATGCTTTATTTTTTTATGTACTTCCTTTTTTATTATTTGTATCTAACGTAAAGCACTTTGAATTACCCTGTGTATGAAATGTGCTATAAAAATAAACTTGCCTTGCCTTGTCTTGCCTTGCCTTTGCTATTTGGAGTCCTTTTCAAACACACTTTGAAATGTTACATATTGTATTAAAAATGTTTTTTTTTTGTAAAATCCCTATGTGTTAAGCTGAATAATGTATTTCTGTAATGAGTAGTGACCTGTAGTCCAGCAAGGCAGTATGTGGTGATGAACAAATATGCCTGCAATCATATTATCCAGGTGGATGCTACACGCTGCTGCCTCCGCTTGAAAAGACCCCTGGAAGATATACTGTATAAATGTCATGAATTATTAGTATAATGGCAGGCTAAAATACAATGTGTTTTTGTATCTATGTCTGACTGAAACAAATGTAAGTAACATCCTCACAACAAACAACCTGTGTTCCCCAAATAAATAGAAACTGAAGAAAATGTTCAAACAAAAGCATGGAATGTGATGTCTCAAGAACAGTTATGCATTGGTCTTGAACAAAACCGTGCTTGTGTGGTCAGATATTGGCATCTGATGTATATTTGAATTTATTGTCACCCTAAAATGATAATGGCAACACTGTAGGAGAATGTGAAAAATGTGATGGGGGTTTCATGCTCTTTAGTCTTTTGCATGCTGTAAACAAACAAAGTAAGAGTCTTAACTTCAGCTGGTTTTAGTCTTCGGCCCAGAAGAATTGCTGGTGTGTGGTCTGCCTGGTGGTGTTCTCTTCCGCTGTTTCCTCGTGGTAGGTCAGAGTGGGCAAAGCACAAGCCTCAGTGCTCTGCAGACATGCTAAACTTCTCTGTGGCTTTAGTCCGCAGCCTCAAATTTGGCCATAAAGAGTCGGCACTCACTGATGTGAAGGCAGGCAGTGGGCCAAAGCAGTGTTGTCCCTGTGTGGCAAACACACACAGGCCAGTCGCAGTGGCGCATGTAAATCCTCCACTTTCTCTTGTGGTTTCTCAACCTGCTTCCAATGAACCAGACTGTTCTGTACAATTACAGTGGCGTTTGATGTGAAGAGGAGAGCTCTTTACACTTTATTGGTCTGTTTTACGGGTTTTGAGAATGGACTTCTTGAGGAGAGGATGGAGGTTGCTTGATTACCAGTAGATTTTGAACATGAATTTACGTTCTTTTTGAGATGTAAACAGATGTTGACCTTTAGGAGGCCAAGGACATGGCGGTGGGACAAGATCTTAAGTCTGTTTTAAAATAGAAACAAAAATACTGCTGTCGAAAGTGTTCATCTTAAGTTATAATAATACATTTAAATTGTTTAATTTAATAAAGTTGAAATGTGTAAAAAGTCAAATTTAATCCCAATAAAGGCCAGTCTCATATTACACTGAAGTATGAAAGCATAAAATTAGTGTTATTAAGCGTATTACATAGATGCTTATAAACAAAAAATAAAGCATGAATAACATTTATAAACTGCTTACAAAGTAAATTATGTATTAACTATTTGATAATGCTTACTTAATGATTAGTAGTGTGTAGTTATTGTAAAGTGCTACCAAACCATTGAGTAGTTTAATCATATCAGTAGTTTAACAGTTTGCCAAAAAAATGTTGAATGGTTTCAAAATTTTCCTCAATCTGTTTTTGATATCTGAAGCAAGACGTGCAGTCGCATGCTGTGGTGGACCACTCTTGTTAGTCAATCACTCTCTATAAATGCAAAACAGTTTTTCTTCCGTTGTTGCACATTGGAAAACTATTTGCACAAGCTATTGTGAATTACTCTGTTCTGAGTCGCACGCACACATCAGTGTCAATAAAATCATGAGTAGTTCACCACATGCTCGCTGAAGAGAACAATGTTGCTTTGCCCAATGGTTGCTTCATTTAACCAGTTTCCAAGATGTATCAGTATTGTCATTGAGCTTCCAATAAATCCCCAAAAGGAAACCTGGGGTAGCTAAATCAAAGATGAGACATTATTCAATATTAATCCTGCCATGAATTTCCATATAGCAATATAGTAGTTTTTACAACTTTTCTGTAAACATTATTGTTTGTTTGTTAATTTTGAGCTACTTTAGATCTTGTATTTGTGAAGCTGGTTTGAAGCAGTATAAAAAGATGGGACATAAGTAGATTTGATTTGATTTGAACAGTTTTAATTATAGTTTTGACAAAATCAGTATGTGCAAAATACAACTGTTTAAGTCTTCTTCTTTTACAGCAACTCAGCAATTTTCCTTGTTTGCAAAACATTAGATTGTTGAAAACTATTGTTATTTTGATTCATGTATTGTTTTAACTTTTTTGCCTTATGTTGTTTTAAACGAACATTTATTATCATATGAAAGGGCCATTGCCTTCATCATCAATTTTACTGTTGCTTCAAAATCCTTTTAACCACTTCTGAACAGTGTTCACAAATAAATGTTCAGTCCTTGCCACTATTCAGACTTTTATCCCAAAGAACTGTGGTTTTCACTGTTTTTATAATAACTAATAAAACAAATAATTGGCCCTCATTATAACACATCATATTCCACACTCTTGTGACCAAAAGTGGTTTGTAAAAAGGGGCAAAACTCAAAGCTAATGTTGTGTTTGTTGTTCATGTCTGCCATAGCGTCACCCTGTCTGGGCATCGGATGTGAAGCCGATTAGAGGAACGAGCCCCCAGACGACCAGACGTGCTCTGCACCTCCAGGACTCACTTTTCTCCAAAGAGCTGGAGAACATGGGCAAACATCTTGCTGGTAGGTTTTAACACGCATATAAAACAGGCCACCTTTCTATGAGAGTCTGACACTTTTAAAGGCCACACATGTTAAATCAACCAGGGAACACATAGACGAACGTGTCTGATTGGCTAATTAAGAGCTGATTCTCCTATTAAAATTTGTCATGGAAAGCGTGACCATCTTTGATTCATTTTAATAATGCCACCACAGCCCCTGCTCGTTAGCATAGCAGTGAAGTGACAAATCTCTGTCTGGAGATGATCAAACTCAGCCAAGGTTTTGATCTCACAGACCACTGCGCTATGTGTGCGTGCGAGCCCCGCTCCTTTGGTGATGACTTGAAAGCACAGAGGGTTCAAAAAACACAAGAATTCAAACATATGCTTGTTTTGCTGTGCTTTATAGTTCTCTGTTTTTTTTTTTTTTTTTTTTATAAAAAATTGGTTTTATTGCAGCTTTTTTTGAGAAAGCACAAATCTGAAGATAAACATATATTGTTAATAATGGTTAATTAAAAAAACACAATATTAGCCTTGTTTAACATTTTGTATGCATAAGTCACTGCCTGATTTAGTCTGCATGCTGATTTCCTTGGGCTTGTTTGCTGATGCCTTTTTAGCAAGAAAAAATCTTTGGTCCAAAGATTTGTGCACGATTGGGTCTCAAAACAATGAGCGCCAAAGACATATCGCACATCTGGCGGACCAATGGGTGTGAACACAAAAGGTATGGTTCTGTTTTTTTGCAAGAAGAACAACCAATGAAAGCTGGCTCTTGTGATGATAAACATACTTATGTGGACCTCATGACAGCAAATCAGAATCTCAAGTCAGATTGCTTTGTAGAGACATTAACTCAGGCTCCCTAAATAATAAACAAAGATGTTTGTTGAATGCAGACTATATTAAACACATTGAAATAAGCCAATCAGACTTCACACACTCTTAAAAGAGCCACTAGGGGCTGCTCCCATGGCTACACGTTTTGATTTATAAAATAATTACTTTTTTTATTTATAAAAGAAGAATATGAACTTCCTGTGACGCTTTAGACCTGATACTCAGCCCTTTTGACATCCAAATACTTAATCATGATCTAGCTTGTGGCAAGGGGGGCATACATCTGTGTTTTCTATTCATGGAATGGTAGGTTATGTAGGTAACAATAGATGTTCACCTTTAGTTCTTCAATTTGAGTTTGCGGAGTACCGACTACAGCAGCAGCCTTCTGAGGTCCCACATTTAAGGTCTTTCTGAATCCATCCACACCGAACACAAAGCATCACACTTTTCAGGGAGAGGTCAGATAGAAAGGAAGTTGACAAAGACTATCCTAGTCAAAGAATGATTTTCACAAGAGTTCACATTTTTGGAGTATTACTCGGCTCAGCCCGTTTCTGGTGATCTAACCTTTCAGGTATCAGAACTAGAAGTGCCTGTTAGAGCAGGGCGAGCCAAACAGCTAGAGGAGACTTTCATTTCCTCCATCCTTCGATATAAAAGAGGATTTTAAGTGGATATTTTAAGGGATATACCCAACCCAATGAGCTCATTTATTGCCAACGATCTGTAGAAACCATAGAAGTAACATGATGTTGCTAACAGCTATTTCAGAACTTTCTATTTAGCAATACGATATCAAATACAGCTCTTGGGACCACCAGTCAGGAAATTATGCGAGAGGTTCTTTATTATTGAGAGAGAATGAAGAACTGATTATGATTAAAAACACCTGGTGAACCAAACGGCGGTCAGCTGTGACTATTTAGTGCAGGTGCTGAAAAATGTTCTGCTGGAAAAATCAAGTCATCTTTCACACAGAGTTATCGAACAGGCGAGTGGAAGAACGAGTGGGACAATTCTGGATAAAATGAGAATCACAATTTATTTTACTTAGAATATAGATCACGATTCCTTCATGATTCTGAAAAAAAATTATATTTATTTTAATATACAAATATGTTAAGATGAGGCGTCACGGTGGCGCAGTGGGTAGCACGGTCGTCTCACAGCAAGAAGGTCGCTGGTTCTAGGCTCGGCTGGGGCAGGTGGCATTTCTGTGTGGAGTTTGCATGTTCTCCCCGTGATCGCGTGGGTTTTCTCCGGGTGCTCCGGTTTCCCCACAAGTCCAAAGACATGCGGAATAAGTGAATTGAATAAGAACAATTGCCCATAGTGTTAAGTGTGAATGTGTGTGTGAATGTTTCCCAGCGATGGGTTGCGGCAGGGAAGGGCATCCGCTGCGTAAAACATATGCCAGTGAGTTGGCGGTTCATTCCGCTGTGGCGACCCCGAAAGGGAATAAAGCCGACATGAAGATGAATGAATGAATGAATATGTTAAGATAATATGATAAGATTTAACCCTGTACATTAGGTAATCAAAAAGCAATGAAATAGCAGTAAAGTAAGACATAATACACTTTGCTTTAAATTTAAAGAAATTAACTTAGTAAAAGCAAAAGAATTACTTAGAGAATTACATTCTCGTCCATGTTTGCTTTTTGATCAAAGCCGTTTCCCACTCCTATGTGCCTCACAGAGAGCTGGATTGCATTTATACACAGGACTGTATCAAGCCACATTTTGTGTGTAATGTGAACGACCACACACAAACAATACGTTTTTTTTTTTATCAGAATTGAGCCTTAAAACCTGTAGCTATAGTAATGATATTGAAGTTCGGTGGTGGTCAAGCTTTTGCTGTAGCCACACAAAAAAAGTTATTTGAAAACCCATTTTTACTTTCAGGCATTTAGCTAAATCTGAAATTCTGCCCTGTTCTGTATTTTAAAATGATAATTTTTTTGTTTTTTAAGTATTTTAATTGCACTTGTTATTACAGCTTGTTCTGTATTTCCATTCTCTTATTTCCATTTTATACTTTTATGTAAGTGAAATTAAAAAGCTGTGAAAGTAGTGAGAAGCATACTCTATACACTTCTGGGTTTCAATACTACAATGATAATTTTTTTTCTTACATTTCTAACTTGTAATTCACCATCTAGTGATTTCTTTCAGTGATTTTGTTGTTGTTTATTTAAGTTTTTGTGAAAAGTGGGTTTTGGTTTATTTAAAATGTTTTTTAATCATTGCCTAAGTCAGAAGGAAACTGATTCTGGCTTTATGGAAGATAAAATCACACAGATGGCACTGATTTCTGAACTCTCTGAACAGAGGCATCGTACAAGACCTGGCATTAGCCTCATTCAACGGCCTCATTTGCCCCTTTCATGATTTTATTAGCTGTTAATGTTCCCCATGTTGAAAGCAGTGGGTTCTTCTTTTATCTCATTATTAGCTCAATTATGTGGTCAACTAAATCCTCAGACTCATTTTTATTTATCATCCAGCTGCATTGTTTTAGTTTGGGAGTTTAAGATCTTGGTATTTGAATTGGGGACACATTTTTATAGTGGAGGCAGAAGAAAAACCTTTTTGTCTCATGCGGATAAATAAAGCAGTACTTTCAAATAAAGCAGAAAGGAATTTCTCTGATCTCTCTCTCTTTCTGTCTTTCTGTCTCTCTCTCTCGCTCTCTGTGTGGGTGCGTGCGCACCGTGCGTTTGTGTATGTTCCAGAGTCAGGAATCAATTAGCTTGTGTTTGTTTTTATCTGATCTCACACTATTTTAAAGTTTGTGTTACATTTATTTTCAACTTTTCCTCTAGTTTGTTGCTTTCCCTTTTTCAACATAGATATTAATTTTAGCTTGTGTTTGATAATAGTAGTCTCAATGCAGAATTATTCTGGTGAAAACTACTGTACGGCAAGGGTTTCCAAAGTCGATCCTGGAGGGCCACAGCCTTCTACTAACATATATGAGGCCTGATCACACTGTTCTTGTCTGAAGCCAGATTAGTAGGAGTACTAGCCAGGGCTGCAACTAAAATGTAACACTATTATATAGAGAAGACTTTATTTTTGTTTTGTGTTTTTTTTCTATCCTTTTTTTGTCTTACAGTGAGTAAAACAGGGACCTGAACAAATCTCTGTAAATGTGTTTTTAAAGCAATATTTAAAAATATCACCAGAAGCTGATGACAACCCATGCCCCAATTCATTAATGCTGTAAAGCGCATTTTATGGACAGTGGCGGTAACGGCGTTGTAGTGGAGAAAAAAGTAATTCGCTCGATAACGTGTTACTTTAAAAAAAAGTTGTGGCTTTTAGTTGTTAGTAACGCCATTTATTCATAGCAGCATTATTCCCATCACTGATTCAAGCACATTAATAGAACATTGAAGGATGTGGAAAGTAAGTTCAAGTTCAAGTAATTGGGAAAGCCGCATCCTGGAGAAGATTGTGACACAAAACCTATTTAAAAATGTGATGAAGATTCATAATCACAGAGTAGTTTGCAGCTGGAGTCATGACAGCTGTTAAGGGAAGCAAGGTTGCTCTGATGGTTCACTTTTTCATGATATTCTGACTATATGACCAGAACCATTGACCATTGACAACATAAATTCATTCTAAAGTGCCATAAAAATGACAGTGTGCCGTATGAACAAAGCCTTGCTGTAGCATTAAGATAAGTTCAGACACATCTGACGCTAAGATTTTATTTATCCATCTAGAGGTGGAGAAGGACCTGGCAAAACTGGCAGAACAAGGCAAGCTGAATCGCAGTCCCAATAGCTCTCACAGGAGTCTGGTGCTCCCACCACTTTTCCACAGTGCTGGTGCTCTTCCTCCACCTCAGTCTCCCAGCAGCCTCTGCTTCAAGCCTGCTGGAACATCTCGCAGTAACCCCAGCAGCCGAGGCCAGACACCAATGACTCCTATCACACCCAACAGCCTGACCATGCGCTCGTTGACATCAGGTAGCCATTATAAATCAGAGCGTGTGTACGGCCGCTCAAGGAGTCGACCGGTCACACCCACGGGACAGATCACCAGACCCATCCTCACCCCACCAGGCCTCAGCACCACTGACCTGTATGGAGGTCTGTGGAGCACACTCACAGAGGTAATGAACACATGTTTTGAGACTCATCATTATTTATTGTAAGGATTCTTAACAATAAAATGGAATGTGAGTGATATACCGTTAATATGAACCAATGAATTTTAACATAAATAATAAAATGGCCTTAATAAGCCAGGAGACATTAAATGATCATGTTAATTTCAAGCACTGAAATTACTGAAAGTGATCATCCAGTTAGAATATCCACATTTGTGAAAGTTACAGCCCTGAAATAATGTTTATGTTTACATTTTGTGTTTTGGCCTGATGTGTGAACTCTTACCTTTTGCTCAAATGAGGTCTCTTTCAGACTTTACTCATAGGTTTGTACTCTTATTGCTGGCAACCTGTTCTCTGGAAGAAATGAAAGTAAAACCATGTACTAAAATATTTTTTTAATGTAATTGGAATGTGCATTTTGTATCTATATTATTTGCGGCAGATATCATAAGTACATAGATAATAGAAAGAACAAAAATAAGCAAACATCGACATCCAATCTTGTGGAATACTTTGCCAGTTCTTATATTTTATATTAACAAAGCAATTAGTGAAATCTAAAACAGTGAAATCTTTCGTTATGAATGTGACTTACTCACTTTGACTGTTCAGAGTTTTTGCAGGGTCTTGAAGTTGTATAAACCCTAAAAAATGAAAAAAAAACTGTCTCTGTTCTAGCTCCTAAATAGTATTTTCAAGGTATTAGTTTTGGATGACTTGGTTGATTTCATGTTTTTTTTGTTTCGCTTGTCTAAAATAACAAATAATGCTGTAGTACAGAGCTCTTAAAGCCGATTCCTGGAGGGCCGGAGTCCTGCACAGTTTTATTCCAACCTTTACTGAACACACCTGACTCCACTGATTAAGCTCCTCTGAGTTTGGTTGAAGCTACTGGTGTGTCTCCTGAAATTGGGTTGGACTGCGGCCCTCCAGGAATTGAGTTTGAGACCCCTGCTGTAGTATGACTACAAATGAGCCCTGACATCATTAAAACACTGAGAAACATCAGACTACAGCAAATGTTGTTATATATAGGTCTTAAATTTGATTCTTAATGTGCTTAAAGGAGCCATACCATGCCCCTTTTAAATAATTTATATTAAATGTTTGACCGCTCTAGATCACTGCAGTCATAATAATCTTCAAAAGGCAGTATTTATCGTAAACAATGTCTTTACATTGTTGCGCTATACAAAATAGCCTGTGTACCCCTTGTTCCTCCCACATGTTTCTGCCATGCCCCCTGCTGGGTTGTACTTGTTGTCAGACAGAAAATCCACATATTTCTGACTAATATATTCATCTTTTGGTAAGCCAAACAACACTTTTGGCTCTGAACATCTAAAAACACACTTACTTTTCATTGTGTGTGCGTTTTCAATTAGAAGTTCAGAGCAGCTGGTTATATCCTCGGATGAAGGCTCTGGATGAGCTAGAGTAGGCCCACCTTGTTTGATTGTTGCCTAATAATTTCATATACTCCTCCGAAAATATATTTTCATAAATTATAATAAAAAAACACTGTGTGCAGAATTATTAGGCAAATGAGTATTTTGACCACATCATATTCATTATGCATGTTGTCTTACTCCAAGCTGTATAGGCTCGAAACCAACTACCAATTAAGCATATTAGGGGATGTGCATCTCTGTAATGAGAAGGGGTGTGGTCTAATGACATCAACACCCTATATCAGGTGTGCATAATTATTTGGCAACTTCCTTTCCTTTGGCAAAATGGGTCAAAAGAAGGACTTGACAGGTTCCGAAAAGTCAAAAATAGTGAGATATCTTGCAGAGAGATGCAGCACTCTTAAAATTGCCAAGCTTCTGAAGCGTGATCATCGAACAATCAAGCATTTCATTCAAAATAGTCAACAGGGTCGCAAGAAGCGTGTGGAAAAACCAAGGCGCAAAATCACTGCCCATGATCTGAGAAAAGTCAAGCGTGCAGCTGCCAAGATGTCACTTGCCACCAGTTTTGCCATATTTCAGAGCTGCAACATCACTGGAGTGCCCAAAAGCACAAGGTGTGCAATACTCAGAGACATAGCCAAGGTAAGAAAGGCTGAAAAACGACCACCACTGAACAAGACACACAAGCTGAAATGTCAAGACTGGGTCAAGAAATATCTGAAGACAGATTTTTCTAAGGTTTTATGGACTGATGAAATGAGAGTGAGTCTTGATGGGCCAGATGAATGGGCTCGTGGCTGGATCGGTAAAGGGCAGAGAGCTCCAGTCCGACTCAGGCGCCAGCAAGGTGGAGGTGGAGTACTGATTTGGGCTGGTATCATCAAAGATGAGCTTGTGAGGCCTTTTCGGGTTGAGGATGGAGTCAAACTCAACTCCCAGTCCTACTGCCAGTTTCTGGAAGACACCTTCTTCAAGCAGAGGTACAGGAAGAAGTCTGCATCCTTCAAGAAAAATGTGATTTTCATGCAGGAGAATGCTCCATCACACGCGTTCAAGTACTCCACAGCATGGCTGGCAAGAAAGGGTCTAAAAGAAGAAAAACTAATGACATGGCCTCCTTGTTCACCTAATCTGAACCCCATAGAGAACCTGTGGTCCATCATCAAATGTGAGATTTACAAGGAGGGAAAACAGTACACCTCTCAGAACAGTGGAAGCTGTGGTTGCTGCTGCACGCAATGTTGATAGTGAACAGATCAAAACACTGACAGAATCCATGGATTGCAGGCTTTTGAGTGTCCTTGCAAAGAAAGGTGGCTATATTGGTCACTGATTGGTTTTTGTTTTGTTGTTGAATATCAGAAATGTATATTTGTGAATGTTGAGATGTTATATTGGTTTCACTGGTGAAAATAAATAATTGCAATGGGTATATATTTGTTTTTTTTAAGTTGCCTAATAATTATGCACAGTAATAGTCACCTGCACACACAGATATCCTCCTAAAATAGCTAAAACTAACTAAAAACTACTTCCAAAAATATTCAGCTTTGATATTAATGAATTTTTTGGGTTCATTGAGAACATGGTTGTTCCATAATAAAATTAATTGTCAGAACTACAACTTTCCTAATAATTCTGCACTCCCTGTATTGCATTTTCAAATGTTGCATGGTGATCTGCTCTTCGATGTAGTTTTATGTCTAATGGTTCACATGAAGGCGAGGTGATTAGCACTAGAAAAGCTCAGTCGGTCTCTTCTTGTGGGGTCACATGCATCCTGCATTCACCTTGTAGTGATCGTCTTACTGAGGGTGTTTGTAGTAATTGACAAATTTCAATCGATTGGATTGATTAATTAGTGTACTGTGGTTATATATATGTGGATTTTAAATTGTGATTACGGCAGATGTGAAGTTCTATAAACTTGGTTGATAAACAAAATCCACATTTTCACTAATGGCCTTCGTGATTTAAAAAAATCACTGTCACAAAGAAATAGTACTTGAACTTTTCACTCTGTTAACATGCTTAATCTGCACTTTTTTCTTTGAATTTCATTCTTATCAATAAGGAATCAATGAAAATAAGTTTAAATGAAAACAAATCTTAAAATGTGTTTTCTTTCATGTTTTTTGTGGCCAGTTTTGCATTGAAAGGAAGCACAGATGTTCAAGCACCTTCCATGCTGAAAGTGAAGTCATCAGCAGGGAACAGGAGGCAATTTATTTATTAGAAGTTGGCTCAGAGAGTTCTTTTCTTTCAAAAGCAATAAACATATCAAGTGAACGACAGGGTCTGGACAACCACGTTCACCAGCTCTACACATCTTGTGTTTCCACCTCATTGGGGATTATTCTGCTGCCTTCAATCTGCACTTTACACTGTTAAATGATTACATTTCCTGAATATTACAGAAGTATGTCCTCTGAGGCCCCTTGACATACAGCATAGAGCTGTGTGTTGTGTCTTTAGTTTATGTATGTCGGCAGAATGTGTGCATTTATCACTGTTAAACAAAGTGTATTTCAATAAATTAAGCGTGGGTGGCTGGCATTGCTTGTGTTATCTTTATAAACCAGTCACAATGGGAATCCTTTCATTTCTGAATTCAGCTTGACTCAAAGAATTTTTTTTTGAAAATGATAAAAATATAAACATGAAAATTCTATTTAAAAACTACTTAAAGCACTAGTTAAATATAAGTAAAAGTATAGATGTTTATTGTCAGGATTTTCTCTATCAAACAAAAAAAAATATTTTTGAAATTGTAAAACTAGAATATGTTTTAATGGAAAATATTTTTTTTTAATAGAAAGAGTTAAATTCTGTTATGTTTTAGTGTATCTGTTTCCTGTGTCACTAGGATGAGTTTTACCAGCAGTTGCAAGCTGTCCGGAAGCCCTGGCGCATCCCTAGTGACACAGAGAGTGACTATCATGAGCCTCCGGAGCAGGACAAGTGTGAGTATCACTCCTCTAAACTTTCCTCTCCACTGATTGAGAAGGAAAGGGACATTTCAAACTTTATAAAACAAAAAATGTATATTACATTTATTAGAAATACAAAGATCACAGAAAATAGTTTAGATTCGAGCCATAATTTATTTACATTTTACCATAAAAGTGGACTCAAACATGAAAGAAACTAGCCAAATCCTAATTTAAAGTGAGTTTGCACATTTGGATGTTTAAATTTGAGTTGTATTGGTGATTAAGGGAGAAATAAATCGAAACAATATCCGCACATAATTTTTTTTCAAGTAGAGTAAAACACTCGACTGCCTTCACAGAAAGCTATTCTGTGAGAACTCTCTCTGAGCTAGAACACAGAACCCAAACAGCTCAATATCTCTCCTCATCCCATCAGTTGCTGGGACAAACTATTTAATGAGGTTATTAGTTATGGGAGACAAATATACTGGTTACAGTACATTTAGTTATACTGCGTGCGTGTGTGTTTGTGTTAAACTCTCAGTATCAACATCCCATCCAATAAAGAGAAACGAGAGATAATTTAAATGAAAAGCAGTATTTAATTGCCCAGATGAACAATTATAAATATTCTTGAAGGCTGAATTATTCCTGTGCCACAATTTATTAGTTGGTGTATAGTAGAGTCCCCTCTTAAATAGGAAGAAAATGCTGAGTTTTTCAGTTTTCAATTGACAGACTGAAATGAAGATTTATTAGAGTTTATACAGTATAACTTGTATACAAAAAATATCTTTATTTAATTGTTCTGAAAAACTGAGATGAGTATTTTTAAATATCCCTGTGTCAAACAAAAGTAATTGTATTCATGTTATTGTCCCATCTATGAAAGGTGTCTGAGGTAGGCTTTCCACAACAAAAAGGTTCTTTGGAGTTTTTTAACACAGCCAAATTACTTTTAATGGAAGTCCCCTGTTGGCTAGCTAGCTGTTGTTGAGAATCAGGATGTTTTAAAGTATTGAAGTTAGATATAGAATGAGGAGCTCAACTGAAAAAATGTACTTTGAAAATTAGAACAATCTTAATCACTTTAGGGAAACAGTTAGCTTTATATTAATCATTATTACACAGTCCATGAACTCTAGGACACTCTGACGTCTTACGTCTGAAGCTTTAATATTGGTTCAACAGAATGATGGCTCACAAGGGAACACAGATTCTGGCAGCATTACTTTCAAAGCCTGAAAAAGTGAATCCGACAGTATTTATTAGAGATGACGGAGCATGGTTTGATGTAATAAAAATACTCTAATGACTTCAGGCATGCTTAAATCTGTCAGAAAACAACTGGAATAGAGATCTAATATCGAGTCAACATTGTTAAAGTGTCCACTGTTTCTCTACTGCCGTGCCACACATGCTGCAGTTTTGCATATGGGTAGACCCTGAGATCTGTAAAAGCTGCTTGGAAGTCTCTCCCTCACTCTAACTCAACTAATTTTCCGGAGAACTCACTCAGATATGACCCGAGAGTGCAGAAACTGATCTAGACAAATTGCCCTATGGGAAGGCTGCATGCTGATGTAACCTCACTCTGACATTTTCTAACTTCATGTCAAGGCTTCACGGAACCCGAGCGCCATGATTGGGCAAAGTGGAGCAGAGGAAGCTCTTCCTCTCTCTTTCCCGGCTTGCGCTCCCTGTTAAACACTGGATAATGAAGTAAAACTTTGGTGATAAGTAAATGGCCTTGCTTTATTATCCGTGTTTTAGCTAGCTAGAAGTTGGAAGTTAGTCTCTGTATATATATATATATATATATATATATATATATATATATATATATATATATATATATATATATATATATATATACTTTTAAGATTAGATTTTGTTGACGATATAGACTAGATGATATATATATAATTCGATTTTGTAGACTATAGAGACAAGGGTACTCTGAATGGGTAAAAAAAATCTGTTTTATGTCACAGACATAACAATAGAGTAATCACTCAATTTTTAGAGGGCACAAAAAAAACTTTCTTCCACACTCTAAATTAAAACATTGCCCAAATGAACATTATACACAAACCATCAAAACATCACTCAAAACTCAACCAAGATACAATAACTTTCCTCCAGCTATATACATACACAGTTCTTTTCAAACAACTGAAATGTAAAGCAAAAGTATTTTACAAATAAACCACGTTTTGAAAGATTTTTTATAAAATTACTGTTCGTTGAACCTTTTTAAAGTTAAAAACATGATTTGAAGCAACAGAAAGAATTTACTCCCTTTTTCGTGTCAATCGTGTTTGTAGGTAATTCAAGTGGAGCAAGGGATGGCAGCAAGAGATCTGTGTTCTCAGGTAAACATTTTCTATATGTTACTTTGGCTTAATGCTGGAAAAATGTAGTTGAATTCCAATTAAATATTTTTTTTATTGTTTGGCAGTGTATTCGATGTGTGAGTCATGTCTTCTAAATGTATCGATTGAATGATATCCAAATATCCAAAAATAATTCAGAGTGCTCAAAAGTGCACTCAACGATCAGGGCATTTTAATTTTAATGTTTAATGGCATTAACCATTACAACAAGGGCTAAAAAAACAGTTGGGTTCCCAACACATCACTATATTTATGATGCTGGATTTTATCATATAAATAAAACATTTAGTTTTTTTTTTTTAGTTCTAAATTTTAGTAAGCATATTTTAAACTCTTGAGAGATCGTTTGCAATATAAACGCTAAAGTGAATTTGAAACACAGGGACCCTCACACATCACAAATTATTAGGTTTTCTTTTGAGCACGAAACAATTAAAAGTCTCAGTTATGACATATCTATCACCTTCAGTCGATATCTTATACAGTAGATTGAGAGGGCAGACTGATCGAATAGCATTTCATGCTGTCCAAGTTGTAAATATGAATAAGCACAAAAAATTCTATGTATGTTTGAATCTATTCCCATGTAGATTTGCTTTGCACATTTAAAAGGGTGCATGTTTAACATTAATTACCTGTGAAAGTGATGTCATTCAATGGTATATTCAATGGTATATGTCATTCAATATAGGGAGAAAAAAAAACTAGAAACATATCTGATACGTATTGGTATTTCCAGATATTGGTATAAAACACCAGCATTTAGTAAAATCGTCATGGCAGGAAGTGTGTTATGGCTACAGAAAAGTTTAAGTAAATTATGTTGTATTTATGTAAAAGCAACATTTTTTTGTTTTAGTATTGTTCCCTTTTCAAAAATATGCCTCAAGTCATTTTTCAGATTGGTTCATTTAAGTTTAGTCTGTCACTGCGCCATAGTTTACCATAGCACTGCCCACAAACAATGAATAAATAAACAATGAAAAGAAAGTGTGGTTTTGGATCTCCTAAACAAAAGTGTTTTTTTCACTTACCAGAAGGTGAATGTATTAGTTCATTCTTTGACATGAGCTCCATTAGCGTTTCATCTGATTGGTTAGGGGGCGGTACTATGGCAAATAGGCTACGGCCATCAAGCCGTTTTGAGCTGCCAGAAAAAGAAAATGAATATTTTGAGGCATGCTTTTGATAAGGGAATACTACTAAAACTTGCAAGAAATTTCTGTTTACAAGTTTACAGTTGATAAGAAACTACACCTTTAAAGGTTGTGTGCCATCGATAGCATCTAACGTCTGTGAAAAAGGATGTGGGTCAGCTCATTTTTACAGTGTCCCATTTATCTTTGATGGTTTAAAATCTTTTTGATAATAACTCTAGTTCTTACAAAAGGTTATTAAAGGTTTGTGACAGATGTTTTTGTTTTTGCTCTCTACAGGCTTGTAACAGAGGAGTCAGAGCCAATGAAACATTTATGCAATTTTAAGGGGCATTTAGGTATCAGCAAGAAACACTTATTTTTTAAAAAATACGTTTTCCACAGAAGCCAGTATTTCCTAACAATATAAACTCCTCGCGATACTCTAGAATGTTATATTTATTCGAAAAAATGAGCCTGCACTTGAAATTCTGTCTGTTAGCATGTTTGTTGTCTGTTCAAAAAGTATTAAATGCTGCCTTGCATAATGTATCACATATTGTGCCAAATCTTAAGGATTTTTAATAAGCCTTTTCTATTAAAACATCAAGAGATTGTGTTTTATGGCTGTAGTGGAAAAAATGAATGTTATGCTATGTATGTCTCTGTGGAAATGAAGCTGAACATGCACAGCACTGCCCCTGCTGACCCAACTCAGCATGAAACTCTCTCATTCCGGGTGGAAGACCATATAGGGCAAACCAGCATTAAAGTTGATGTAATGAACATGCAATGCTTGAGCGTGTTAATGCGGCAACTAGCACAACAGCCAAAAAATATAGCTGTATTTCAGAATATTTACTTTGGATGTTAGCCAATGTTCATTTTGATGAAGCAAATGTAATAATTTTTAACAATGCAATACATATCGCTGTGAGTGATGTAACAACAATATCACCATCCGTAGAACTGCCATGTCAATGCAGTTAAGCTGTGTAAGTTGACACAACTTCACTAATGTTCTGACTTTGGCTCTGATGGCCTTCTGTGTTTCTCAGCAGAACTGTGTGTCAACAACGGAACACTTTTCTATTGAATTTACCAAGCAATTTATACCAAAATAAATAAATGTAGCCTGTTACACCTGTTATGTCATTGTAGGATGCAAAATAAAGATATTTCTATATATCTGGATGTGGCTGATTTTGGAAAGGTTTTGATGCTTCTCAGCACTTGCTCAGTCAGAGAAACATTTAAACTCAATTCTCATTATGCTGCAAATTATTGATTTAATTTACAAAATAAGGCCACTTCTAGAAGAAGCTTTTTTTCCTCATTTCATTCTACATCAAAATGACAAATTTGTGTGTCAGTGGGTCAGTGAGAGGACTGGATGCAATGAGTGGCACGTTTCTACATTTAACTCTCCTGAGCTGCTGCTGCTGCAGGGAGTGAAAGAGAAGCTCATTTAGACAATATTCCTCATTGTGGGTCTATTATTTTATCTTGATTCACTTTTTAGACAATTCTTAAATGTTTTTATTTAGAGAACAAAACATGTTTGCAATTGCAAAATGATTTTAAACTTTTGACTGATAATATAGTATGATCCATATATTATGCTCAGCTGTTGCAGCGTTGATGTTTCAAATTAGTGAGTAAATCAAGATATTACTTGTAATGATTTTTGAAATATTATCAAAACCTTTGAAATCTGTTATACACATACCATCTCTTGATTCCATTTAATAATGTATTCATAGTTTTTATGAGTGCTAAACATACATTTCTTTTCCTCCATCTATTTGCATTTCATGTCTAAAACATGCAAATCCATGTACATTTGAAATAAATTACGATTAATCACGAAATTAATCATTTATTTTATTGTGTGATTAATCACAGCAGAATATGATTGATTGCCAGCACTAATATAGCTTTATTTCTCTTTGTCACTAGATCACAACAATAGAGCCATAACAAAAATGACTAAAAGCTTGTTTGCAGTGATGAGTGGAGGAAGAAGTATGTCAGCACAGTGCTCTGATACTGCAGCCCCTCTTGCCATCAACTCGAAGCATGTGAAACCTGCTTCTGTCCCTCATGTCAACAACCTGGTCCTGCTCATTCTCTGTGTAAACGGTCCAGTAATTGCAGCTAGTGATGCATTGTTATGTTTTGCAGTGTATGGTTCACCACATATGTAAACCACTCATGTAGACTCTCAGCCCCATCCACTTGGTGTCGAGGAAGAAGTTTGTTAGCTACTGCTGGCAGATCACCCATGGCCTGATGTTCAAAGTTGATTTACTCTTAAAGAGGAAAAAAACATGATGCAGTTCATGCTTTGTGCACCCAAAGAGAGGGAGATCAAATCATTCATGAACTCCAGCTCAAACCTTAAAAAACATGAAGTGGTAAGAAATAACATTTTATCTTATTTGAATCATATCAGTTTCATCTGTTTCATATCACATCACTTACGTGTCACTTAACATATTACACTCAATACAAGCACGACATAAGGGACAATGTATCAAATAACGCACTTCAACCATGAACAGT
This sequence comes from Danionella dracula, assembly GCA_900490495.1. NCBI lineage: Eukaryota > Metazoa > Chordata > Actinopteri > Cypriniformes > Danionidae > Danionella > Danionella dracula. The sequence goes on from UELW01000888.1 coordinate 3,943,341, forward strand.
CACAGGGATCAATGTAACTAATATCTCTCCAGTAGGAACACATATAAATAGTAAGCACAATTCGTTCAAACTAAAAGTTAATATCAGCTCCTTCTCTATTCGTTGTCAATCGTTTCCTTCATCTATAGCCAGATCAGTTGTCTTCAAGTAAAAAAACTACTTTATATTAATTTCTACATGTGTTTTTTATTGTAATGGTGAGTGCACATTGTGCTTGTTGACTGTTCCGAACTCAAACTCTCATCTTTTGAGCAACTCTCATCCTCTAGCTTTGAGAGAGAGAGAGCGAGAGAGAGAGAGAGAAAGAGAAAGAAAGAAGCTATTTTTGACCATTTAGTTTTTTTGACATATGTTTAGAATATGGGGAAAGCTTTAAACTCAAGAAGAATAGCAAAAGTTTTGATCTTTAATTAATAATTTGACACTTAATTATTTCTTGTGTGATGTGTGATATAAAATGATAGATGTGTTTTCAAAGAGGGAGTACACAACTGATAGAAATCGGCTTCATATACGATCATCATATACAGAGAGAAGTCAATCATTTCAAACAAAATCATAAAATTTGCTCATCCCAATGCTACAATGTACCAAATTCAATGCAGATGTCGGGAGATGATACTACAGAAGTACATTGATTGAAGCCAAGCAGCTAATTCAGAATATATAAAAACAGTGAGATATGACAGTCTCTTTGTGTTTGTTTTTTTTCCTTTTCAGTTCAGTGGAAAGGGTCTGGGTCTTCTTCCAATCTTTGTTGGTTGGAAACCTGATCCAATTCTGTTTGAGGTGTGACTTAATAGAGACATATTTGTGCTTGTTTGACTCTCAATGTAATCTCTGGAAACCTTTTCCCATTTATGGTTGATTACATTTCACATTTTTCTGTCAGAATGACAAATGTTGTTTTCAAAGCTGACATTACACAGGAACAGCCAGCTCACAATTTCAGATTCATGAGTTTTGAGATGCTGTTGGTGTACATCTTTGTGGTAGCAAACTATGGTAGTGCCATATAAAATCTTCCAGTAACTGGGGTCAGCAGACTAAGCACAGAAACCCAGACGTCTCTCTCCTTGGTCACTTCCTCAAGGTTTACAAAGATATTCCCTGACCAACATAGAACGACGGCCTCGTCTCAGCTGGATATTTTTTTAACAATTTCCTAGGAAATCCGTGATTTGATGTATCAACTGACCTGGTGGATATTGACACAAACTTGTAGCAAATCTGTGAGAGCTATAAAAATGTTACTGAGGTGCTTTTTGCCTATGGGCCTGTGTGTTTGTGGGAGGTACACAATTCAAGTTTTGGACTAACACACATCTGGAGCATTGAGCAGCCATGAGTGCGAAACTCGAGGAGCAGTTTGGAAATTGGTGTCTTGGAAGTTGTGCTTTTCTAAGGTAGGAGAGGGAGAATTACTCACTCCACCTTCAACTCAGGGATAGCACTAGCTTCATTCAAACAGCCACAACCTCTGTGTGATCAAACAAAAAAAGTTATGTCTTTCAAAATTTTACTCAATGAACATTTTTTGTCTCAACATATCACTCTTACAGATCCCTACAGATCAACAATCTATTGTTAACTCACTCAATTAATTGGTCTCTTCATGAAAGGGAAACAGCGTTATGATCAAGACTTTAACGTCCGACCCTGAACTCATTACTCACTGCTCATTATCTGATATATGTGAGCTATTAGCTGAAGACAACGATAAACAGCAGGTAATCAAAAACTATTATGCCACATTTCAATTGTTGACTTTTTCAATCGTTTAGCCAACAGCCACTGAGGATGTCAACTCAATTAAAAATTATGCCAGACAACAACTCTTCAACAAAAATTTTACAGACAAAAATAATGCATTGACCTTTGGTAAAAAAATTGAGTCATCTAACTTTTTTACACTTAAACATTTAATTAGTATTGATTTTTTTAGAGTGCATTGAATTTGGATTCCTTGAAATCTCTGTTCCTCATCATTCTCACAAGTGCTTCTCACACTTGTTTAAAAACCAGGATGTGATCAGTCACAATCTCATTCAAAATGAACGATTCCAGTAAAAGCACAGCGAGCAAATGCTCATTAGTTTCCTGTTTAAACTTAAACATACCAAGTGTGTGTTTGCAGCAGCATTCCATTATGTCTCTGCTACAGGAGTCAGGAAGATGGGAAATGGCTGAAAGGAAACATGACTCAAACTTGCCATTACAACACTGGAAAATAAGGGGATTAGTGAGCATATGTCAGATTTGAAACTGCAGCTTGTAACTCTTAGCATGTGTGGAAAGTCTTCAGTATCTGTTAAAAAACATTAAAAAAGGTTTGTTTTTATTTCATTACTTCGTTGTGTATTTTCTTTTCTTACAAGATTATAAAGGATAAAACTAATTATTTAAGACATTGTTTAAACATTGGCAGTTTTTTGTTATCTGTATTTGTGGTTTCCACAATGATAAATGTAAATAATGTTTATCATGAATTTATCAGTATTTTTTGTTTTACTCAAAAAAAAATTCAAACATTAAATATAATCACCTAGCTGAGATTAACCTAAAAAAACTGGTACAAAACATGTGCATGACATTTTTATGTTATTTAGCAAAGATAACCAACGAATGGTTAGCTTTAAAATAGAGTTGCTGTTAATCGTATTTTGCTCTTTTATAAGTTTACAGCAGTTTCCCATGAGCTGTGATCTTGTGGAAGTCCTCGGCCACCCAAGCAATCTGGCATCTTCCCTCTGCTCTGAGCTTTGGACCACCACCAGCGGTCAGCTGACCAACCTCTTCTGATATTTATGACGTTCTGATTCAGATTAATCCTGGAAAAGCATAAGTAAAAATGAGGTCAACTTGATGAATTGAAGCACAATAGAAACATAGCTAAAAAAGAAGCTTTGTTAATAACTTGTAAACATGCAAATTAAGTATGTTGTTAAATTTGGGGTTCTGTCCAAATTGTGGAAAAGAGGAAATGATGAGTGAGCTAACTAAAATACAGGCATTCAACGGCATCAAGTGCACCTACTATATTAAGGCACACAAGCATTTGCTTTGGTACAATTCCTCCAAATAGGATGTCTGTTTGTTTGTTTTATATAAACAATTAGTCAATAACATTAATTAAACTGTCTACCGCCAATATTAAAAAAAACTTAGAAAAAGCACCTGAAATATAAATAATTAGGTTGGATTTTCAACGTGTACTTTAAGCTTAGGCTCATATTTTGCATATCACATTTCTTTTCTTCTGTGATTCGTTTTATATTTAATTTATGAAATAAAATTAATAAATCAAAACGATATTTTTTTTTGTTTGCTGCAATTTTTGTATTAGCCTGAAGCTAACATTGCGCCGAAGTAGCATGCTTCATTAGCTAAAGCAGTTTAGCTCAGGTGATGCTTAATTTCAGTTCACTTGTTGGCTTGTAAACAGACTTTTTCCGTGTTTTCACCGAGTGTGAGCTATTATTTTGAAGTGCGGGCTGTTTGTCGGGTTTGTAATAGAAGTTGTGTTTGGAGTAGCATGGTTACAGCCGTCTGTTTATTGGAGCAAACTGAGAACAAACGGAGCTAGCAAGATCGTTTGGATACCTCATTTCAATGCTGTGAGGTGAGTGAAATATGAAAATACATTGTTCCCGATTAAAAAAAGCAAGAACAAAATACATTAATGTATGGGGTTGAATGTCAGCACATATTTGTTTATATATTTCGCTTTCTATATTACATTTTTGGTGTATATACTACTGAACACTACCAGCACTACTGTTTCTGTTGTCATGGTTTAGAAACTTTGCTCAGCCAGAACATCTGGGTTTACTGTACATCAATGAGTGCTTGTGTTAAGTGAATATTCGATCACAGCCCCTTACCAAACGTGGAAAAAAATAATTACATAATTTATGGGGGTTGTTTGAGGGAACAAATGAAAAAGTTAGTAGGAAAAGTAACAAATGACAAATGTATGCAGGAAATAGGTTTGTAATTTTTCAAGGATAAGGAGTTGTTTAATAACATTTATATTTGATAGCTTTACCTTTACATTGGTTCACAAATTGAGGCCAGTTTATGCTGAAAGGTTTAGATCTCTGTTTTTTAGTTTGTGTGTTTTGTGAAGACCTCAAATATCAAACAGCAGTTTAGTTCTTAGTTGTTCTGTGTGTCTGTGAACAGTCTGATTCAATATTGTGATACCATTTAAAATTGATTCATGCAATTATTAGAACCATGTATGATGATTAGCTCATGTAAAATATTTGAATATTTGACTTGTACACAAACACACATTCTGGCCTATTTAAAAAGTTTCAGGTTCAATAATTTATGGTCAGAAAGCAAATATGAATGTTTGGTATGAATAGCCTTGTTCCATAATGAGTGGATGGCTGTGATGCGAGAGTGTGTGACTATATGCTGGGGGTTTGTGTGTTCTGGCAGGCCACTGTGTGATTTTTCTATTCGTCTCTGGTCAAATAAAGAATCAGCAGCACTTCATCTGGCAGACAGGGGAACAACTGTGCTTTCTGTTCGAGTACAAAGATTAAGGATTATTTGTGCAGCCCTCCATGTCTTTGAGCTGTTTTGTTATTTCTTCTTACCTCATTCATATGGGCTTTAAATGATGCGTTATACCAGAACGCAGTGCTCTTGGTCAATGTGGTGATGTTTCTATTGACTGTAAAATATCGAGTACTGACGAGGGAAGCATCATTTCTCAAGCACGGACATATTTAATGCCCTCTAGACATTGTCGTTGTATTCCTAAGCTGAAACATATACTGTACTTCAATTCCCTTTACCACAATTTGGCATGCCACAAGACCTGACAGTACTGGGTAAAATCTGGCTTTGAGCTTTATTTCATGGACATGTAGTTGAAGATATATCTGAGCTTAGATTGCACATCTGGATTTTTATGTGTGTATTTTGTGTAGCTTCGAGAGCATGGGACCTGTTAGTCTTTCTCAACGCTTTCATCCTTGTGATGCCTTTTTCTTGCAGTTAATATGTCCACACCTGAACAGGCAGTTTTAAAGGTGGATGAAAAAAAGCAGGAGTTTTTTTTTTGCTGTGAAAGTTCTGCTGAAGAACTTCTGCTCTGACAGGACATCCCCCTGCAGTGTCTCCCCAAGAGGGCCATGAGGGTGAAGGAGTGGGGGGGAGACCTTAAAGATGTCAGTGAGACTTAGTCTCAGCCTCAGATGTCATGCCGACATTGACATAGTGTTCGATAAGTTCACTTGACTGGTAACACTAAGAATATTGAGGTCTTATTGGTTCAAGTTGCTAAAAGTCACTAGATGACATCATCACCTAATTTGCATAAACACCACGTGACATACATTCCTAAAAAGATTAAGAATAATCTTTCTTAAAGGTTAATTTTCCCTCCTTTATGTATTCTTCATACTACTTTCCAGTGTTGGTGGTAACGCACCATTAAGAAGATTTGCAAATTGTCTTTAAACAGCTACGAAGATGAACCTGGCATCGGCTGGGAGCATTGACTGCTATATACAGTAAATTGCATTGATAGGGGAGCAGGCCCAGGGTGGGGGCAAAGACAGTGAGTGACAGAAAGGCACAGCACAAACATTGCAGCTGCGTTCCTCCATCCAAAGAGGCCGTCAGCCAGAACAAAAAGGTGCTAAAAGTCCCCAGGAACAGCAGAAAAAGTCGTTACATTTGTCGCTAGTTGCTAGGATTAAAAAAAAGTCGCTAAGCGGTCTGAAAAGTTGTTAAATCTAGTGACAAAGTCGCCAATTTGGCAACACTGGCTTGATTCCACAGTGAGGGCTGCATTATGATTTTTTAACTCCACCCCTAAAGTAAAATGAAGGAGAGAGGAGGCTTTGAGCAAAAATTTGAAGTGAAGTCGTATTATTTCTGTGCTTTCATTTGTGTTGTTTTCTTGCCTTGATTGGTGCACAATCATTACATTTTTGAAATTCATATTTACTATTTAAAATCATAGTTTTGAAGCTCATCAGGTGGCTGTGGCCATATTATTGGAGCGTGAAGCCAAAAGCGCATCTCTTTTTTTTTTTTTACATTTTAGAATCTTAGTCCATGTGCACTCAACATTCTCATAACAAACTTTGGATATGTAATTAAAAATAAAAAGAAAGACAAAAATGCAGATTTTATTTTGCACTCTCACTTGTAGTTTTCATCTAAATGTAAATACTTGAAGCCCCTGGTCATGGAGAGTGATATAAAGATTTTTTAATAAAATTTCATGTTTATAAATATTTCAGCTTTACCCACATTGAAGGGAAGAAACCGTAATCGTACCAAACGCATATGGAAGCTTAAGATTTGTCGAAATGAAACAACTACTGGACAACAAGGTAATGTAAAAACCTGCTTTTGATGGCTATTATTATTATTTAGTATTTGTTATTTTCATTAATTTTATTGTATATTGTGATAAAGAAGATTTAACACGTTCTTCAAAACCTTTCCCAAAACGTGAAAAATAACTCATACCTTTTTTTTCTTCTTCTTAGACAAACATTTTATGCTCAGTGTGCAATGACTTTAAATCTCTGAATAGGCTTGTTTACAAACCACAAGTGCTTCCACTCTGTTAAAGAAAAACAGTGCAGTACACAACAGGGGTGTAGCTGCATTTTACAGCTCCATTGGTTAAAGTGCTTTCAGCTGTCCAGCACCTGCTGGCTTTTTGGGCTGCTATGTGCTTGTTAGTAGATGTTGCCTTTAAGGAAAGGAGCTCAGTTTCTCACAAATTTTGTGAAATGGAATTCTTTTCTTTAAGTAGTCTTCAAGCCTATTCAATGTCTAATGGATGAAATTAGTGGAGACATCACTTATTTATCGTGCCTTTTGCTTCCGAGGCATTGAAACAAGGGGGTTCGCTGTTATTTCTCCATGTTCTCATGAAGGAATCTGTCCAAGTACATTATACAATTGATTTTGCTTTGGGTGTGCTGAGGTTTTCCTCTCTTCATTTGAAATCAGAAGGAAAACTAGAAAACATCTGTCTTAACTGATTTTTTTGTTCTTGTGGCAAAGGCGTTCCCTTCCACCTTTGATTAATTTGATTTCAATGTGCAGTAACCATAATGAGGCTACCCAAGTCAGCTTCCTCAATCTTTAGGAGTCGTACTGAGACTGAAGATCAGACTCACTGAGAGTTTGTGGACGGAACAGAGCAAATATGACTGAGTGAGGTCTTTCAACATGAAATGTCTGGAGAGATTGTTGACCGAGGCAAAGAACACATGGATCAAATGTTTCGTGTATTTAAAAGGTGCAGCCGGATGCTTGGTCAGTTGGAAGAACACTAGGGACTGATTTCAAGCTCAACTGGTAGATATCCAGATGTTGTAAGGCATAAGACTGAAGCAGCAATGTACTGGAACAGCTAATGTGGAGACAAATCTTTAAGATTTGTCATTTCATTTCATTTGTTTTTTTTATTGTCTTCTCTTTGATCTCTGTTCCATTAAAAGGAATACATCTAATTTCATTTATTCCTTATCCATAGTATTAAAAAAGCTACACTTGCTTTCTCATGAAATCACATGTTCATGTGGTGCTGTCCTGATGCAAGCATCTGAACAATTAGGAATGAGGATGAGGCCTGAAGTAAGCCTACACTGTAAAAAAAGAATTGAGAAAACACGATTAAATGCAGTGGTTAATTTTACTTAATCAATCTGTTTTCAGGATTTAGGTGGTTTTATCAGTATTCTGACACTCTGGAAGTATTGTGGAATAGTCTGCTGATTGAACAGGTGCCAATTTAGTCAGAACACATGCTTGCTCTCGTTGTCTTTTTTTTTAGGTTCAACATTAAAAAAACCTTTCGGTCTGTAGAATCTGTGTTGAGTTAGTAAACATGGTGATGTGAGTCTGACTCATTACTCAGACCTTAAATTAAATGTAAAACCTTGTATTAACAGGCACTACCGAGTTCTAAATTAAAATTCTGAAACTCGACAAGCATATTCCTCTCAATTTCCTAGCGATACTCAAAAAAAGTGTTGCAGCGCCACTTCTGGTCGAAAGAGATAAGAAGTTTAGATTTTGCTAATAACATTTTGAAGCTTTAGCCTATGCTCACAAGTCTCATTCCATTCATATTTAAATATCACATTTTTCATTATTCACCTTACTTCCTGTCCACCATTCTTAATTAAGCCAAAAACCTACTTTATTGAACTCCTTCTAGATGGTTTATAAATTTTTCACATTCACAGATTTTTGCACAGCTCGCCATCAAACATGGCACATCTTTGTCAATTCGGCCGAAAGGCTGAGGTTGCATCATGTGAGGTATGTGCAGTCGTATGTAGCCTTGGTGACATGTAGACTAATGACTTTTTGACATAAGTTAATGAAAATTGCCTGCTTATTTATCATATTATTGATTTTCTTTTTATTGAACAACAGTATATTCTAATCCTCCTCATGTTTTAGCGTGAATTCAGACCATGCATAATGTATTTAGTAAAACGGTTTAATCTTCAAACCAAAAAATTAAAAATTAATATATAATAATATTTTGCTTATGCTAAACCATCAATAGCCAAAGCTTTGTTGGCTTTTGGAGGAAACGTGGTTTCTGTTTTGAGTGAGGAGTTGAATTCTAGGACTGCGTCCAACTTGTCTTGCTTCTACCAGATGAGTGCACTGAATGAAAAATCAATGTTCTCTTGATGGTTAAAACACAAATGGAGCTAGTTTAACAAGCACTTTAAATGCCTTCATATCCTCACGCAATTCCTCAACCCTCATAAAGATTTTGTTGGTGAGAACCATTTGTTTGAAAACTCGCACATCTTGGTGTTTCACGTTTGGCACGCTATGGGTTTACTTAGAGCGTTTTTGATTGCACTCATTGCATTGCCAAGCTAATTGATACCCAGGCCAAGAGGAGCCGGGTAAACAGGAGACAGCTGCTGAAGCACTTCTGCAGGGACCAGCCTTCCCATGTCCTTCCTGTCAGGCCACATCACAGGCCAGGAGATGGGCACACAAAGCCAGTGTTTGCTCAATCTATCCAAGCGAGGCGGTTCAATGGAGGGAAACTGAACTTTCCCATCGGTGTCGTCCTTTTTCTTTTTCTCTCTCGGTGGGATTCTGTTGGGAGAAAAGGGTGCTTTGTGCAAATTTGAAGACCAGGCACCTTTTTAACTTTTTGACGTTTACGTGTGTCATTTGTAAATTCCCCTTGTGTCCTGTTTTTATTATTAATAATTGCAGGAATAGATCAGTAAGGTAAACTTGTGAATAAAAAAAATCACAAAATACAGGATCACGGTTTGGAGCTTATTTTACCGTTAGTTATGTCCACAGTTTAAGAAAACCTTTTTTTTTTAAATAAAAGTATTTATGTGACATTAACACTTGCAGTATGAAGTGAATCAGAATTTCCAGTTTAGATACATGCAATAAGTAGATTTATACAAGTCTTTAAAAGTAAAATAATATGAATGCTGTTAACTGTCGCTCAGTAAAATATCCTGTAGGAAATATTCTTTTATGTAATATTACATTTTCGTGATTTACAGGGCTTTATCTGCATTTTGAAGCTCGCCTTGCATTTTGGGATAGTCTGCTGATTTGCACAGGTGAGAACCATCTGGCTTTCTTTGTTTTCTCTTTCAGTTGGTCAGGGTAGAAGGTGATGCTTACACAGATTAACTTATAGAACCTGGTTTAATTATGTGTATTGTTTTCACAAAGTTAAAACCAAATGTGCACAGGTTTTCTTGGTTCTCGCACTCATCTGGAAGGGGTTTGAATCCCCCTCGTGTAAAGGTTTCAAGCGATTATTCAGATTTTTTTTTCTGTCTTTTATAGAAGATATTTTTTATTAAATTAATACATGTGCAAAACCAGAGAAATATTTAGTTTTTAAAACTACTATTTAAATAAATTAAAAATTTCATTTTGAAAAATGAAAATATTCCTGTTTGTTTTCCTCTGGTACTTTCTGTTTTTTTTTACAGTTTTTTTTTTGTATTACAATGTAATTTGTATTACAATGTATTATAAAACTTCTGAAAGCAAACTAACTGGTTTTATTTTTAAAAAGCATTTAACCCAAACAGAGACTGAATCACAAACTCTATGGGATGAGTGCTTTCAAAATAAGCTTTCAATAATTCACATATTATTTCAGTCTTGTTGAAATCCCCTGTGGAAGAGTTTGTTTTGCTCACATAAGCGCAGTGTATATTGAATTATATGTTGTTCCTGCTATATCTTTTTTTTATATGGCAAAAATATGTGCTTGTTTTCCCCATAGTGCATTATGGTCTGCACTATTCAGTTCTGAAATTTAGTCAAAAACGGAGCTTAGTTTAGCTCAGGAAAACTATTGTTTTAATATGGCAAAGCAAAGTAAAAAACAGTAAGGATGACCTTTTTAACTTCTGCACTAAATTGAAAGATAAGATATTAACTTCTCTGGTGGCCAGTGTGTACTACATGAGGTGGGAGATTGTTGATAAAAAGCATTGATAAATTATTAAGAGACACAAATTACCATTTGTGGTTGCTGAATATGTTAAATATTTTTTTGCTGCCAAAAAACATTAGGTGATTTTAGTGAATGAAATTTTTTTTTTAGTGAATGCATTTCTTACCGCTGAAATTTGTTGAAATTTATGTTAGGACTGCAATAATAAATCAACAAGAAGGATCCTTGTGGATAATAGTATTTGTTGACGATAAATGATGATGTTAATTCATCTGACTTCGTATTTGGTATGAATTAAATATCTGCGTTTAAGATGGCTATGTTACAGAAGAATGTGTACAAGAACAGTGACCACCAGGCAGAAAAACTTTTTATCCGAGTCCTTCAAGCAAACGTGTTTAAATGTAAATGTTCAAAAGGAAAGTTAAACTTGATGCCTTTTGAGGTTAGCACCAGACTAGCACAAACATATGAATGTTGGTTTTCTTGATAAAGGTAAAGGAAAATGCAGAACACCTCAGCTTTTTTTTCTGTAATCGTGTACTGTCTTCACTAGCTTCTTGTCTAGAGTGCTTCAGAGACTCAAAGATCAAATGCTTTTTAAATTAATCAGAACGGTTGCGCTTGTGTTTTGCTTACAACTCTTAACTATACCGCTTTGTCTTTTTGAAACCGTGAAATAAACATGATAACTAGCTCAGAAATGTCTACATAAAGCAATTCCACTTTATTATTCAGAGACAGCTGCCTCAATATGTAATGTTGCTAGCAAAAATCTCTATATAAATGTAAAATATTATTATTTGTAGGAGTAAATATTATGAGTTAAAGTGTCAAAATCAATCTGACAACATTAACATGATTCTCTACCAGTTAACTTAATAACTTGACTAGCCAACAATACAACTTTTGTGTTCACTGAACAAGTAATTCCATGCGTTATCCAACTATTCCATTAGTCGACTAATCGTGAAATAAATCGCTGAATCAACTGTGAGAATAATATATTACTTGTAACACATTTCTCTTCACCTCTACCAAATACTAACTATAGCAAATATATTCCCATCATGATACTGAGAGTCTGGTTTTGGATCAAATTGCCCTCCGAGTCAAAGATAAGTTTTGTGGTTCTTCATTCTAAAAATGCTCTAATTGTTGTGCTTCATGCTGAAGTTTATTTCACTTCATGATGAGGTATTTAAAATGCAAAACAGAGATGTCTGAAGGGCAGGATGTCCTAGAAAGTAGCCTAAATGGGTGATACTGAAATGGAGTTGCCAAGCTGTAAGATTGGATTGTTTGCTCATGTCGAGACCGCTGGAAGAAATGTGTAGGCCAATGTGTTGACCTGCCTCTTCTTTGTCTCATTCTGTTCATATTTGAAGAGTTGTGGCAACCTCGCAGAAGGATAAAGGCCATATTTCTGGGGGAGTAAAGCTTTGAAAACAAAAGATGAAGGTCTATTGATAGAAATGAGGTCAGCGTGGCCCTCTGTGAATGTTAAAGTTGTTTTAGGAAGAGCTGCTAGGGCGGACAAGGTTGAGTCTGTAGGTTTCTAAATTGACCTAAGGGCTCTTGTGCTTAGGGAGCATTCCCAGATCATCATCATTGGCACTCCAGCTTTTTTTTTTCATGTTTTTGTTTGTCACTGAAAACAAGTTTTAAAGACAAACAGTTTAAAAGCCTTTATTTCTTTTTACAGCTTCTAAACCCTTCACCTTGTTAGCATCATCTTCTAGGTAATCATTCTTACATTTGGACTCCAATATTCTTTCTTTTCTTCATCAATCATTGCTTATCCATTTCCATATCCAGATTGTTTCACCTCTCCTCATTATCAGCCTAAGGTCCACAGTTACAAATGTATCTTCTTGCTAAACCCACTCATTATTTGTAACTTTTTTTTAAAGTGTACCTATTAGAGTTTTGTAAAATGATCTAATCTCAAACTTTAGGGTCTCCTTATGTAAATGCACATTTTAACTTTTATTATAATGTTAACATATGGCAATTCTTGGAAATGAACAAGCGAATCAAGCAGTAAGAACATTGGAATATCAGCAGCAGTGAATTAAGGAGCATTTCTTTAGAATGCTTGGTTTATGAGGATATTAAATGTAAATCTTATTCCACTGAAAAAAAAAGAATAAGAGATTGTTGGATTATCTGACCGGAATCCTCTATACAACAATGCCAGTTAGTCCATCACAATTTTTTGTCATCTTAAAAACACAACCTTAATTCACACAGTTTTTCCTAAATGATCGAAACAAAACAAAAAACATGAACCATAAATAAATATGAAATTTTTGAGTTGGTGTCCCCTCTGGTGCAAGGGCCATAACTGTTAGTAATTTGCCTGTTTGAAATCTTTGATTTAAAAACTCCTCTAATAAACATGGATTTCATGAGGAACTACTTTACAGATTTATGTATAAGCATGATGAAACAGTTGTTCGGCTTTCTTTATCTAATTTTGATAATTGAAAATATCCCTGGCTGGCAGCAGGATTACTTCACTCCTCTTCTGTCTTTTTTTCAAATCTAGATCTCCCTTTCACTTAATTCTACACATACCCCTTTCTTTTCCAACCTTCCTGCATGTCTCTCCTCCCTCCTCTTCATCCTCTCTCTGGTTTGGCATTGTCTTCATCTTTTGAACTCTATTTTTTATAATAGTACTTGTTCATTGTGTCTTGCCTACCTTCCTGCATCTTCTTCTTCCATTAAAGTATTTGAACATGCTCTTAGTTTATCTTTCAGTACTACTGCTTCTTTTCTTCTTTTATGTAAGTCTGTTCATTCTGGCTTGTTCTCTGTTTCTGTATTTGAAGAGACTGCAACATTTATTCAGGCTTTCTTCAAAGCCCTAGACCTTATCACACCGTTCGTTTTTCACACTGAAAGCTGTTGAATAAAAGATTTAAAACTTCAGGAAAAAGCAATGCCCCTGATGTCCCTTAAATTGCAGCATCAATATTTCTCCTGAATGTCTACATGAAAGGATCCTTTAGAGTCTATCTGGTTTTAAATCAAATCTGTTGGACATGGGTGCAATTTCAAACTGGGTTGAAGAAACTTTATGGGGTAAGAGCTTTTATTTTGAAAGGCTTGCTCAAGGGTTTCATTAATACAAGGTTAAACAAACAGTGACATGCTGGCTCAGACTGCTCTCATTCATTCTGGAATGCTGTCAGAAGGCACATGTATGCCAACTCACCATAAATAACTTTAACTCAGAGTTATGCAGGACAACGAGTTTAAGTGTCCAGTGTTTGGTTTAAGATTTCTTTAATTCTCAACTTGGAGCTCTGAAATATGCTCAAAATCAAGACTACAGTTTAAACTTTGTGTAAAAGCATAGTTGCCATTTTATAAGCACCTTAATGTGAATGAAAGCATTCATAGCTTTGCTACGGATTTAACACCATATATCAAAAGCAAATGGCAGTTTACCTTTAGAGTAAAATGCATAAAAAACGAATAATAAAAAAGAAATTTTACTAACCAAAAATTGACCAGCCAAGTGACTATCATGCCAAACTCCACTATCAAAAAGATATATTTTGAGAAAAAAAAACTTGTTTGTTCTATTCATACTTGGGTGAATAATTTTAAGCAAATGAAGTGGATGTAGAAACTAGCGCAGCATAGATAAAAAAAGTTTTAAATTAAAGTGTAAAATAATGGTTTTAAGCATGGTGGCAGGTTAATGGGCAACACAATGGCTATTTACCTGCAGAAAACCACTCTAGGCCACAAGTCGTATGGCTTGCAGATCGAGAATGTAGAATATTCTTTATTCATAGATATTAGAAACTCAAAAAGATCTTTAAATCACAGATCAAGACACATTTAGAGATTGAGTTACAAGTGCAGAAATCTCCAGACAAGTAAATATTCATAGCTATAATGTTCCCAGACATAAAGCATTCTACTTTTTTATTTAGGGAGTGATTGATAATGGGTGAGATTCTTTTTGTTGTTGACTTCAGAAACATTTTGAAATGAGGGATGATGAAACAGGATGAAAAACTCCCTGAAAAACTATGATCTCATCTGTGATTGATGCTCCTAAATATTTGGTTAGAATATCAATAAACCATCAAAAATCCCCCAGACACTAGCTTTGTGTTTAAACTAGCTGTTGTTAAAGAGCATCTGACGCATCCGCATATTAAAGGTTGGTGATCCTTCAAACATAGTTTCCTTTTGTAGTCTTTTTGGCATAACCAATGCCAAGCCTGATACTCAACTTTAAAGATTTGAAAGGTTTCATGTCAGTTTAAGCCAAATAATTGTTTGTTTTAAATTGAAAACCGAAGTTGCTTTGAGGAGGGAAAGCTGATTGTTTCTTTCCTCTGCCAACTTATGATCATCAGGTGCTCAGTACTAAATGTTTTAAGTTCTTTGAGAACGTTCCCTTTGTTTCTTCTGCATTAGCATAGCTTTCCTACATGGCCAGAACAATGACTAGCGCCATTAAGGAAATAAGCCTCATCCATAAGCTCACTTCCACTGCTCCTCCTCTACCTGTGACTTTTATTACCTGCTGTATGCCACCTGCCCCTGGCAGTAAAATGCTAATGAAGCTACTGAGTGAATACCCCTGAAGATAGAACAAAGATTTTCAGGATTGTTCAAAGGTGGCAGAACCTTTTTTTTTGTTGTTACTTTCTTACTCTTTTGGTAAGAAAACAAAATTGGCATTATTCAAATAACTTGCCTATCATGAATGTATATTTGTTGATTTGAATTCATTTATGTTTAAGTTTTGAATATGTATATAGTCAAATTTGAATGATTTGTTGTCACTATTCTTTTTCTTTTGCTTGACTATTTTAATTTGTAGTTTTAGTCTACTTATTTTTTTCCATTTGTTTTATTTCATTTACATTTAGTGCTTTTGATTTCTTTATATCTACCTTTTTACTAGTTAATGATATTATTTCTTTATTTGGATTTCACATGGATTGTATCAGAATCACAAAAAATACTTTTAACTTTATTATGAATTAAAAAATGATGAGGTGGAAAATGATGTGTCATGTGACTCTACAATGCCAGTAATTTACTGATGTCCCTTTTAGTAGTTACTGTGTCTACTAGAGATATGTTTTTGCCTATCTCTGGGTACAAATACTAAGTCTGTGATTTGGTATTGGTCCTGACTTATTCAGAATAGGCTAGAAAGTAGATGTGAGTACATTAAGTGTGAATGGCTGAACATTTTAGAGTATAATGTTTTCACATTAATAATGTTCTGATAAATGAAACAGATTCCAGTCCTTCTGTCACATTTCACAGTTCTGTCACATTTCACTGTTCTAGTTTCTGAATGATTAACAGATGCCATTAATAAAACCTTCTTATGATCTTAACAGCTTCACCACAGACAACATTGCTCCATTGACGTCTAGCACTTTAATGTGCAGTGTTTCACGAGCGTGTAAACAAAAGAATCTTTCTGACTCGCCATGAAGGTGATTTACCTGTCTGTTATCCAGAACACACACACCCACTCTTAAAGCCGTTTAAGTGGTCATAAAGTTGTGTGGTTTCAAGCAGTTGGTCACAGTTTATCCTTTGGGAGTTTCCAAAAATAAACTGCAATATGCGAATTATCAAAGTAGTCTTTCTGAAAATTTCCTTTGTGTTCTGTAGCTCTGCTTCCTTTGCTTTAAATCTGGAAAGGAGTTGACATTTAGAAAGGGAAAGTGAGGTTTGTTTGACTCCAGTCTGAGTTTATTTAACAACAGTGTGATTTAAATGTGTGTGAGCATTTGGTCATAATTCTGCAATAGTCAGAATTGATCTAAACATTTATACGCCTGTCGCTAATTCCAAATGACTTTTAGAAACCTTGACCTGAGTAGCTGCCCATGGTATGTATTAGAAATGTTATAATCTTACAAACTGTCATTTAAAGTGCAGTTAATGAACCACTGTGATTTTTATACAGTAACAATGTTTCTCATGTGAGCAATATATTGCGGCATGCTATTCTGAAGAGACTGAATGGTTATTGTCAGATTAAATCAAACCATTATAATGCTGTAGCATAGGCTCCGCAGACATTGGAAAAAAAGATCATAACAAGCCCAAATGGTTATTTGAGACATATTTCGGCAGTGTCTCATGTAGTCTGGTTTCGCTCTGGTCTGTGTCTCACACTTTTCAGGATTAGATTTTCTGGCAGTAGAATATTTTAACAATAAAATACAGCATAGAAAAGTTAAATGTAAAAAAATAGGAACTTGGATGAGCATTAAAAAATCGTGGCAGTTTCTCTTGAGGGTATCTCACTGTTGGAGCAAATCCAGGAGCCAATTTAACTCAACTGAATGTATGTGAAAATACATTTTAAGGTAAAGTTTTGGCCCATAAGCATAGTTCAGCTAATTTTATTGCTAAACTTATTGCTAATTTTAGTTGTTCTAGTATTGACAGACCATGCTGCCCATGTCTTTCCAGCTATTTCCTTGACCAAACACATTATTTTCCTTTTATATTTAATCGCACCAAGATTTGCACAAAATGCAGAAGTAGCTAGGTTTTAGACTGGTTTTGGTGTGCATGCTCAAGTGAGCGACACGTGTCTTTACGTTTACATTTATGCATTCGGCAGATACCTTTTACCAAAGCAACTGAAAGTAAGGGAGAAATTATATGTAATTTGTTGTGAACCCATAGACTAAATCTGGTTGCTTGTAATATAAGTTGTATCAGCTGATCCTTCAACCGTGATTTTCCACTATTTAAACACTATTTAAAACTGAATGAAACATATCAAAATAAAAAAAACATTACTTGGAAGTAGACAGAAAGTAAGTAAGTAAAATGTATTTATAAAGCACATTTTTCACAGGGGAACTGCCCAAAATCCTGTTTAAGCTACAGCTGGGACTGTTTAGCCTATTTGAAATTTTGGATATGATTTATTGTCATCTTCTAATTCTTCTATCATTGATGCAGTACATCAGAGATTATTACCTCAGCATCAAAATCAACAGTTTTAACTATCTGAGCCTTCACATCGAACTCAATGAAGACCTTTCACCTCTACAAGCAGGATTAGCTCATTATTTAAGATGATTAGACCATTAGAAGCCAAAAGTTATTAGAGGCTCTTCTCAAAGACTGTCGTTTCCTCCTTTACGCCATCTCCTTTTAAACATGTGCTAACGTTGGCTTTATTAGCCTGTTAGCGCTCCCTTCCCCAATTACTCCTGGCCTAATGGATTTTCACTGACAGGTGTGTTGAGTAGTTTACAGTGGGAAAAATCTTTTTAAAACCCTTTTTAAGAGTTGCTAATAAATGAACCTCCTCAATGGTAGGAATGCTGGGAAAGCGCTGCTATGGTAAAGAGCTTAACAGCTCTAGTGTTGAAGTGGCTAAATGGTTTACACACCTCAAATCTTGTGGTCAGCACCCACTCTGTGTTTATGTCTAACGGTTATAAGGCGCAACTTATTCCATGTATGGAAGGCTTTAGTAAGCGGAGGTGTTTTGAGATGAAAGAAACTTTGTGTTGAGCAATACGAGTCCCTTTGTTTAGCATTTGGTTTTATAGGAACTGTTTTTATATATACTTGTAAACTATTTGTCATTTTTTTCTTTCTCACCTTCTCACACTTGTTTTATTTAAGGAAATATTTCAGAATGATTGATTTTAGTTTTTTATTTCACTTTAGTTAAAAAGAATGAGCTAAAAATAATGCTAAAAACACAAACATAAATATACTTTCTTAGTATCCAACTGATTTACACCTTGGGGTAGATCGTGGTTATACACAAATTCTTTGATTAAAACAGATTTTGGTCTATTTTTTTGTTGGACAAAAGATTGACAACTGACTGCACAAATGCAAAACTATTTTATAGCCACAGAAATGTTGTTACCTTTTTTGGCAAGATATGAAATGTTTGTGTCCATGATGTAAGGTGCTATTTTTCGACTTTGCTTTATGACTTATGAAATCTATAATAATCTAGCCACAGGGGTTTCAAGCCAGTGACTTCTGTGCTGGTCCCAAGCCCGGATAAATAGAGAGAGTTGCGTCAGGAAGGGCATCCGGCGTAAAACATGCCAAAACCAAATATGCAAGTCATCAATTCGATTTCCATACCGGATCGGTCGAGGCCCGGGTTAACAACGACCGCCACCGGTGCTGTTGACCTACAGGGTGCCGGTGGAAATTGGACTACTGTTGAGGATAGGAAGAGAAAGGGGGTAGGAGTGATCCTGAAGGAGGAGTTTGTGAGGAATGTTTTAGAGGTGAAAAGAGTGTCTGACAGGGTGATCAGTTTGAAGTTAGAGATTGAAGGGGTGATGTTGAATGTAGTGAGTGGTTATGCTCCGCAAGTAGGCTGTAAGCTGGAAGAAAAGGAGAGATTCTGGAGTGAGTTAGATGAGGTGATGGAGGGTATTCCCAGACGGGAGAGAGTAGTGGTGGGAGCAGACTTCAACGGTCATGTGGGCGAGGGCAACAGAGGTGATGAAGTGATGGGCAGGTTTGGTGTTAAGGAAAGGAATCCAGAAGGACAGATGGTGGTGGACTTTGCCAAGAGGATGGAAATGGCTGTAGTTAACACTTATTTCCAGAAGAGGGAGGAACATAGTGTTACCTACAAGAGTGGTGGTAGGAGTACGCAGGTGGACTACATCCTAAGTAGACGAGCCAATCTGAGAGAGATCACTGACTGCAAAGTAGTGGTAGGAAAGAGTCTAGCCAGACAGCATCGGATGGTGATGTGTAGGATGTTTCTGGTGGTCAGGAAGAAGAGGAGAGAAAAGATGGAAAAGAAGAGCAAGTGGTGGAAGTTGAAAAAGGAAGACGGTTGTGAGGAATTCAGACAGAAGCTGAGACAGGCTTTGGGTGGTCAGGAAGAGCTTCCAGAGGACTGGGAAACTACAGCAGAAGTGATCAGGGAGACAGGTAGGAAGGTGCTAGGTGTGTCAGCAGGAAGAAGGAAAGAAGATAAGGAAACATGGTGGTGGAATGAGGAAGTACAGGACATCATCCAGAGGAAGAGGCTAGCTAAAAAGAAGTGGGAAATCGAAAGGACTGAAGAAAGTAGACAAGACTACAAGGAATCACAGCGTAGGGTGAAGAGGGAGGTGGCAAAGGCCAAACAGAAGGCATATGATGAGTTGTATGCCAGGTTAGACACGAGGGAAGGTGAGAAGGAATTGTACAGAATAGCGAGACAGAGAGACAGAGATGGGAAGGATGTGCAACAGATAAGGGTGATTAAAGATAGAGATGGAAGGGTTCTAACGAGTGAGGAGAGTGTGCAGAGAAGATGGAAGAAGTATTTTGAGGAGTTGATGAATGAGGAGAATGAGAGGGAAAGAAGGGGGGAAGAGGTGAACATTGTAGAGCAGGAAGTTGAAAAAATTAGAAAGGATGAGGTGAGGAAGGCTCTGAGGAGAATGAAGAGTGGAAAGGCTGTTGGTCCAGATGACATCCTGTGGAGGTGTGGAAGTGTCTAGGAGAGACAGCAGTAGAGTTCCTATCTAGGTTATTCAACAGGATTCTAGAGAGTGAGAAGATGCCTGAGGAATGGAGGAGAAGTGTCCTAGTGCCAATCTTTAAGAACAAGGGTGATGTGCAGAGTTGTAACAAATACAGAGGTATAATGTTGATGAGCCACACAATGAAACTCTGGGAAAGAGTAGTGGAAGCTAGGCTAAGAAGGGAAGTGGATATTTGTGAGCAGCAGTATGGCTTCATGCCCAGGAAGAGCACTATTGATGCAATTTTTGCTCTGAGAATTACTAATGGAGAAGTACAGAGATGATCAGAAGGAGCTGCACTGCGTCTTTGTGGACTTAGAGAAAGCGTATGACAGGGTGCCGAGAGAGGAGCTATAGTCCTGTATGAGGATGTCAGGAGTGGCAGAGAAGTATGTCAGAGTAGTTCAGGATATGTATGAGAGGAGTATGACAGCAGTGAGATGTGCTGCAGGTCAGACGGAGGAGTTCAAGGTGGAGGTGGGGCTACATCAAGGATCGGCTTTGAGTCCCTTCTTGTTTGCTATGGTGATGGACAGGTTGACAGATGTCAGACAGGAATCTCCATGGACAATGATGTTTGCAGATGACATTGTAATCTGTAGTGAGAGTAGAGAGCAGGTGGAGGGACACCTGGAAAGTTGGAGGTCTTCTGTAGAAAGAAGAGGAATGAAAGTCAGTCGTAGGAAGACAGAATACATGTGTTTGAACGAGAGGGAGGGAAGTAGAACAGTGAGGTTACAGGGGGCTGTGGTCAAGAAGGTGGAGGAGTTTAGGTATTTGGGGTCAACAGTCCAGTGCGATGGAGAGTGTGGAAAAGAGGTGAAGAGGCGAGCGCAGGCAGGTTGGAGTGGGTGGAGAAAAGTGTCAGGGGTGTTGTGTGACAAAAGAGTGTCAGCAAGAATCAAAGTAAAGGTGTACAGAACAGTAGTGAGACCAGCTATGATGTATGGGTTAGAGACTGTAGCAGTGAGGAAGAGACACGAGGCAGAGATGGAAGTAGCAGAGATGAGGATGTTGAGGTTCAGTTTAGGAGTGACAAGGATGGACAAGATTAGGAACGAGCACATCAGAGGAACAGCTCAGGTTGGTTGTTTTGGAGACAAAGTCAGAGAAGCCAGATTGAGATGGTTTGGACATGTGCAGAGAAGGGATAGTAGTTATATTGCTAGAAGGATGTTGGAGATGGAGCTGCCAGGCAAGAGGGCAAGAGGAAGGCCAAAGACAAGTTATATGGGTGTGCTGAAGGAGGACATGAAGGTAATTGGTGCAAGAGTAGAGGATACTGAGGCCAGAGTTAGGTGGAAACAGATGATTTGCTGAGGTGACCCCTAAACTGGGAACAGCCGAAAGAAGAAGAAGAAGAAGAAGCATTATGACTTATGATTATACAGATTACAGTATGCTATACAGGAAGAGGTGGGCACCAAAAAGCCACAACATTTTATTTATGTCTTGTTTAAAACAGAATGTAATGTTCAATATTTAAAGGAGACTAATGGTCAGTAAAAAAAATCTAGCTGTATATGTTAATTAAAACTTGATAAATGTAAAAATTGTAAAAAAAAATGATCCTGAAACGTGAGTTTTGATGATGCTTCCTTTGAACTTAAACAAGCAATCCTATCCAAATGTCAAACTCGCCTGTAAGTTTTTGCCCAGAATATTTAAACAAATATTTTCTGTTTTTGAAAGCTGTCTCAAAGTCATTTTTTATACTTTTATATGAACAGTAACCATTGCACTAAAATAAGGGGCATGTATGTAAATACACTAACTTTGAGACTTTTTTTAGAAAATGGAATATCTAATATTTTAGAAAAATGATCCAATCTAGCAACTACTAAAGGTTTTTCAAATTAAACTAAATGTATATTTTAGAAAATATTATTCAAATCACCGTTAATTATTTTGTTCAGTTTTCAGTATGTGAATGAATATAACTGATTGAAAATGGTTTAATTTATCGAAATAAAAACCTTAAAATGCAACAAGTCTTGGAGTTCCATGAACACGGGCTGTGCTGCTTAAATGTGAACAGCATACACTGGCTAAATGGTAGAAGCATAATAAACTCTAAACAAAGAGAAGGTTGCTAAAACCGTCTGCTGGCCCGGGTGTAGGGCTGCTGGGAGTCATCAAATGTCTGCTGTTCTCGGAAAGAGCTGGAGGCAGTGGGAAGACATTACAGCCTGGAGACAGCGCTCACCTTTCAGTTTATTTCAACATCCATCTAAGCGTAGTGTTATGAGCCCAAAAGAGTGAGAAGAGACTTCTTTTCTGTTTGCTTGGGTAAGCACTCACCATGAAGTACACTGTTTTATAATCCAGAACATCCATAACACAAAACCCTGCTTTGGTTGTATGGTTGATTGCCGTCCAGTTTCACCGCCTCTGGCTTTAGAGCACTAGATTGAAAACAACACCCAGATCTGATCTGGAATGTTCACAGACATCACACAGAGGATGCTTTTCAGCATGCACCCATGCACCTTTACAAAATACACCCGCATGTTTAGAGACCGAAGGGACTAAGGAATGTAGGAAATGTAACCAATCTCTAGATTCGCCATCATCTACTGATTTGTTTATAAACTTCCCTTAGGGGCCATTTACTGTAAGGGTAAATTCTTTGATAAAGAATTTGGGCTAAATTTCATTTGCCTTTGTTATTTAAAGTTTATTATGATCTATGCAGTGGAGGCATGAAGTCCTCATTAATCTGATTTAAAATACAGACAACTCCCAGTTTGATTAAGTTCTAATGGTCCTTTAATTACCGTTTAAGCTTCCTTGGATGCAAGATGCGGTAATGTAAAGGCTATGATTTATTTAATTAACTCTGCCAGACATTAAAAACTATTTTAGCTGTCACAGTAAAGAAAGCCTGATGTTTTGGCATTGTGGCACTTATTTCAAAGTGATCATTCATTTGAAAGTGGTAATTTTTAAAAATAGAAAGTTAAACCTATTTCAAATTGATAGAACAGAAATAAGGACTTGTCACAGTCTGTATTATAACTGGGAGTAATGGGGTGCATTATTCAGTCATGAGATCCTTGGCCAGCACCTTGATGACATCCATTGTATGTCATGAGGGACACATGTTAGCCAATCAGTGATAGGCTTGTGCATGTTTAGCCTGCCCTTTGATCACCTTGTACTTCTGGGTTCAACAAACAACTACAAAGAGAGTTATGCAAGCAGCCTGACTTAACCATCTTCATCATGTTATTAACTGAGCCAGGTACATACTTCCTGTTGCATACAAGCAACCACCTTATTGTTTAAGGAGGACATGAATGCTCAAGTTGAAACATTGTAACACTGCTAGACAAGCAGTGGGGTTTACTGCATCATTGTCACCTCTCCTTTATGCTGCACTCTGTTGCTGATTGTAATGTTGTGTCTTCCATGTAACATGTAAATCAATCACACCTCCCAGATATTCCACACTCATAAAGACCACATCCTCATTCATAAGTGTGCTCTGCATGCTGCTTTTTCTTGATTATAAACACGCTCTTTGACCACTTATCAAGTGTCCAGTATTAAGAATGAATCTGGCTAGGGTGAACAGCTTTCAAATCAGCCACCTTGTTGGCATCAGTTGAGTATAATCTGTTAGAATTTGAAATTTACTTAAGCGTTTGAAAAGTAGTAAGACAGACAAAGGACCATATTTGAAACATTCATCAATAACAGCATCCTTCCTTGGTAGGGAATGAGCTAAACATCCCAATGTGTTTTGTTATTTTGCCTCTATCCAATGATCTATTATTTTCAGATGAGGGAGAAGTTTCTTGGAGGGGAAAAATGTAAATACTATTTGTACAAATTTTAAATTATATGTGACTTGGGCTCACTAGCAACATCTTGCAAGCAGCTCTCTCTCCCCCACTTCATTTCATGAATATGTCCTATCAATAAATGCATGCATGGCATACAAGTATAATACGATTCTAACTGCATGATAAGACAGTGTAATAGACTTGACTTGACTTTTGTAAATCCACTGGCTTCGGTTCTTGGTGCACCTTGAACACACCTTCTGTATTATGAATAGGTAATTTATATTATTTAACGTCTTCACATTAGTCTGTGCAGCACATCTTTTACTGTGCCAAGCATGGCTATATTTTTGCTAAAACAGAGCAACTAAATATTAACCTTAGTTCATTTCATCTGCGTCACAATGTGTCAGCATTTCCTCAGTCATGAAAATTCCTCAGAAGCATGGCAGCTCTTTCAGGGCTGTTGTGGTGGTCTGACACCTTTAAGAGAGTGCAGGATGTTTCCCTCACCGGCAATATTTATAGACTGTTCTGTCCACTCTCCTCCTAAGGTCTTGGCTGGGAGCTTCTCTAATTTATGACTCATTTCCTTAACAAAATCTAGTGTTTCAATGCTAAGTGTTCATATCAGGAGACTTTGGGGAGCACGAAGGCTTTGCAATGCTTGACTTCGAGGTGAAGCAGGGCTGACATTAATGGAGCCCCGGAGACAGAAGCTCACATCTGGAGGGTGACGTTGAGTGTGGACACCTGAGTTTGACAGACCCAATACTGCCCAGTGCATACTTAAACTCAAGGCAGTGAAGTAATGGGAGAAGAAGCTGACCTGATTCAAATAGGAGCAGTGAGAATCAGGTTGAGGACAAAACAAGCAAAACCATGGTTTATTAGTAAACAAAAATTGAAACTTATTCAATTCAATCAAATTCAAAACAAATTCAATCCCAGTCCTTCAATGAGATTGCACTTTTTTCTATTATCTAAACAAAAAGAACTTCAGTGCTGAAATCAGATGCTGTTTTATGTGGAGAATTAAGAAAAAGAAAGCTTATTTCCCATATTGCATTTATATAATCAGTGTAAAGATCCACTATTGTCAAAAGTAAATCAGAATCAGGTTCAATAGCCTCCCTAGACACAGGTGTATAAAAGAAAGCACCTTGTCTATATGTACTATTTATGAGAGAATGGGTTGTTCTCAGGAGCTTATTGAATTCCTGCATGGAACTGTGGTAGGCTGCCACCTGTGTGAAAAATACAGTCGTGTAATATCCTCACTCTTAAGTATTCATGTCAGCTGTATTAGAAGGAAATCTAAGTGTTTTGGAATGATCGAAACTCTGTCAAGAAGGGGTGGGCAACATAACTTGACAAAGCAGTTTTAGCGAATGTGTAGACACATAGGGCCAATAGGTCGCCAACTATCTGCCAGTCAATTATTCTGACAATGTAGAGTCAATCACTACAGACTTCCAAATTGAATGTGGTCTTTTGATTAGGTAAAGAACAGTTCACAGAGAGTTTAACGGAATGGGGTATATGGCTGAGGGCAAAGCATTGGATGCAGTGGTGCAAAGGACAAAGCCACTGAACTAAACAGCAGTGGATATGGATTTGCTGGATTGATGAATCAGGCTTTTCAGTGGATGGGTTAGTCTGGGTTTGTACCAGAGAGTTGTACTTGTCTTACTGCATTGTGGCTAGCATTGTGATGCGAAAGCTGCAATTTGTTTTTAATTTCCTAATAATAAGCGCAGATGGGGCCTCTGAAATCTGGCAGAAAAGTTAAAGAAGTTTGCAAGAATCATATCGTGCTTTTTTTGTGAACCAAAGCTCCAAGCTCGACCAATGAAACTGGATCTTTCATTGATGTGTGAAAAGGTGCAAATGTTACTTGTATACATAGATTCAGGCCACTCTTCACACACTCGATGAGGGTCCTAGACGCAGTACAAAAGCATGAGTCTAGTGTAGGTTGAGCTTAAACGGCTCTTGCTACCTATGGTTTGTTTCTCAGAGGCATGAGAACGTCAATGTATCTATTGCAAACACTTTCTTCTTCTGTTGTAAAAAGTAAGTGTCAGTGGGGCTATAGCTCTGTAGTGGTCAGAGACTAACAATAGCTCCCTGGCACCATCGACCTCCACCTTTTAAAGTGGCCCTATTGTGATTTTGAAACATTCGTTATTTGATTTTGAAGGTCTCCAACAACCGGTTGATACACAAGCAAAGTCGCTCTCTTATAATATGCATTTCACTCCTCATCGAAGTTACGCAACTGGAGCAGCTTATGGAGCTGCTGATCTGTCCTGGTTTTGACCATGTCAAACTGCCTATGATTGAAGAGTCAAGGTTTCAGTTGAACTCATCAGAGAAACATTCAAGCCTTGTTGTGAGTGTTTTCATCATTCAGGGTCCCGGGGTGAAAATATGTTTCCATATTCCATATTCCACAGAGAAAAAAATCATTCTCTAAGAATTTAAGATGCAATCAGACACAAGTAAACTATAACATTTCCCCTTCCTGCATGCTAATCTCTGTGAAAGGCTTGCATAACTCTGCTTCCTCTCATAATACCTCACCATATGAGAGGTATTTTTTTAAACCCATAATAGTGGCTGTTTAACATATCTGTTTTAAGATTTAAAAGCATGGCAGATGAACAAAACCTAAATGTTTCTATTTTTCATGACAACCTTTTTTTATTATTTATGCAGTATTGTATTTTGTAATTTTTGTTAGTTTTTATACTTGAAATGCAGCATAATAGAACAGCTTGCTGGGGTGTGTGAAATAGGGGATGCTTTTTATTTTGGGAGAAATATTCCCCAGTAAAACTGCCTTTAGGCATCATACTGGCACACGACTGGATGAATTTACAGTGTGTGGAAAATCTGCAGCTGCTCTCAAATTTTACAAGGTTATCCCATGCCAAATGTTGTATACACAGGTGAAAATTTCTTTTGGCAGCATTCTAATGTTTTGAGCCAATTTGACTGACTGCTGCGATTTGTAAAATGTGATTTATAAATGGCCACATTTTACGCTCTCGGTTAAAGTTTGACATGAGCGTCTACCACTGACTAGCACTCTTGTTTGTATTTGTGATTTCAACAGTCCTTCTGCTAAGGCATGTCGCTCACCTAGGCTGCAAAATCTTCTGGTGAAACCTTTAGCTTTAACACCTGGTACAGAAATGTTAAAAAAATTATCAATTGCTCTTTAAATTAAGACTCAGAAGGTTTCCATAGTGACTACGTTGCTGGCTAAATGTCTCTTCTGGCTTGAATTATAAAGCGTTTTAATTTTTCTCTGTTTTCTCACTCTATCATGTAATTTCTCCAGTAGTAAAAGCTTTACGTAGTCTGTTCTGGTTAGTTCGGCCAGCCAGTTTAAACACTTCTGACCTAACAGTAGAGGTCAGATGTTTGAGGGAACACCAGATACATTGATGTGGTGGTGAGAATAGGACTGTCTTACTCTCCTCCAGCTCTGTCTCACCACAGAGCTGCTCAGATGTCTCCGTCCTAAGGCTATGAAAACAAACACTTTGGTGTTTCTTAACCAAACTTGTGTCTGTTACTGCTAACACATCACCTGTGCATGGGATACTTCAACTTTTGGATTAATAGCCTTTTTGGATGATTATTTTGTTGATTTTGAAAGGTTAGTTTGTTAAATGATTTTTAAGCATTAATTAAATGTGTGTTTTGAAGGATGAGTTGAAATCAGTTTGAAGAACTTTTTTTTATTATTTTGTACTATTCATAGATGTCCAGCTCTGAAGATATATTCATTAAAAATACATATATAATTCAAATAAAATCACTTTTATCTAACAAACATTTTACCTGTGGATAGATGTTCATTACATATGTCCTAAAGTCTATCACATATGTATGTGATAGACTGGCAGAAGGATGGGCACGAACGAAAAAAAAGTTAGTTTTTTTTCAATGAAAGCTGTCTCTTGGGTGGGACATAAAAGAGCAGCTGGCTGGCGCTCGATACATATTCTAACATCAAACTCATGACAAACATCGATGAAGAACAACGTGATGAGAAGAAATAGCGAAAGAGGAGAATATAAGCATGCTAAAGCTTATCTTATTGTCCGACCATCAAGAATAGTTTGACAAAGCCCACAAAGATTATAAAATGGCTGGACATATTGCTGTTGTTCCATGAGAAGTGATGGGAAGTTTTGTTCATTTTGGTGCGTTGTTCTTAAGACTCTGGTTCATATAAAGGAGTTATTCATTTGAACGATTCATTTACATTTTTCAAATAAAAAAAAAAACTAATCTACCTGCAAAGTGTTACAACAACGTCTCAAAAAATAGAGCCAAATACACAAATCTGGGTAAAAAAATGTGCTTACCTCTGTCTTCTGACACATATCGGTAGTGTAATCAATATGCACCAAAGAAAACGATTCAATCCCCGAAAATTGTTTGTACAACATGTCATTTTGAAGACACAAACTTTTCACATCTCACATCGTTCTTTTCACAAACCACAAACCCCTGAGCTCCATCAAAGATCAAGTTGTGTAACTGCATCAACCTTAAACAGTAGGGATTTTAAGTTTAAGTTTCCTGTGGAGAAGCCATTTGAATGTTCGTGCAAATCTCAATTCAGATAGGTATGTAGAGTCTACTTTGTTGAAATTTACCTGTGCATGAATTACTTAAGATTGACATCAGAACATTGGATATTTTGTATTTCGCCTGCAATCCCCATAAATTCACCTGTTTACAGCAGGACTAAAACGATTCCTCATGTTACTTGAAAAAATTTAGAGGTACACCGCCTAAAAACCTTTTCTTTTTAATTCTCCCGTGGCCTGTCTGAATACTGCATTCTGATTGGCTGGCAGATGTTAACCAACTGTGTGTCCTTGCGTGATGTTAATCACGAGCAGCCGTTCTTCACTGTGATGATTCGCTCAATGCGTTTCTCAACATAATTTTTTTTTGCGGCCATATTATTTAGGTTTTACTGTGTTTTTTTTGTCCACTAACAACCACTTGTGAATCTCTGCTGAACTGAAACTGAGAAACATTTAATCTTGAAGAGAAATGATGGCGCCATTCAGTAAATCAGAGCTTGGATTGTTTGTCTCCTTTTCTTGAGTATTTTCAGAATGAATTAAACCAGGAGCTGTTTTCATTTATCTTAATACCTTAACGTTACATTGATGATTGTTGTTAGGAATGACATTGTTAAGCCTGATTTATACTTCTGCGTCAACTCGATGGATTGCTCTCATGCACCCATATGTAAACAAAGCATTTATAGTCGTCTGCTCCATCTGTGCTGCCTACGCTCTGATCAATACTGGTTTGTTTAGAATGGAACTTCTAGCTAGCTAAGACTCAGAACAGATAACAAAGGATGGTCATTTACTTCATCGCCAAAGTTTTATTTCATAATCCAGCAATTAACACAGCGCACAAGCCCAGAAAGAGAGAGGACTGCTGTCCTTCACCCAATCACAGAGCTTGTGGTCACCGTAGGTCTGTAAAGTCTTGATGCGAAGTTAAAATTTTTGAGAGGCGCACATCGAGCTTCGTGGCTGGTCAGCCCAAGGTCAGTACGCAGACAATGCAGAGGGCAATTCGCAGAGTTGATACAGAAATACAAGTCAGGCTTTAGCTTTGGTTGTGCAGTGAGGGTCTACTATAAGAAGGGTTTAACCAGGTAGAAGTAACGTTAAATGGTCTGTCTGCAGCGCAAAAATTTGTAATATCTTTAATATGTTAATGTTGGCCAAAGATAATTATATAAACCGCATAATCCACACCGAACTTTAAGACGTCACAACATTTAGTGCACTGTTTTTTTTCTAGATAGTGAAAGTAAGATGTAGACTGACTGGAATAACCTTCAGCTTTATTGTTTCACTCTTGTATTGCTCTTTCAAGAGATTAATAATAACATTTTTATAAAACCTGTTTTATGATTGCATTCCAAATGATGCAAAAAGAAAATAGTGTGTTCCTAAATATGGATCTATAAGTTATCTGAAAAAATATATATATTTTTATAACCCTTTTATATGTAAACTATGTGCCTTAAACCATTTCTGCACATTAGATTTAATGAATTCTGTCCATTGCATGTAAAAAAAGATTGTGGATCCTAGATCTTAGATCACAAAATCCAGATGTTGGAAGAGTGACATCATCTGGGTTTTGAATCTAGTGTGTGAAGTGTAAATGATTTTTCAGATGCTTTTTACTGACATTAAACCAGACACGTAAAGCCTACTCCAGCTCTGTCCTCGAGCTGCACAGTAACAGGTGTGAGTTCCTGCTGGACCGGTTTTTCCCTGCTGTTTTAAGCAGTAGAGTGTTCCGTTTCTTGTTTCTGCGGCTTCTATATGTAAAAATGTCTGCTGAAAGTGTGTTTATGATGAATCTTTTTTTTTTAACTCAGACTTTCTTTAAATGTCTGAAACTGTGCTTGAGTCTTGTTGGTCTCCTTGATGGAATTAATAGCACATCCTCTCAGCCTTAGAGTCTTAGTCAGAGAGACGCAGTAAAAGTGTCTGGAAAGTTTTTTTGTAAAGCTGTATAAAATTCAAGAGAACAGAACGGAACAGTGTGTAGCCCAATGTGAAGCAAGAGTGTCCCATGCAAGCAAACAGCAGGGGTTAGCAACTTGGCCTTGAGAAGTTGTTTATTACAAACCATTACACCCTCAAGGCTTATGAGAACCCGGTGTCCTTGGATATTTTTACAGTCCGTTTTTCCCCCCATCAATGTTTCCATTTTTGATTGTGACTGAATGACACGCTTCTGTGACTCGCAGCCCTTAACAATGGTTCATTCACGGCTTAGACTTCGTGTGGCTGAGAGTTTCAATGTTGCCTTATTTGTCCCTAAAGATGATTTTCCCTGTTAGTAAGAAAGTTTCTAAAAAAATCTAATTCTCCATCAAGATATGAATATATTCAAAATACTCAACAAGTGTGCAATCTTACAATTTTTTTTGTATATGTATTTTGTTTATAAAATGTCAGTAATGTGGTATAATAAAATTCACGAGCATCAACACAAGATGTTTCAACTATTTTACTTTTTCATTGTAATTTCTCAAATTGTAATCCTGGACAACTGGAGTTCACTATTAAAAAAGGCCAAAATGTTAAATTTGAAGAATGCAGCTAGTTTTGAGGACAAACAATATTTGACAAGTGTAATTTGTAAAAGTTAATACACAAATACTAGAAAACTAAGCTAACTAGCCAAAAATAACAACTAAAAAATAAAACAATCTCCCTACAACCAGTATTTTCAATCAGCAGACAGAACCAAACAAGGGCAAATCTCAAAAGATAACATAACACCTAATAATATTCAAGCGAAGTGGAACAGTAAGCAATCAACAAGCTACCCTGTTCTGTTGCGAGTCTTTATACTCTTCTACCAGGTGATTGATGGGTGAAGCTTCCACTTAACAGAATGAACTCCAACTTTAGCTCCTCAACAAGCACCTACAGAGTACACCCAACTACTCTCATAAGCATATGGATCTACAGGGCTTCGCCACAGTCAGTAAATATAATTTCAATAGTCATGGTATGATAATAACCTTCTACTGCCTAATCAACAAAACTCAGTCATTGTTACAGACAATAAATGTTTTATTTATTACATGTTGAATAGCTCACCTCAGCGTACATCTTAAGATTCCCCCTTGAATGATGTGAGAATAGGGCCTTGTCTGATTAATATGGACTAATATTTACTAATATTTAATCCTTGCTTCAGCACCCTAACTACAACTTGCCGAAAGCTGGCATTGGTGTAACTAGTTCTAAATGCTTAAGAAGTGCTTACACATGCCAAACTATTAGGATTGTGCTGTAAGTGGATTTCCAATGACGAGTCTTTTCAATGGGATTTTTTTCATCTTTTCTCTCTTTTCTTCAAGTGAACAACTTTATTCTCCATGAGCCAGCCTTCAGGATTTCCTGGGATTTTCACCTCCTGTTTGAGTTGGATGGTTTTCCTTTATTTCATTCGAAAGCTGGGACCAGATGTGTCGAACATGTTGAATAATGGAAGAGAATGGATGCCAGTGGCTCACACTTTTTTCAGATGCAATTTGAAGGAGTACTGATTATAAAATTTACTGTCAGTCACGTTTAAACAATATAAAAATGAAATAAACTTTATTTGGCCAGAATAGAATATAAGCATTCCCTTTATCAAGAAATGCTATTAGGTAGCCAAACAGAATATTATTTAAAAAAATTATTGCTTGTCTTTCACTCTCTGTTATTTGACTGCATCATGAAAGTGGCCTTTTTCAATAATAATTATTATATTATATTTAATATAATGAAGCAATATTTTTTTTCACATGTTCAGTTAAACAGAATATTTTTAATGTATTTTTCAAGTGCTCACTCTATGCCAGCTGCTATTTGACTGTGCCATGAAAAGTGTCTTTATCTAGAAATATAATAAATTTTCCCACATGATTAGCCAAACACAGAATGTTTTTTCGTTTACGTATTTTGTAAGTGTGTTCACTCTTTATCACCTGGTTGTTTGATTGTATTACTAGAGGTTCCTTTATTCAGTAAATATTTTTACTTTTCAAACACCAAAAAATATTTTTTTGTTTCGGTATTGTATGCGTTGTTATAACATTTGGCGCCTCCTTATTATTTATTTTATTTAGGGAGAGTTGTTGACATCTGTATCATTTATTTATTTTTATCTCTTAGTGATCACAATTGATAACAAACAACTTTGTTTAGAGAGCACCAGCCATTGTCGTCTTCTGAAAACTAATTTTGGTGGTTTATCTATAATCTGTTATTTCTCTGACTTTTTTATGTGCCTTTCCACTAAAATTTTCAGCCTCTTGCAATCTTAATAATCTTGATGATCTTTAATAAGTGCGTCTGGATCGGATTTATTCTACCAGAACAGCTTTGTCTCAAGCAGGGTTTGATGATGTTTCTAGACAGGTTGAGTTGAGAGGGATGGGGAGACTCAGAGAAACGGGTGGCTGAGTGTATATTGACAGGGATCCCCCACTTCGATCTGTAAATTGTGAAGCTGAGTGAACTTGAACTCATGTTTCTGGGCGGTAACATCTGAAGTCAACTGAGCTCTGTCCTTGAAACCCCACCTTCATTGTTCTGGCAGAGTTTCTGTTATCACTTATGGAAAAATATGGCTGTGCATGACGTGTGTAATGCTTTTGGTGTGGTTATTGCTTTAAAATCTGTCGAGTTCTTTTCTATTTTGATTATGTCTCTGCTTTAATCACATAGCAACAAAACCTTTTTCAGTTGGGGCTGGGGAGACTTTTATCCTTTAAGTTGCTCATAGTTTTCAAGAAATTGTTTATTCAGTCACTTAGTTCAGAGTCATTACTGCAGTTCTGGACTTTCGCTCCAGACGCTAGTTTTTCAATCCAATACACTTCAAATGGTTGATGTGGGCTTTGTGTGGTTTTAGAGGGTCTAACGTTTAAAACCACACTCTCGAGTATAAATAAGCTTTTGAACTGAATCTTTCAGTTGTTGCGAACCTTGTAATCAAAAGTTAAATTGATCATTTCCAAGACAACAATGTTGTTGTTGTTGTTGTTATTATTATTATGGAAAGTTTAATACTTGGTATAGATTGAAAAGGTTGATTTGAGTGATTGGCTAAAGATCATCCACATTAAAACAGGAGAAAAAGGAGAATAAAGCAAAACAAAAAAGGTCAGGGAGTACAAACATGTTTTCAGAGTAGTTTTTAAATAAAATACGGAGTGTGGAAGAGGCAGTTTGGTCCAAAGGCAGCCATTGAAAGTTTTTTTTTTCTGAATCAGAATCTGGTCCAACACTAGTAGAGTTTAGTCCAGAAGAGACTTCATTGTATGTTGCCCTGTATTGATCCGCATTTCCTGATAAACAAATCATTATGATAAACATACAGACATAAACACAGATGTGGATACTTCTGTAGGTGATAGTGTTCAGGTTTAACAGGTCATGAATTGTTTGTTTAACTTTATATTTTTTATTAGTGTCAAATTAAACCATTATAGTATTTTTCCAGTTTGAAAACCCAGTCTAGCAGTCTAGTCAGTTTCCTCTTCAAGCCATCGAATAAAGCTTCCACATAGGCATACCATCACACCTACATGTCAATAAGAAAAATGGTCTCTGAATCAGTTCATTTATTATTTTAGGATTTCAACCACCAGGAGAATAAC
The DNA here is from genome assembly GCA_900490495.1 of Danionella dracula. Classification (NCBI taxonomy): domain Eukaryota; kingdom Metazoa; phylum Chordata; class Actinopteri; order Cypriniformes; family Danionidae; genus Danionella; species Danionella dracula. The sequence continues at coordinate 3,977,355 of UELW01000888.1, forward strand.
TCTGAAAGCCTAAAGTTGTGTCAAATTTTAAGAAGCTGGACACAGAAGTACACAGCAGGTTTCTGTGCTCTTCAGCTGCCAATGAAAGCTTCAAATTTTCTTGCTGGAAGCCAGCAATTGAATTGTGTCTACAAAATTAAACACTTTAAAGATCCCTTTATAACTTGTATTATGTGCCAATGTTTTAAATAACAACTGAAAGGAAAAAAAAAAGATTTACATGACAAGATTTAAATGGTTATTATCATTGAAAATTATAAAATAACAGCAATTTTATTTCTTATAGCAATACAATATTATTGTTTATTGCAAAAAAAAACAAATATTGTGACCTTTAGTGATTTTCAGAATAAGTCAGTAGAACAGTTAAATGTGACTTTTTAATTATAAACATACTTTTCTCTTTGCAAAATTGTTTTATAATATTACTTTGTAGCAGGCTCTTTTTTTGCAACTCTTATGTTTGTAATGTCCATGTAAAACTCAGTTGAAATGTGTTTTTGTTGTAGCTTGAGGTTGACAGAGATTTAGAAATTGCTCCAAAATGTTAAAGTGTAAAAAGAGGGAAAGGGTTAGCAGGGTGTGGGAAAAGTTGATTCTTTGATTTGATTAACGTCTTAAATTTGACCTTTATGAAACCCGAAGAAACCCTGTATGAAGATAAAAAAATAGTTTACATTTTGAATTCAAAGTTAATGTGGTACTTTCCTAAAGTAGTATTAAATGTCATTTTCCATCTTTAACACAGAACCGCCATGTCTGGGGAGGCTTGTGGGATTCCGAAGCACCAACTGTGAGGTGTTTTCATTTGTTCTACCGTAAACACAGACTCTTGAAGGATGAGACACGCTCAATTTAACAAAGTGAGCATTCGGTCTTTACCTTGCTGTTCCTTCAGAAAATATCTCCCATTGTGCTGCTGCCACTCTTTGAAAGAGCCCATCATGCTCTATCAAACATGCAAGGCTTTAAAAATCTTTCCATAATTTTGTTTTCCAGTGCCTAAGGGTGCACATTCCATCATGATGGTTTGCCTAAGATGATCATGCCTTTCTAAGCTTTTTTCTTATGATGAGCAAGTGCTCCACAGAGGGGCATTGTGGTAATGTGGTATTCCAAGCGTTTGATCTGTACGCAGAGAGAGGCCAGTACACAAGGGTTTTTTCCCAAAATCATTCTTTTATTGTGCTACCAGTAAACAACAAAACAGACAAACATAAAACATAATAAAAAAACAGAAAGGTCTACAAACAAAACACTTCAGCTCAAAAACCATCAATAAACAAATGCTTAACAGCAAAATCTACACAAAACTAGACAGTGAGGACTCCAGTATAAACTAACTAAATGCAGTCAGTATGGGTTCTTTCACTCAAAAGTATCTTTGCACAGGCCAAAGTCAAAATGCAGGAGACCATCAACACATCACTCCTCTTCACTCAGGAGCATCTTCCTTGAACACTCAAAACCAGGCCCTTAAATAGGGCTGGTTTCCCAGCATGCCAATCAGAGCCAAACCAAACACAGGTAAGTTAAGACATTAGATTGAAAGATGAAGTGTATCTTAAAAGAACTTGCAATGAACATCAAAATACACTTCATCTTTCAATCATATTATAATATTACAATTACAATAGAGTATCGCACAATGACTATTAAATTAAGCTACCCCCCTTCTTTCTTCCAGGTTGGAACCTTCCAGCATCAGCCAATCAGGATGACTCACATCAGTACAACATGGAACTTCTGGAACTTGGTGGAGGAGGGAGAGTGAGAGAGGGTGGTGCTAGAGTGCATTGAGTGAGAGCGGATCAAGAGAAGGTCTTTAATATAGAAGGGAGGGTAGTGGAGCCATGCAGTGTCTTGTAAGTGAGGAGTAGAATTTTGAATTTAGATTAAAAAAAAATTAGGGTACCTTTTGAAGCTGTTGGAGGACCGAGCTGATGTGATCAGAGCGCGGTGTGCTGTAACCAGTCTAACAGGGACATAGCCAGTTGTAACCAGTCTAGCAGTCTAGCAACAATAGCTGTAACTTGTTTAGGTTCTTGGCCGGCAGACCATGAAGCAGTGAGTTGCAAGTCAAGCTGCATGGTTACAAAGGCATGGACTGGTGTTGCTATAGCACTCTGTGTGAGAAACGGAGATTATTATTTTCCTGATGTAGAAATAAACAGTATATGTGGCAGATTTAATGTGTGGCTCCAGTGAGAGAGTACGGTTGATAATGATTTTGGCCTGGTGGGAGAAGGGGATGGTTGTTATGACATCCAGTGAGACTGTGGGTGTTTGAGTGTTAGAGAACAAAGATTTCGGACCAATTAAAATGGTCTCATTCTTAAGGCTGCTATGTTGTAAAAGATTATATGTGAACCAGGTTTTCAGCTCTGAGAGGAAGGCAGAAGAGAAGGAGGAACCAGTAAAGCATAGCAGTGAAAATTAATACTGTATTTCCTAAAAAAATTACAGAGTGGAAGAATTTAGATGAGAAATAGCAGAGGCCCAAGAACAGACCCCTGGGGAACGTGGGTCTAAGGCGATATGAGCTGATTTGGATGAATTGTGGTCACTGAGCAAGGTAGGATCTAAACCACTGAAGAACAGTTCCAGGCATGCCAGTGCCCTTTAGTCGAGATAGAAAAACATGGTGGACTACAGTGTCAAATGCAGGTGAAAAATGGAGTAGGATGAGTAAAGAGACAAGGTCAGAGCCATACGCTAACAAGAGATCATTGGTAATTTTGAGAAGAGCTGTTTCAACGCCATATACATGATCCTAGAGAGTCACTGATGTGTCTATCTGTCTAAAACACAGTGAGGTTGTTTGAGGGTGAGATCCTCTGCAGGCTGAAGCAAAATGCAGTCAATGCCTCAACTCAATCCATCAACACCATGATAAACTAAAAGTGCTTGTGGTCAGTAAGGGCATAGTGAAAGGAAGCGACCACCTCCCTGGTTTTACAATGTCAGGTTTATCAGCACATGAACTCCGACTCCATGTTTTCTTAACACTGATATGTGTGTCCATATATCTTGAAGAGCCTCTTATGAGCGGCGTTAAATTCCAGCTTATCTTATCATGAGCGAGGCCTTTGAGTGTTGGATTCATTGAAAAACTCCCTGCTGAAGTCTAGAGGAAACATTCCAAGGAAAATGTAAGCCACTAATCCTGAAAGCTGTTCTTTGCCTTACACTTCATAGCTCATCTCCTCTTTTGAAATCCATAATGAACTATTTTTATTACGGCTATAAAGTTTGTGGTTTTTTTTCTACTTTTCATTTTCATAAAAAGACTGAAAGCAGACTAGCATGAGATCATAACAATGCAGAACTTCTCCCAACCGCCTCCTTTTGGAATAACAATGGCTAAGTTGTGGCTTTGACAGACTAATGGTATGTTGGAAAATATGAGCTCCGTGTGACGTTTGGTTAAAAATAGTGGTTCTGTACGCAGCGTATTATCAACAAGCCCTCGAGACAGGCTTGAGGAGGGGTTGATTAATGAAGACCTTGTCTGTTTGGCGTCCCTTTTTCCTTTCACACTTCACAGCTCAAGCTCACAACTCCTCCATACCTCTGGTTGTAGCCTCAAGTGGCAAAAAGAATACAATGACTGTTTTTGATAGGAGAAAGGTCTTGAACATGTGAAAGTGTTAAGGTTACGAGTTAATTTATAAAGAATCAGAGTCGGTTATGATTCTGACAGCTTTCCAGAGGGTTAGCTTCATGTAGCAATCAACATTTAATTAAATTAAATATATTTTAATATTATAATCATTTTAATAATAATAAAACATCTACATAAAATAATTTTCCTGTCACTTTAGATAAATTATTTATATAATAAATAACTAGTTAAAGATAAAAATGCTAGTAATTCGTCAACCACAGCTCCAGAAGTTGTTTTTTTTTCTGTTCTCTTCATGGAATGAGATCGCCATGTAATTTAGGCTTGTATTCTTATCTCAAGGAAAAGTATGGATCTAACCTCTCCCCACCAACACAAGCAAGGATCTACATCGGCAAATTATAACAAAATGGGAAAATTTAGTATAGCGATGTCGAACCTTCTTGAGGAAGGAACTTACAGCTTTTTGAATTCATCGAAAATTTGATTTTGAAATATAGATCAAAAATAAAATATTCCAATAAAATGGTAATACTTCAAATCGGACTTGCATTGTTGTCCATAATAGGGCTTATTTGACTATGCAATCCTTCCAAGATTGTTCTTAAAATTGTGACCCTAACTTTTGATTATTATAAAGTCCTTTTTTGTGATGATCAAGGTTACTGGTTATCATACTATTTTAGAATCTTTCCATGCATTTACTCTGTTTTATTACACATACAAAATGCACCATATAAAAATATGTAATTATGTTAATAAAGTAAAATGATACCATGTTATGGATTATTTCATTTAAAGATGGAGTACGTAAGTTTGTGGCTAAAAAAGGCAAAAAATAAATTAAATAAAAAATACTGTTGAGAATTGTATGCACCTCCTCCTATCCCCAGACGTTGCAGAATCGGTGTTACACTATTTGCTATATGGCAAGTAATACAGTAAAAAAAATTGTGAAGAAAAAAAGCTTTGTGAAGCTTTGAAATGCAAAGATGTTCAGCAAAGTACAGTTTTAATGTTCTGTATTTGTTATAATGCACTCAAAAATAAACTAACCATGAGACACAGAAACTAAGCTCTGGCCCTCTAACTTCAGGGCTTTCTTTTTGAATATTTACCCATGGACCAGTTCATTGATTGAATATTTGCTCACAGAAAGACGTTCCTCTGACATGGGCTTGCTCACATTCATAAACAAGTTGTTCACCTGGCTTGTTGAAATATAAATACAAATGGAAAATATTCAAATGAGGAACCGAAAACCCAGGTCCACATTCGTGTATTGAACCAAAGATTACTTACTGAACTGTTTGGTTTAATACCGAGTATTGTGCTATCCCTAGTATTTAAATTTGCGGCCAACACTGTCATTGTAATACCAGCATAAATTTTTGAGTGTGAATTCACTCCTCTCCCTTCCATACAACAAGTTTTCGGCTATAGAAAAGTAAGTATTTGTGTGACTGAAAGGAATTAGGGTTTTTGTGTTTTTAAGAGTGATTGGTTTTCATCACTTCTTTTAACTGTTCTTCTAGTGCATGTTTTATTCATGCTTGTAGGTTTGCCTCCTCTAGTATGGGCCACCTAAAGTAAGTCTCTAGGTCATATATAGCAAGAGCCAGCTCTGGCACTAAGAGAACTGATGCAGCCTACAAAGGCGTTCTTATGCTTGCTTGTTTGAGCTTGATGAATTTCTTTCTACAGATGGCCACCGCTCACTTACTCAATCCAGACTCTCAATCTGAAGCTGTTCTTTATTGAACTGTTTACTGAAACACACATGTTGGGAAATCCCACATCTGTGTACCAACCGATGTTTGGATGTGTGCTGTGGTAGTAGGGAACTCAGCTTGCATGTGTGCATGAGAATGCTTTAGTGGTTTTCCTTCGGTGGAAGGTTACTTTCCCTAAAATGTCCCGATTCAAGACACGCAAGAAGTGTTTTAACATGTTTTCTTCCCTCTTCCTCCTAAACTGTTGTCCCTGAGGATATATTCTCAATGTTTTGAAATCTCATAATAGCTAGAACTTACAAATAAATTCTGATTTGTATGTAGTGTTTTTGAGATACGATTATGTTCTGTAGCCAAACAAGAGAACTTAAAGATATACATCTGAATTACAAAAATTATTGAAAAAAAAGTAAATACTTGTGGAATTTGGTCAAAATATTGGGGAAATGATTTTACGATGCTAGATTTTTTAAGGTTAAGTTAGAACTTTAGAGTTTGTTCTCCGGCACATCAAGGACTACCTCCCACCAGACTTTGACCCCCACCAGTTTGCATATCGCGAGAACAGATCCACTGAAGATGCCATCGCCTTAGCTTTACATGCTGTGCTGAACCACCTGGAGCAGCAGCAGAGCTATGTACGAATGCTCTTTGTGGACTACAGCTCCGCATTCAACACAATCATTCCAGACACACTTATCAATAAACTGGACACTCTTGGCTTCCCCTCTCTCACATGCGCCTGGATTAAAGACTTCTTGACAAACAGGCCCCAGACTGTGAGACTTGGCCCCCACCTATCCTCCACTCGCACACTGAGCACAGGCTCCCCACAGGGCTGTGTGCTGAGCCCTCTCCTGTACTGTCTCTACACCCATGACTGCAGGCCGCACCACAACAGCAACCTCATTGTGAAGTTTGCTGATGACACCACTGTGGTCGGACTCATCTCAAAGGGTGATGAAACAGCCTACAGAGCGGAAATCCTGAAGCTGACTACCTGGTGTTCAGAGAATAACCTAGTTCTGAACACCAAGAAGACCAAGGAGATCATCGTCGACTTCAGGAGGCGCAGCACCGACCTAGCACCCCTTTACATCAACGGTGAGTGTGTGGAGAGGGTCCACACTTTCCGTTTTCTCGGCGTCGTCATCTCGGATGACATCTCATGGACGGAGAACATCACAGTGGTCACCAAGAAGGCCCAGCACAGACTACACTTCCTGCGAGTCCTCAGGAAGCACAATCTGGACTCCAGCCTGTTGCTGACCTTCTACCGTGCGTCCATCGAGAGCCTGCTGACATACTGCATCACAGTATGGTACGGCAGCTGCACCCTGGCAGACAGGAAGAGACTCCAGAGGGTGGTCAGAGCAGCACAGAAGATCATCAGCTGCCCTCTCCCCTCCCTACTGGACATTTACACCTCCTGTTGCCTCAGCAGAGCCGAGAACATCATCAGGGACAGCTCTCACCCGGCTTCTGGACTGTTTGAACTGTTGCCCTCAGGAAGGCGCTATAGGTGCATCAGAATGAGGACAAACAGACTCAAGAACAGTTTTTTCCCAGAAGCCATCACTACCCTAAACTCTAACAGGCGCACACAGGGAATGGCTTAATCTACACTTAACCGGACCCAAGCATCACCCTGTGTGACATCAACATGTGCAATATACTCACTTTATTTCACTTTACATGGACAATAACCTTATAGGTGAAAAAACTATGATTGCTGTGCAATTGCAATTTTAACACTATACATTGTCTAGCTCTTAAACAGAACTGCCACCCCACCTACCTCCCCCTCTCTTCTATGCACTATTACTAAAAATATTTCTATTGTACTTGACACTTTATAGTATTTGTCCTTACTAAATGTTGCACTGACTAGTGAGATGCTCTTAATCTCATTGTACATGTTTATAATGCAAATTGTATATGTGTATAGTGACAATAAAGGCATTCTATTCTATTCTATTCTATTCTCAAGAGGTGAACTAAGAACATCTAGGCCAGGCATGTCAAACTCAGGCCCGCGGGCCAATTTTGGCCCGCACTACAATTATATTCGACCGCGAGATGATTTCAAATATGTATTACGTCTGGCCCGCCGGCCCGTTATACAGTGCACGTACCCTAAAGGTGCTTACACACATTGAACGCATCAAGCGCTGGGTGGCGTCAGCACAGCCATTCATTGTGTATGTGCGACGTCAGCGACAGAGCGCAAGTCCGCGCTGAGGCGCAGAGCAAGGGTGGCGTTTGACTCCCTATTTAAAACATTTTTAATTTGAGCGTCAAAACGCTGTGACGACATCTACGCGCGGCCAATAGGAGAGCAGCCGGGGGCGGGAGTTCCCGATGTGGAGCAGGAAGCTAACCTTAGCTGCTGCTATGCGATAGAAGAGGCACTTCCGTCCGCGACACTTGTCATTCGTGTTTTAAAAACATGGAAGGGAAATGGAGCAGGCTCGATGTGTGGCAATCGTCCCGCAATTGCGGTAGCATTTTTCTACGAGCGCTGCGCAATTTCCACCTTACCTCCCTGACACGCTGCCCGAACTCCGTGCCCAAGCTGCGCAAATGCTCTCTATGTTCGGGAGCACTTATCTGTGCGAGCAACTGTTTTCGTTAATGAAGATGAACAAAACACCACATAGGAGACGTCTCACCGACGAACATCTTCATTCAGTCATGAGGAGTTCCTCTGCGCAGAGCCTGACTCCAGAAATTGATGTACTTGCATGTAAAAAGCGATGCCAAGTATCTGGCTTGGACCCATGTGCATCATCAGAGTAAATTAACAGTGAAAAAAACTAAAATGGATAAACATTATTTTATTTACTGATGGCATGGTCTGTTCAAAGTTGAAAGAGATTTTTTAGGTGTTGACCTTGATGGTCTGTGATGAAAAGATTTAGGTTATAATTAAAATGAATAAAGTTAAAGATATAGAAGCCTGATATTTTTTTTCTTATATTAGAGATATATATATATATAAGATATATTATCTTATATATTTTTTTCCTGATAATAATTTCTTAAACCTGTTCTGATTTCAGTATTAAAGCAAAAATTCAATTGTAATATAAGAGGATGGTTAATACAGTAGTTTACTGTATCTTAAAGATAATAAAAACATAAATAAATTAATTTTAAAAAATGGTCTGGCCCTCGACAATGTTCTTTTTTTAATTTTGGCCCTCTGTGAATTTGAGTTTGACACCCCTGATCTAGGCCATGTGTTCTGAAGTCCAATCTGGTTCATTTAATTTTTGAGTGTGTTCTTATTCAAATATAAGTGTTAGGGATGGGATGGCAAATACTTGCACCAACTATTTGAATAAAATTAAAGAAGTTAAAAATCCATTCAAAAGGGTGTCTATCTTTTGAAGTCTTGAAAATCCCTGGTGATGGCAAGGGGCTGGTCATCTTTGGATTTATGAATGCCAGGGGTGGGGACTCTCATAAAACACTGCTCAGTTGCTTGCATGTGTTTTTTACCGAAAAAGTTAGACAGATTAAACAAACTGATTTTGCACATAGTCACATGGAAAATGAAACAAACTCGAATTTCAAAAACATTTGTAATTCATTATCAGACGTGACTTATCTCTGCATAATTATAAGTACAACTATACTTCCATCTTGTGCATATTTTTGCATGACTAGCGGTCATATTATGAGTTTTTAGCATTTTTTAGTTTTTGAGTTAGTCTTTGTCAGAAACCACTTCAAAGATTTGAATATCTCAAAAAATTGTCTTTCATGTGATTCATGTGGACAGAGTACCAGATTCACTTCATTTCATCATTTTATTGCCGTTTTTGCTTAACCATGGAAACATTTCATATCAAGTTGAATTGAATAAGATCTGGTTCAAAAACTAGTGAGCGGTCATATAAATCCTTACACTCAGAAATCATAATCATCCTCCTTATAATGCAGTTTGTACCTGAAGGGGTTGTTTATGAGCTTATATGTTGATTTTTGTTGAAGACATTACTTTCTTGCACTTCTTAGATCTCAGATGAGGTCAATTTCTAAATGATACCACCAACAGAGTATGCTAAACACCTTATTCGAGCTGTTAGCCAATTTATGTCACATGCAGGTCTACTTCTAGCTCCATTAACGATCATTATAGTCCTTTCCAGATGTCCCCTTTTTAGGGCCGTATGCTCATGACTATTGAATCCATTAGCTTGGCTCATGTTCAGCCCCATAACATACTTTTCTTTTTCTTCTAAGACCAGTGCTAAAACATGTAAAGGACTGAATATATTGGTCTTGTCAGTAAACAGCAGTGAAACACAAATCACCATTCAACTGGTCCATGCTTTGGCATAAATCTTCATGGGAGCCTTCCTGGGAGATCCAAATCACAGGAAAGGCCCCTTGAGTGAAGATGGATGACGCAGAGGAAGAAATTTGGCTTTGGTTTGGTTATATCGTGTTGGCTTGGAACAATGCTGGCAAGGTGTTTGCAGATGTTTTTCTCTGTAAGGTCCAAGGGTTGAAGTTGAAGTGTGGAAATTGGCTTACCATCAGTGCCATACAGTCTTGGCCCTGTGAGGATATGAAGGCAGCTGGCTCTAGTTTGAGATGTAGGTAAAGGGTGTAGTTTGGGCCCAATGAGGATTGGTTCGTGTACAGTAATCTAATGTAAAACTGGGTGGTAACGAGCTAATGTCTTGATGCATATTGCTCTGTGAAACATCACTTTCTGTACGTTTTGAGGCTTTTTTTTAAGTTGTGCTTTAAATATGATTTAATGAGTACTACTGGCTTTTGGAAAGTTCATTAAAAGACAAGTTACTTGAAGTTGATTGTAGGTGTGCGTAGTTTATAAATTAGATAGTTTTTTTTATTTTAAATACCTTATGAGCTAGACTGTTTTCCGTCTACTTTCACAGCTTGAAATAATAATAAAAAGTGGAACATTTAAAAGCACAGAGTACTTGCATTTCTTCACACATTATCAAGTGTTTGTGTCTTTCTTGACAAATGAGCTGATGATGTTGAAATAAATACTGCATGCTGTGTTCCAAGTCTCTCGCTTCCCCCTACCCCTGAACATTCTATGATGCCACTCTGAAGTAATGATATTTTTTTTGCTCAGATTACATGACCACTCGAATAAATGGGTAACATGTTGAATTCTTTGTACAGTAAACACAATATATTTATATTGTATTTTACACAGTTCAAAATGCAAGAGTTTTTTATTACTATGCATTATTTTGTGCTTGGATAAGAGATTTGCTTGTATAAATATGAATATCTTTCATTAGTGTTACATTATTTTTGTTTGGGACTTTTTTCATTATTTCTTTCTCTGTCTCTCATGCAGGATTTAATTGATGTTTTACATACAGTATTTGTATGTTTATGAAAACAATTTATATTACTTATTACAGATTGAATTTGACATTTTTTGTTATTTGATAAAAAAACAACTACTAGCTTATATAGTATGTGTTTATGAACCCTGTCTCTTTAAGAGCATTTACTTACAGCGTCAATCTCTGAGCTTGTTACTGTGTTTGTATCCATACAGAGGGAGATATTTGACAGAAAAAGCATGAAAATGAGCCAGATATTGTGCTCAGTTACTGCATTGGATCTGAACAGATTGAAGTAGATGTTTCAGGGAGACTCTGAAGCATGCCATTCCTTCTTCAGGTAATCTTAAGTGTAGACCTGGAAGCATGTAAAAACAGCTTCTGATAATGCAGAATCCAGTAGTGCCATGAGTGTTTACACCCATGCACTTTCAGAAGCTAATTCACGCTACTACGAAAGCATGAAAGAAATGTATTGATAAACCACACTCCTTAACTCTGATGAGAGGCTTTTCTCCCCGTTTCTTTAACTGTTAGATAACCTATTATGTGTATGTTTTATAACAATTCTGAGATTTAACCCATATAAGCTGCACATGTTAGTTTTTTTTAAAGGCTAGTTTGTTGTCAACAAATTCTATAGTCAATAATAATCCACAAAGTCAAATAATCGTTGTAACCCTACTACAATGCTTTTGAAAATATAGAAAAAAGCAATAAAAACAATGTCATAAACTAGGTATTTTTTTAGATTTAATTTACTTTGTCAAAGTGGCTGCTGGTGAAGAGATAATCTTCGTTAACCCATCTTTTTGCGCTAATGAAAGACAAATGCTGCATCCCAAACACTATACACTGCACCCTTAAAGTAGATACTCATTTTCAGAAGAGAAAACTCCTTCCGCCCGAGTGCAGTGCATTGTGGGTAATATCAGCCGGTTGAGTATTCATGGATCTGGACTTCAGAGTCTAACCGGAAAGTAGACATCCGGGACTTGCTCGGACACTTTTTTTTTTTTGTAGACTACGGGTTGGGACACCCTAATTCTCATTTCGCGCCCATAAAAGTGTGGGTAGTGCACGGATTGGGATGTAGCACAAGTGAATAAGTCTGAGAAATCAGGAGTTTGTGTTGGTTTGCTTGGTGTGCACCACAACTCTGATATGAACATTCATTTCAGCCTGGTGTTTGGGAACCCTCCGGAGCAACCTCGTTGGCATGAGGCGATGAGGTGCATGTTGCATATAAATAGTAAGTGAGAAGTAAAAAAGCAAAAGTGAGCATTAACAATTAATGCAGTCATTTTTAATTTCTGTACGATGGAAGCTTTGAACATTTTAGTTTTATTTCCTGACTCATTACGTCACGTCCAGACGTTAGCAATTTGGTAAAGGCGGATCCAATCATTGTAATCTTTGGCAAAAACCCCACCTCCAAGAAGTTAACAATTTCCAATGTTAGGCCCTCACTAGGAAATTCAAAACTTGAGGGTAGAAGCTTTGTTTGTGCCGACTGTCTAAAACGCCGACCAGAGTGCAAACCAGGGTGAAAAGGGTTGAGTGGTTTTGATAACCCTCTTTCTCATTTTGGAAGTATACAGGTCCTGGAGGTAGAGTAGAAGAGCTCTGATGAACTTTTTGGGAGCCTCAACTGTCCTTGAACTTCATTGAGTAGTGACTTGTATAGTCTGGAGAGAATAAAGGACAAAAATGGAGGATAAGCTAGCCATAGAGGACTATGCCTGGAGTAAACCAAGACTTGAGATTTTAAGTGTCCATCCAGTGACATTAAACAAAATTCAGCAGCAAGTCTCTCTGTGCCATCTGTGTCATGTATTTGTACAAGGGTGCGCTGATGGAGCAATTCGTCTTCTTTGGTACTGATTCTCTTAATGGTCAATGATTGGATCTTGTGTGTTTGTAATAGTTTACATCCAGAATATCTGCCATTCGTGGTTCTTTCTGCTGTGCTAGTTGTATCGTTTATATTAATCAAAGTGTATTTTTGAGTAGTTCTGTTTGTTCTCCTAGTCTATATCTTTTAATCTAATAAACTTACACAATGTGTTTGAGTGTCAATCCTCTTTTTTTCAACATCATAAAGCTGTTTACTTGCATTCAAACAGGGTAGAAAAAAAACCTTCTAAACGCTTTTTAAAAAAACTACATTTCTCCCAGACAATAACATTTCAACAAACAACAAATTCCAGGTCCCATGACTAGGAATCGACAAAAAGTCAGGACTGATGATGTTCAGAATGTTTTCCTCATAAATCTGTGGTTCACTGGTGTTGAGTTGTGAGAGAAAGGGGAGTTTTATTATTCTGTCATGGAAAAATCATTGCCTCGCCCTGAACTGAGGAATGGAGATGGTGCACGAGTAAATTCACACAGTCACTGGAAATTTACCCAATGCAGACGCACATCATTGAGCTGAAGTTCATTTCAAGTTCAGCAAATGACTGTTGAATGATGTTTAGAAAGAGTGAGTGATTCCTGGTATAGCTTGTTTTTGTCTTCCTTTGTGACGTCCCTTTGGACCGATCTCAGTACTCCGTGATTCTCCATCAAATTACTTCTATCTGTGTCCCAGGGAAGAACCCTGCTGTATTTGTGAGGTTTAAAAAAAACATACCAGGTTTACACACTTATGACTATTTATGTATTGCAAAGTGAAGAAAGACACAGAAACAAGACTACAGTAGATGTAGATAATCTAAAAAGTATACAAATATCTCCATAACTGGAGTCTATTAGGTGGTATAGGGAAATGTCTAAGGGTGTCGACAATCTAGAGGCATACGCAATTTTAAATTATATTTACAAATGTTTTCATTCATTCATCTTCATGTCGGCTTTCATCCCTTTCGGGGTCACCACAGCGGAATGAACCGCCAACTCTCTGGCATATGTTTTACATGGCGGATGCCCTTCCAGCAACAACCCATCGCTGGGAAACATTCACACACACATTCACTCTCTAACACTATGGGCAATCGTTCTTACTCAATTCACTTATTCTGCATGTCTTTGGACTTGTGGGGAAACCGGAGCACCCGGTGAAAACCCACACGATCACGGGGAGAACATGCAAACTCCACACAGAAATGCCACCTGCCCCAGCCGAGCCTAGAACCAGCGACCTTCTTGCTGTGAGATGACCGTGCTACCCACTGCGCCACCGTGACGCTTTAAAAAATTATATTTCTATTAATTTGATAATGACAATAAATGACCATCTGTGTGATGTGGAGTATTAAAACCATAAAGTTGTTTTTCCAAACTGTTTCCACAGACTGTTGAATATTTAACCCTTTATGATTACCGTCTCTACATTCACTTTGAAAACTACCGCAAAATCCCTCCCCTGCATCCCTGCTAAGCTTTCCCTACAGGGTGCACTGCAGTCAGATGGTTTTGCATCTAAAAAAAGCAAGACGTATAAGTTTGCAAACCATAAATGCCTAAAAGTGTTGTAGTAGTTTTTGTGCTAAGTTTGCAATTATTAATGTCAATTTATGTATGTTTTACTGAATTATGTGTGTTTATTGTATTGTAAAAAATTGCTGGGGTGATGACTTAAAATAATACATAACATTTCTGCTACAATCAGAATGAAACATGGTAAACTATGACTGACAGTTGGTCAGGGCCAGCGCTGGTTTGGAGTAACTAAAGAACCAGAGGCACATATACATGGAGTGACGGATAGCATGGTTTATAGAGGTAGCCGTTATTATTATTCGTGTTATTCATGCTAATTGTTGAGACGCGAGGTCTGAGTAAATCAATGACAGTTTAGTTCTACACTGTATCCCAAGTCTTATCGGCCCTCTGCATTGTTTAAACATGCTGGATCGGAATCATCCCCTCTCATCGGTTGGTGGAACTCACCTGGAAAGCGAGTGTTCTGGCTGACTGCTATCTACAGTTGAGATTTAAAGTAAACAAGTATGATGGTCGACAGGAGAGGAAGGGAGGGGAATTCTGGATTTATTGGTTTTCAACATTGCTGAAAGGTTCAGGCCATCAACATAACTTGTAGTAGGAAATGGGTGTGTAAAACGCCTGTTTTCTCTGCGCTTAAATCACGTTGTTGTTTTTTTTCTAACTACCTGCACATTTGTTTCAGTTCTCTGCAATCCATTATATTTTCATTTCAACATTAGGAGGTATTTTCCAGTAACTGTCAGTGGTTTTTAACATGTGTTAGACTCTGGCCCCTGTTTTGTTCACTGTTTATGGTTTACTTATCTTTAAAATTTCTGTTAATTCTGTTCAGATGTTGCGATGGTATTCTTTTTATTTTTTCTTAATCTTTTTTTCCCCTAGAGCCATGAGTTATTTTTACACCATCTCCTTATCCTGACTACATCTTTAATTTTATATTAGCTTTTTATGTGTTACTTCTCTATTTATAACCGGGCTTTCACACCGAACGTGAGCCCAGGCAACAAAATGGCACTACTCGCATCTTAATGGCTGCTTGATCATATCAAGTTCACTCGCTTCATTCGAAAATGAAATTCCGCTCGACTCATGTGAGTGCAGACATGTGGTGGACTTGATGCAAAATGAGAGAATATGAGAGATTATTCATGTTTATTAGAAACGCTGCTCATTTGTTGTTGAGGAAACAGAGTAACTGTGTACATTTTAGTTACAGACAGAGTTTGATGAAGTTATAGGAGCTTGCTATTGATGCACCAGTTTTTGTTTACAGAGTTCCATTGTTTATGGAGACAGAGCAAGGGTTTGCTGTGTTAAAGCATATTTTGTGAATTGTATAGGACTACACAAGCCCACAACCTCTTTAATAATGTTTTTAATCATATGACAGAAGCACCAAAAGTATATAATATATGTAAAATGTTAAAAATATATTAAAAAAGTAAAATCTACAAAAACAAAGCACAAAAACTGTCTGTTAATGCTGCTGACACGCTCACCTGACAGATATAAAGACTGGCGAGAGATTTATCATTAATAAAAGATGTTGTTCTTATCTTTGTGTGAGCTGCATTTCCTAGTCATTGAAAAGAAAATTTCTAGTTCTATCTGAACTTGAGCTGTTCTAAACTGTTAAGTGCAGGACTTAATGTGTTTTTACTTTAAGAAATGTTAAAAATGTAGTTTAACTTTATATACATAATACCCAGTGGCTGTTAAAACAAATAATTAGACCTGTGTACACCATGTGTGGATTTATAACTAAGAAACATTTCATGCAAGTTGTTAATGCACAAAAAGCTTCAAATCATGTTATTAAGGCATTAATTTATTTTACTAAATAAAATACTGCAGTTACTGAATCCTTGGTTTAATTATTTGCAGACAACCTTATAATTCCAAGCAGGAAACAGTTTACAGAAACCTAAGTAGAGGCAATAAATTGTGGCTTAAACAATATGCAATATCGGACTCAATTATGTAAATTATTTGCAACAAAAGAATGTTGTAGTTGTGAGTTCATGTGCTCACCACATCATGCATGCACTCATTTTGAAAAATATTAGGCTGTTAATAGCTTTTGATTTTTAACAAGCTGCTCTCTGAAATTGCTTTTAAGCTGTTGAATCATGAAAGGGGAGCATACTACAAACTATAGCTTCTAGTTAAATCGGTGACTACTGCCTGTCTTAATCAGTGTGTTTACTGTTTATATAGTTCTTGAGGAGCATCCATCTGTACTCCAGTTTTGTCTCAGTTAAGAAGAGTTTAGGCCAGCCGGATGGTCTTTCCTTCATGCATATACAGACTCATCCTGAAAAAGAAGCTTGGCTGACTATCAGGGGAGTGCTACAAAAGATTGCTGCTTGACAAGAAGCTGAGCTCAAGAGGGTTATAAAGTGGACCAGAAGGCCCCAGCTATGTTTGTTGAGATCTAAAGCTGCTCTCTAAGCCCGTTTACTTTCTTTCACAATGCACAGCTGAAAAGAACATAGCCGCTTTTTACCATTTAGCTCCACAGTCTTTGCCTTTTTCTTTTTCATTTGAATTGTATGAATGTGCAGGATTTTTTTTGATGTAATGGGATTTATAGTTGTTTTTTTCTCAACTGAATGGTTGTCTAGCGCTATTGGTGAACCAGCAACAGTGTTGACTAATGCTTTAGACTTTAAAATTCCTACACGCCAAGCTACGATATTTGCGCAAGAATGCTAATGGGGTATTGAAGGGTCTGCTGGGACCCCGGAGAATCCCATACAACATCTTTTGAGACCAAAAACCTGCTGGCAGAGTGGTAGATGCACAAGAAGCACTGAAAACTTGGGCAGGAGCCTCGTGAGGTTTTACTTTGAGATAAAAAAAATTGTCATTTAACTTTAAATGCATAACACTAAGTGGTTGTTAAGCCAAATAATTAGACCAATGCACACCAATAGTGGATTTATAACTAAAGAATATTTCAGGATGGCTTTGAATACACAAAACGCTTGAAATAATGAATTGTTATTTACGGCGTTGAGTCATTTACTAAATAAGATAATGCCATAGAATAGTATCCCTTTCCATTTATTCCATTAATTACAGTAACGTTCTATAAAGTTATTAAAAAGTTATTTATAGACTATTGATAAAATGTACCATTAGAATAATCATCTTCGTTATGAATTATATGAATTTGTGAAATATATATTAAACCTTTTGTTTCGAAGCTGCTTGTACTGATTTATACTAGTCCATCTCAATCTAATTGTAAACAAAATTGGATTTAATTATGAATAAAATAGTACGTTGACCATATAAACATAGATGTTACGATAAAATGGAAGCAACTTTCTGCATTTTAAAAGAAAGCAGAGAAACAAGTCAGACTTAAAATCTAAATTCTGTAATTAAAAGTTATTGCTAATGTTAAATTTTTTTTTTTAAATGGCACACGTTTCTTATCAGATGTGGTCATGTTAAACTCTTAGTTTGTGATGTTAATTCCTTGTCCCATGGAGGAATGCAAAACCTTGCAATTATTTGACTGTTAGCAGATCTGTCTTACAAATCAGAGTTTTTTTCTGTGTACACAGAGTTCAAGCATTGAGGCCATATGCCCTGTCTATTGGTCCACACGCATTCACTTGTTTGTCCACACACAAAGCTCATCTGATATGTGTTCTTTGTTGTTGCTTGGAATTGCCAGAGATTTTGCAAACACTCCAATATGCCTAAAGAATATGTAAAATTATGGTTAGGGAGCCCAAATCTGAGAAAATGAGGACAATTGCTAAAACACATAAAAGTCTTGGTTAGGGTTGGCAGAGATTAAACATTCATTCATCTTCATGTCGGCTTTCTTCCCTTTCGGGGTCACCACAGCGGAATGAACCGCCAACTCTCTGGCATATGTTTTACGCAGCGGATGCCCTTCCAGCCGCAACCCATTGCTGGGAAAACAAACATAAGTAATTTCTCAATTTCATAAAAGTAGCATTTAGTGGTGCCATAGTTTGAGAAAAGGCTTTCATACACTCATAAAAGTGATGGTTAGGGTTACCAGAGTTAAAAAAATGCTTGTGAACACTCAAATGCTTAAAAAAAGCGCAAAATCATAAATATGGTTTGCCAGATATTGAGAAAATTTACATAAATGCACAAACACATAAAAGTGATTGTTTGGACTTGCCAGAGATTGATAAAATGTTCATAGGAGTTCAACTTTGTAAAAGACATGGTGAGAGTTGAGAACTAAGTTTGAGAAACCCTTCTTAAGTGCTCAAAAACATAAAAGTGATGATTTAAGCTTTCAAACTATGAATTTGACACATACTGTTTATTATGCAAAAAAAAGTTTTTTATTTGTTTTATTGTTTCTTACCCTGAGTCCGCACAAAACTGAGTCAAATCTGTAGCATTAGCACAAACATTGCTGCGGATTGACTAATTTGTTCTGTGATTAAACACGTTATTAAATATGTTGTGTCTTTGTGTAGTCCTGTCGATCTCAGAAGAATGCTTTAACACTGAGAGCCGTAGTGCAAACCCTTGATCTGCCTCCATGGTTCATATAGAGCTCTGAGCAAAAGCTGTTGCATCGGTAAAAATTCTAATGTAATTCTTTCAAACTCCACCTGAATTTCCTTGATTATCTTGTCTACATGTAAACAAATCAGTAGCGTTTCCAAAAAAATCACTTTGGCCGGTGCTTTCAAATTTACAAACAGTGAAATTGCTGCTCCAGATGCATATGGACCCAACGCATAACGGCGTAAAAAAAGTTACAAAATAACTTTGTCTAAAATTTGTGTGAAGTTTTTGCCATTTTTAGAGTATCCTCATGAATAGAGGGTGTCCTGCTGAGATGAACCTGATCCGGGTCAAGCTTCCATTCTTTATACAGAGAAGGTTTGTCAGCTGCTTGTGCGGGAAAGTGACTGACAATGAAGTTTAGGGTGGGATTTCTTGTTCCCCTCACAAACTGACTTCTTTATGGTCATCAAGAGGTTCCTCTCTGGTCATTGTTTATTGGCTTTGTTTAAATGGGCTCCCAATTAGCACCAACATGACAGCAGAGCCCCACCAGTGCCTTTCAAGATGCACCGGTGACCTCCCCCACATAAAGAACCTCCGGCTGAAATAGCCCTGGTTTCAAAGTTCTTATGGAACTGGAACTGGCTACCAGTTCTTATGGATAGACCGTCAGGCAAATTGTTTCAGTGAAACGAAATTCGTAGAGGTTTACTGGAAGTCCATCAAGGCCTGCTATTTCTCAAGTGTCACTGAAACAGCTCTGATAAAGCACAATACCCCCAAACGCAAAGGCATTACTGGAATTTGCACCTGTTGCAGGAGTCAGATGTGGGTTCATTTAAATGTAATGTTAGATCAGTGTGTGGCTTTATTTTTGTAACAAGAAGAAAAAACGGAATGAAACGTTTTGGTGAGCAGCTATTTGTTAGTAAGAAAGTGGACAAGATGGTTTAACATTTTAGATTCAGTTGCATCATTTGATAGATGTCAAACAGTTGTGTAGTGTTTATAATACTTACTAGGTTATTTATACATTTTATATTGATTTACTTACAAAAATTAGGTTGGAAAAAATTGTTATTGACTTTGTCTTGCCACTATTCTCATTGAATGTCTGTAGATTTGGCGGATAATTTGCCAATTAAAAGATCTAGCATGTTTTATTTCATTCGCTTTACTTGTATTGAACTTGAAATATTTCAACTCAACTCGAGAACATTGCTATCTCAAAGGTTATTGAAATTGGTACCCATCACCACTGACTATGCAGAAAATGTTACGTACATGAAATCATATGTGGGATTACTAGTAAAATTGTGGATCTTACATTTTAAATTCACACCCATTATATGTTGTATAGCACTGATAACAGAAGTCTACAATTATTCTGTCTTTTTATTACAGAGTGAGTGTGAAAAAATGAACCAGAATTCTGTTGAAGTGTACTTATTTTATCACTTACACTGTTAGATGCAGTTCGATTAGACCCCTCCAACCAAACAGAGGACTCAGAATTTATGCACTCTAATGAAGGAAACCTTTTTGTTTAGTTGCAGCTACCTCCACATTTCTCACATAAACTTTAGTTGTTCCACAAGTCACCAAGTTGAGCTTTATTCAAGGAAACCCACTGTATGATGAGAGCCCTTAACCGTGGTCATTTTGTGCCTCGCAGTAGCTGCATTCATTCTTTGAGTAGCTCTTATTGTAGGGCAGGGCCATAATGTGCCCTTTCAAACAGCCCTCCGTAAATAACCAGGTGTGAGCACAGGAGGCCTTCGCTGGCTGGCAAACTCCACATCTATTTTGAAACCAGTGCCCCCTCATGTTCATAAGAGGAGAGAGCTTTTGAACATCAAATGAAACTAGAGATGTGATTATAGCCTGTACTTGAGCAGTTGTTCAGTGACATTGCTGTGGTAATTATTTCTGTTAAATTTAAAGCCTTAATAAAGAATCTCTGTCTCTTTGCAAATTATAAACTGTGTGACTCTTGATGATTTTTCGTGACAAGCAGCACATTTTATCCAACATCCATTGTGGTGTATTTTCCCTCCTACAGTAATGTTAATGGGTTGAATTCTTGTAAATCCTCTTCCATATAGGATCATTTATTTAATAAATTGAGTTTCATGAATTGGTGAAGGATATCATGCTTAACTATCCCTCTTTCTGTTGAGAAATATTAGCTTTGAGTACTTCAACATTTATAAGAGAAAGTAGGTTTATATTTTATCCTCTGTTTCAGTGCGCCATAATTCTACAGGTTGTAATGCCTAGGGGGGTGAGTTTATAATATAATATACTAATGTGGCTCAGGGGCTAAAATGAGAAGAATTGGAATACTGATTAGCTTTAACAGTCTCAGTTTTACTATCAGACCTTGAATTAATTGCACATTTGTTCTTCCATGTATCAAAAATTGTTTGCAGAAAATCCACAGATTTTATTTTTATCTTTAAAGAAATCACAAAAAAACATGTGTATGCAAAATAGGGGTAAAACATATCCAATGAATAATTTTACTGAAATAGTGGCTAGCTACCTCTGTTTTTGTTTATGAATTTTCCTTTTGGGAAAATATCTTGATCCAGAAGTTTAATGACGCCAACGATTGTGTTTTGTTTGTAGTGTAAGTGTGAAACTGAAGTGAATCAAACAATGCCTATTATAACAGAATTAAAGATTTATTCCACGCTGGCGATACTCATATCTCAACTTCTGAGAGCTTTGAGGCAATCAGTATGAGACAATCTAAAAATAAAAAGAACAGAACATGGGAGACTTCACTAAAGTTATCCACAGATTAAAATATTCTCTTTGCTCAATAACGCGAGTTTCCACCAAATTCAGAGGCGTCCTCCATTGTTGTCTTACTGGTTCTCCTACAACACAGTCGTTTAATTAATGTAATTGTAATGTTTTTGACAACATGAAACTACGCTTTACTGAAAACTAGTAATTAGTTTTTGCATTTTTTGTTTTGATCACAGAATCAAAAATAATGTTTTTTTGTTCAGTTTTATTCATTTTAAAATCTTAAATTTTTGTATTTAAATAGATTTTTGTTTTGTTTTTAAATTGAAAATCAAATTGATCATTGCACAGATTATGTTTTTCTTTAGTTATCCTGTTTGAAACTCTTTGTTAATCCAGTCTATTTAGACCAAAAGGGAATGAAAGGTAGATAAGGTAGATGGTGTCTAAGCCGATATTGCTCTCTACTTTATTCTCCTTTCTACCAGTGAATAATAGATGAGGCCACACTGATGTAAATCCTAAATAAAAACCAAATATTAGAAACCATCACTAGTTACTTCAATATTTCAGTGTAAACAAAAGACTTTACAGCATAAATCAAATATATTTTATTTTAAAAGACTGAATTTAAATGTCTTTGTTGTTTGGGTATAAGATTTTTTTTTTATTTTATTTTATTTTTTTACTTTACCTTAAGTCCCAGACTAATGCTTCCATCTGTTCTTTTCCCGTCATCTTCTCATCAGTGCTCTAAGCATTGAGATTGGTTAGGGAGTGAGTGCGATCAAGATAACGCTTCCCTCCACATGCACTTTGAGAAACACGCGCACACACAGCAAACATGGATTCTCTGCTGGAGGCATGCTTTCAGGGATTATCCTCTAGAAGCCATTTCAGGATGTTCAAGTGTGGACAGGGCCTCCACACTGGAGGATTTTCCTTTTCTCTCCTGTTTTTGCTTTTCACCTCTGGGCCTGAGAGGATTAAACCATGCTTCCGGATGCAGAGCTGGGGTTGCTTGCAATGAGAGAGGAAGGAGGCGGTAATCTAGTAATGCTTGAAGACTGGACATCCTTTTTGATTCAAAACGTTTTAAGAAATACATTTAAAGGGGTTTCTTTGCAAGTAATTGTTCAACCACACATATTGTATTGCCTTTATTTTTTTATTAAATGATAAGGAGAATAAATATTTTTCACCATCATTTTTAAATATATTTTTCTTTTCTTTTTTCACTTAATAGATTGTAAAACAGTCCAATGCATGCTTTAGTTTCAAGCAATTATTATTTTTAATTTCTTATATCATTAATTCAATTATTTGTTCTTTTGGTTGATCTTAGATTCATTATTTCATTCTTCACTTACTGTTTCTTTTTTTTGTTTCTTTCATTCTCATTGCATACATTTTTTTCTTTCACTTATTATTCAACTTTGTTCACACCGACAATCTGAAAAGCAGGAATGGCAGATGTTTTACATGTTAAGTCAATGAGAAGATACAACCAGCAAAAAAGCTAATTATATAATGTTCTCTTGTGGCACGGAGCACGCTTTTTATTGGTGACTGGAAAAGCAGAGACAAAAGAATTTGAGAACTGAACTTTTGGCAGAAATCAGCTTGCTCTAGGCTAATGACGGAGATTTCCACAGAAAAACAGAGGAGCAACTTAGTCACAATGTATGGACACCTGTATGAATGATGGCAAAAAAAGCTTTTTATAAAAGCAAGAATCAATCTGATCTAGCTCGGAGCAGAGTCAGTAAAGAGATCTTAGAGTCTGGTGAGTTTCAAGTTTTCTTCTCACACTGGGCCAAATGTAATGAATGTAATTTCATTTGTCATCAAACATCAAAACCTCTTTACTTTGAAACTTTTTCTTCAATACATACTTATTACGAACACTCTTCGTTCCTTCCTTATTTACTCCTTAACATTCTTCTGAACCCCTTCCTTCCCGTACATGTTCTTCATTCCTTCTAAACCTCCTAACTTTATTTTTATCTTCTGAGCTTCCTACCTTCCTTTTATCCAACTCACATCTTCCTCTCATATTCTCTCTCTATCTATCTCTGTCACTCTTTCTCTTTCACTTTCTCTTTTCCTCTAACTTTCTTTTTATCTCTCTATTGCTCTATCCCCCTCTTTCTCACTCATGTTCTGTTTCTTTTTCTCTTTCTTTCTCATTCTTTCTATCTCTTTTCTTTTTAACAGTATTAGTGTATATTACATGTTGCATCTTCTTCTATCTCTCTTTTTCAAAAGAAATTACAAACTCATTCAACAGATCCAATCAGAATCCCCTTTATGGTTTTCCTTGAGGTAAATCATAATTATTATCACCAAGATATTTGAAGTATTTAATTAGTTTTTGGGTTTTTAACTTGGTTTAGAGCAATAATATTCATATTAACCATTAACTGTTGACCTAGATTTCACGTGGTCTCATTACTGGAGTCTTAATGGATGGGAGTTTTCTTGTCCTGGAGGAATTCCTTTCTGTTTTTCAGCCCTCAGTTGTACAATGCTCTGATTCAAAGCCTATTCCATCTGAGATAGCGGTTCACACTAACGACCCTTGCTTGAGGTGCCTTTTCTGCAATGGAAGAATGCTTCTGAATCTTTTTCTCTTCTGCAGCTGCTTCCCATCTGCTAAAATGCAAGATTAGTATCACTTTATTCTTGTACTTGAGGCTCCCATGGCCTTATAATTTACACATGCTGTCAAGTCACACTGTGCTATACTGTTCATCGAGTACTGATGTAGATGAGCCCGAGGGGACCATTGGGATTCCTGAGTGTCACACTAAATATGCCAGGGGCTTACAAACCCCAGGATAGTCTGGACTATAGCTTGTCCCCATCATGAAATAAATCCCTGTCTTCATTAATCAAAATCATGTGAAGATTGGTTAAGTCTACCTGAACTGCCTTTGTTCTGACCACCCATTAACTAGTCAAAGAAGACAACTTGCACAATTAAGGTTCTTAACCCTTGTATGGTGTTTGGGTCTCTGGGACCCATTTTCAGTTTTCATCAGAAGAAAAATTAAACAAACATATATTATTTGAAGCTGAGATTCACTGGGCTTGGCTCATTTCCTGTGAAAAACATATATCAGAACAGATTTTTTATGACCCCACACGTACGCCCCCCTACACATTTATATTACACACAAGGTGTTCGGGTCTACTGGACCCGGGGCATGTTAAAGTGTGAAAATGGTAGATTCTTTACCTTAATTCTCTCTTTCCACACAAACATAAACATAACATTTTAAATTTTAGAATAAAATTGTGTGATTGTGTGAATTAAAAGTGCCAAAATGCAATGGGTCCAGCAGACCCACCAACCCTGCCAAAGTAACAATAATGAGAACACCAAACATGGTTCAAATTCTAAACGTGAAGAAATCATGTTAAAGAACAATAAATAAAGTATATTTGCTGTTTATATTACTTGTTTCTTGGCTAAAGGAAATATTGTTTAAGTTTTTGACATAAAATGTTTTGATTGGGTGAATTAAAATCTCCAAAAGGCAATGGGTCCACGAGACCCACAAACACCGCCTGAGTAACAATAATATGAACACCATACAAGGGTTAAAGGTGCAATATTATGCCCTTTTTAAATAATTTAAAATAAATATCTAATCCCTCTATACTAACACTGCACTGTTAATAACCTTCAAAAGGTATTTATCATAAACAATAAACAAATGTGAATTTGTTATGCCTAATGGATGTGCAAACGGCCATAGAGCTGTTTTGAGCTCCCAGAAAAAGAAAATAAGATTACATAAACATGCATCAACCAATCTGAACATGACTTGAGAGATGTTTTTGGTGGGAGAACATTACTAAAACATTCTAGAAATGTCTCAAACGTCAACATTACCTGATATGACACCTTTTTGAAGTGGTCAATTTGGATTTTCTATTTTCTGATATGCATTTATTTTAATATGAAATTCTAATGTATAAACACACACTCTGGGGTTACATTTACTTTATACCAGAAAGTATTATTTTAGATATGATATTAAGATAAAAAATAGGGTAATTAAAGATATATTTATATTAGGTCAATTTGTGAGCATTTTATAGTAGGATTTCCATGTTAAAAGTAAGGTTTCTTTTTTTTTTTTTACATTGTAACAATTCCTCGTAAGAGGGATTCCCATTGCATATAAATTAAAATAAATATGAAATGATGTCTGCTACATCAACAGGTGTTAAACTTTTAACTCTGAACTCAGGAGTTTCTGTTTTCAAATATGTTTTATTCTGATATATATTTTCATTTTTTATGATGCTTGTTTAAACTCATGTTAACAAATGTATCTGGAACATGGGAAGTAGTACAAAATTTTCTTTTTACTACAAATGTAAAAAAAAATGTATTTGTTAGCATTTTTCCTTAAAAATTATTTTTGTGACAATTAATTCCTTGCTAAAATGATTCTCACTACAAATGAAAGAAACTAAATATGAAATGGAAAATAAAATGTTCATTTCATCAACTAAACTCCAACATAAACAATTCCTCTGTTCTTACAACAGTACACATTTTATCCACTGTTTTAATGCTTAATTTCAGCTATAAGCAGGCTAAACTCTACTTTCCTCTGCCTGCACTTTAGTGTTTAGTGGTCTATTTATATATATGCAGTTACCGCTTGCATTCAGTGCATGTTAACATAACAAAGAGGGCTAATACAATTATTCCCATCAGCTTGCTGTACCTGAATGTGTTATTTTTCAACAAATAAATGTTTTTTGTTTTCACACAAGCCATCAAAGCAATTTTATTCAGTATTTAGTTCAGATGATTGAAGATGCAGAAATCATGGCTCGGTAACATTGAAGAAGCAACTAGACTTTAACTGTGTGATCCTCAGTGTCTTCCCATAGACCGGTACTGGAATTGACTGACCGAAGCATTCACACAGCATTGCATTTTGTCTACCATTTAATTGCAAAGCACCCCTTTAAAGCAAGGAACTATTCATCATACAGCAAGGAAGAAAGATCTATGGTCACTTTCAGACTGACAATATTTTGCAATCAATTAAAACCTTTAAATCTGGTGTATCTCTGAAATGAGTTTGTTAAACAACTCTCTTTTGAGATGAAGCAGAATACAGGAGTCAAAGAGGTACAATTAGTTTGGATTTCGCTTACCATTTGAACTGTGATGGCTTTCAAAAATGCTTAGTAGCTGTAGGTTTGGCTTTCTTACCTGTTTCTGGTCCAGTGATAAGTGGCAGTCACACTAGGTGCCCACCAGGCAGCATGTTGTTTTTTTTTTTTAAATACCAAGCTCTACATTTAAATTTTAAAGATCCAGTTTTCTGAATCCTATATAAAGTAATTGTTTCATGCCATGGCTTTAAGAGAGTGATGGTGAAGCTTCATCATTTTAATTTCATGCCAGTCTGTACCTCAGGAGTACAACCCCCAATCCTCAGGAATACTACCTGGAATTGTCACGAGGACTGCTTTACCAATATACATGGGTTTAATTCAGGCTTTGCAGAAAAAGCGTTTTGATAAATAATGTATCAGTTTACACTTTATTTGGGCCAGCATCTCCTTCCCTGTCAATACCATAAAATACGATGTGAACAGTTTATGTATTAATGCAGAACTGCTAGACGAAGTATCCAATAAAAGTAGACTACTAACAACTACCAAATGCTGCAGAGTGCATCATGTAAAGAAGGAGTTTTGTATGAACAAGTCACAAGACGAATAATTTCATCCATTGTCATACTGCTATTTGTGAAGTCAAAGCACAAATAGTCAACATTTTAGAACCACAATACTGGCTCTTTAATATACATCACACAAACAAAAACTGTGGATGTGTGTGTTTTGATCTTGGTTCTTACCAAAACGAAGGACTTGAGACATGTTTGAGAAGAAAACTTGGTTTTGAGACTTGATAACCAACAGTATAAACTCAAATCCTGATGCCAGTGCTAAAGTGCTTGACATAGCCAAAGTTCTCTCCCCTAGCATGACTGAGAGGCCCATAGTACAGATCCAGATGATGGATCTGATAAATTCTGCTGAGGAAATGACTCTAGATTCGATTTCAAGCTTCAAGGGCAATGATGGCCTATGAAATCAATACAACGTTTGAAGTGTTAGTCAATAAGCACAAGCCATGCTCTGATTGCACATGGCAGCTATGTAGCCAAGCAGCTAATGTAACACTCTCTTTTGACAGTTCATTCAACCTAAACCTGAAAATGGTTATGCCTCGAGGTCTGGAGGCATTTATAAGTACTTTGGTCCAAGAAAGTGCTTGACGGTGCCTTTAATTTTTCTGGCAAAAAGAGCCTTCCACTGAATGGTCAGCCTGTGACACATGTGGACAATTAGCGTCCACTGATCTGAAGCTCAAGGTTGTTTTGTCAAGAAATAAAAGTTGAACTACAATTAAAACATAGTATAAGTCTCGAGAGAAGTTTGCCCTAAATGGGATAGCCTGTTATTATAAGTTATTTCTGTAGTGAAGCAGGACCAAACGAGGCAGAACATCAAATGTAATTTTGACAGTATGTAAACACGTTTTGTGATAATAGAGTAAATGACTTGATTACAGCTTCAGTGATTGAGGTTCCACCCCACAGATATTAGTTGATTAGAGCTGTTGATGCCTGCCACTTGTCTGTGTTGTGATAATTGCGTTAACTAGCGACTCACTTTGATGTTGCGTCCCAAAGATCACTGCTGACCACCCTAACAATGGTGGCTGCTGTGTGGGAAACCAAAGAGGTACAATTAGTTTGCATTTCGCTTCCCGTTTGATCTGTGATAGCTTTCAGCAATACTTAGGAGCTGCTGGGATTTGGTTTAAATGGTCTCACCTGGTCATTATACCATGTGAAATTCAAGTCTCACTAGTTTTTGAGGGCTCCAATGACCATCGCATGCCATGTGGCAGAAAAGACACTGCCCACAGGCAGCATTTTTGTAAAAATTTAAATCACCCAAACAGCAGCAGCATCGGCTCTAACGTACTTAATCTAAGGTCTTCCATTTCCAATTTAAAAAAAGCAGTTGTGGTCTGATGGATAAGGAGATTGACTTGTGATCGGAAGGTCGCTGGTTCGATCCCCAGATCCACCGAGTTGAAGGTGGTGTGAGTGATGAAACACTTGCTCTCCCATCTTCAGCAACCACAGCTGTGGTGCCCTTGAGCAAGGCACCAGTTTCTCGACTGCTCCCGAGCGCCGCAGCCATGGCTGCCCACTGCTCCGGGTGTGTGTTCACGGTGTGTTTGTTCACTACTGGGATGGGTTAATTGCAGAGCACAAATTCCAGATATGGGTTATTCTGTATCTAGCCAACTGGTCACTTTCACATATCTTTGTAGTCGGGTCACATGATGTGCTATTGCTGGTCAAAGTTGAATTTAGCACAACTTTCATCAGAGTGGAGTCTGAATTTGCTAGTAAAGGCTGGAACTTCTCGTTTTGCATTGTCAAATGCTATCCCGTTCAAAGGAATGACATTTTTTTCAAAGTGTGACCGCTGCATCAGACATATAGTTTAATACTTATATTTCATCATATGATAATTTTAGATGTAACCATTTTCCTGCACGCACATGTAATTGTTTTTCAAAAACACAAGCTAAGTAATCTAAATAGCAAGTACCACAAGAACAGGTTTGTTGGAATTTCAAATTTTTCAGGTTTGTTAGAAAATGCATTGTATTCAATGTAGGCTGTATTAAAACGTACCTAAGCTCCTTTTTCTAGCTAATATACTCTCCAAGTCCCTATGCTTTCTAAATGATCTGATGATATTCCCCTCATGTTCCTGGGGTACATTTTACAAGCTTGATAGGATTGTTATTTCCTTGGACTATATCTTAATTTTATCAATGTAAATACTTTCAAACTGGACTTTGCCATTACACCATGTCACATCCATTGCTGAAGACATCCAGCAATCTTCTTTCAGCTGGCTGCCTCTGCTTGGCTAAATATGTTTGTGCTTAGATCTGAGTTTGGCTGTTTGATTTCAAGTTCGCATTCAGGCGGGATTGCATTTCCCAGACATGCGCCAAGTTTGCTGAAAAACAGCTGATCTTTCGCTCTGCTTTTTTATATCCAAAATTCCAGATTTGGCAGATTCGAATGGGAATAAAAACACAAAGTATACCTGAAAAAAAACTTAATTTGTCTATAAAAATTGTTATACACTCTTCTTACCAGGGAGATCTACTAAGGTTAGCATTGAATGACAACTAAAATGCCCATATACTGCACGAGGGGACTGTATGTCCCACTAAATTGCCCTTTCTGACCCAAAATTTGGTTCCACATATAACTAACTCTTACAAACTAACTCTCAAAAAAGGAACAAGTAAACCTCAAATAACAGAAAATATGAACTACACATAATAATAACTATATATTATATATACTATATATATTAATAGTAATAACTGCAGAATAATGAATGATGAATGGACAGGGCACTCTATCTCTGTTTCGATTGGTTAAATATAGCATTTCATTGACCTTGGTTATTAAGATATAAATATTTCAGGGGCTGGTTGTGTTTATGCTGAGAGCAAAGCTTGCTTGAGGTTACGCCATTAACAGCTGACTCTATAAAGACTTTGATCCAGCAAGTGGCTGCATTACACGCATGCTTTTGGCACCAGTGGCTCTGGAAGAGAATACCGTGAATGTCATTTCATTCTCAGAGCTTGTTCACGCTCTCTCTCTCTTTCTCGTGGCCCTAAGATACCAACCCTAATACAAGCATTTTGAATGAGACAAATGAAGCAAGTAGGCCCCCTCCAGCTGACATGAACACATAAGGTTTCTACTGCACCTGTGAGCCTCATTTAGGCTTGTAGAAGGGAGAAGACCCTTGTGGGGGTTAATTCTGGGTCCCTCTTTTGTTTGGCAGGGGTCCATTTTTGGTGTTGGACAACCTTCGTGACCTCTTGCAGGGTCTTTTGGTTTATTTGAGAGTGGAACAGTTTTAGTGTTCTATTCTAGAGGGTTTAAACCATACCCTGTGTCCTCCTATTCCTCCTAAAAGGTGTTTGAACCTAGGGACCTAGGGATGTCTACCAAACCTTTTGCTTCTTTAAATTATTAGATTTTTAGAAGATGGGTTACTGAGTTATTTAACCTATAAACTTCTAAAGACCTAGGCCCCGTCCACACGTCCCCGGTTATTTTTTTAAATGCTTTTTTTTTTTTTTACCCCGTTTACTAAAATAAATTGCGTCCACACAAGCATGGGTAGAAAAAAAAACTGCGTCCTTATGAAACTGGGTAAAACAATCTGAAAGCAGGGCAGCAAACTGAGCTGAGCTGAGCTGAGGCTCTTCAGAGTTCAGAGCTTTCTTTTAATAGCTGGAAAATAAAGCTCACACAAGATAAGAGCATTATCTTTTATAAACGCCAGTCTTTACCAACAACAGTTGGAAAATGCTTTCTAATTTTTGTCATTTATCTGAGTTTGAAACGGTTCCTGTTCAAAACTTGTGCTTTTTGTGTTCGTATGAGATGAGCGTGTCTGGAGCAATAACTGCTGTGGTTTGACGTGTCTGTTCCGTGATTAAACCCATTATTAAATATGTTGTGAGCATGTGTAGTCCTGTTCATCTCAGAAGATCTGCTTTAACACAGAGAGTTGAAGATCAACCCCTCGCTCTGTCTCCATTAACCATATGGAGCTCTGAGAAAATGCTGTTGCATCAGTTAGAGAGCTCATATAAATCCTTCAAACTTCGCCTGGACTAGAATCTGTGCAGTTATCATGGCCATGCGAAAAGGAATCTGTAACATTTCCAAAAAAATTACTTTGACTGGCGTTTTCAAATGAACGCGGTTAGAGTAAAAACGCTACTCTGGTTACTCGTGGACACACCCTTTAACTGCACTTAAAAAAGCACGGTTAGAAAATAACCGTGTTTGTTTGGACAGGGCCTTAATTGTTTTTAGTTGACTCACTTGTTGTTCACATTTATTATTTTTTAATCGAATTTACATTCTCAGGGGATGTTGTTAACTGATTAAAAAGTATGTTGCATCAATTGTTTTGTGAGTGAGTCAATTAAAAAATGTTAATTTTGCTTAGAGAAAAAATGGCTCAATTATATGTTAAGTCGAGTAGAGACTTAATTTTAATTGAGTATGTCTCTAAAATTGTTTCTGCATTTATTTTGCGGCATTTTTTGTGCATTGCTTTGACTACCAAGGATTGTTATTGATAATTTATTGAGCCTCTAAATCATTATTGGTAGATGTCTCACACTGACATAAAATGCTAGGTTTGAAAAATGGTTTCGGGTTTTTTTAGGTTATTCTACTTTTACTAATTATTCAAAATGTCTTTTAATTGAACAAATGAACAAAAAAAGTATTAAAATGTTTATAGCGTTTGTGTCAACAAAGTTTTGACAAAATTTTCTTAAAGTTGATTTTACCCCATAAGAACCCTTACTTTAACTAAAACAACAAACTTTAGTGGTGTCATCGACAAGGAGTCATAAAAAGTTGTATTTTTACAAATGTCGACTCGATTGTCTGAAAAAATCATTGAAATGTTGGTACCTTTGCAGCGAAACTGCTAGCTATATAGAAATAAAATGTGTTTCTTAACATCAACAAGAGTTAGTCCTTTCTTCACAAAAGGTTTACTTTGAAGCCATATTCTCAAACACACAGAGGTTATGTTTAAGTCTGTGTGTTTGTT
Source organism: Danionella dracula (assembly GCA_900490495.1). Lineage (NCBI taxonomy): Eukaryota > Metazoa > Chordata > Actinopteri > Cypriniformes > Danionidae > Danionella > Danionella dracula. The sequence continues at coordinate 4,009,523 of UELW01000888.1, forward strand.
ATTTATTCATCTTTCCAAAGAGGTTGGCTGAATTAACAAGTACAGGGTAAACTGATTCTTCGGAAATAATTGGTGTCTCAGGAAAGGAGATTTCACATGGGATCACCAACACAGAAGAGCAACTTTTCTCCCTCTCCTTTTAGAAGTTTTTTGGGTGGGGGTTGGGGGCAGGCTTTAGGGTCTGAGGTGCAGTGAGTAACTGCAAGGGGGTGGGGTCACACTTTGTGAATTCAGTCAATCTAATTTGAGCTCGTCCCCTGAAGCCCTTATCCCTTTCCCTCTTTATTTCAAAACTCCAAGACCGGGGGTTTCTTGTGCCCCTGATGAAAATAGCCTTTGTAGTCCTTAATCTAATATCCTCTGGATTTAAACAGCAGTGAATCCAGTAAAAATGATGGAAGGATCCATTTTCATTCGGTAGATCCAGTGATACACTGGCCAGTAAACATTTACGGTTTTATCCATGTGACAAAAAGCTAATGACATGCATTATGTATATTTTTGTTAAAACCATCTAAGTAATGTGACTAAATGTGACTCCTAAGATGCATTTAAGTTTTCTTCACTATGTAGCAACTATTTTTAACACTGTTTCTTAAACTCTTGCTTTGCTGTCTGCTAGTTGTAGTCTCCATGCACTCCATGCATCTCCAGAAACTGTCATCAGCCTAGGATCTCATCTAGATTGACGTCATTAGCGATGAAAAAGGGATACAGAGCTAGTAATAAAGGTTGTAAGGCTACTTGAGTGGGATATGTGATGAGGTGCTCAATGTGTTTGTTTGATTTGAGGCTTTTAAGGGGTTTGTCAGAAGTGAAGATTGATCAGTGTTTGAGTTAGGTCTTGCCTAACTGAAACTTTTACCAGGTGTGAAAGCAGTTTAAAAGCATGCTAATAGGTCACTTAGCAGCCTTTGTTTTCATTTCCTCAACTGATGAACATAATCGGAGAGATAGCTAGGGTTGGTATGTTTATTGAAATGTGTTTCAGCAAAGATAAACTACTGTCTGTTTAGCTACTAACCTGAAATCAAATGGCCTTGATTGTTTAATCTGAAAACAAATAACGCACACAAAAAAAATAAAGAAATGATTTTAAAAAATTATCGCAGCAAAGTTGACTAGAGTTACTGCTGCAGACCTTATTTTATTAATAAAACCTTATTTTAATATAATGTTATTATTATTACTGCTGTAGAGGTAAATGTGCCAACCACAGGCTTTTTGAAACTGCACAACCATGTAAAACCCAATGTTTTTAGTATGTAAACATAATAATTGTATTTTTAATTGTACTGAACAGATTTCATAGTAATAATCAAAGTTTTTAATGACTTTTTAAAAGTTTTTTGTTAATTATAACCAATGTACATACTATATATATATATATATATATATTAAAAAGACCTTTTTTTAGGAATTGCCCCTTGGATTGCTTGTTTTGAATATGATCTTTTTTTTCTATCTTTGAGGTCAGTTTTCTACATGAATTAAAATCATGTGAATAAAAACAGAAAAAAAATAATTACTAAATATCTCAAATGACTTTGTGGTAAAGCTGATACATTTTTTTGCATTTATATTTTTTGAAATATTTTACGTTTTATTTTTTTTAACAATTACTATTTTTGGCACTTTTTTAAAATAGAGCAATTCTGTAAAATTATCAGTTGACTCTAAATGATAACAATAATACTGGTCTAAATAATCTAAAAAGATGGTTTAAACTGAAATTTTAACAATATTATTTTTAATTACAGCTCTGCTATATTTTGCTGGTATTGATAAATATCTATTTAGTGATGAGTTTCTGTACATTTCATTTTTTTCAAACAGAAGTGGTTAAATCAGTATGAGCAACTGCTAAAATGAATTGAACTAAAAGGCGCTAATGATCTTTGCTCTCTTATCTAAAGAGATCTCTTTCTCCATAACTTAAGGCAGTAGCTTGCGAAGGACAGGAATGCTGCCAAGACAGCTGAAGATTTATAACAAGGAGGTGTGATTTGAACAGATGTAACAGTGGAGTGCAAACAGCAGGCCATTGTGGTCACAGAGAAACTTTCCTTCTTTATCTCACCACTCTGTTTTTACGGTGTTTCGTTCCTCTAGCGCTGTGTTTTAACTATACAGTGAGTGAGATTGAGGAACCACAGGCTGCTCTCAGGGATTCCTGTGAGCTACAAGTGGCAACATAACTGTTTAGAGTCATGCTGCTCTCCCTCCCTCTCTCACATTCTCAATCCCCTCCCTCCTCTTCTCCTCTCCACCCTCTCTCTCTAAATCTCAGGTTACCGTAGCTGGAGCTGGGGTTTTTAGTCATCTCTGGCTAGTGTTTCCCTTCTGTCCTTGTCCCTGCCTCCAGCCTGAAAAGAGCCACCCAGTACCCTCTCTGATTGGACTGGGTAGTTTGTCTTGACACAACACTGTGCTGAGTGCTAGAGGACGTGTTTCAACAGATGGTTGGGGTTAGTGTGTGTCATCACATTGGAGAACGGATTAGAGGAGCAAGGTTGTCTTCTAGGAGCAGTGTGGTCCTCAAAAGAGTTCACCAGTGAAGCTTGACAGATCATCTCCATGAGCAAGACTGCAATCCAGGTAATTCTTTTAGTTTAGTTTTCTCGGTGAAGGTTTAGAATTGATCGTTCATCTTTTTAAAGCAATTTCCAGTCTCATTTTGCTAGTTTATGAAGGAACTGTCAGTTTTAGCATTAGGGAAAATATCTTGAATTATAGTTATAGAGCATTTCATGTTTTTTTTAACTGCATGAAATTAACCTGTTTTTTCACAAATTCTTTTTAAACTAAGCCTTCTCATCAGCGAAGGATCTGTTTAAACTTTATTTAACTTCTTTGAGTTTGTATTTGAATAGTTGATGTGTTCGGTATCTAATTTGTACATGGTATAAAAAAAATTACCCAACTTCAAATCAAAGCAGCTGAAAAGCTTGAGGTCTAGATTGCACATGTAACTGATTGGCATCTTTTCATTGTCAGAGGTTTGCTGTAGCCACTGTACAGCTTTAAGGGCAAGAGGGGCAGAATAATGATGCCAGCAATGCCACAAAGCCAGGGTTGTGTGGATGATGTTTATTTGCACACATTAATAAGGCACGTCAACATCACTCACTTACTCGTGTGCTGAAATTCATTTGAGAAAACCACAAATACATCAGCGCCGGCTCGACAGATTTTACAAGGAGGGCAGTCACAACCAGTGTCAGCTGCCAAACATGAAGTCAGAAACTTGTAGGTTTAGTTATGCCTTATTAGTTGCTTTCACTTAGTGCTTAAAGCCATTAGAGTTTTGGAGCTTAGATGTTCCTGTTCCATACACCTATTTAACACATAGACCGTGTTTTTGTAGATCTCTTCTTAATTGATATGATGTGGTCATGTTAGTTGCTGTGAGATGTTTTACAAGCCGAACATAATTAGGTGCTATTGCTGTGAGGTCTTTGAAGAGACGTAAAATAAACATAGTTTATGGTCCTAGTCCTTGTCTGAGTCTGAAAGGAGATGGCAGCCCTTTTTTTTGACTTTATGTTTATTTTGTTTAAGTTCATCAATCACTCAAATGGTGCATAATGCTCAAAGCAACTCAATTCAAACTTGTTTTTGTAAACATATTATCATAGTAGTAGAAAAATTACCCTTCATAAAATATTCTCAAGTAAAAATGAAAACTCGCTCTTGAAAAATAGAACTGGTATTGTTGAGTACAGAGTAACTTTTACAGCAGAGGCAGTTTTTTATGCCAAAGAAGTTCAGAGTCTTCGCTGTTGGAACATAGTTATGTTAATTAAACATAATAAAAATATTTCAGCATTCATTAAAACAGCCATTCCTTTTGGTAAATGTTTTAGAAATTGCATAATGATATATTTAATTCAGTCCACCTCATGAATGAATTATTAATTTTACACATGTTTTTTAAGAAAGAGGCAGCCACAACTTGCATGAGAGAAATTAAGGTGGTAAATGATGCAAGCTCACCTAAACCTCCTTGCACAATTTTGATGTTCAGGTTTCATAAAGCTACTAGTTTTCATAAACCACTTTGCTGCTGTTTAAAGCGGATAAATTTTTTTCTTAAACACTTAAACACAGAAGGACAAATATTTCACTTTTTTGCAGGGTCTGAATAAGTTATTTTGTCCAGTCTGGGTGAATTTTTTTTATATTCAATTGAATAAGTGATAAGTATTTGTAAATATTCACACTTTTACTCAAGTAAAATTCTGATTCCAAGTGTAGAGAAGTACCTTACTTCAATTAAAATCTTTGCATATAAAAGTGCTTGAACAATTACTCAATTACACTCACGCTAGCATGAGTATAATATATAATTATAAATATAAATTATAAATAATAAATATAATTGTTCTCCTGGTCATTGTGACACAGAAGAGCAGTAAACTTCCATGCATCAATATGCGCTGTGGCTGTGGTGAGTCATTCTCATTTTTAGATTTAAATCACACCGATATTGTTCCAGTAGCTTCTAGTGCTTTGAGAGAGTTAAAATGAGACCGCGAGAAGCATGAACTGCGTTGTTTCTTTTAGAAATCTTTTAAACACTTTGTCTCTCTGTCAAAGATCATACACAGTTCTTTTAATATAGTGGCTGACTTCTAAGTTCCCTTGAAGCTTTGGACACATGTTACGAGTTTAACCCCCTGCCATTTGTGTTCACTTACCAACTCAAATCAAAAGCAGTGGGAAGCATTGTGCCGATGCACCCTGTGACTTTTGTATCGTTTATAAAATGCCTCTGTGCCTTTAACTAGTTACATAGATTTGCAGCCGTTCTGTCAAACAAATCAGAATTGCCAGCCTGCTGGACATTTAAGCAGCCTGTATGTATGGTTCTTTCTGTCAAGTACTGAATAAATGGCAGCGTGTGGGGGTGACCGCCAGGGCCAGCTGTTCCCAAGATCCTCTGTCCACAAGAAGTACTTTTGTGTTGGCTACACAGCCTTTCCCAAACAGACATAAAAGTTTTGTTTAGATAGCCATTGAGGGTGGAAATTGAGCATACTGTGCAGTAGCTGTTTATCTCAGCTTAATAATAGTGTTCCTGCAGGAAGTGAAGTGCTCATTTAAAAGGGAAGGGTAGGTGATTTCATGGCTGTAATTGAGAGATGATGACGATTCAGGGTGATCTTATCATTTAAGCTTGTGTTGTAAGTTGTTCTTAAAAGAGACCTTTTATGATTTTCATAAACTTTTTAAATCAAAGGCTGTGATCATGATCCTCACCACCTCGTAACATCACCTCTTGGTTAGAAAGTTTCTGAGACATCTATCTTAATTTTTTAGTTTTCCCGGTGAAAATGTCTGGAGGCAAAGGTGTTGGAGATAAAAAGTCGAACTGTTCCCTAAAAAATGTCATTACCCAAACAGAAAATTTCGTTGTGGAATATGAAATTATTTGCAAGTATAGTGAAACAAATTGTAGCAGGTGAAGGAAGAAATGCTGTCAGTGGACAAACAATGCAAGAGCAAACTTGGCAGAGTTCCAGTTTTACATTGTTACCATGTATGATGGAGGGTAGCTTTGATGCCTTGTGACTTTTTTACCCGAAGAATCATTGAGCATCTGCAAATCTTCAGTTGAATCCAAGTTGTCTTAGGTAACTTTGAATGTACACCTACTGGCATAATTCTCTGTTCACCACTGGAGGTGCTCATTCAACTGACAGAATGAGTTATTTCCTGATAATGGTAATTCTGTTCTTATTGGTCTTTTTTCTGATGTTATTATAAATTTTTAAACATCTCCACGCACTTAGACAAATTTAAATTTGCCCCTCCGATTGCTTCTCAGGAGGTGGCTTTTTCCCTTGCGCCACAGCTCTGCTGCTTAATGTTAGTGCAGTGATGCTCCTCAGCGGACCATGGTGAAAGGCTCAGCACTTGTATAATCTTTGTTGGCATTGTCTAACAACTCTTGATTGTCTGACACCAATAAGACAAGCTTCTGAATGTTCATGATTTCATCTTCAGCTCTTCTACACATTGTTCTTCTTCTTTGCTGTCATGAGGTCGATGCATGAGCGCCACCCAGCTGCTCTTTTAAGTTCCCATAGCAGTCTGAACATGTGATCAAATGAGTCAACTTTCATTGGTCGACTGAGAGTTTACGTTGTAAATAAACAAGCAGATGTTGGAGAGTCAAACTGTTTTAGTTCACGTCAATCATTCATTCAGAGCATTGTTCATCACTGTTAAAAAAACAACTACTTTTTTCTTCCTCTGTCTTTAGCTTTTACCTTCTATGGTTTATTGATCAATTGATACAACTTCTATTATGAGCAAGCTGAGATAGACTTTGAATGTGTAACAAATTGCATGTTGTCTTTCCCCTTCTGTAAGTCGTTTTGGACAAAAGCATCTGCCAAATGCATAAATGTAAATCTACATGTGAAATCCCTTTAAGACTGGTTTTGCAGTGCATTCATTTACATTGCACAGTTTTTTCAGCATTCATGCTAACCATGCCGTGACACAAACCAGGTGTGATTTACATTTCAAGTCAAGGGAAAGATGTTATCTTGCACTCTTCAGTGCTAAGGGCCCTGAGTAAAGCAGCGTGAAGGATGCCGAAAAGAATCTACATTGAAATTGTAGCATAAAGCAATCCGGAGATTCTTGTGAACTCTGTCACAAGAGCTGAGTATCTCCACCTCTGCAGCGTTAGTTTGTTTGCCTCTATTTAAAACTAAAAGGACAAAAATTAATTTCCTGCATGAAAGCCAAATCACTCCATGCTGCTCATGCTCTGCATACGTACAGCTCACGCTCTGCATATGTCTCGTGTTTCCCTGAACCTAGCGTTTCATAATTACTTTCTCCTCATTGTATTTTATGGAAAATTTCTGATCATAGAGGAGACAGACGTTTGTTTGTTGTATTTATTTTTTTATTAACATATTTATAACAAAATAATGTTCCAAGAGTCTGTTGTTTTTGTTTTGTTTTTGCAGGGGGATGCTGTTAAGTGTAATTTAAAATTGTAAACTATTATTTGTCTATGTAAGAAACAAAACAAGCTGTTTTTGTAAAGTAAACCATTCCAACCATTTTAAGTTAATGTTTGGCATTTTACTGTAAGAGTGAGGCTTGAAAACATTGCTACCAGACCATTCACTGCTAAATGACTATGTGTAAATCTAAAAGGAGTATTAAAGACCATCCCAAACTTCCTCTTTCTCAACATTTTGTTGTGAGATTATAAAACAATCCTTTCTTAGCTGTACCATGTTAATCCCACTGCACAGTTTTGTAGAAAACATGCAATCCTATTTGGTGTTGAAAGGAAAGGGGCTTGTCTATATCAGGCAATTAAGCAGCCGTCAGTATACATTGCAGTAAAGGAGGCTCAGAAAGGTGGTGTGGCCAGGGGGTGATGCTTTCATCCTCCGCTAATTCAAAATAGAATTGGAGAGCCAACTGAGAGGAAAGAATAGGCATCCAACTCTGCCGACAGCTCACCTAATAAAAGACAGCATGTGACACATTCAGAAACTTAACCTCCTACCCTTCCTGTTCAGTTTTTCCTCTCTTCTGCTGCAAGGCTGAGTTGAGAGGATCCTCAACACTCTGTTTTGGACCTTACAATAATGCACATCCTAACATATTTGCAGAACGTCTTTGATTAGCCTTCATGCTTTCGCCATTGGGGAACCTGAACTCTCTTGTGGCTCTCTCTTGAGTGGAATGCCTATAAACCATTCATTGCTTCAGTTCGTCTCGCCAGAAGCCCGATAGGCAGGTCACTGGTGAAAAATACTGTCCAAATGTGTTTTTTGTTATGTTTTCCTGTTGGTTTACCATCATTTTTATAACATTTACTAAATAGCTTAATGTGAATACAAATAGCTAAAACGCTTCATCATTTATATGTTGACAATGACTGACATATTTAACTACTATATTTATTTATTTAGTAAATCATTTACTTTTTTTAAATAACTACTCCTCTGGACAAGGACCTAGACAACAATTTTTCTCAAATTTATGTACAGCAGCATTGAACCTTTTAAAAATAATTTTATTGCAACCCATAATGTCTCTTCTATTACCAAAATTTGTTCATGTAACAATCTGTGAAGATTTTTTTTATCTGCCGGTTAGCAAGATTTCCATTTGCTCTTTTTGAACTGTTATGTTGCACACTTTATGTTGTGTACACTGCTGTGTAGTTAGTCCAGCTATGTGGTTGGTTCGTTGGTTAAACCTTCACATTCTTGTCTGAATAGCAGAATGACAAATAACTAAAGACTGGTTAACAGTCTGCGCTAATAGAGCCTTAAAAGAAATCGCTGGTCCCTGCAGTAGAAGTGTTTAAGGCATCTTATCCCATTCAAAATTCTCATTTGTTGTATGCTTAAGCATTTTTTTAAAGTAAGTGTAGCTTAGATCCCATGTGTGTTCAGAAGCTCTGCTCATCCTCATTTACAAACAGTGTAATTGTTACTATATTATTTTATTGGTCTTTATAGGTGAAGATATGGCAGTACTGCCTTATTAAAATGCTTCCTTTTGATTTTGAAACAATTATGCAGTCTGGGATGGGGCGTGATCTGGAAGAACAGGTGTCATAAAAATACCTAGATGAGCAATTAAAGTTAATTATGTTACAAATGATTTGATCGCATGCAAAAAAGTATAGCCACACACAAAAATGCCTCGAGTGTTGGCATGGATAAATGCAGTACAAATCACAGGTTGCTTTTCTGCATGTGTCTTTTAAGCTGTCTGTAGTTTTTTTAATGTGTCTGGTATCTATAGCAGAGAACAGATTGGGTCAGGGATTGTTTTTTTTAATAGCCTGTCTGAAGATTTTGTCGTGACCCTGAAAGCTCTGAAACTTTGTTCTGAAAGAGCACCATTTCACACTAGGTCAGTAATGTTCTGAGTGGGGTTCGCTGACAGAGTACTCCTCCCCAAAACTTCAGCTTCCAAACACTATGTTTAGGGTCCCTGAGTTGGGGGTGAGTGAGTGAGTGAGTTGAAAGCTGATCCTGGCATTAAATTGAGAAACACTGTCTAAGGCTCTTAATTTTCAGACGGGCCATATGCTCCAGCGGTGAGCCCTGTTGTGTCTCCTTTCTGGCAGATGAAGTTGTTATGTTTGAACCTTGAAGTCAATTCATTATATCTTATGAATTAAAAAATCTAATACATATGGCGTAATTTGTCCTCCTGGAGCCAAGCTAAGGCAACCCAATTTTGTTTATACAGCAGTTGCTGACGGAAGTGCTTTCTTTGTAGGCGAACATAAATAAAACATATTAAGCCAGTCAGCCACTCTGCGATTCTTAGTGTATATGATTCTTGATATACTCGCCCCTCTTCCATATCCCACAATGTCTTGCATTTCATCTTCTGTGTCAGATGCAAAGAGTGTAGTGCCCCAATGGGGTCCGGGTGTGCCACTGATGGCGCCTAAGCGCCATGCAAGGGCAAGGAGGATCACCGCACCAGCATTAAACAGCAGAGGTGTGAAGCTAGTGAAAAGCTACCTGCAGAGAAACCTTCCAAGCCAGCTTTAAGGCATTAAACATTTTTATACACACAGACACAAACTATATATATAGACAGTATTTATAGACAGTAAGATATAGACAGTATTGTTTTTTTTTTACTTTTTAATTAGTAGTTTTAGTTTAGTTTTCATTTTACAAAGTTTAAAATATTTACCTCTTCAGACTTTTTACAAACTTTAGGAATGGAACATGAAGAGGAAAAATCAGGCATACATCTGGCTACAAATCCATTGTGTTGCTTTAACCTTCTTATATTAAGGGATGCTACATTTAAGCTGTAGGTGTCATATAGGAGACCTGTGTGTCTGTTTTTTATCACTAACAAGACTTGATCAAAGACTAAATCTTTGACTCTGCCCCTCCTCCCTTATGCTGTAGTTTCATTAACCACACACTTAAAGGAAAGCCCTGCAAATCTCTCCAGTGAGACCTCCCAGATGACCAAGTGGGGCCTGGATCGCTTGCCTCGGCTGCACCAATTCAAGCAAAAAGAACATAAAGAATCTCCTTAAGGCAAGGGCGAAGAACTGCCAATTTTGCACAGAAATCATTTCAATACTTATCTGCCAACTTGAGCCGATCGTAGTTGTAGTAGAAGCTCTGAAGATTCGACTGGAATTCTGAGTGCAAACATCGCAGGTGGCTAATAAGTTGGTGCTTCGTTGGAGAAAGCTAATCTCTCACAAAGCCAAGTCGAGGAGGAATGGAATTTGCTTAGCTCTAAATTCTGCCCCCTGTATGTTTAGCAAGTGTGCTTGGATCCTCTTTCTCTTTCACAGTTGACATGCTTTGTTGTCCTCCAGAGTCACGTATGCTACAGTACAGCACTCAAAGAATGTAATGCCACCATCACTTTTGGGTGCTGTGAGTTAGTGGGGGCTCTCAGGTCAGCATTTTATGGGATTATAGGAAAATCATACAATCTCCAAGGTCGCTTAAGTTGCATGCTCTGAAAATCAGAAGTCAAGGGTGCTGAAGTGTTGTTATTAAAGGTGCAGTATATAAGAAATGCAACAAAAGCAAACTAGATTTTAAAGTCTGGCCAGAAAACTTTGTTGGTTTGTGAAAGTCAGTTTTTAAGTTTGGTTAAACTTTTGCTATTTGGGAAACTTCAAAGAATAGTTAATAGTTAAAACATTTTGATGCTCAAATAAGACACAAACTAGTATGTCATTAACAAGAGGAGATGGCTGATGGGGTGAGTAGTCTGGTTGCTATGAAGAGGTCTGTGACAATATATAATGTTCCCCTTTGTAATATATGTTATACCAACCAGCGCCCATCTCTTAAATGACGAAGTTTGAGCCGATGTTAACTGTGATTTCCCTGTAACCTTTAGTGGTACCAGTATGACTCGAGTGAAACTATGACTAGTATAACTCGAGTGAAACCAATTTGAAAAGTTAAAAAAAGTTTGAAGTTAGTAGCTTCAAGTAAGATGAGATCAGGAAATGTTGACGAGAATAGTAATAATAATATTTTTAAAAGCTTGAACAGTATGTTTGCTTTCTCCAGTCAACTTAATTAAGCAACAAAAATGATCATTTCAATGTTATTTGAAAGGTTATTCATGCCACCTCTATGGTGACATGAATAACCACTGTGGAATCTTATTTTTGTAAAATTATGGAATCTTCTATTTTAAATGTCTGGCCAATTTGGTTTTCCTGTATTAGAAATACATTGTGATAGTTTTATTGTGATTTAGTTGGATTTGTCACTGAAAAAGGCATTTTTAACCATTTCAGCTTTAAACCAAGGGGCTGATCTATGTTGTTCTATGCTTGTTTAGGTTTCCAAACAATAACTTTAACACTACATATGTTTACTTAGTAAGCCATTTATAAATCAGTGACTTGTCCGTCAGCACAAATATACAAACAATTTAATTGAAGAAATCATCAGCTTACTTGGTTTTTATGCTCTGTGTGCCCTGTACTCCAACATTTAAAGAGTTGCATTCAATTTAAATGATTAAAGAAGGGGGAAGTCGTGACCCCGCAAACCCCTGTAGAAATTACACCTCTGTCTGCCATATGTATTATGTCAGAGTGGGGTCAACATTGTTTTTTTTGTGATTACTTTTGTGATAGTACTGCATTCAGTGGATTTATAGTATTCAAATATTTTTTGTAAAGGGGTTTCCTAACCCATGCTCGTGTAGAAATGTTTGATGAGGAAGCTCTGGTAAAATATAACACAAACCAAACAAACCAATAATAATTAAGCCAATAAAACAAGCACCTGTGTGCGTATGGTTATGGCCTTAGAGTTCTTGAGTTATCTCCATGGCCATGTTTCAGTTTTGTATTCTCCATATTTCAAAGCTACACTGAAAAAACAATTCGATTTTATGGCAAACTAGCATTATATTAGAAAAAAACTGCTTTTAACAATTCATTTAAGGATCAATAAGTCTAGTAAATGACCAGTAATTTTGTGTTAGAGTTATGGGTTTGTACACTATTACAAGTTCATTGTAAGATATTTATTTCTTACCATCATTGTGTCTTATGGTCCTTGTTTTTATGATTTGTTGCATTTCTAAATATCAAGTATGCTGTTTTTATGGTCAACTAAACACCCAAGTTGCCAATCTAGCAGTTAAAAAGTTCTAAAATATAAATTAGCTTGTCATAACCAGGTTGTCCCAGAAACCCCCAGCAGTTAACAAATCCATCTTGAATAAACCCTTCTCTTGTTTTTCCAAATTCCTGCTCCCCATGCACAAAGAGGAAATCTTTGAAGCCCACAGGGAGCAGATTATATTAATGACCTTTACATGCATTCATTATGAACCAGAGGAGTACGGTCAGGTAACAGGACCTCAAAGTCTTTCTCCTTGGCTTCTGGTGGCAGGGATTGAAATTAGCATAATACTTGTTTTCATTGAAAGTTGCTCCAGCATACTCTGGAACCACACGCTCAGCCTGTGTCATTCATTATTGTAAATACAAGCAGACGATCTCTAAATCAGGTCCACTGTCAGAATTTAGTTTCATAAGAGAATCTATGAAACCATCAGTAATCATGAAATGAAAGCTCATGGCATTCTGTGTTTTTCTAGTAAATGTGCAAGCTAATGCTTTTAAGCCTTTTAAAATAACCCCTGGATTTTGGTGGTTGTAATGCAATCTGTTCTCCAAATAAATCTGTCAGAGCTGAGATTTTTAGGTAGTTATTGATAAACCTTGTGCTTTTACTTGGTTTGTGCAGTCTGTTGACAACTGCTCTTTAATGGATTTGATTTGAGAAGTTTGCTTTGCTTTCCAAACAGCTGTAAATATTACAAATCTCCCTATTGCCTAAATGTTGAAGGGCACATCAGATCCCTGTTTCAAACTTTTTATCATTTTCAGCGACTGTTTGAATATATTAAAGTTACATTTCGACACAGTGAGGTGGTGACACATGGTGAAGGGGTCTGATGTCAGGTTTTCTGAGGGATAAACCCTAGATGAATTCCTTACGCGTTTGAAGCCGCATTACTGTTGGAAAAGTGTGGAAACACCTGAAAGTTTGGTTTTCATCTCACCTGATCCCACATTTTGCTAGTGTATCTAAAATACTTCCACATTTTATGGATTTGTTATCAGTTTAAAGCACCAAAGCACCAAAGAAAACCAGTAAGACACTTCTAACTAGATATCACTCAAAAGGTTACTTTTGTGTCACATGTTTTTTAATGTTATTACGTGGTAAATATAAATCTCCTCATAAATATGCTTTGGTTCTAATCAAATGTATGACTGAGATATTACTGGACTTGTGCTTGTCACCACGTCAAAGCTAAATCATTGATCTCTGATTTCTCTTGCAGAGGAGCAATTCTTGAGGGTCTTCTCCTATTTGAAGAATGTGTAATTTACAATCGAATCGGTTCAATAGTATCTACAGTAGATTACAATATTTTTCACTCTTTGCTAGTCGACTTCTGTTCCATCATCAGAAAAAAGTGATGTGTTTCAACTCTGGGAATATGGCTTGAAACATGTAAAATCACTCCCTTTACCTCTTCTGTTCTCGTTTTGAGTACCCTTTAGAGCTTACAAAAGCTCTTATAGAATTTATTGACAGTGTTTACTGTAGGTTTAAAAAATGTGTATTAAGAAACAAGTCTTAAAGAACTTAGTCTTAAAGATTTTCTTACAGAACACTGCAAAAAGGATAACTCAGCAATTTATAATCATTTTCCCTAAAATAGGAATAATCATAAAAAAGAAAAGCACACAGTCTTGTGAAGACCTTTGTCTTCATCATCAATGTAGAAACTACTCTGAATTTATTTTATCTGTAAGAGGCATACAAGCAAGGTCCTCTTTCTGTTGGTACTGGAGAAACTCTGGCATTGACTTTCTTCAAGGATTATCAAGCAATGTCTTTATAGTGAGGGAATGGAAAGGGGATTAGCCCTCCAGACTTTTTCTATGGAAAGCGTACTTTTATGAATGGCCTGCTCACCATTTACCCATGCCATCTGGGTTTGATTTAGACTCTTGGCTCACAATTGATTCATTTGCAATGAAGATGCACAAACATGGTGAAGGACAAACTGGCAGAGAACAGTTTCCAAGTTGATTGCACATGTTATGAATCCAGCCTTACTGTTTTCTTTCTCTGGGCTTGACGGAAACCAGACAATTTCTGATGCAATCTAGCTATTGTTGAAGGAAAGAATGTACTATGAAATTACTTTCTGGTCCTGATCTTTTGGACTCCTATACCTGTCTTTTCTCTACATTTGATGGCCTTTTTGAGAGGCTTCTGAGAGGCCAGGTGCTTGAGGTTTGAGTTAACCACCCCACATTACCACTGGGTCAAAGGGGGTTCAGGGCTCATGAAAGCATGTGGTCTAGGCTTTACCACAGGCAGCGGTGACTTCTTTTTGCTTGCCAAGAACCTCTCAGCTGCTGTCTCTGATACTACTGTATTGAAACTACTGTTGAAAACACTGTTGAATGGTTGAGAACAGGGAATTAATGCCTCTCTAGAGTTGAAAGGGGCACTAACGCATGAGAAATTAAGAAAAAGGACAAATTTTGAACCTTGCTCCAGTCATCCATTAATCTGAAAATAGCACCTCTTTCACAAAAAGCCATTTTTGGCAACTGTGTGCCAGGCTTGAAAGTCAAATAGTAGCCTTTTTGTTTTGTTCCTTTGAACCTCTTGAGATCTTTTTTCTTAATAAAAACCAAATTTGATTTTCAAAGCTTATTGCTGATTAGTACAGCAAAGGATAATTAACTGTGTAATTTCCTCTAATCCCTAAAGTCAATAAGGGCTGAGATGATGCAGGACTTGTTTGACTTGAAGAAAGATTTTTTTGTGTTCCTCAAAATTACAAAGTAACTCTACACACATATGCATCTCATGCACACATTGGCTGCAGCATGTTTACAAGGTCTTTCCTTGATACTCGACCATGCACGAATGAAGATAAATTAATTTATACATTATTTATACATTTTTGTATTATTATTAGCCTAACAGAAACATCATAATTTCTCTTAGATCATTTAATGTAACATAAAACCATGCAAAAGGGCTATTGTGTGTGAGACATTATGCTCATCATTCTGCGGTTGACTCTACCAAGTGGCGAGTCAGGTAACTTCAGTCTCATGAAAAAAAGAAATAATCACAGGGATTTAATGTAATGCATTGGAATTCAGAATTAAGACTGCTGTGGTTAATTTAAAAGCAACACATTGACACACTTCTTTTGAGAACTGGAGTGTATGTTTGCTATGAAGGCAGTTTTTATCAGTAGCCATTTGTTATAGCTGCCCTAGGGTTGGATGCAACAACAAAGAGGTTCTCGATAAAAAAAAATGCTACTGATCCTGTTTGTGACATCATTACAATGTGGGTAAAAGCAGAGGTTAAAAAAATTATAAAAATAGACACCATTTTACAATTCATTTGTTTTATTTGCTGACTGAGCATAAGAATTGGACGAGCATTCGATTACAGAATCAGACCATAAAATACAAATAAAAAGATATTCCACTGATTGGCAGTATTATACAATATATGATGGGGCCTTATCAACAGCTGATGTCCACATATGCTCATGTGCGTCACATTTTCTGCATATGTCATGCAAAGTTTAACAAATATTATTAACCTTTGACATAGCAATGTTCTTAATAAATGTTTATAATCAATTCATAGTTAAGGTGAATTTAATAAACATGATGTTAGGTCACCCAATTGTGAGGATAAGGCTACAGCTACAGTTGACTACAACTTTGTATGAGAACAAAGCTGTATTAAAATTACCTGCATAAAACATTCAGGAACACACCCATGCAGTTACACACGAGTGAGCCAAAAAGCTTCTGTCATTCTGGGTGAGCCTAAATTTATGGAGGTTCAGAAATTAGTTTATGAGGTGATGAGTGGGTGTGGTCTCAATGATCCAGGAACGGGTAGAAGTCTGTTAGGTTAATTGTTGCTGGAAAGGTGTGGCTGCTGTAGAGGATTGACAAATTAAGGTTACGGAGAGGGCATGAAACATGCATGGTATAGTTAGTAATGAGTGGGAGGGGTCTTTTGACCTGGGCTAGATTGAATCTTTTTGGTCAATTCTGAAAGGTTTTGACTGTTTGGGGTCTAATAGTAGGTCTGATCGTAGAACTGAGAATATTAAAGCTCAACAACACTCCAATTCTCCCCGAAAGAGTTATATCCCTTTTATGGTTCCATACATTGGTTGATATTATGAATACATGCTTACCATATATGCCCATCTTCTACAAGATTTTGCTTGACATTTGTGAGGTTATTCTTGTTTCTTTTTATGCCTGTTTATTTTGATGCAGTGATAGAGACACTATTCTATCGATAAACTGCATGTTCAGTGTGTGCTGCTAAAAAGTTATGTGTAGACTTTAATTAGTATGGCTAATAATAGTATAATTTTATGGTATAGTTTTCATCACTAACAACATCTTCATCCATAGCATTCAGAATTTGTCCTCTGTTACTCTTCCCCATAGTGCTTTTGCACTTTATTTCTAACAGGTTGCAAATACATACCAAACAGAGTTGAAAGAACTCTTTGTACTTCACATTACAAGCATGTTAATCTTCCTAGCAGTCCAACCAAAGTCAGAGGAAGTCGCCAGGTTTTCCGCTGAAGGCTTCAGACACAAACATCACATTTTTGCATACCAAGCCAGAGCTCATCCCACGTCAGATTCATGCAAGTGTGGATGCTTTGTTTCTCTTTATTCATGCAAATGGAGAACAGGAGATCTGTTTTTCCTAGGCAGAGGGGTCAGCGGAGGACTCAAATATCAGAGTTGGGCTTTTTCTTCATATCTCTAGCACCAACTGCAAAGCCTACTCGCTGTAATAAGGAATAATTAACATGAAGTCACTCTCTAGGAATAAAACAGAGGTATTTTCAATAACAGTGCTTGAATAGAGGGCAGAGATTAGCTTGAGGCAGAGGAGACATTGTTTAGTAGTTCTGAAAATCAAGTTATTGAAACATTCTAATGAAAGAAATCAGGCATGTGACTTTTTATTTTCAGTGCCCTTGAGATCTTCTCTTTTGTCTCTGTCCACTTGTGTATGACCGCGTTCTGGTTTAACTGGACCCAGGCATTCCCTTCACCAGGGGTTTGTCTAAACAGCGCCAGTGTTTGCACAGTACTGTCAGGGTGACTGGACTCGCTATCCTTCATGCTGCCTGTCTGAAAGCTGCTCTGTCCAAAAAAGCACTTAGAGCACAATCTGAAAGGCAACCTGTCATTTGTACAAAGATGGAGCAGAGGTGTATGCTTTTAGATCTGATATTTTCTCTTTGTTCTTAGGTATGCATCATGGTGAATAATGAAGATATCATGCCTACAGTTGAGTGCCAGGAACCTGATCAATTTCAAATTGAATATGTCTTTTTTGATGTTATCTTCAAAATAATTACTTTAAAATCGTTTCCAAAAAAAAAAAAAAAAAAAAAAAAAATATATATATATATATATATATATATATATATATACATATATATATATATATATATATATATATATATATATATATATATATATATATATATACATATATATATATATATATATATATATATATATATATATATATATATATATTATATATTTAAACATAATCACACACTCTCTCTAATGAGAAGTTGTTAGAGGGTAAATCAAAATGACTACTGTTAAAGTATGGAATATATTTGGTTATGTTTTGAATATTATGTAATGTACTGCCTAAAAGGTGCTATATGCAAGTAGTGTGCAAACCTGGTACTGCAATTGGTAGATATAGGCTTCCTACTGTTGTATAACTCAAGAATTAGCTCTTCTCATTCCTTTTTGAACTATTAAGGATTTATTGTAGTACGAATCCAATGCATGTTAAAGGTATCTGACTAGAAATGTATTTAAACGGCATTTAAAGGACATATATTGGGAAAGGTCAGATATGTAGGAAAAAAGTCAGCTATGGACATTTCTGAGCCTGATGGACAGAGTGGGCTCTATTGAGCAACCATATACTTGCCATACTCTGTGCATACACCTACAGCAGAGACGGCTGTTGAAGCTGAAGACTATGAACACTGCATCATAAGGGTTATAAAAATTTAAGGCGCAGATTTCGCATTGAGACGAGGGAAGATGCAGCACTTGTCCCCGGTGTCAGAGATGCCAGACTCAACATTGAGTGGGGAAGTACTAAAGTATATAGGTTAAATAATTGTCATTACTAAATCTAGACTAAAATATCAACAGTTGACTAAAACGAAAAGTTTTACTACATATCATAAAAACTAAAAGTGAAGATGATAACTGGAGGAAAATTACATTTTAAAATAGGCAACAAAATAATCACTAACTTGTTGTTGATGCGGTTGTAAGGTTTGAAATGGACTTGCCCCAAAAAACTCAATGAACTGATTTAGATTCATAACTCAGCATTTAATATAATGTCAGACATTTATCTCCAGATGCTGCTTTCAAAGTTGTGACTTAAAACAATGTTTTACTCTTATTTTTTTTAGCTCTGCTTGAGCCATGGGGTTCTCTGTATGTTTTAGTCTTTATTTATTTCATTGTGTTGTGTCTGTTTAATCAATTTGTTCATTTTATGAATTCCTTTACAAGTTAAAAAATGTATCTTTTAATTACTGTTTTGTGCAGCACTTTAGGAACGCTCTGTTTATAACATGTGCTTTATTAAAAAAAAGTACATTTGATTGGATTGGTTGAACGACCACTTTCAGTGACATGCGTTTTTTAAGTTGCATTTTTTACACACTGCACCTTCAAAGTAAGGACCCTAAACGCATTTGTCAAACAAAGATTTGAGTGAGAAAATTTCTTTTCCTCAGTGTTTTATCAAACCTGCCAAAACACAGACAATGATATAAACCATTATCACGTTCATATATACATCCTCTCAGCAGGTATGTATAAAAAAGAAGAAAATATCCACCTGAAACATAACTGTTGAGTCATGTTTTTAAAGTATGAAAAGCCATCTTTCCTGGTGAAGTGAAACACGCAGAGCAAAGGGTATTAATCTGTGACTGGCTACTGCCGCACAAGGGTTAATGTAGCGGAACATTCTCCCCCCTGTACAGCCTTCATGATTCCCACCGGGTGTCCACTAGGGGTCACAAGCCCTGGGCCTTCTGTCTGACAGCCCTCTCTTCAATATGATTGGCTGTGTTTTGGCTGGTTCTGCCCCTCATAGCCAATAGCTAAGCCTCGGCGCTACTGAAGGACTGTGAATGCTTAGAGAAACAGAACAGGTCTGTCTGCACACGAAGAGACACACAGGTCTTTCTGACTTAAGGAGTCAAGTCATATGTTACAGTAAGAACAGAGTCAAAATAATTTGGTTTTTGTAGGATTTGTTTTATTCTGTTCACCCAGCTCACTATTTTCTACAATTTCTAGAAGTTTAGTCTCTCATTTGTTTTGATTTACCTTTAAGTGTTGCCAACTTTTTTTTCTGCACTTCTGTGTTGTTTCCTTAAGGATGTGGAAATCTAAATCAGTAACATCTCTGCTCTTTCCTGAACAGATTACGTTGTGAGGATTCCAGTCTTCTAATTCAAGTTCGCAGTCCCAAGATGCAGCTGCTGAGTTTTGCCTGGACGTTGGTCCTGGCTGCCCCACTGGTCTGCTTTGGTTTCACCACCCGCAGTCAGGGTCTGCGCGGGCGGGTTCAAGGTGACAGACGGAACATCAGACCTAATATCATTCTCATCATGACGGATGATCAAGATGTGGAACTTGGTGAGTTTGTCAGAGGCTGTTCTTCAATCTGTAGTCCATTCTGCTCCTCAGAGAGTGACCACCTGGAACTCTTAAGGCTGGAATACTTTTAAAAATAGTTTAAATTGATTAACTCTGTAATAAATCTGCATAACACTCTGGAGAATCCTCCCAGATTCTTGCATAAAATATTAAATAAGCTCACTCTACAGGACTTAGAATCCCTCAGCAAATCTGTTTTAAGGGTCTAAAAAGCCCTCTTACTCGTCAAAAGCCCTCAGACTTATCAGGGACCTTTAACACCTCTGTTGAAAGGATTTCAGAAAAGGGGCGTGGCCGGACATGAATTCATAAGGGAGGTGCAAGAACAGTACTTGCATGATAGTAGGTGTTTCTTTTTAAACTATGTGTATATGTACTTCCATGCTTTTAAAAATTTTACGATTTTAGTCGCAAGCTCAAAGACAGCCATTGTCAATGTTGTAATAGAGAGTTTGTGAAGAGGGATCCTTGACCTGATGGTTTTGGTCATGGACTACCAAAGCAGTTTTTTAATGACTTGGGTAGGAAGCCAATAGACACATTTCCATTGACCATGAACATGCACAAATTTGGATTTTGAGTATTTTATGTTTAAATGTTGGATGATTGCTCCTCTGTAAAATCATTATTCACTATTTCCCAGAACCACTTCATCAGAATCGCTTCAGTTGCTGTTCCAAAGTAAAATGTGAATTTAAAATAAAAATGCTTTTTTTTTCAAATGCTTACAATACGATCTAGCGGTGAAGAGAAAAGCTGTTATCTAATATAATATCTTATTTTTACATACAATGGTTTTACACATACAGAAAACACATGATATGCATGCACTTATAGATATTTAACCATGTGTAGTCATCAGTGGAAATGGACACAGATGAACGGTTTGTGTCCAGATCTGTTCTTCACCTCTCCTATAACTCAAGTTAAGGCTGTTTGGAAACATTGTTTGAGTCTAGTTTTCAGTGTTTAAACAGTGTGTGGACACCACATTTTATTATAATAGTATTTAGATGTGCTTTATTAAGATGGTCATTGTTGTGTTGAAATGAGGTTCAAATTCAACCTCTCTTAAAGTCTAGTGAGAGTTCAAGTTCAGGTTGAAGATCATTTATGAAATGAGTCCTGATGTTAAGTTTTTCTATTGAACATTATATTTTAACTTTATTTTGAAATGTTGATCTCTCTTTCACAATCTGAAAAGTTAAACAAAATGCATCTGGTAATGTCCATAAAACGTCTAAATATCTTGCTTACTTCTCAACTTGGTGTGATGCGATTTAGTTTGTTTGAAGTGAAATGTATTCAGATTGCATCATATAATGTCTTACTTCCATTTGATTGGATGACAAACTTCCAACTTAATGGTCAATTGGCTTTATTGGGAGTGCAAGTGCTTAGAATCCAAAAACTCCTGCCTGACATGACAGCCATATAATTGCATACAGTGTCTGAAAGGGTTAAGGTAAAAACAAGCAATTCCCTGGTGCTCAAGTTCAGCTGTAGGGTACTTATCACTTTTAGAGTAGTTATTTAAAGCTAGTCAGATGATCATTCCAGCAGCTATTCTACCAAAGTCATCACTTAGCTCTTCTAACAGTTGCTTATTAACAGCAAGTTTGCTGCCTCCTCAGACTTCATCCCAGGACACATTAGTGCTTCTTGTTGTTTGTGTTGTCACTCATTTTAATCTTCCACCCTCCCTCGCTGTATTATCACTGGATTGAGCTCCCTCCTCTGAGAGAATCTCTTCCATTACCCCTCAATCTTAGACTGTCATCACAACTTTGACTTATTTCCTCTTTGAACATTTCCTGGCTTCCCTCAGTCTTCTGAGCGGCCGAGTCCTGCAACCACAGGCAGTTGTTGCATTGCCATAGAACAGGAGGGGTTCTCCTTCACACTTCTACAGCCTGCTTTTGCATATGAAGATGTGTTCTTTACACAGGTTTTTGACTTTGTTTTGTTTGTTGTGACAGGCTCATTGCAGGTGATGAATAAAACCCGCAAGATCATGGAGGACGGTGGGACATCATTTACAAATGCCTTTGTAACCACTCCCATGTGCTGTCCATCACGCTCTTCCATGCTGACGGGGAAGTACGTCCACAATCACAACACGTATACCAATAATGAGAACTGCTCCTCGCCTTCCTGGCAAGCTCAGCATGAGCCACGCTCCTTCGCTGTTTATCTCAACAACACTGGATACAGGACAGGTGAGAAACTGAAGGGATAGGAACCTTTTTTTATTTAGGCTTTTGCGATTTGAAATGCATGACATTGTTAAAATACATAATTTTTCCCCATAAATGATTAGGCAGATGAAAACATTTAGCTGGACTTAAAACTTACAACTCCTTAACAGATTAAATTTGGTGACTCCATTTTTTCCCCCTCTGTTTAAATACTATTAATACTTTTTCTCACCGCATCTAACTTTTATAACAGTTTATAACATTTTTCAAGCCAATGATTGTATGACATATGAAATTACATACTTAATAGTTAACTACACAGAATTAATGAACACTGTCTCTCATCAATCTGTTTCCATCTTTTGCAGATCGTAGCCTTGTTGTTTTCTTTCATTTCATATATATAGATTTTCAATAGATTGTGGTTAGGACTATTTGCATTACATGACATTGATATTGTAGGACTTTCATTTTGGAACGCTTTTGCATTTTTTCTCTTTGGGCTTAATACATTGATCTTGAAAAATTGCATATATTAAGTGTTGGTAGCGCAAGCACAATTGGCTTGTATAAAGGCATACCAGACGAGCTGTCCGAAGGAGGGCTTTGGGTTCTGGAGCGACTGAACCCCAAAGAGCACCACCTCCACATGGATAGCATGGCAACGGGTTGGTGGAGGGTTTTTGCTAGGGATGCACCGATACCTGTTTTTTTGAAAATGAGTATGAGTACTTGCATTTCAGTATTCGCCAATACCGATACTTAATAAAAACATGATATAAATTTACAGGTAAGAGCTTTAGTCATATAATTGAAAAAAACAAACAAACAAGACACTAGTTTGAAATTGACCTATTATTTACAATGAAAAGCATGCCATATGCAAAATATTACGGAATAAATCATTATAAAACAGATAAGGGATTAAATCTTAATTCTTATAAAGTCTGGCTGGTGCGCGAGCTGCGAAATTGGGTTTATTTCCCAAACTGATGATTTATAAAAGGAGACCTAACAAGCTTAATTTTCCAAAAACTAATAAATTGGAAGCATATTTTTAGTTTGTTTGATTATAAGTATTTAAATGAGGGGGGATTAAACTGCAATTAAACTGCAAAAAGTTTGAATCACAAATATGTAAATCTTGACAACTAGGTATTTTTAGCTTAAACTTCACCGAGGTTTAGTTCTAATGTGTTACTATTGTTATTTGGGAAGGCTATTGAGTTATTTAATAAATTACTTGGTAAATTACTTGATCAGATGGAATGTTATTCTCACAAAACATATTTTATTTTAAATAAAATTGACACATGGAGTACATATCAAACCAAAGCATCATTGGTTTACTTTGATTTTATTTATTTTTTATCTTTCTTTTATTTTCATTAGTGAGAGAAAAGAACGTTGCATTTTTTTTACACAATTATTTTGAGATCTCATACAAATGCAGATTATTGCTCATTTTCAACCTTGCATTCCCAGCACATAAACTGTAATAGAAACATTCTAAAAATAGCTGTTTGAAAGGGTTAATACACATGCTTCACTGTAAGTATTGTTGCTTATCTTGGTTTTCTATTACACAAGTTTCAAAGCACAGTTTTTAACATGTTAGCCTGAAGGAATCAGTCTGACAACTCTGTAACTCCAGAGGAAGTTTGCCTCCCCTTTGCTCCTACTGGACAAATGCTACTGCTTCTGGGCATTTCAATTTGTCAAGTTTATAGAACTCGAGTAGCCATGTGGTCTCTGAGTGTCTTGAATACAGTGCTTCATGCTACACCACTTACTGTGCTGCTTTCCAGCTGATGTGTTAGTCTACAATTAACTCCGTAGGGTAGACTGGCTGCTTGCCCAGCTCTTTTCTAAGATGTTCTGGCTTAGCTTAGAGGGAAAGAGTAGGAGACATGTAGACAAAGCAGAGACAGACATTTACAGATACTGTTCAAAGGCAGAGGTTTTAAGACAGTTGTCAAAAATGATAATTTTAGTCTTTGTAGCGACCTCACCGAACAGACTTGTGTTTATATGGCATGTTTATGTTTAATTCCACAGCTTTCTTTGGGAAGTACCTCAATGAGTACAACGGCAGCTACATCCCTCCTGGGTGGCGTGAATGGGTGGGACTGATAAAAAATTCCCGCTTCTATAATTACACCGTCTGTCGGAATGGGAACAAGGAGAAGCACGGCGCGGATTATGCAAAGGTATGTGAGCCCGGTCATGCAAGTTCACAGCGCTGTCACTGAGCCAGAAGCGTCTTTGAAACACAGTTTATGCTCAATTGTAAGGTCTGTTTTCAACTAATTTCAGCCTTCTAATTACATATTAAATTTGGGTTGCGGGACTCCATGTGGAATGTGGTGAGATTAAAGGGGGCATGGGCAGTTAGGCTGGTGTCTTGTTTATTGTCAGGTGGTTAAACTGAGCAAGAGAACATGCCTTCAGGGCAAAGTTTACTCTGGGGAGAACCAAAGCTTTACTTTTGCTGATCTGACAGGTGGTGTTTCAGAGAAGTGTTTATGTAGGAAATTCTGGTATATTTTGATATGAAGATGTTGCAACTAAAAGATTATTTAACACTAGAATTGTCACAAATAACATTTTAAATTCTTAATTCAATTCATTGAATACCACTTAGAGGGATTTTATATTTTTAAGTAACATGGAAATACCACCTGTAGAGTTTTGGACAAACATGGTGCATAAATCATAAGAATAAATACAGCAGAATTTACAATATATAAACTATTTATGTGAATGTGACTTGATTTATTTTTGAGAATGCATGATGTTAATCGATAGAACAGACAAGCTTATGCGTAATCTTGGCAAAATAGCTGTTACCATGATCATAACTAACTTGTTAAAGAGAAATGTGGCCACTTCAGTGTTGCTTTTCATTTTCTTCTCCACCGTCAGCCGTCTTCGTCTTTCAAAAGCATCACCAATACATCCTCATTTTGTTAGTCATGGATCGAAAACAGCATAATTATGACAATGTTTAGAGATTTAGCATTTCTTACAGGGGGAGAAAATGAGTCATGTCAATATACAAACTGTAAATGCACACAAAGGGCTAGTCTATGTCTAAGTTTATTTTAATATCTACGCTTTTAGGTATATTAGTGCTTAAATTGAACATAATAGTTTAATGTCTATTGACCCATTATGACATTTCTTTGTAAAATGTAACATTTTTTGTGTCTGTAAATAATACTGCTCCCTCATATATATCAGACATGATCATCTTGTAAAGCCAATCAGCTCCTCCTCTATGTTTCGAACGTACACTTTAATCGCTGGTCTGCCGATGCTTTCTATGCAATCTCCAAACTCTGGAGATCACTACCATTAGTGTCAGGCCTGTGTCAGAACTAGTGTGCGTTTAAATCTAAATATCTTGTTAAACTCATATTTGGATAGGGTAGGATGATGGATGCGTTGTCTGATAGTTTTATTGTGTTATGTAACGGTTTGCTGTAAATTCTGTTACTGTTTTTAAATTGTTTCCTTTGTTAAGCACTCTAGGTAATCAACTAGTTGTGGTATTTGTTTTTATAAGAAATGTTGATTTGACTTTCAAAGATCAGCTGTTCATCTGGAATTATTCCCAGAATCCTGACTGAAGTAGAAGGGGTGATGGTTGAGGTCTTGCTGCATAGTGTGGACTACCAAAAGCTCTGTTTTGGCCATATTGATTTAGGTGATGGTTCTTTATTCTTGCAGAGATGTCCTTAAGATATTCCTCTATAGTTACTGATGAGTCTTTGAGTGGATGACGAATAGAGTTAAGCGTCATCAGCATAGATGTGGTAAAATGATCCGTGCTTGTGGATGATAGGGCAGAGTAAAGTGTTCTAGATGGGAAAGAGAAGAGGACCAAGAACTGAACCCTGAGGAACCCCGGTGAGCAATCAATGATGGTCTTGGATAGCTCACCGCTCCACCTAACACTGAAAGATTTGCCAGTGAGATAGATGATCCTTTTTATTTTATTTGAACAAAATATAAGCAAATCTTTTATTGATCTTTATTAACTGTTAAAACCAGACATCCTCCCTTTACAACTTTTTTTATTTGTTGAAATTGAATACTTTAGTCATATGGTTATCTTATTTTATGGCTGTAATAAAGTATTTTCAACATGTATCGATTTATGACTGCACCTTCCTGGATTGGCTGCACTCTAGCATTTCAGATCAAGTGTAACTGATTTACAATTCGTGTTTCAATGTTAAATGTGGAGACATACGTTTGTCATCTATGTGTAATATCAACAATATGAGCAAAGTGATAAAACCTGAGTTAAGCAAGTTTAAGTTGGCATGGTAATGGTCAATCTCTAGAGATTTTGGACTCGTAGGTGGCTTGTTTTGGCAGGCACATGCGATGTGAGCTTTAGGGTTTCAGAATAAATTGGCCTTCAGCAATGAACAAATAAGTTCTTGGGCTGTCACACTGATGTCAGAAGACGCCTTGTTGAAGATGATCAAGCCGTTTTTTAAGGTTTTGTTGGGTTATTGACTTCTCTAGAGAAAAAGAGTGCCTTTTGTGTATATGCATATAACAAGCGTACCTACTCAGATTGGAAGTGGCCCTTGGTTCATTATTTGTCTCAGGCGTCTCCAACAGGTTGTCAGACATCCAAGACCAAAAAACACTTTTATTGTCTTATAATATGTGTTAAAGTTTACTGGATCACTTACCAGAGTGTGTTTAAAACGGAACAATGAACATTTACTCATTGATTATCCAGTTTTTGCCTTTTATTTATTTATTTTTTTACAACTATTATAGTTTGTTCATGTATTTTAAATCCACTTTGAAAATTTTAAACTTACTTTAACCCACAGAGCTTTATTCTTTAAACAACAATGCTCATTTACTCTGATCTGGCCATTCCCTTATTCCCTTTTCATAGTAGGCTCCACTTATACCGTTATACCTCAAGATACAAAATAATCCATTCCAGGGTGGCCCTCGTATGCTGAATTTTTTGTATGTCAAAGCAAGTTTTACATGTAAAATGTCTTATCACACAGAAAAAAAAAACATTTAAAATAATATGATAACCAGAGAAAAATAGCGTAGGCTTCTTCAATCCTTTGAAGCGCACATTATAAATCTAACAAACTAATTTTCCGTAACGTGAAGCATTCATATATCGAGGTATGACTGTAATAGCTTCAACAAGCGATTCCCCTATTTCGGAAACTCATGGGCATCTGTCTTAGATATTTTTTTAACATAGTAGTCCCTAGAACGATTATCTTCAACAACTTAACCTAACTCCAACAATTTCAACCTTCCTCTGAGGTGGAGATGCTCAAGTTGATAGAGAAGTGAGAAATATGTTGCTCTGCTGCTAATAACACTTACCTTTTAAAATGAAAAGTTATTCAGAATTAATTAACACCTACCAGTCAAGTAGAATCAAGTATTCAGTCAGACCATGGTATGATTTAATGTAAACTATTTATTTCATAATTTTCTATTTATGACAACACAATACATTCATTTACAGATTTTCTTTGTATTCTATAGATTGCATCTTTGGAAGCTTCACCTTAATATTGTGTTCAGTTAGTGATAAAAATGCAACAGTAATAATAAATAGAATCAATTTCTAGGGTTTTATAAACCCTTTTCCCACAAAATATTTAAAGATTTTGACAAAATTCTGAAACATGCATTAATAGCTGTGGATTATAGGAAACTATTGGAATCTTCTGGATGTGTTTTGCTTCAGCGATAAATATCTACAAGGTTTGTTTTCAAACAGCAATATCACGTATTTTCCGGTCGCTGCATGTTTTCAGTGTTTTGAAGGGGATTGAGATTTTCCCACAGCTTACCCAGAACAGCCACATTGCCACCAAAAGGCTTATGACTGCAATATCACATGATTTTTACCCCAGGCCTTTGCGCACATTCCTGCTTCTGCTTCACAGCTGTAAGATTTAGACCTTAGTGTTTTCATAACAGCAGAGCCATGCAGGCTACGACCCCCTGTTAGCACTGAGTGAAGCCATCAGCACCCTTGTCTTCCCGCTCGATAGTAAGAGATGAAGGCAGTGTTGTTCTATTAGTTCTGCTCTTGTGAGTACCCTGTTAGAAATTGATCATTATATAGTTTACTGTATTCACTGATTTCTTGCGATTTGTCATTTTAAATGGGACACATGTTTATTGATTCAGTTAAATACTTACACTTGTCCCAGTGTTGGTAGATCATGTTATTAGAATCTTGATATGAATCTCAGGTTGAGCCCTGGTTTGTGAGGCTTTCCCATTACCAGACATCTTGAAATTTAAGTTACTCTTCAGGTTAAAGGTGGAATTTGTTTTATTTTACTGCGAGAAGCAAAACAAACCCCAAAAGTTGACAAGATGGAAGTGCACAAAAAGACTCGTAACTGAAGTTATTAGAGATAAATAAGTATTTATTTTTCATGAACACAATAAGAAAGGAATTGTATAAGTATATGCTTCTGAATTGTTTTTTAACCAACATTTTTACCATCTATTAATGTAGTTACTGGCACTTTATTAATTTCATATAAAAAATGAAATTATGTTATTTTTATTTGTTAATTTAATTATTTATTTATTAAATTAAGATATTTAACATCATGCAATTCTATTTGAATTGCCTATTTACATATAATGTTTTATTTTTTGTGGGAGGTGGTGTTAGACACATTTGTTAAAGTTTATCTTAAATATGTTACTAGACTTTTTATTTATAAAAACAATACTGCTTGATGATGTTTTGTGAAGAAAAAATAAAAAAGATATTAACATTTTTTTTTGACTGAATCTTCCATTACAAACTTTTTATACTTTTTTAATTTGTGTATACACATGTTGAAGAAAATTAGCTAAACATTTTAAAGCCAGAATCAGAAATATGTCAAACTTTCATATTTAAACCCAATAGTTGTCCCATTACGGTAAATCTCACAGCACATGAAAAAAGGCATATCCTTGAAAACTTCTCTCCTTTTTATCCTTTCACTCGATTTTATTTTGTGCTTTTCAGGACTACTTCACTGATTTGATAACCAATGACAGCATCAACTACTTTCGCATGTCTAAGCGGATGTACCCGCATCGCCCGGTGATGATGGTGATCAGTCATGCAGCCCCTCACGGCCCGGAGGATTCAGCCCCTCAGTACTCCCAGCTCTTCCCCAACGCATCTCAGCACATGTGAGTAACTCAGAGAGCCAAACTCTGGATTTCTAAAACCATATAGTTGTAGCTCTATATCTTTTTGTTAGAATTTATATTAATTTTGCTGTAAAACTGAAACCAATATTGACTTTCAGGCACCATTTTATTTTATTTTTTAAGCTTTAGACAGGGAAATTAAGAGTAAAAAACTTCCAAACATTGAACATGTTCTATTGGTTGCCAAACAATAGCATTATTTATTGGGAAAAGCAAGAATTTTTGATTGAATCTACCATTAAAAAATTAAATCCTTTTTTTTACTTTGGGTATACACATGTTTAAGAAAATAGCTAACCGTTTTTTTAGGTTTTCTTTAGTTTTATATATACATCGATAGCCTGTTAAAAACTAGATTCACAAAATAAAAGTTCTCTGTTATGTGTTGGTGTTAATAGACAACTTTTTAGACTTTCTGAGTTTTCTGAATTTTATTTTATATGCTGTACAAGTAGCTAATTTTAATTAGTGAAAAGTAACACATTTTTTCACAAGTAAGTCAGTGGAGAATGCTACAACTCTGAGAAGCAGAAATGTATATGCAATGAATGTGTTTTAAATGTACTGTTAAATGTAATGAGACTTTAATGTTACGATGTAATAAATATTACAGGTACTGTTCTGAAAAATCTAAAGCATTATTATGCATGTTTTTGGCCAAAATGAGCACTGCAATCACAGAAACTGACATAATTAACAGAATCTTGTATGAAAAAACACTACTGACTCTGTCTAACTAAGTTCTAATCTATTCCCCAGTCACAAAGTCATTCCAGGAGAAACAACCTTCACTGAACACACCTGATTCCACTAATTTAGCTTCACTTGGCTTGCTTGAAACTACTCTCTTGAAGTACTCTCTTGGTGTGTCTCTTGAAGTAACTTGGGTTAGAGGTAGGACATCAGGCCAAAATGTAAATGTAGCATTTCTGCAATTATCAAATGCTTCTATCCAAAGCAACAATAGAAATCATAGATATAAAATACATTAATTATACACATTATTTGTTATTATTATTGATATTATTGAAATTCATTAATAGCTCTTGAGTCTTCAAGACTTTTGCCATTAAATTATGTTATATTTTAGATACACTTCATCTTTTATCAAATGTAGTTTTTTTTATCTACAGCTCAATATCACTTTTTGATTTCATGGAAATGACAAAGTACCTCAATTTCTTTTGCAATAACTGCTACCGATTAGGAACCGAAGGATGCTTTGGATGAACTCCTGCCTTGCGTCTACACTGAAACCCACTTCACACGAGACTATAGCATCAAACAGAACTGATCTATCATCCAAGTTCTCTCACGAGACAAGGGATGAGATGTTTATGGTTCTAACAGCTGTGCCAGGACCTTGAAGGGTTCACCGCACTATTATCATTTTGGTGACTCAGATGCTTTCCACACACAGTTCCATGGCAACAGGCCACCCGTCTCCAAGCGTTTACTATCCCAGGCATTTTGGGATCCTGTTCAGTGCAACGCAACACTTTTGTTCCTCTACCCCATCCATTTCTTTCTCCCCGTCATCCTTTCTTAATCTTCTCATATCAATCATGGCTTTCACTGTGGAGGTTTGAGGAATGCATTGTTTTTGAAGACCCTTTTGTGTTATTAATATCGTTTTAAGAGCGCTAAACAGATCACAATTGGAGACCACAAGGTTCCTGTCAGCTGGCAAGACGCTCTGGTGCCGAAAGGGTTTCCTGGAGAGCTGTGCCAAACCAGCAGGGAAACAGATGGCAGGCATAGCTTCCATTCTTGAATTATTCATCAGGGTACAGAGGTACCACGGGGGATGTTTTATTAATTGATTTATCTAATAAAAATATGTTTTAAAAGGTTTTCAAATAGATTTATGTAAGCCACATGAAAACACTAGTTTGGGTAGAGGTCAGAGTCAGAGATGGCGTGTACTCACCATTTTAGTCAAGAACGTGTTTGTTTTAACACATCAACTTTTACATTGAATTTTTTTCTTGAATTTTGTCTGATATGAACATAAAATTATGTTCAGTTTATGATGTGAAGAATGGAATGAATTTGAAGTTATGAAGTTAAGGTCATTACTCTGAGCATAAATTGTTCATCTGAGTTGCACGATTCAAAAACTAAATTGAGCCTATCTTGTGTCACAAACACACTGCCACACACGAGTTTGTTACAAAAACAATAAAAAAATGTTTTGCAAGCATGGGTTTTTGTCTCTCAGACCTTGCTTATACAGGAGGTAGTGAACTTAAAAAAGATAAATGAATCAATAAACGTTTTAATTTGTTGTTTCAACTTCAAAGTACATTTAGTGATCCTGCTCTTTTTTTGTGCAAGTCTGTGTTTAGGATCATTTTACAAAATCTACCTCTAAAACCATCCAACCAAGACACTGACAACCTGAAGTAAACCTTCATTAAACTCTCAGGAACATCCCACGGCTCGATGTGATTTGTGTGGGTGTTTTACGAATGTAAATTATGTTTTACAAAATGACATATGCAAGGCTTTTGAAAATGCTGAAATATTTCTGCTTAAAAATTCAATGACCGTTTCAGACTTCAGAGTGCATTGAACTTTAGTCTGCTTTGTTCAGTGCATGATATATTGCATGAAAGTAGCTTAAATGAAGGACCAAAAACTGCATCATGTGGAGGTCAAAAGTGACACGGCTTGGTAGACAACATCGTGTTCATTTTATGGACAGCCAAACTTCCAAAGCAGACTCTTTAGCTCTGTCTTGTTTGTTTTTATATGAAATATGTTAAACTTCTTGTCTAAATCAGTGCACGGCAACTAGGATAACTCTGAATGTATCTTAATAAAAATAAAAAAACTGAAATGAGCAGCATGCAATTTCTGTGAGCCAATTATGAAACAAATATGTCCTTGGACCCATATTTTTATCCTATTTGCATAGTTATTTGCTGATAATCTACACGCTTGTTCTGTTTTCTAAAGGACTAGGCCCAATTCTGCATCCTGAAATCGTTATTGCATAAAACATATCTAACATATAATTTGCATATCGCCCCTTAAAGTCTATTATTACATTATGAATTTTAAACCTCTGTATGGCTCAGCATTTCATCAATTGGTGCAACCCTAAAAGTGCTTATACTGTCTACAGTGCTGTATCTTAGTATTTAGCAAATACACAAAGAGCACACAAAGCTTTCCCCTGTCAATCAGTCATAAGTGTCACCCTGCACAAGAGTCTACTCTGAAAATTGTTCAGCTGTGGACAGACGCCAGCTGCCATCAACAGGTGGCCATCTCTTTCCTTGAGCTCCACAAACACATCCACAGCCTCCTGTTTACCCAGCATTTTATTTTCTACTTCAAATGTAAATGAGTTATAGCCCTGTCCTTGCTGGACTTATAACAAACTTTATTTTGGGCCTGGAGGCAGGGGAAGCTATTATTTTTCTATACATGTGCCAACCCTCAAATGATTAAACGGTGCCAAGAAAACCCCAAGACTCTCAGCGTGGTGTGAGGAGAGATTGAGTGCGAGCCCAAGAAAAACAGTCAGTGAAAAAAATTGGTTCATTTCCATGGACGGGGTGGGAAGGTGACTTCTGATATTGACACTTGTCTGGAATGTTATACGACGGTCGACCTCAGCAGTCTCCAGTGCTTGTGAAGTGACAGGTGCATGCTGACCTAACAGTTGTGTTGGTTTCGGCAGAACTCCCAGCTATAACTATGCCCCGAACATGGACAAGCACTGGATCATGCAGTACACCGGCCCCATGAAGCCAATTCACATGGAGTTCACCAACTACTTGCACCGGAAGCGGCTCCAGACGCTGATGTCTGTTGACGACTCGGTGGAAAAGGTCAGCGATTGACGGAGAATGTGTAATTGAAGAGATTTTGATCATGAGAGGGAAAGGAAACGAGTGTTTGTTTTTCCATGCAGATATATAATGCTCTGGTGGACAGCGGGGAGCTGGAGAACACTTATATTATTTACACAGCTGATCATGGCTACCACATTGGCCAGTTCGGGCTGGTCAAAGGGAAGTCCATGCCCTATGATTTTGACATCAGGGTGCCATTTTTTGTCCGAGGTCCCAATGTGGAGTCAGGAGCAAGGTGAAGTTTCAATTATTGTTTTTCAATGTATTTCAACAGTTTATGAGTTAAGAACCATCTTACATTTTCTACAATGAAACTTTTCTTAGCCTCCTATTAGTTATTTTCTTAGTCATTGAAAAGAGCATTTTTCTTAATTAAGATCTTCAGAATAAACAGGCTGAAGCTGCTCTCAGATACATTAAAGAAATTGAAATAAGTTTAAAACTCTTCATCTAGATAAAACTTACAAGCATTAATTAGGCCAATAATCCTAATATTCTACCTAATATATCTCATCATTGCTGTATGCAATGCACAGACAGTCTATGTACACAATGTGTTCTGGTAACCCTAGAATATTTTGTTGATAAAGTGAAGCATAAAAATGACGTTTTAATGATTTAAAGGCAGAATACAGTTAATTTTTTTTAGCGTTATCTGTGTATGTTTTGAATCTAATATATTATTTATATATATATCTAATATATTATCTTTCTAATGTTTAATGTTTCTCATCACTTTTTTCATTATTGCCATAGAAAAAACATTCTATTTTTTCTATTTTATTTTTGATGAAATTTAGTAAAGCATAAATTAATGTAAATTTTAAGGATGAGTGAAAGGCGAAATTATTAGGTCTATATGTGTTTTTTTAATGTTACTTGTCATATTTTGTCATATTTACCACCTTTTTAGGCCAAATAAGTCAAATAACAGTGTTGATTTAGGTTTAATGAGTTTTGAAACTATTTCCACTTTAAAAGGGCACGTTTTTGCAGCAAATTGCGCAAAACGTTGCATTTTCATGTTCTCAAGGAATTCTGAAAAAAAATCGATGTGGAAGATAACATCTTCAAAATCCTGTTTTATGATTAAACTGTTAAATATCTTTTCAATATGCTCCAAAATATGTTTTATAAAAAAGTATTAATACTTGCCAATAATGAACAATTTTTATTGAAGAAGAAAAAGAAAAGAAAAGAGAAGTTGATTTCCAGCATTGATGGCTTACAGTCAAACTGACTTCTTATTTTAATAAAGCTCACTCTTATTGGACACTTATTGACATGATTTTTCAGCTCAACGTTTAATTCACTTAACAATTTCAAGAAATACTTAAAATAAAGAGACATGCTGTAAATTTGTCAAGTTAGCAAGCTGAATCCACATGCTGTTCAAACAGCAGCCAAAAGCTGGACAGCCGTTTGGAACCACCGTTTTCTATTTCTATGGTCTCAGAAGAGACAGCAACTGAATACTGACAGTTTCTGTGTCAAGAAACTCTTCTCTTCTCTGTACTTGACCATATATGCATTGTAAACTCCTTTGGCTGTAAAACATCGTATCGTCCTCTTCTGCCATTGGAGTGAATAGGTATCGATAAAGTATATATTTGTTTTTTGTTTTACTTTATTTATTTTATTTTTTTACTGACCATTTTGGGCTGAATTCATTTGTTTTACTTAACTAATATTTTGTATCTTTATGCACGGGAATAATATCCTTATTTTTAATAATTGGAATTTTTAGTTTTGTGCAGGTTAATGCACTCATTTTCTTTGAGCAACATGAGCGCGCGTGTGTGTCTGTCTGTCTGTCTGTCTGTCTGTCTGTCTGTCTGTCTGTCTCTCTCTCTCTTTCTCTCTCTCTTTCTCTCTCTCTCTCTCTCAGATTTGTATAAGAATCATTGTTATTTTACTTTATTAGAAGTACTATTAATAATTAGTATCTATTTGTGCACAGGAACAAGCATGTTGTCCTAAACATTGACCTGGCGCCCACTATCCTGGATATCGCTGGACTGGACACTCCACCTGACATGGATGGCAAATCAGTCCTGAAGCTTCTAGAGCAAGAGAAATCAGGAAACAGGTGAGAAAGAGCATCTTCATACACATTTGAAGCTAATTCACGGTGTATTTCTGAGCAGTAACAGAATGCTGAATGGTGTCATGCTCCAGGCCAAGGCAAACATATGCTTATGCTGTGCAAACGACATGAGGACTGAGAGAGAAATCAAATATTTTTGTTTTCACGTCACAGATTCAAACCTAACCGGAAACCCAAAGTCTGGAGGGATACATTCCTGGTTGAGCGGGGGTAAGGCAAACATTATTCCCTCTCTTCTCAATCACACCATAAAATCGTTGCAGAATGTGAGAAATAAATTTGAATTGATTTATTGAGTACTGGACGATCGAGGCTAACCGCATTTGAATTCCGGGTTAGGATTTTATTGTGAAATCGCCAAAAGATATGAACAGAGGTATGCCTTGTGATTTTAGGATTGCTTCGCACAAATTTTCCTTTTACTTTATTCACATGCTTTTTGAGCTATGAAAACCTCAGTTTAATTAGTTTATTAAAGGTTTGCAGAACGTACTGCATCTGCAGTCAATTGAAAAGACTTGGAATCCATGGATACTGCTGTAGTTTTTTGTCATTTTTGTATTGTTTTAAAACAGGTTTCAACCCCTATCAAGTGTTAAAAGATGGTTTGATAATGTTACTAGCCCAATATGGGAATGGCAGTTAGGGTCAGGTTGTAACAAAAAGGTGGAAGAACATAAATGAAAACTGGAAACAACAAGAATAACTTTTTCAAATCAAAAAAAGCTTTATTTAACTAGAACACAACTCAAATAAAGTAGTGCAAGCAATATGCAACAAAACAAATACAAACACAGACACTGCAGGGACAGAGACTAAAGGGCACCAGGTAAAACAAAACATAAAACTGAAGGTTGATCACATACTTACACATACGAATCCACACTAACAAGAAAAGTATTAAAATATACAAACCTGGGGCACACCGCTAAACTAGCGTGTTTAACAGAAAATAGTCCTACGTAATTATGTATGTCATGTGACATACTGTTTCTGAGGCCCTGGAGGTCAGAAACATAGTGACAGCAACGGTTAGGAACAGAACTCAACTCAAAACAATCACACGGGAACATATGTGGAGGGAAACTCAAACACGAACACCAATCATGAGTACAAGGGGCCAAACTAGTGGAAGAACACGCCACTTCTCAAACGACCCAAGGACTCCGCAGAGCCCTCGCACCCTAACAGCCCGCAAAGTGTTCCTCATGAACATTTTTGTTTTGCAAATAAAAGATAAGGTGGTCTTTTTCTTTTCACTATTACCTTTTTAAAATGTTGCGTTTATCAAAACTCCTGAAATTTGACACCAACTTAAAACATTTTATTTTGATGGTTTTGTTTATTAATCAAGCCGGACGTTGACCCCATCCACATGGTTTTTTTAAAAATATGTATAAGTAAATGGAGCAGCGTTTTTTCATAATTGGGAAGTTTTCTATTTATTTATTTTAAATGGGGAGTACTTTATTGTTGTGTATACAGCATAAGAATAGTTTTTGCAAAAATACAATCATGAATAAATGTACATCTAAAATTTAAACTAGTTTGGAATCTTCCAATTGGCCAAAATCATTTGAATGAAAGAATTGACTGCCACCTAACCCACCCATCCATCCATCCATCCATCCATCTTTATCTGCTTATCCGGGCCCGGATCACGGGGACAGCATCTAAGATAGGATGCCCAGACCTCCCTTCACCGAGGACACTTCCTCCAGCTCTTCCGGGGGGATACCGAGGCGTTCTGTAGACCTAGAGGAGGAAGCTCATTTTGGCCACTTGTATCCGAGATCCTATTCTTTCAGTCACCTTATGAACTATTAAAACTTTTAACATAAGTTTAAAAGGTCAAGATAACTTTGGACATCCCCTTCCCCTTTAGGATTTGTTTTAGATTTATATATACCTTACAAAAAACAAGAGACAGACCAAATTTTGAGTGAACGTTTTTTTCTCAAACAAATTCTCAAAAAAAAAAAAAAAAAACACGAATACCATTATTTTTTTTTCTTTTTCTTTTTTGTGAAGTTAACATTGGTCATTTATAATATACAAATGGTGTGTATGAATACCTGTGTACTTACATTAAAAACTTTTTTTGTTTTCTTTTTGCCCTTACTGTTAGGACAACATTTCAACTGAAAGAAAATTAGGCGTAGTTGGTGAAGAATGGTTGCTTTATAAATCAGGAGTCTAAATTGAGCATCTGGTGAGCGTGTCTGGTAACTCTCATCGAGGCATATTTAAAAGTTTTCTTCTCTTAGTGATGTCTGAGTTTATATCCATGTGACTGTGCAAGGGATGCAGTCGTTCACTGTACACTACATTGGCTGTCAAAGATTTAATGTTCTGAAAGAAAGCCTTAGTCTTTATGAATCAACACATCATTTAATTAAATAAACACATTTTTCTTGCCATTTTTGAGAGTGCTGTGGAAGGAGTGTATCACTCCAATTGCTTAAGCCTTATTGTTATTCTGCACCGAGGAAAACGTAATAGCCTTCACAATCAAGAACATTTAAACTTCTACTCTCGGTCTGCATAGCTCTGCAAAAACACTTCCAAAACACTAGTTGGTGATCACTAGTTTTCTTGGTTTCACTGTGTGGAGTTATATTGTTTAGCTTGTGTTTTTGACATTTATTCATTTATTTATTTCCTTGCTTGTTTATTTATTTCCTTCCTCCTTTCTTTCTTCATTTCCTTCCTTTCCTTCCTTCTTTTCTTTGTTCCTTCCTTCTGTCTTCCTTTATTTATTTATTTCCTGCTTTGTTACAATGTTTTCACCAAAGATTGGCTCAGACCTTTTTTCAGTACCACACTGAAATGCTTATTGTTGTTGAAATCATTGCTGTTTATTTCACTCAACATAAAAACATAAACAGGATAGAAATAGAATTCCAAATAAATACCAACCCCTTCTAATGACAAAAAAGTGCCAGTAGCAATTTGTTTGCATTTGATGGATTCAAATCTGATCAGACTTGCTTTCTTTGATCAGAAATGTTCTCATGAGCTCATCTCTTCATTAGACGCCTAGTTTAATATTATCAGAGGATTAAGTTTCCTAACGACAGAAAAAAATCCTTCCCTGGAGGAGAAGGTTCAATTACCTCCTGCATCAGAGTCAAACTCGATACGTGTGCAAATCATTTCTCTTGATTTGATGAGTGATCTGAGGAATGCGTGTGATTGAGGTTACCCTGTATAACTCCGTACCTTTGTACATCTGGTGTGAGAAACCTCAGTCTTGAATCTGTTCCCTTGGGCTCTGTTATGTCACTCGCACGCAGTTGTCAGTCGCAAAACTTTCACTTGTGCTTACTTTCTCCTGGGGGCTAATTGAAAGAGCGTTATTCCAGGAATGGTGTAATCAGAATGAACACGGCTGATCAGGACCGGCTGTTGTTTCCGTGACTTACTAACGGTTGTGGATATTGCTAGACAGCGCACTTAAAGTCTGTTTATACCATAATGCCATTAATTCAACCTGTTTTGTTCAGTCACGACATCTCTCATTATATAAGAATCAGATTAGCGAGCACTTCATTTATCAGTTCTGATGAGATCATGAAGAGCTTTCAGTCCTGCATGGTGATTTGAATGTTTTGAAATATACGTTCTACAAGGAGAAAGTTAGAGCCTTGCTGATTTCTTACTCATCACTTTCTGCGTTAAAGTCGACATTGGAGTTGTAAGTAATTTAGTTTTGTATGATCAACTGTATAATATAATTCACAAAGCATAGCCACAATTTAAATAAACGCTTGTGTAGAGGAATTGATACTGTGACTTTCCTTCCAAAGGAGTCATTTAAAAATATGACCTTAATAAGGCTCCTTAACTACTCTTATTTAATACAAAAAAGTGCAAGTATATTCTAAAGAATACAATTTTTAATGCATTTTGGTATACATTTTTGGTATACGGAGATGTTCTGCATGCTCACACATTGTAGGTTGGTCACCTGCAAGTCATAAAACTAAAATGACCTCACACAATTGTTCTGTTTCCAAGCTTCTCTGTTAAAAATTCTACTGGGAGAAAAATTTCAAAACATTCACCAGCAAAATCTGCTGGGATCTGCACAGAACACAACCTATTTGTGACTAAGACAATAGAATAATGAAAATCAGAATGATATGAATATGAAATGCATTTGGACCATCCAAAAAAAATCCATAATTGAGAATCAAGCTTTAAAAACTGCCTCCTTTTTTACTTGACAAATTAGTGTCTTCGTGTTGTTCTAATATTGTTATTAGCTTAAAACCTAAACCCTGTTTTAACTTGTTTTAACCCTGTTGTTATTTTGCTATTATCTACAAAAATGTTGTCTTACATTTGCATAATAACGTTTTTAATAAACTTCCTTTTTATTATGTTTTTTGAACTCGGGATTTTTAACAAGTTCAGACTTTAGGATTTTAAAAATAGTCCTGTAACAGATCTTTTCAGACTACACGGCTGACACAGCTGATTCAGCAGCTACTTTATTTACACTGTATTATGGCTCAATGACAGGAAGTTTTACCCTGCCATTAGTTGTTAATTAAGAAAATGTGTGCAATTTACAAGAAACCCGATAGACACCTGTCTTAGCCTCCAAGGAGGAGCTACAGAGACAACATGGTGTTACTTTGAAACTAGAGTTATGTTTGAAACAGTGTATCAAATTTTATAGTTATGTAAAGGGCCATGAAACTCCCAAGACAAAGAACCCGGTTGAGGCTTATGTATTTTTATATATATATATATATATATATATATATATATATATATATATATATATATATATATATATATATATATATATTTTTTTTTTTTTTTTTTTTTTTTTTTAATTTTTTTTTTTGTATCAACTGTAAGAAAATATTTTTTTATTCCTTTTTAAAATACAATTCCTGGCTTCTAGGTTTTAAAAGAACTTCACCAATATATCCGTACATGACATGTTAACTTATAATTAAGTGCTAAAGCTCGAAAGATAAAGCTTTAAGTAAAACAAAACAGATAAACAGATATTGAAACTTTATTAAAATAATAACTCACAGACTTAAAACATATCATATTAAAACAATAAATCAAAAATTTAAATAATTTTTTTCGCTGTGACACGTTAAATACAAAGGGATTCTTTCGGTTAGTTCCTTATCTACAAATCCTTCATCATTATCAGAATAAAACAGTTAAATAATTTTGGCATCAAACACACCTGATTCCCTCTCGCATAATTAGGCTTGTTGCGGTAGTGGTCACCAATACTTCACAGTTCAGTGATGATTCCTGTCTTCGTGAGATTTGTGAAAGCTCGAACAACACTTGACTGATAACTAGCACGTATGCGTGTCTCTTTGCAGCTGCCAATTAAGGATAAAGTTAACTGTTATGCTGTGTGTTGAGTGTTAATCTATTCATGCCGAAGTGCATCATGTATTCCTCTGCGAGATGCCCTTACCCATTCCCTAAATCAGAGAATGCATTGGCCTTTTCTTTCATTTGAACTTCTACTAAATAATTCTGCAAGCCCAACTCCAAAAAGCATTTTTTTCTCTTGAGAATTTCGTTTGATCCTGCTGCTTTACATTACGCTTGTCATGTGTAGAGAGATGATTAATGTTCGAAGTGCTCGGTTACTGAATAATCTGGATATCCTTTCCTCTAACCGCCCAAACCATGAACATCAAGAACAGAACAGATGTTGAATAACAACAGTCGGTTCAAGGTCAATGCTTTTTCTTTCCTTCTTTTGTTAATTTGACTAACTTATATAAAGTATTAAAAGCAATAGTAATGCAATTCTCATTTCAATAATCTGAAACAAATCCTGAAAAAAAAAAAAAAAGAATTGTGACTGGTGCGGTTTCTTGACAGTTCACTTACTGTATTGGTTTCTGCAGCAGAACGGGATCTTAGTTTAACTATTTAATGCTTTCATTTAATGGGAGTTTTTGACCAAGTTCAACCTAGAATACTAAGTTTCCTTGCTACTGCTAAAATAAATTAATCTCCATTTCCACAGTCATTTATTGCCGCTAATCTTTGTGGAGCAGCTATGCTTTTCAAGCTTGTGAATAACAGTGAGACTGCTCATTTTAAATGGTGGCCTAGCAACTCATCAAAGCACATTTGTCATTCTAGAAAGCTTCTGCGTAAGAAAGAAGACTCTGGAAGCAATTTGAACACTCAACACTCCAACAACTTACCCAAGTACAAGAAAGTGAAGGAAATGTGTCAACAAGCTGAGTTTCAGACACCCTGTGAACAACCGGGACAGGTACAAACTCTTACACCCCCATGAGGTAGTCGTCTTAACCTGGTAATGTTTTTTGCCTTTTTTCTCTGTTTGTAGTTAAACAAACACCCGCGCACACACACACGCATGCATGCATGCATGCATGCAATGCAAGCAAGCACACGGTCTCATTTGTGACTTTTTTTTTTTCAAGCCAAGCAATGTAAGAAAAGTTCAGTCAAAGGTTTCTTTCACCAACAGACCATCTCTACCAGTGCTACTTTTGCATGGAAATTAATCAGAAAGAGCTTTAAACTTGAGAGTTTAAACAGAGAAAGAATTTATAATGTAAAAAAATTATACATTAACAAGTGGGGTGTATGCATGTGTTTCAGGTACCTCAATAATGCAATAATAAAATTTTTTATGGTTAGAATGAAAACAGAGATCTCCTTTACATGTGTGTGAAACAGTTTTTGCCAGTTTTGAAAATGTTCTTATAAAAGTTTGTTCTCTGGATGGAAGGAAGTTTACTTTGTGGGGTATTCTTGAACCTGCTTCATCTATGTTACAGCACGAAAGTTCCTAAATTATTTCAGCAAATTAATGTAGTTTTGGTCTTACTATACACTCAATGACCACTTTATTAGGTACCCCAACTACCAATCACATGGCAGGATTGGTATCATTTAGGTGTGTAAACAGTTCAAGACAATCTGCTGCAGTTCAAACCGAGCCTCAGAATGGGTAAGAAAGGGGATTTGAGTGACTATTAACATGGCATGGTTGTTGGTGCCAGGTGGACTTTCAGAATTTGCTGATCTACTGGGATTTTCACACTCAGCCATCTCTAGGGTTTATGGAAAATGGTCCAAAAAGACAAAATATCCAGTGAGGGGCAGTTCTGTTATCACAAATGCCTCGTTGATGTCAGAGGAGAATGATTAGACTGGTCGAGCTGATAGAAAGGCAACGGTAACTCAAATAACCACTCATTACAATCGAGGCATGCAGACGACCATCTCCTAATTCACAACACGTTGAACCTTGAGTCGAATGGATTACAGCAGCAGAAGACCTCACTGGGTGCCACTCCTGTCAGCTAAGAACAGGAAATTTAATCTATAGTTTGCTCAGGCTCACCAAATTTGGACAATAGCGTTTGAATGGTAGGGTCAGAATTTGGTGTCTATCACATGGAAGCATCCAGATAGTATCCAGATCCAGTTCAAGCTGGTGGTGGTGGTGTAATGGTATAAGGGATAGTTTCTTGGCAGAGTTTGGAACAATTGGTACCATTTGAACATTGTTTCAATGTCACAGCTTCCCTGAGTGTTATTGCTAACCATGTCCATCCACTTATAACCACATTGCCACCATCTTCTGATGCTACTTCCAGCAGGATAGCGGTTCATGTCATAAAGAGCTGATCATCTCAGACTGGTTTATTGAACATGACCATGAGTTCACAGTACTCAAATGGCCACTACAGTCACCAGTGTTTGTTTAGTGTACAATGTAAGTGCAGAATATGAGACTCAAATTTTAATGGAGAAGCAGCAGAAAAATGTGGAAATGCTTCTGGTCTAAATCACTTCAATAATAACTGTTAATCTATGGTAAAAACGCTAGATGGGAAGAACAGCAGAACATATTCCAAAACTGTGAAACACTACTGATTATGCTTAAGTGAGTTGGAGAATGAATTCATAAATGTGGACATTGTCCATTTTAGCATCTATTATGCTTTTCTTCAATGTAAAATTTAACTAGCTTAGTTGAGAAATATACTACTTTGTTCATTACTTATCCCCCTACAGATACAGCTTGCTGTAGTCATGGTCTGCTACCTCCAGTTCAAGTTTTAGCAAGAGCAAAGTATCAGTGTCCATTATTCCAAAATACTCCCTCTCCTCTTAAGTTGTAGGAATGTGTTGAAAAGCCAAGCCGTGGCTACGTTAATGCACTCCTACTGCCTGCGCTGGGGTCAATGGGGGCAGTGTGTGATTGAGGCTGTGTGAAAGTTTATCTATTTCTTCCCGAAGAATCTATTTCTTCACGAAGAATCTATTTCTTTCCGAGACAAAGTTGTGCCCCTGCCATTCAAGTAGCAAGGCTTAACGTCATTGGCTGTGGGACTGTTTTCTTATACCTGTGTGGATTCTGGCTATGGAGAGACTTTCTGCGAGTGTGGATGTTTGGTACATACTCAATGTGTGTTAGTGTCTGCAGGCTTGGCTAGAACTAAATGATTGAAAGTGCTAAAGCTAGCTTTGGCTAACTCCTTTTTGGTTCACCGCCCTTCGAATAAACATCCTCATTATGAAGAGATATGGCATCACCCGCTGAAATGAAAACTCACTGGTGGGACTCTTGGGCTTTGCAGGAAATCAGAGCAGGGCTGTGGCCATTGTTTGGATATGGTTTCTCCTAGCTGTCTGAGCACATGTCTGAGCTGTGGTCAGTTTGCAAAGAAAACAACTATGTGATTTTAGGAGATGAGCTCTTAATTGACTGTATAATCCTTCTTTATGAGGGAATGTCTCTTGTGATCATATAAATATGAATTCTCCTTATCCAACAGATTGTTAACCACTTTCAAATAAGATTTTTAATCATGCAATCTGTCGTTGTGCAATTAGCCATGGTCAACATATTGATTCCTTCTGTTTTGGCCACAGAAATGGCACTGTGTCGAGGAAGTCACTGGCAAGTGGCGTTTGCAGAAGTGTAAGAGTT
Source organism: Danionella dracula (assembly GCA_900490495.1). NCBI lineage: Eukaryota > Metazoa > Chordata > Actinopteri > Cypriniformes > Danionidae > Danionella > Danionella dracula. The sequence goes on from UELW01000888.1 coordinate 4,053,759, forward strand.
CTCTGAAAGAGGGATCGAAGAAGAGGACCAGGAGTCTACGCTCACGAAGCTATGAAAGTCGCGAGAAAGACTGCAACTGTGGAGACCGGGCTTATAAGACTGCCAAAGCTGTGAGACGAGCTCACAGGCAGTTTGGGCAGAGCAGTAATCCACGTGAGTGCTTACAGTTGTTAGCTGGATGATACCATCCAGACTGACACACTTTAAACTGATTGACTTAATCTGTGATGAGAGAGTTTTGGTGTGAAACTGGAAGGTTTCAGAGACTGCTCCAGGGAGGAAAGCACACTTGAGCTTATGATATAGAATAAATTGGATGCAAACTCACCTTCCACTACCTACTGTTTTAACACTAGAAAACTAGACTGTTCAATACCACTAGAACCTCCAGGATGGGTCACTTATTTTCAGTCAGAATTTACCAAAATTAGGTTTTAAACTGGTTAATATGTTTTTTGTAGTTTTGTAATGTCCAATTAACCAGCAAGACCACTTTGTTAGACATACTTGGTTTATTTATATGCTATTTAAGAATTTATAAATGTAAATGAAAAATGTGAATATATAATCATTATTGTCAAATATGCTCATTCCATTGGAAAAAATATATTTAGCTTGATTTAGGAAGATTTTACTTGTACTAACAAGTATTTTGTTCTTGTTTCTAAAGTGACACTCTTTGCAGTGATTAACAAGATTTCAATCTTAATACATTTGAAATAGGAATTTGAGATAGGTACCTTGCTGTAAAAGGTCTCCCAATTCAAGCACTCTTCACAATTATCTCACAGCTATTTTTTTCTACTCAAGAAAACCAGTTTTATCTTCCTAGAATAAGATAAATTGCGAATTCTACAAGGAGGACAGTGCATTTTAGATTCAACCATCATACAACACACATGATACTACTAATAAAGCTTCTCTTGGTTTTTAGAAGCTCCTTATGTATCTCTTTAAACAGAACTGGAACAAAAATCAGCAGGGGCTGCGGCCCTCCAGGAACGACTGTACGGAACCCTGATCGATGCTCTAAAAATCAGAACTTGCTAAAAAAAAAGAAGAAAATCTGGATTTTTTTGGCTTTTTGCCTGATTTTTTAACTTTGCTTATAATTATTATTTTTTTACATATACTTATGTTGGTGATGTTTTTTCCCAGCTGACCATTGAGTCTACCTCTGAATGGATGTAGTAAATGTTGCTGTATAGAAGTAAGATGGAGACAAAAACAAGGTTACAAATGGTACAAATTGCTGAAACTCATGTTTATTGAAGTTACAGAGGCTGCTTAGGAACTGTATAGACATGGCTTACTACCTGGGTTCCAGAACATTTAGAAACTAAGTCTGTGAAGGTAATGATTATTTCGTAATTTTACAGATGTCCCGTCACGAATATTTTGACACAAGCACTCGTTGTTGCTGTATTCACAATGCACTATATAGATCGGCAAACATAAGTCTAACGACTTACTTTATTCTACTGTCAAATTTAAGATTTGCAGACAGGCACGGCTATTTACCATGCCAAATATCTTACTGTTCATGCTCTCATTCTCGTGTATCTGTTCGCAAAGTAGGAATGTCACTTGCATGCTCAAGCACCGATTGAACAGCTCTTAAAAACTATGGGAAAGGGTTGCAGTCAGAACTCTGAATACTTTAAGCGATGATTGCCATGCTTATTCGTACAAAAATATATATATTTTTAATGCTTCTGTATATATTCCAAAATACTTTTTGTGAAGTTAAAATACAAAAAATAATGTAGTTAAATGTTTCTGTGTGTGTGTATGTATGTGTATGTATATGGGAAACTAAATGCAAACTGGGAAATCGCCATATTCTTACCAGAAAACAATGACAGCGGAACTGAAACTGAAGATCTTGTTAGAGCTAGAAAGGGCAAAATACACTACGTTGTCTTGTAATCGTTATTGACGTGTATGGCGCTTGCGTGCGTCACCACCAATGAACACAATGAGCCAAATGCCACCCCAAACAGCAGTGGCCAGAGGAAAATAATGCCAAGATTAGGGGAACAATTAGAGAATTAAGGAGTAAAACATCGATCATTTAATTCTTTCACATTCGATTTCTTGGCGTTCTAGACATTACTTAGACTCTAGAATGCCAGGGTTTCACACATTACTGGTAATGTTTATAATTATAGAGCTTTCTCTATTGCTAGTGGAACTACAACAATTGAAGTCACAAATTTAGCTATAAAGTATATCCTTAAACCCTGCGAAGCTTACCCTGATGTTCTCCATCAGGCTTCAGACCTCGCTTCGTGCACACACGGCCAGCCAGATCTCTGTCGGTGGAGTTTGAGGGTGAAATTTATGATGTGGACCTGCAGGCTGATGACAAAACTCCACTGGAGCCTCGACAAGTCCGCAAGTGGCACCACGAACCGGATGCAGGTTTCGACTCAGCCTTTGGGCTGGAATCAGATGATGGATCAGAAGAGATGCAGTCAGATGACACGAACGCTGTGGGATACCCTAACTCTCTCAAAGTCACACACAAGTTCGTCTCAATCACAATCAATGTTCAAGTTTGTCGATCTTCGCTCACTTTATCTACTTCACAGGTGTTTTATTTTAATGAACGACACTGTGCACTGTGAACGAGAGATCTACAGGTCTTCTAGAGCATGGAAAGACCACAAAAGCTTCGTAGATCATGAGGTAATGCCCCAATCTCGCAGTCAATGCTGGTCAAACACAGACCCACTCACTCTTTGCTTGTCTCTTAGATTGAACTCCTCCAGGATAAAATGAAGAAGCTGCGTGAGGTCAGAGGTCATTTAAAGAGGAGGCGACCGGATGAGTGTGACTGTGGAAAGAAGAGGTTAGTAGTGTTTGATTGTCCAAATCATCTACTTTATGTAAAGTGATGATTTCGAAGAGAGATGGTTATGAACGTTGTCTTATCTAATGAAATCAATCATAAAATCAATTACACTGAATTTAATGAAAAACACTGAATTTAATAGTTTGCTTTTTTAAGTGAATGGTTATGGCACCTGTTAAATGAAGTTTTCATAAATATTGTAGGAATTTTAAAATTCAACTAAAAATAAATTAAAGTTAATATAACACATCAAATAAAAGTACAGTTTAAACAATGGCACAAACAAGATATTTGCTATATTAAATATTTAGGAGTATCTATTATAATAAAAAACAGGCATTAAAATCAACCCACACCTTATTGGATTAATAATAGGTAGTTAAAAAGATAAATACACACCAACTTCAGAAATTAAACTGAATTTGCTTTGTTGATCACGGTTTCTCTTCATGGCCTGTAGGAGTCACCAAAACACCATAAAACAACACTCTTTTGACTGCGGAGAAAAGCTGTATTTTACCGGTCGTAAATCTGACCATGAACATGAAAGGTATTTGTTCGTAGATACAAACGATACACAAGATCCCAGACTTTTCACTGGAATCGGACTTCAGTGTGTCTACACAATATGCCCACTTATACTGCACTCAAAACAAAACGTTAATTTATTTAACGTACAATTTTAAGCGAAAAGCACCACAGAAATGTGTCTTCCGAAAATAACTCAACAAACTTCTTTAACTGTCTCCTACACAGATTTACACAACAGTTGACTGAACTTACATTTTTTAATCCACTGAGCCACTGGGAATGTTAGAATTAGAATTAAAAAATTCAGTGAACAAACTTGAATTAGTTCTTTTTTATAGTGCATTTCAAAATAGCTTGACTCTGCCTCTAATCCATGTCTTTGGTGGTAAAGACGGGGAATACTACTCAACACCGAGTAATACGGTCACAAAGCATAGGATTCTGCCCACGACTCATCAGCTTGACCACTGTACCTCCTCATACCATTTTGATATGGTTTTGATAGTTTTTACTATTATGTTTTTTAATGCTTTTGGGAGTAAAAACATGTTTTTCATGTGGAATTGTTAAAAAAAGTGACCTTATTTCATGTCAACATTCTTTTAGTCAAAGTTGTTAGCAGTGGCTTGTTCAGATTTAAAGGTCTAAACAGTGAAAATGTTTAAAAAGTTTTAAACTACTTGTAGATTGAATTTGTTTATGCTTTGTAGCATTATAATGTAAATTTCAAGTGTTCTGTTTCTTTAACTTGTCATTTAGTGACGTTGATTTATTAGAATAGCAAATACTAGAATGCTGCTAGATTGAGCGCTTGGATTGAATTTAGTGCGTTTCTCTCTTTATTACAACCAGCTACTATAGCAAAGTGAGAGAGCAGCAAAACAAACCCGAAAGATTGAAGAATAGGAAAGACCACCTCCATCCGTTTAAGTGAGTTTTTCTGTGTGTGTTTGTGCAGTGCTTGTCTGTACTGTAGTTTAGTTTTGTTCTTGGGTGATTTAATGTGTTAAACATATGTTTAATGGTGCAGTATGACTATGAAGCCCCCTCAAATTTAGACTAAATGCTGGCAGCTTTCTAAACAGTAAAAAAAAAATGGTGTAAAACTAACTCTGTATGTTTCGTTGATTTGAGTGATTAGAAGAAAACACAAAAAGTGAATGCTAACTTGTTCAGTCACTGATTTCAGTGCTTGAAATAAACATTATTTTCTTAAAGTTTTAATAATATCAGGGCCATCTGAAGATTTTTTATGTGTTAATCTCTAACACAGTGTCTGCTGTTTACCATCCGCGGTTAAACTCTTTAAAATGTCTCTAAAACTCTAAAATGTCATCACTCGTATGTATAGTTTTTATTTTTGTAAATATTAAAATTAAGCAAAATTGAACATATTTTCAAAGAATTAATTTTTGTTTACAATAACTAATGATGTACACTGTGGTTTTAAGCTTCATCCATTTTCTGTATAACTTTAAAAATTGGAAATTGATTATTCAGATAAAAGAAGTGTTTTAACCGTTTAACAGTTCAGATTATTTGAGAAGTATCATGGTACACAGATTTAAAGCTTTCTTGTGTTCATGTTAACTTTCACCTGTGTTTAAATTTTTTTATATATATATATTATATAATTCCCTCTTTTATTTTATTAAATTAATTAAATTGATTACTTTTAATTATTTTGTATTATTCTGTTAGTGTTTTTATGTAAAAAAAAAACTAAAATAAACCCTGGATTTCTGTTCAAAGTTTGTTAAATAATGTGCCGCTAAATATCTGTTCTGTTTTTTGTTTTTGTTTTTTCTTTTAAGTCAATGAGTTTTGTAAATAAACTGTGGAAATTAGAATGCAATTTGAAGTCGTGTCACTTTATTACACTTTAAATAAAATGTAATCGATTTATACATTTATTTGAACAATGTTGTGGATATTTTGTTTAAACTAAAAATGTTTGTTGTTTATACAGCCAGTTATTTTCTAACAATTCTTGCTTGTTAGAGGAAAAATTCAAATATATACATATAACATGTACAAAATGTTGCGAATACATATTTTAAAGCAAACAAATAAAAAGTTAATGTTAAGCCATGATCTGGCAAAAGTTGCACACATGTCTTAATGTAGATAACTTTAAAGATTAATGAATTACCACTTTTTAAATTCTGAAATATATTTTCTAGTGTAATATAGTGTCTGCAGAAAAACTGTTGATGTATAGGGTTTTTAATGTATTTTTTTTTCTCAAAAATGTCTGTCACAATTACTCAGACATGAAAACTAAAAAGTGACCAAATAAAAGCTACCAAAATGGGATCAAGGCACTGGCTCAGGAGGCTGCCCTTGGTATTGTGATTTCAAATGTCAATAGAGTCTCCCAGAAATTGCATATGGCACCTTTAAGCATTTTCTTGTAAACCTTTGACCTGTCCTTGTTTTTCTTCCACTGTAAATAGAAGAAGTCCAAAGGAAGCCTTGGTCCTTTTCCCCAGACTCTAATTGCATTTAATTCTCCCAGCAGAGACTCCATGCAGGAAGTGGACAGCAAAGCTCAGTTCTACAATGAGATCCGTCGCAGGAAGAAAGAGAGGAAGGAGAGGAAGAGACAGAAGAAGGGTGATGACTGCAGTCTTCCGGGCCTTACCTGCTTTACGCACAATAATGATCACTGGCAGACCGCCCCCTTCTGGAACTGTAAGAAAATGTGCTTTTAAGTCACTCACTTTCACAAGATATAAACTATATGTCTAATGTTGCATTCAGACTGCCGGTCTTTAGACTCGATTACAACTTTTCTAAATAAAATCTAATTTTTTTTTTTTGGAATCCAGCTTGCTGTGGGGCGTGCTGCTCTGAAAATGGCTTTGATCAACACAAAAATTAACATCAATGAGAATTACTTTTCAGACTGAGGTCGCATTGCAAAAAAGTGATATGTAACGGATTCAGGACCACATATGAAACATATTAAAGCGACCTGGGTCAGATTTGAAAACTGGTCTGAAAATATCAGATACAGATCACATACGGGCATTGTATGGGGATTTGGGTCATTTTTGCCTGCAGCCTGAGCGTAGCCTAAGGTTCGGAATTGCTTTGATGAAAATGTATTTTCCAAGGAAATGCAGGTTTTATTAAATTTTTATTTTATTCAAAGTTTTAATAAACTGGTAACGTATACATTACACCTAGACCTTTACAAATACTATTATCATAAATACCAAATACTATGGTGAATATTTTAATTATTTTTCATTTTTTAATGACAAGTTTGAGAAAAAACTCACTAAAACTACCATTCTAGCGAACAACTTCAAAACGTTTAGAAAAAAATCAGTTTAAATGACTCAACAGATGCAATAATAAACATATGTTGTGTTGCATTATTCATGGATACATTGGTTAAAGTAAACAGTCCATAAAAGATACCATATTATGAAACCTCAACTTTTCTGACATTTCTGGCAGGCTTAAGTGTTGTTCCCTCACAAACATGCCTCAAGTCATATTGAAGATGGTTCATGCATGTTTGTGTAATCCTATTTTATTTTTCCGGGAGCTCAAAACAGCTCGATGATCATAGCACTTTCCATTTATATAGCTCTACATAGTGACCAATATGATTAACCACTAATGCAGCCCATCCCAGTTTAGTTGGAATGTGTGTGTGCCAGCATAGTTCCTGTTGATGGGCTAGTGGTTTGGGTTGGTAACCACCCCATAAGTCTATCCATGCTCTAACTGTTATTAATTTAGAAATTGTTTATGTGTAGTTTAAATCAAGATTATTGTTGTTTTGCTTGATATTTTGTCATTGTTTCTCTGAATTCAGAAATTAGATAGGAGGTTAGGCTGGTCTTCAAATCACTTTTTTGTTTGCAACCAAGGCAAGCGACTCGTCATTGACATACCCTGGCATTTATTCAGGTTATTTTAATTTTTTTACAACTCCAAATTGAACAGGGAACAAACAAAAATCTATTTGATAAAGATTAATTGGCAATATAGTTAAAACATAAAAAACATCCATTTTGAATGAGTTGAATTCGTTTTTTTAAATACCTTTCATATATTAAACCCTGGGTACTGACATCAAAGTAGAGATTTTTTCACTGAAAAGTGCTGTTTTGTGTCACCAGTGTTCTTCACCATTTTGTTAGTGCAGATTTAACCATTTTAAAACGTTCATTTACATAGAAAAAAGTGAGACAAGAAATAGTTCAATTTAAATCTGTCTGGCAGTTTACACTGTAAAGAAAGCTAAATATTGTTCACTTTAACTCACCAAAAACCAAATTAAATGTGTGTTCGTCACTAATGATTTCATTTTATTGTTCGCAAAATTCAGTCTAATTGTATTTCATTTTATCTTCATCCATAGTGGGAGGGTTCTGTGCTTGCACAAGCTCCAACAACAACACATATTGGTGTCTGCGAACCATTAACGACACTCACAACACGCTCTTCTGTGAATTTGCAACTGGTTTCCTGGAGTACTTTGACCTAAGCAGTGACCCATACCAGGTGAGCATGTGTGTTAACATGGTTAGCTTTATTTTAACCTGCCCTAATATGTCCTGCTAAACCTGGCATGAGTGCTGCGGTTCACTACATCATATCAGGCAGCTGTACTTTTTGTTTCTTTCATGAAGTACTCATACTGTACTTAACAATCCTAGTTTTAGAATCCTTTTTCATGAATCATGTGTTCTGCAGCTATCTAATGCAGTGTACACAGTGGATAAAGATGTTCTGAGTCAGTTGCATCAGCAGCTGATGGAAATGAGGAGCTGTCAGGGGCACAAACAGTGCAATCCCAGACCCAGAGGCCCTGATTCAGGTAAACCCTCTTCTGTTTTTACATAAGCAAAACTTTGTGAAACTTACTTTGTCACCTTTATTTTAGGGCTCAGTTACTAGATTTGAAGACTGAACCAGACTAAACCAGACTGCAGGTGCTTTTACTGAGCGAGAGGTTTTCTGTCATACTTTGTGCTTTGTTTGTGTTTGTAAAGAATATTCATACTTTTACAATCTTTTTTTTTGTTATTTAGAAAAAAACATGTCTTATATTAAATGTCAGGGTAACTCTGAGTCAGTAAAATGCTTGAACTTTATTGTTGTGTGTTCAAAGTTGAAATATTTGCGCAATAGTAACAAGAATATAAAATAGACTCTTAATGGAGTGTACGAATCACACTCAAACGGAGTATCACTCAAATAGCTATGACGTTGTCATCTCAACCAGTGGTCCCCCTCACTTAGGCCACAGAATGGTAATGGTCCATGGATCAATTGCCAATGGGCCATTTAATAATTAAATATTTTTTTCAGTTGTAAGAATTATCGAAGTCTGATTTTTAAAACATTTTTTAGGAAAATGACCAGATTCTATTACATCTTGGACACAATCATATTAATTATTATATTCCAAATTAAAACCCTCCTGTCTGCAGTAAAGTGTTGAGCAGTCCAGGGTATAAAAAAGGGTTGGGGACCACTGATCTAAGCCACTGGTTCTTTGCCAAAATCTTGTATTTTGTGATTAATGTTTGTATTTCACCACAAAAGCCCTTACAACTCTTCTTTTTTTTTACGTTGTAATGGAGAAAAGACATCAACTTAACATTCTTATGTTTTAAATAGAGGGGCTCAGTATTAATTTATCTCTATTTAGAGAAGGGCCAAATAGTGTTTTGCAGATATCTTGGAGACCACCAATCGCTATCTCATTAGGTTTATGAGGGGCTGACTAAAATGTCTTTCTTGCTCTTTATTTTTAATTTTCGATGCTACTCCCTAATCTGGGATCTGTAAAACTAGCAGCCTTGCAACTCAAATCATCTCATGTTTTCAGCTTGTTCCGTTACTAGCGAACACCAGATAGATGACTGACTGCTATGTAAAGGAATGTGGGTGCCATTTTGTTAAAAAAAAATGTCAAGGTTATAAAATTATGGTTTTGAATGGAGTGTAGTATTGCTTGGTTGAGTCTGTTTAATAAACTGACAATGTTAAGAAGACCTAAAAATAAAGTCCCCAGTTTTTTTCCAGAATAATTTCTTAAAAGTCATTATAGCTAAAATGGTGTTCTTAGCCCCATAGTTGACCACGCATGGCAAAATTCGTAGGAAGGGCTCCCAAGCTTTGTGATGGCACAAACAGAACAATCAGAGACCAAAATGATTTCTAGAGATAATTAAAAAATATAACCATGAAACCTTTGGGAGAGTTTTGCTGGCTGTAGTGTGTGGTTATGCATTATGCAGTAATAAGCACATTGTAAGTAGGATTTTCTACTTTTCTTCTGGAGTCCCCTTTTAGAGGTTAATTCTTCAGACTCAACTATGCTGAGTTTTTAATCGTTCTAATCTTTTTAACTACTTTGAAAAGATACTTCATGGCTGTACAATTGCCTTTAACTTTATCGAAATGTAATCTTAATTTCCTGAAGCACCTTTTGTTCCTGAACTGCTTTATCTGGCCTTTCATAGTAACTTTTGTAACTGATAGATTTGGACCAATCATTTCTGATAGAAATTCATGCTAGTTAATTCCTGTATCGTTCATGTGACAGACTTATATTGTGTTGTATGCATTATAAACCTAGTTTTTGTAGTATAATTTATAACAATTCCAGAATCACTTACAATATTTTTTTGAGTAATTTCACAGTGCATTTCCTGCTTGTAAATCCCATTTTGTGTGTGTAACAGAGCTGTTGTGATAGCCAGTATTTTTTGTTTGCAAACAGCTATCCAGTTGTTCACAAAAGTCTTTGTCGATTATGATTGTGTAAATGCTCTGTTTTTAATCCCAATATTGTTAACTTGCCAATACTTTTTTGTGCAAAATAATTTATTTGTTAATTTACACACATTACTATTCAAACATGCATGAGTATAGAATTGTATAAACTATTTAGTTTGAGCCATTCATTTATTGGGCATGGGCTTGAAAAAAAAGGTAGCTGCACTCTAGTCGTCTATGTGCTCATACACCTTACATGCTCTCTATTTCAAGGAGCAGTCTTTGTACATTGTTTTTTTTTTTTTTAAATGTGTTAATAGTTCAGATTTTCACAACAACTGCAAATTACTTCTTTTTAACATTCAACTTTTGGAATAATTATTTTAGATGCTCCAATTTTTTTTGTTAATATATATAGTCTTTCAACAAAACACAGTTCTTAATCAATGATGACTTTTTAAAAATTATGCCTGAAACAATTAATCTATAAATATGATAATTAATTTAAAAGACCCATGTTCTTAAAACTACTAAAATGTAAATACAATTCCTGTTGCTAAAATTCTTTATCTCAACTAAGTCTCTGGTTAACTTTTTTAAGAGTTGCTTTGTAGTCATGTGAGCAGAAGATCTGTCGGTCCAAAACAATAATTTTTCCATCAAAATGTCCATGAGACCATTATGTTGTTGATTACATTTATTAATTTTTAATGATCTTACTCTCTTTTGCAACATACCTATGTACGTTAGTGTTTTGCATGTATTTAAACACTGACTACCATTCAGATCATATTTGGGCAGCGAATTCTCTCTGCACGTCCATGCTTTGGAATGTACAAACATTTCATTAACCGATAATGAGTAAAACATACAACTATTGTCATAAAGTGGTTAAAATAAAACTCTTGCACCATGCTATTTTCTGGCCACCACCATTATCATCTGATCAAAATATATCTGTGGTTGTAGAATATTGATTTTTTTTTTTTTTTGTCTTGGAAATGTATTCTCAATTGAAAAAAAACATTTAAAGTTACCTTGTTTCGACTTGATTTGTAGACTCCCATTGTATGTAATTAGCATTAAGTTCATTTCAAGTTTGAAAACTATGAATATGTTTCAGTTAATTGTGATCTTAGGAATAATATATACTCGTTTTGGTAATAAAACCTGCATGCCAGTTCCCTCTCATATTACCAGTGACTATACCTCATTTAACTCTAACTCATTTCCATTATGTAGCATTCATTCCATTCTTAACACTGCTTTTCCATACTCTCATTTGCCTTAGGACCACCAGAGAGGATCCTTTTCGTTCATCTTTCTTTCTTTGTTCTTATTAACAATCCCTTTCCTCAGGAGCTGGGAATTATGCATGAAGAACTGCAATGTAATGGTTCAGCTGGATTTTAAATCCCAGTAGACGATTAACGTTTGAACTGCTTTTATTTTCCTGATCAGGAAGTAAAGAAGGAGGAGGCTATGATCAACACAGGTATCCACACTTTTTGAATCCATCATTGGCTTTGAAATAACTGCATGGGCAGCTTGTTTCCACTAATATGCCATGTTTTCATTGAGCTAAGTGTGTGGTTGCATGCTGGGTTGAGCTAACAAACTCCGTACATTCAATTAAGATTGCATAATAATCAGTGTTTAAATTGATTTTCTATTTAATTAATCTCATTTTAACTGTTGATTGACAATGAGTTGTCATTGGTCAAATGTTTGTTAAACTCATATTACTCATGTTTTATGATTTACATTAGAGTCAGATTTGCTAAGCTGTGTAAATCTGAACATGATCATCTTCCCATAAAAATCACAGCAATTGGAGCTTATGTTCCATTTCGTCTGCTGTTAAAATCAAAGAGCACTATAAATGCACTACTTCTTTGACACAGTTTACTGGGATCACATGCAACAAATTATTGAACAGTTATAAATAATAAAATCAGTTTTTTTTTCATGAGCAATATTGATTAGTAGCCATTATATAATAACAATCAAAATCCATACACTTGACAAACTTATACTTTAAATCCATTCTTTTTATTGTCAGCATACTATATGAATAGAATTATTTAATCAAACCATTCATATGAGAAAACAATTACCTACTCTGCGTATTGCTAGCTCAGGTATGTGCAGTAGGTTCAAATTATACATAAGAAACATCCAAGGCAAAAGCTAACTTTTTTTATCTTCAAAAATAATTGTTTTATCTGTGTTGAAATTTCATTTAATTTCATTGTATTTGTATTTTTATTTTAATCCCATTTTATTTAATTACTTTAATTTCATTTCAATAGTGTTTTTTTGTTTTGTTTTGTTTTGTAAAGCCAAAAATGTTTTGTTAGACATACATTTGATCATTTTAACATGTAAAAAAAGTACACCCCTGTAAAATAATGACAATTGCAAAATTCTAAATCAGTTTCTCAAACAATGTTTGACTCAGCTTTTTTAAGTTAGTTAAAATCCATAATTTAAATATTTATTGTTGAACTGTTTTCTAATCACTCCTTCAATAAAATGTATAAAGAATCATATCTATTAGTGGTCTGTTATAATTTGATGAAAAGTATCTTCGGTGGAGCAGGTGCATGTTTGTCATAAGAACAGCAATGATGACCATTAAATGGTATGAAGTTTGATCTGCCGATTAAATCTGTGTGAACAATGTTTAAAAAGTGCACAAGCTATTTAAATCCATCCGCTAAACAAACTATTTGTAAATCCAAAAAAGCTTTGTTCAAACTGTTAAATCTGACCCTAGGACCTGTGATTCCTCCACACATTTCCATGACACATAAATAAACTTCATTCCACATTACGTCCATCATCCTTTTCTCGCTCAAGCTTGTCTTGATGTCTCTGTGTTTTGGCTTACCTGCTTGCCAGGCCACAACAGCATCGAAAATGGTCAAAGTTGAGGAGGCCAAGCGTTTCATTCCTGTGAGTCTGTGAGACAAAACAAAGCCATATCTATTTCATTTCTCTCTTGTCATTCTCTGCACCGCACCACATTTCCACAGACTCTGAGTTGAGTGGCGGTTCTGGTTCTTTGTGGCCCATGGCTTGGAGGTGGTCATTGACTGACTGGCTGTCCTCCATCTCTGGCAATGCTCATTTCATGCTCTCGCTCTCTTATAACACGCTTTGATTAGTTTTTGTTTGCAGATCTTCCCGCTTTAGCTTCATATTTACATTTGTGTTTATTGATTTCAGATTTTTCATCTTTTCACCTTTTTTTGGATGTTTCGTTTCTGTGAACATCATTTCAGAGTTCTTTCTGTGCACCTTTTGAGTAGTAGTGGTTTGGGTGTTCTTTTTAAGGACATTCATTGTTATGATCTGCAGTCATATTGATCCATTTTTGAGCTTTTAATAACTCTAAAGCATAGGTGGGCAATGCCATTTCTGGGGGGCCACAGCCCATGCTTCCTTTTATTCCAACCTTGTTTCAAAAGACACACATGTAGCTTCAAACAAGCCAATAGAAGCTTAATTAGTGAAATCAGGTGTGATACATGGAGGTTGCAGTAACACTTTGCAGGACTGTGGTCTTCCTTGCCCATCTCTGATCTAAAGTTGTGCACACAGAGATTTTGCTCACCTTTATCAGCGCTACACAATACATTTTCAGCCATTCAAAGTGTTTTTCTTTGACTACACTAAATCAGTTCTTGACAAAAGATGAAGCTTACAAGAATGCCATACATTATCATGAAAAATCATCTTTTTAAGCTTTTTACCATTTGTGTTTGTAGGGGTTCCCCTCATCAGAGATAAGCCATTGTATTCTGTTGTTTGTGCATGTTTGTGCAATTTGAATTGTTGGGACCTCAAACGGCTTGGGGAAATTACCTGCATCATTGATTTGCCCACTAACCGATTAGATTGACTGTTACCATTTCTATGTAGAACAAACACGCTGTCAGAGTATTAAAAAATGAACAAAACAGACCCTGAAGTGAAACATTCGAAAAGCGTTATGAAACACACACAAAAAAAACATTAATTCAACAGAAGTGGGTGGATTTTGTACCACCAGTACAAAATATTAAAGAGCTACTTTCTAGAGTGATTGTATAAGTTTATATTTCAAATATGGGAACAAAATTATTAAATAAAGTGTCAATGTGTCCATTCACATTTCCCAAAAAATGGGTATTTTTCTAAATGGGGTAAATTGTGAGCTGATTTTAGTCGTTGTTTATGATTTATATTGTGTTTTAAAAGTTAGAAAAAGTGCAGTGCTACTCTAGATGGAACTATTGAGTGAGGATTTCTCTTCTTATATTAACCGGTTCCTGCAGGATAAAAAAATTCGAGGAATTATTCGAGCTATTATAGAGCGACTCTAAGATTGAAACTATGTACAGATGCAAAGCTCTCATACAAATAATTCCGTCTACTATTTCCATTTTCCTCATTAATTTAGCTAATTGTTTAAAATGTGCTAATTGTGTTTGTTTGTTGTTTCACTTGAGAAATAAGATAACTTGGATCTAAAGTGCTGAAGGAAAAAAGTCTATAGGAAACACTCTTCTAAGGATTTGGCAACTGTCAAAATTAAAAGATAGAATGAGCTGTTCTGATTCTGTGTCCTGAAGTTCAGGAACAATTCTTGCACAATAACATTCAGTATATTTTTAATTGGGTACTGATTTCATCACCGTTAAATGAGTATCTCAGTTTTACAATAAAACATTTCTGCGAGTAATTTTATTTTTTTTCTATGTTTTTAAGTAACTAGCCCATATACAACATTTTTAATACATTTTTATTTAATTAATAAAACCCTTCATTTATTTGTTCTTCTATTTTGTGCTTGAGCTACTCCGAAGTGTGTTTTCATTAACTTCTTCAGCAGCTCCAGACATTTAATATGTTGCAAGCTCCATGGGCAAACAAAAAAAAGCACTGAAACTGAAACTTCATAATAAAATAAATCACGATAAAATTGATGAAAGTGAGCAAAAAAACATCTTGTGTGCACAAAAGGCTTTTAAACATTGCAGTGATGTACTGTCCTGTAAAATAAACCTGGAAATATTTGCATTAATTCAATGCTTTCGACTGTGATCTCACTGACTTCTCTTGCTTCCCCGTTTCTCAGAACACAACCAGCCTGGGACGTCCACAAAGGTTAAGCTGCCTAATTTCACAGAGGACGTCGACTGGCAAAGACTGGCAGATTTATACAGCGTGAATGAGACTCTGTATGAACAGAGATACAACTACAGTCCCGTTCTGGATGACTGGATACACTTTTGGAAGGATGTAGATAGTATGTTTGCACTGCTGAGAAATGTAAAGAGACTGAACCAAGCAGATAAGCTGGCTGAGCTGGGCTCTGGGGTTCTGGAGGAGGCTAGCGGTGATGAACAGACTCCGAGTCCGATCACCACAGGTCCCCCGAAAACATCTCAAGAGAGCCGTTTCAAGTCTCTGAATGAACTTCCAGAAGGTCGCCCAACAAAATGGAGCCCGCTTCCGAGGGGAGACACTTGGGTTCAACAGCTGGACGATGATGGGATGACGTTTAGCGGAAATGGCATCACCGAAATGGAGACCCGTCATGACTTTCTGTTGCGTAGCTCTAAAATTCTCGACCTTCACCCGCAGGAGGAAGAGGAGGACATTTTTCAGGCCCAGGGTTATCTTCCTTTCTCACCTCATCCAGAGCCTGCAGAACGATCTCCTCAGGAGAGGTCGAACCCGAGTCTCCAATCATTTAGCCACAGTTCTAAGGACATTCAGGATGCAGAGGGTAGCGCGTCGGGCGTGTCCCATTGAGAAAGGACTGCTGCCAGCCACACACTGTGAAGCCAGCCTGCTCAGAGACTCTCACCCCAGAGCATGGTCGGCTCTCCTCGAACGCTTTCTGTTCAGGTGCCTCCAGTTTTTAGAAATCAGTGTTATGTACTTTGAAAAAAATCAACTATATATATATGAACTTAAAAAAGGTAGAGCATTGGATGCATCTTTAAAATCTCAAATAGGAAAATGCCATCAAACAAAGCTTTTAATATATTTTATGTTACAAAACGACAGGTTTAAATTGTCCATCATGTTGAGTCGTTCAAGTTATTTGATGCACTTTTTTTCCATTTCCTCATCACATTCTGGGCTTGTGTTCAAGTTGTGTTTGTTTACTTCGTATAGTTTGGGTTCATTGTCTACACTAAATTACTGTTTGACCATTTTTTACACAGATTCGCGTCGATGGCATTCACCAGAAGTGCTTTTTTTCATTGTTGATGTGGAACGTTTTCACTAACACGCCAAGTAAACGGTCTGACATAACATGTTTTCATGAAGAATGTGAGATGGGCATTTCGTTTTTGTGTATGTTTATTTTAGAATTTTTTTTTTTTGAAGGGGTGTCTTACCAAGGTTACAAAGATGAAATGTTTTAAGAAACGGTTTTGAAAAAAGGATGGCTTCTGGAAAGCCAGGAGGCAGTTTTAAATAAAGTCTACCATACATTTGTTTTATGTACGTCCTGTTTGTGTTCCTCTAATCTCTGTCAGAGCAGAAATCCATGCTCACCATGACAAGAAGTTTTTAGAACAACACAAAATTACATTATGTTTGTATGTTAGGCAAAGGATCACACAGTAAAATCCTGAGAGTAAAATTAACTCTATCCAGAGTGAACCAAATACACTTTGACAAGAAAACAAATAACACTCAAACGGAGGTAAAATTTAGATGAATTTATCATCTAAACCATCATATATTCACCAAAAACTTGACCTTTGAAAAAAAAACATGGATTTGAATATAAAAACGTCCTCGCTCACAGCTCTATTTATCCCATCACAATCACAAAAGTTGAACTTAATAGGTTTTATGGTTCAAGTTAAGAGGCTCAGTATTAATTTAGCTTTGTGTTCCAGTAATGCCACCAAAGGATCATATGCGCCGACACTAGTTGAAGAACTGTCAATCATCTGCCACTCAATAAACCTCTCCTGTAATTATGCAGAAATGTAAAGCTTAATATATCTTTAAAAAACACATTTAAAATAAGGCACCTCAATCAGTATTCATGAAAATCAAACTAGTGATTTGAAATATGGAGCCAAAGGTGGAAACGTGTTTTTTCAGCTTCAAAGTTGGTCAGTTTCAACATGAGTGAATGAGAACCTGGAGTCAGCCTCAAGCTCAAGGTCAAGTCAAAATGGAAAGCAGAAGGTTGCCACTTTCATCCTGCTAGTAGTTTATTCCACATAAAGACTGTGTTTACTACTTGAAATGACGGAAAATCTCAACTTGTTGGGAAAGATCCTTCAACAACATTCCTTTATTATTAAAACAACTTTAACTCTTGTTTTTTTTTTTTTGTTTTTTTTGGTTGCAGTACTAAAATAAGAAACGAAAAAGGTGGCAGTACCAGTACCTTTAACGATTATGTTGTTGAGGACATTGTCATCCACTAGGTGGCGGTTTTTGAGTCTTATTTTTGCCATTATTTTTCTGTTTGAGAAAAAATTAAATGGTTTGAGGACAAAAATATTCCCTTACATTTGAACAATTCACAAAAAGTTTATAATTTTACTGAATCGAGCAGCAATGTCAGAGTTTTTGACTGAATGCAGACTCCAGCAGTGAATGATCAAATGGAATGTGAATGGTGTCCAGAGCTGTAGCTTGAAATATAACAAGAATGAAACAATTGTTTTGGAATAATTCTCCCATTTCCTTAGAATTCATCAGATCTAAATAGGGACTTCTGGATCCCAGGTTTAAGTATCTGAGTTTTCAGTGGTAAAGTATAGTATGTACTTAATATAAAGTAGACAAACACAAGATTGTTTTAATGTGATTAATATTTCATTATAATTTACCACTGAACAGTAAGTCTGTGTAGATGTTTTAGTAGCTTGTTTTGAAAAGCAATTTTTTTTATTTCAAAATTGAGCTTCATTGTAACCCAGATGTTGTAACTCTAAATAGCTATTTTCAAATTCTGAATTAATGATAAAAAAAAACAAGGATTTAAATATGCTCGTTTCAACACCAAAGGGATGGATTTGCGAGTGATACAGTATATTACTTTGTTTAATGGCATTAGTAGTCTCACGCTTGATTAGAGGATGAAGTGGACTAAAAACAGGGCCCTAAAATGACACACAAATTGAGTTCATTTTGTTTGTGAAAAAAAGGAAAAGACATTAAATGAAATTGACATTTTTAAATGTTTAATAAAACATTTTCATATAATTTCTATACCATTTATGAAAAATTATGATGATGATGATGATGATAGTAGGCGTCACAGTGGGTTGCACAATTGCCTGACAGCAAAAAGGTCGCTGGTTCGAGCCTGGCTGGATCAGTTGGCATTTTGCACATGCAGTTTGCATGTTCTCCCAGTGTTCGCGAGGGTTTTTTTTGGGTTCTCCGGTTTTCCCCACAAGTCTAAACACATGTGATACAGGTAAGCTAAAATTGTCTGTAGTGTATGTGTGTGTATGGATGTTTACTAGTAATTGGTTGCAGCTAGAAGAAGAAAAACTAGTGGTGGATAAGTTGGAGGTTCATTCTGCTGTGGTGACCCCAAATAAAGGGACTAAGCGGAAAAGAAAATGGATTGATGGATGATGATAGTACTTATATTGACAAATTATCTCTCTTAAATTTAATTTCTAAGCCTACTAAATAAAACAGTTTAAAATGTGAAAAAAGTTTGAAGAAAAATAAATTTAAGGAATGGTCGAGTGGGTATGTTGTTATGGATTTATTTTTTTATTTTTTCAAAAATAGTGAGGTTCTAATAATTTAAAGCATGGCTACACTTTATTTGGTGGGTGCACAACTAAATGATAACTCATTTAAGTAGGCTTATATGTAAATGAAGGGTGTGTACATACACAGGACAGGATTATTAAAACATCATGTTTAATACTTTCAGTTTCTCAGGATGCTTCCTTGCTGGTTCTGCAAACTAATCTAAGACTTTGAACGCTTTGATAACCAGTGCAATGTAAGTTAATTCAGTTTAAAAGTAACTTTTGCACAACAATTTTACTCTCAGAAATAGTCACTTGTTTGTTTAAGGCTGGAAGATGGAAGAAAAAACTTCAATAAGGGAAGAGTATAACAAATGAGTAAATTAGGCATTTTTGCTTTCTTAAAAGCATCTGATGAGATTTCACCTCGTGTTCCAGAAGCATGATTTGTGGATGGAAGCTGCCTCTATTACCTGTCATCTTCCAAATTTGTGGGTTAACACTGTCAAATTTTCTACATTGTTTCACAGGGTTCTTCAAGGTCACAACATATATGCTTAATATTCAATTAATTAAGATTTTACAGTCACTTGTGCCTGCTTAAGGAAAAAAGCGGAACTAAAGAAACAATACTACTTTGTTTTTGCAGAAAGCTAAACAGGGGGATCTTTGAATATGAGTGTAAAAGGCAGCCTTGACCAACAGGTGGCGACAGAGTCTCGTCACAACAGTTTGAGCAGCGCTTCAGATGAATCTAATTAGTGGAGAGCTGGCAGATAATGTGCGCGACACAAACCACAGGAAAAACTTCTAACTTAAATTCTCAAACACTGTTCTCAAGTGCTACTTTGCAAGTCAGGCTATCGCAAACTGTATATGCCATTAGTGTTGTGTCTAAAATATTGGAAAACAGTCTAATAACCTTAACTCTAGTTCGACGGAAATGGAACGTTTGTGGAGTAACGTTACACCATTTACAGAATGTTTGTGTTACTACGAGGGAATACGGTCTTGAAAGTGTATCTGGTTCGTAAATGTACCAAGAAGTGTGCAGATGTGAAGAAATAACGCGTGGCTATACCAAACTTCACTTCCCACAATGCTCTTGCAGGTCGGCGTCACTCTCTTCATCAAATCCGCAATCTCATTCACTCGCAATCTGTGGCGAGGACAACAACTGACTACCTCTGTTTCTACCTCTCATGTAAGTACACGAATCTTCATTCAGGCTAGTTTTCATTACTGTCACGACTCTGTTTTACTTCAAGTAGAGGCGAGCATGTCACGCTGCTTCTAGATGTATTCAATGAAAAATGACTGTTTAGACCGACTGTATTTAGATTTTTGTGTTTTACAAAAACTCTGAAATATGAAGTGGTGACCGCTGTGATTTTTGAAAGAAAATTGATTGTATGTTGGGAACATGTACGTGAGACAGGTTGTCACGTTTTAGATATTATTTTCTTCGTATTTTTCTGTCGCTTGGTCGCACGCGGAATGTTATTCTTTGTCTTGCTCGAGCAGACTGAAGCTCCCCTACACAGAACAATTGACAGGCTCTGAAACCCCTCTGTGTGCTTTTCACTAACGGACAGATCCTGTCAAAAGTTGAGACAAACTTTCTCGTTCAAATTTATTTTCTATATTTTACATTTTTCTCTCTGAAAATATATATATGTATAAAAACTCAATCAATTAAGTAGAAATGTACAACGGAAAATATGTACTTTTTAAAGATATTCCAAACAGACACCATTTCTACATTTGCGTTCACCTCGAAATGGACTCGAAAATAATCTTCTAAAATGAAAAAAGCTTTGATTCTCTTTCACAATGTTCTGATTTTATAGCAGCTCCATTATTATTTGTATTGTGAAATGGCGCTAGCTTATGAATGTGTTTTCAAACTATTTGCGTTTTTAACAAAACTTATACGGAACTTGCCACACCAAGACATATTTGTAGTTCTTAAGATAGCTAAACATCTTCATGATGAGAAAAGTACAGACAATAAAATGGGAAAAGTCATTGTAATCTAATAATTGAAGATCCAGAGATCCCAATAACAACGTGTTTCGGTGAACATGGAGTAAGGGTCAACTAAGACAGCTTTAAGGCTTGTTACCTACATTAAAAAGATTACAAGGATCTATCGTTTGTTTATTAAAAATATTGCTGATGTGCACACGTTGATGAAAGAAGTAGATTTAAGAATACATTATCGCAGCTATCGATAATCAATTAGTCGGATCAGATATTTTCATTTTTTATATATTTTATCTGAATACAAACAAACATTTAAACGGTTGTAGTTCAATAACAGATCCACTTATTTATTTTGAAACATTTAATTGTGTTCTTACCCAGATTTTTTATTAGATCAATTTACAGCTGCTACACTTTATCCTTACTTTAAAGAATGGCAACAAAATGTCTGAGTTCACCAAAAAGAACTTAGCTTAGTAAAATAAACAGCTCGATTAAACTCATAGCACATATTTCACAAAAATCCCTCCGAAATACAGATCAAGATTTCAGGAGAGCTTTTCATTTATATGTTATGAAAAATTAATAAATATGCTAAGACTGGATGATAGGTGGTATCTTTTTTGTACACAATATAATAAAATAATTATATTTCTGTTAATTTTTCACTTAAATAGCTATATTCAAAAGTCATTTAAAGTTCAAAATAAAACATTAAGCATCATCATGCTGTACAGCACAACACTGTTAATGATTAACACATCACTTGAAATTAAGCTGTACACATCTTTAATGCTGAAGGTTGCTTGCATTAAAGTTACAGTACGTTTTACATTAACACAGTAGTGACCACGGAATCAAAATAAAATAGTTACTTCTAACTGAAAGTGATTTGAAATGAAGCTTTGAATACAATTATTTTTAATCTATATTTATATTCTTAATCAATTTTTTTGTAGTCAAATAATTTGATAATCTGCTGCAGCCCTAATATCTTGGTTGAAAATCTAACCCCAAAGCAATTCACAAACTGTCTGTTTTTCTGGCTTACATTTATCTTTAAAAAGTCAACCTGAGCACATTGTTTGTTATCCACTTGAAAACTCTTCTGAGCCACCCATCTCCTGGAGTTCTAATGATCCTACCATACCAGAATTTCCTACGCGTCTCCTTAACTGTCATTAAACTCCTTTGAAGAGAAGACCAATTTTTAAGATGAAGCCCCAAAAATCATAAAACAATCCTAAATAATGCATTCGGCTGAAAGAGCACAAAGGATTTATAAGTGTATTTATCTAGTATGCGCTATTCTGAAGTCAGATAAAAACAGGGAGGGGAACTTCTGAGTGATTGATTGAGTGGGCGAGCGGTAATATTAACAGAACAATGTAATGGGCCAGGTACCAGTCTTAAAGTGATAGGGCACCTCTGCTAGAGAATTAAAAGGGAAACACTGGGAAGTTGTTAATTGTGAACTTTGCAAGCTATTGTTCAATTACCAAAACATACCCACTCCTAAACCACCAGCACCATCACTGTTTTAAAAGCTTCTGCTGATTGGATTGACTTCATTGTTGCATATAGTGTCTTTCAATTATTTAATGTATATTAGTAAAAATATGTTTTATTTTATTTTCATATAGGGTTCAACTACAGAAAATCCTTCAAGCATCATGTCAACACATCAATTTCAACTGAGTTTGAGAATCTGAATGCAGATGCAATGGGTGAAATACCTGGGAGCCATAACACCATACTAACCATTTTATTTAGGACAGAGTAGACAATAGGTGGAGAGTCAAAAATGAACAAAAAACATATATTTAACTCATAGTTTAGTCCATAAACTATTTCTGGTTCTTAAAGCTGTCAAAATGATGACTTGTAGTGAAGAGACCAGAAGTGATGCGTTAGAGTCTATGGAGGTCTGTGAATTCCAGGGACATTATGTTGATGAAAATGGTTGCTACAAATCCAAAAGCTTGCCTGTACTTAATGGCAACTGTCCAACCAATAAGGAGACCGTAGAACCAAGGCTGGTCAGCACCACACAGACTTTACTACAAACTGACCAGTGTTTGATGTTCAATGATCTGCAGCAGAAGGACTCGAGTGAACTGGATTCACCATCCAGAACTGATTTTTCGCCTTCCATGTCAAGTATGGTGGGTCTCAGTAGCTCAATGAGAACTGAAACCAATCAAGCAGGAGGCAAAAAACCTGGCTTTTCGTTGGCTAAACTAATCCAATTCCCTGCTAGGAAGTACCTGAGGGGGATTCTGTCCGACTCTAGGAGTTTTCTGTTCTGTATGTGTTATCTGACTTTCATACAATCGCTGATGGTCTCAGGTTACCTTAGTAGTGTCATCACCACTATAGAGAAGAGATACAACCTAAGAAGCTCTGAATCAGGCCTGCTGGTCAGCTGCTTTGACATTGGGAGTCTGCTTGTAGTTGTCTTCATTAGTTACTTTGGAGGTCGAGGGCAAAGGCCACGCTGGTTGGCTGTCGGAGGTGTGCTTATTGCTGTGGGAGCAGCTCTTTTTTCCCTTCCTCATTTCATCTCACCACCTTACAAAGTCCAAGTGGTCAACTCGTCTGCAGGCAATGAAGGACTATGCTCTAATGGAAATGGGAGCAGAAGGGATGCCCTGGATGTGTCATCTTGCCCACGGGATCAAGAAGGCAACGATCATTCTGTATATGTGGCTCTGTTCATCTGTGCTCAGGTGTTGGTGGGCATGGGGTCCACTCCTATCTACACACTTGGACCAACGTACCTAGATGACAATGTGAAGAAAGAGAATGCTTCCCTCTACTTGGGTAAGTAGGAGTTTTATGTTCTTTGCTTTCTTACTTTTTGTTCTTGGTTCATATTTATGCACATACTATATAACTTAATAACTATGTTGAAAATGTAGTTACTAATGCTGTAATCCATCAAAGAAATTTCTGGTTCAATGAAGTCCTCAAATTCTGAAAAAAGCTTTGTAGCATGTCTGCATTAACTATAGGTAAAGAGGGATTCAATCCTTACCTTTGTAACCTATTCTGAATGTTGGGTTTTTTTGACCAATTTAATTTTGGAGGCTGGCTGGCCCAGATACTTTCTCCTTCCTCTGATTTGTTATAAGTTGAAACATAGTGAAACAAAGTTAACCCATGCATGATCTCCAAACTCAAATATGCTTAGAATTTCTAAAAAAAACTTTTTTTTTTTTGTGCTTTATTCACATTGGCTGATGTAGGAAGAAAAATGGAACAATGGAACATGTGATCTGTAAATCTATAAATAGGCCTTTTTTGGATATACTGGATGTCTTGAGGACCGGCTAAACGTTAATGTTATTTGTAAATCAAAGCCTAAGTTAAGGCCCGCTGACAGGTATTTTTGTCACGCTGACAGGTAAAACATTGGACAATACCAGGAGTGACTGTGGGAAGTTCTCCTGGTTCATTAATTTTATGAGAAATGGGAGTTATTATTATGGATATGTTTGCTTTTAGCTGCTTAATGAGATCACCTTTGGTTTGTAAGCTTAAGCTTTTATGTTAACTGAGGCAGCACCTCGAGGTGGCTGCAGTGCACATAGATTTTTGGTGAGTGATGTATTTTTTCATATTTTACATGCTTTTATGCTTTGTCATGTTTGAATCATGTGGCAATTCCTTCATGTTAATATCATTACTAATAATATTGACTATTATTTTGCAAGATTCCACTCTCTGTAGTGTAATTTTGTTTTTTTTTAATGTGATTGGTTCTAGTGTGGTACTTGGGTGTAAATGCTATAGGCGCTGTTTTAATACATGGATTGAATCGGATATTTTCTATTCGAAAAGCTTTTAGACAAAATGTTTGGGGGATTTTTCTAGATTAAGATTAGCACTTGGTATTTTCCTCCTGAATAAATATTATGGCAAAAACTCAATCAGATTTTTTTTCAGAATGGATTGACTAATATATACAAATAAATATATTGATTTAAATATCCAATCCTTGTTTTAGTTTTTTTCATTGTGTTACTAACAAATAAGAAGCGCTTGGGAAGAGGGGTAGGTATGCTCTCTTGAAGTCTAATGGGTACCACCACAGAAAGCATATTGTGTCCCTCAAAGAAGCACATGCTGTAGCAGATCAAGGCTTTTTTGAGAGCTTTAGAGACACAGCATCTTAACTAAGTAAGGCTACATTCTGACTGCCGCCCAAAGGGACCCAAAATCACATTTTTCCCAGAGACGACATGTATCTTATATTTTCAGCACAATTCAGTTTTTTTTCTTTCTTTCTTTCTTTCTTTTCCAAGTCCTAACCAGGGAGCTTTCGTATGTAGTCCTGATTCCGAAGAATTTTTGCATCATCAAGCCCAACATATAAACTGTTTCTCACAGATACGAGTAACCAGAGAAGACGTCCTTATACCGAAATAGTTACAGAAAGAGCCCAAAGACGCATTTCTGAGCACTTCTAACTCTGCTTCCGGGAGTATACTGTATTATGTGTTCTTTGCCACCTCAATCTTTTCCTTAAAATTGTTTAATACTAATCTCCGATCGTTTCCTCTTTGGTTCATGCGTATCAAATTTTAGCTGCATTTTATTCCCAATGCAGACGGATAGCAGGTGTATATTGGTAGTGTGAACAAATGCACCAAAAGAAATCTGATTTCACGAAAACCGAATCTAGCCCAACTCTTCTGAGTAACAACTCTGTTTGGGGGAGTGAATCATTCTTTCTTTAGTGCATGTGGATTGCCCATTTTCCGTGCTCCCACTTAAACCGTTAGAACCGTTTTTTGGAGAAAAAAAAACTTAGAGACTTAGAAATCATTTTAATTAACCTCGAAATCACAAATGAGATGAATTTTGAAATTGTAAATGCCTCATCCAGCTTTGTTTCATGACAAATTTACTTAAAGCAAGCAATTTTAATAACCCCCCATTTTTTCTGATTTTTGTTGAATTGTGTAGATACAAACCACAGCAACAAAATTGAATTTTTAAAGTTTTTATACTGTGTTCTCTGATACACTTTGTAAAAGGTTTAGGGGCAAGAAAATTCAGTTTGGTGTTTGCAGAGAGGAGGATGATTGGAATGTTTGCTTCGTCCTTTGCACACTTTTGAGCTGCAAACACCTTTGCTTGCAATGCTATTAAACTTTCAACACACATCTTCGTCAGGTGGGTTTTCTGTAACACATTAACTTGTGTTTCAGCACTGCAGTCTTCAACTGAAAATGTACGGAATAGATTGCATTAATTTGAAACTAAAAGCAACAACGTCTTTATATGTCCTGTGTTAATACTTGTTTGCCTGTTGTATGTGTTCGCTAAGTGAGTTTGTTGACTGGGATAATTTCTATTATGCTTGCATGTTTCTCTTTATATTATATATATATATATATATATATATATATATATATATATATATATATATATATATATATTTAAATATTTATTTATTTTATTTTTTTTTGCTGTCAAAATCAACGTGTTAATTTGAAATGTGTAACACCTTAAAAAAATTTACGTGGTTTCAGTTTTTCTGGTTTCCTGTTGTGGCGGACGTGCTTTAAATGAAGTATGATGCAGTTTGTATGAGTAGGCACTTAGGATGGACACGTTACAGCACACAACACACATCGCACTCACGTGGACCCCTGTACAATGTAACGTTAGCAATTTCGATTGCTACTCATTTCCCAAACTTTTGAGTTTTTTTGTTATCACCTCAAACTGAAAACATACAGAAAATGGAAAGTACTAATCAATACTAAACACTGTAATCACACCAAAGTTCTAAACATAAATAAAATATTTGCATGCGTTATGAACATGAGAGAGATTAGAGTGTACTGTAATTTCTGGACTATAAGCTGCTACTTTTTTCATAGGTTTTGAACCATGCGGCTCATACAAAGGTGCGGCTATTCTGCAGATTTTTTTCCCACCACTAGAGGCGCTCTAAACACAATTAGAATCAAAACTAAGACAAAATAAATGCAAAGAAAAATACGCTAGTTCCTCTGCTAAAGATATAAGTCGGTAGAAGCGGATAGAACGACGTGATTTCACACACTGGAGAGTTGAAGATAAATACTGGAAATACCGGTTATTTTCTCTTGTTTTTGTCCCGTTTTAATAAGCAAAGTTGCTGCCGTGTTAAAATACAGGTTAGGAAAGGATCTATTTAGGTACATACATGTACATTTACAATTCAAAATCGTTCTGTTCCTGTAGTAAATATCTAATCTAAAAACATACATATCTGTGGCTTGCAAAACTTTTTTAAATAGTGCGGATGCGGCTTGTATGCAGGTGCGGCTTGTTTATTTTTAAAAAATTTTTTAAAACAGAGCAGATGCGGTTTATATGCAGGTGCGCTTTATAGTCCAGAATTTACGGTATATAAATATATATGTATCTCAAAGGGATATAAAAAAATTAAGGAAGAAATCTAAGCCTGTGAGTCCCCTGAACTCGGTCACTAGCAGGGACCCAGCGAAAGTAAAAATATTAAAACATATAACTAAAAAAAATAAACCTAGGAGGAACTAGTGGACTTTAAATTGTGTAAATATACCAAGTGTGCTACATGCTTGTTCATCAAAAGAATGCCGTTTTGAAAGAGGGTAACGATCTCTGTTTTGCACATACCCTATATTCTAAAATACATAAACTGTATTCAAAGTGTTTTTGCTAGATCATATTCACATAGTTTATTTAAGCAATTATTACTGTGTTGGTTGATGAAAACTCAAAAATTTGTCAAGACTGCAATATAATCACTTAACGTAATCATTCTGGGGCAACTAATTACAGAGCTACATTTTTTGTGACGTTCCTTGTTTGTGAAGAGCTGCTTGTATAAAGGGTTCTTTAAAACGTCTAATTTTCATAGGCAGTATGACTATGAGTATGAGTATTACCTAAACTGCACTACTTGTACAAACGTCAGCACATTTCAGATTAACAGGTTTGTTTGAAATATTACAGTAGAAAGTAAATCCTTTTATCTTCCTATTGAAAGCAATGTCCATCTGAATATGCTCAGATTCTTATCTTATTAACATAGTCAGTGTTGTCATGTTTTTATGAATGCATATTAGGCTATGTAAAGTCTGCAGGTCTTAATCCTCAATTTCGATTTTTTAATGGAATCCATTTTTTGTGTGCTTGTACAGATGAAACACATCATGCACCTTGTATCTGTTTTGTGTATAAATCCAGCTCGCTGTGGCTTTGATCAAATGAAAGCAAACATGGACAAGAATGTGATTCGAGGTAATTTTGTGGCTTTATTTCAGTTCATTTCCGAATGGAGCTGCTATCAATTTAAACAAACACTCAGAAACATGGCATCCCTCACAGTACAAAGATGTACAATTTGGATAAATGTGACTTTCCAGACTGAGGAAATAATGTGTATCTAATTCAGGACCATATAAGTGAGTGACCTGGGTCGAATTTGAAAAAAAAATCACAATTGAGCTGTTCGGACTGTCCTGAAAATCCCTTAAATAACATATGAGAAAAAAACTCTGATTTGGGAAACTTTGGGTTGCAGTTTGAACATGTCTATGATTCATTTACTGCCCGCTGTTTAGGTGGTAGCAGTAGAGCAAAACAATTAGATTCAGCATAGTTGCTGTGAAAACACATTTCATTTTAGATTTAGTAACCATAACTGCTGCTGCAGGATGTGTGAATGAATGTGAGAGAAGTGAAATTCCCACTCTACTGCCAATTAAATGGGTCATGTGGTTTTGGTTTCTTGTGTTTGGTTGTGCTTTTCACCGGAATAATTTTGGTCATTGATGATCTAATTCATCCTTATCTAAATGTTTACTCACTGATTCAAATGTATACTACTGAGGACACAATTCTGTACTATTCACAGTATTATCTTTACAAGCCTTCGTTATTATTATTTTATCTGCTATTTATTTTGATTTAGATGAGTTCAAACTTTGCTCTTACCCATCTTTTGAAAATCACAATTGGAGTCCCCTAAATTAAAGAAACTAATGTCTTGACTATCACTGCTGCACTACTTGATGGTAATAAGAAGGCAAATAATTAATCTTAATAACAAGGAGTTTCTTTTTATAGGTTGTTTTGTATTGAATGTACTCATGGAATGTGTTTTGCCAAATAAGGATATTGATATTGCTATTTTCGCTTCTGGCAAGCAGTTGGTATACTGCAATCACTAGTATGCACACATTCAAAACTACGTGGCTCCTACCTCCACTGCTCCAAAGTTAAATTTTTTCCTCCACACGCTCTTTCCATTACATGACACTATTTTCCTGTGGGTGCACTTTTGCTGATGTTTGGCCTCAAAAAAAATTTTCACCTAAGTCACGGCACTGACTTACCAGACAGACGATTCCAAGTTCAGCCACAGATTATGCCTTGGAAATTATCCAGTAAAGCACAGATATTTGTAAAAGCTGAACCTCAACACGTCATAAACAATATATGTCACTTATATTTTCTGCTCATTCTTCATAGCACCACCCACTTATCAATCAGATAAACCACTAATCCAGCTTATTTGTATGCAGAGCAGCACTTCCCCTTCTGTTCAGTAGCTTGGCCACTCTACTTGTGAAGACACCCCACTAAGAAACAGTCAAAGGAAATGTTTATATTATTTTACTGAGAATAAAGTTTGCAATTCATTCTGAAAGTCTTATAAATGTGGCTCCCCTGAGCCATAAATCCATGCTGCTCTTGCAGTCGGGTCAGTTTATTGAGGTAGGATTTTCACAAAATGCTTCATCCAAAAAAAAAAAAGCTCCTCTTCTTTGCTGATAATTACAAGGATTTTTTGTGTGATATGGTAGGAAAATCTGATGCTCTACTAATGCGCTGCAAACCAGCACTCCAGTCAGATTTTTGAAAGATAAATCTCAAACGGAAGGGTTGTTTTCGGTTCACTTTGATCTATATTTTAACAGAGATATTTTTAAATCCACTTATTTGATCCATTTGATGTGAGCAAGCAACACAACTGTTCTGACTCTCAAAATTAGGAGGAGACTAAAACATTTGTTTTCCAATTCAATAACTTGAAATTAGAGCAAAGTGTTACTGCATAAGATGACTAATAGTTGCACTTTACTGAAATCAAGACCAGCTCATCCTCTTCCACGTTCTTGCAGGTTCACATCTTGAAAAAAAACTAATTTAAACAATAACAACTATTATAGTTGACCTTGTTAAATAAACAATATATAAAAGCCTGAGGATAACTATAGCCTAGGGAAAACACTGCAGAAGGGACATGCTGATTCTGCTGAATCAGAAGTGCAAGAGTAGCACATAAAAAAACTCATATATTCACCAGAATGGGTAGATTTCTCTGGTTTTGTGACATGACAGTATCAAGATTTCCCAAGAGAAGTGAATATGGAATTGATTGAAACTGCATTTAATTAACCGACCTCTTGAAGTTGGCTATTACTTTTTTGTAAATATTATAGTTTTTAAAGCTAATTATCTTCCAGGGCAACATGAAGGGGTCATCTGTCAGAAGCTTTTCAAATAATGACCCAACCATTTCCCCAACACTAAAATGATGTTAATCCTACTGGTTTGACTGCACAAATACACTTGAGAAATTGAGTTTCACAATACGCTACTGGATGGGCTGTTTGGCCGGCGGAGCCAATGTTTGGTCTACAGATGTGTATAAGGCACATTCACTCCTCAGCTACAAGGCATAAAGAACCTCTGTCAATAAAATCTTTCCAATCTGGCTCTCTTCCTGAGCTATAACATTTTAAAGGCGTAACTCACATTTAAAAGCAGCAGTTTCCAGTCGAGTGAATTTTAGAAGCAGGAACAACAAGTATCTGAAATCATTCATAAAGAACATTGAGTGTTATGCCAATGTTCCTGGGACACTGAATTCTGCAGAGAAAGTAGGAAGGTGAACATTCGGTCTACATAATTTTAGACCTCCTCAGAGTGTGTTTTACAATGCTACAAAAAGCACACAATCATACATTTCATGTATTAATATTATTATTATTATTATTTTGAACATTACACCTTGTACTTGACCAACTATATATAAAATGAAGAGAGAGACTTCAACACTTTTCTTGAAAAAGATCAACATCCACTGAATGTTAGTATTGTATCTCCATCACAGCATTGCCCTGAAAGCTTTTATTGTCTCTCATTTTCATCTGAGGTCTACTAAAAGCAGGTTAAAATAAACAACTCAGCTGTTTGTACAGAAATGTACAAAAAAATCCACCCAAGGGTTTTATCTTAATCACAACAAATGCTTTACCCAATCTTAGAATGAGCCGGTGTGAAACTTGCAGGTAATTACATCACATACTGTTAGGCCCTCTATTTAATTACCATAAACTCTGCCTCCGCATTTGGTTGTAAACAATAGACCTCCCTTTTGCTCTTGAGTAGTCCTGGCTTTGAATGTCTGCAATGATTTGGGATATAAAGTAGTACACACCCATCCTCATTTACTCTCATCAAATGAGCCTTTAAGGACTGAGTGGATAAAGTTTATTTATGGAGGAAAAGCACCGGGACGTGTTTGTGTTTGTTTGCTCAAGCCATTTTTCTCCAGGCGAGAGTCAATACAAAGAGAGTTTGTGACATGCAATGAAGTTGAGACTGAATCTTGGATCTGTTCCAACTCTACGTGATCTAACTCCCGAACAAATAAGCATATTATTTTGAAGTATATAAATAAATATCTAACAACCTATTTATGTTGGCGAAAACGTCATTTGGCAAAACACCCAAAACCTTGTGTTTTTACCGGAGATGGATTTGTTGAGGTAAAAGTTTTTTTTGTTTTGTTTTTTAACATTCAGAAATATAAACTTGGAATGTTACAGGATTTACAAATGTATCCTAAAGAAACAAATTAAGTTGAGGTCTCTTTAAAGCCATTTTGTCATTGTTTATTAGGCAGCACGCTAGAATTATAAACCAACAGGTTACTGTGTTAAGCAGATGCCTAGCTTCCACAATACTATGACTGACTGGCTGACTGACCTTCTGTCTGAGCTTGGTTTCTTGACACCAGTTCACACAAAAATACAGATGGGTACCATCTCATCCATTTCCTCAGTCCAGCTTTAGCTGTGAATGCAACTCCCATCGGCCAAGATGGCTTTTAAAGTGCTGAGGGATCATCTGTCACTTACCCAGAAAACTCAAATACATTATTTGTGAAGTCGCTTTGTATTCTATCGGAAGCCAGAACTCAGAACCAGTTTTCTGATGGCATTCACTCCAAATGGCCTGTTAAATCATTAAAAAGTCTTCCCTTTTACTTTGATGATTACTTTAGGAGCATGTGCAAGAAATTAAGAGAGTTTGTGGAGAGGACAGGATTAGAGATTTAGGAGGCCAGAGCGGGCATCTGACCTGACATGGGTGCTGTTGCTGGAAGGGAATGGTATTGAGGGATTAGCAGTTTTCTTCCTTATAATGACATTCCTGCACTAAAGCTTGTTAATGAGTGCATCGCACCTTTGATCTGCGAGTCACATTGCAGCTGAGGTTTGAGTTTGTGGAGTAATTCTGTTCCAAATGCCAGCTTTTGCAAGGGATTGAGATGAACTCACTCTTTGATAATGCAATGCTTAAATCTGCAAGCATCAACAGAAAACATCTTTGTATGTTTATTTATGAAATGATTATAATAAAAATAAAAATGATTAATACAAATTACGTACGCTTATTGTTAAGCCCAATTTAAAATTAAGTTATGTCTTTTAGATTTATGTTTTTGTAAATTTTTATTTTTGAGTATTTTCATTTGAGTAATTCAACTGCTTGTTCCAAATAGCGATGAGCTTTATACCAGTCATTTAAACCAAAGCAGCAAAAAGCATTAAAGTGATAATTAGCATGTGGAACAGACTTAGCACTTCCTGGTCAGGATATCAGAGGGAGATGGGAAGGGTACTTGGATAGCTGACATAGTCAAATCTACTGCTGGAGGAAAGGTCCCACTATGATCTTTACATTATAAGAACATGCTGGCTTTAGCAGAAGTTAGCCGATTTGCTCTAAAGTGTACTCAGGAGAGCTGGTCAATGCCACATTTCTTTTACTGCATGCTTGCTGACTAGCATCAGGGAAAATAACATGGAAATTCTAGTGTAATTTACAGAATGTTCGATCTGTAGTTGATTTCTGATGTAGGCGAGAGCTGTTGCCCTTTTTGTAAAGTTATGTAAGTACTTTTAAAGATTAAGCGATCTTTTAATGAAGGTAATTCCTGCGGTGATCTTGATTTAGAGCCGAGTCTGGAGCATCAGCAGTATTGTTTCAGATTTGTAGTGAATGTTACTGTCAGCATGGGTCGGAGGAGTTCCACTAGTTTGGATCAGAATCAGCAAAAGCACGAAAGGGAGTCAGCAATGTGCTTCAGAGCCCCTGGAGAGAGCTTGTGCTTCAGCAAATAGTGCTCTGAGGCTTGGTGTGAGTGAAACATTCATGGCTGGATGCCCTGTCTTCTTTATTTTGCTTTGACTGTTTTATGGTAGCCTTAAAACAAAAGCCAGTATGATCTTTTAGCTGTGCTTTAAGAATATCTACAGTGATTTTGTTTAATGATGAGCGGTTAGAACATCACTTATTATAAGTGTTCTGGACATGTTAACTGGAGCTCTGCTTTGGGTTATAAATATTACAGCTACGTTCTTTTGTGGATTGTCCCTTTTTTAAATGTTAATGAAGGGCATCTACAATATTTGTTTGTCAATTTTTTTTATTGTTTTGGCAACATGACTGAGCATTTCTTTTAAAAATAGACTATTGTGTGATGTAAGATTTTTTTATCTTGAAAACCCTGTCTCCACCAGATTATATGACTGTATTGATTTTGCATGGTGCTGGGAGTAGATTTTTATTTATTTTTTTAAGTTGGAGCATTGTGCAACTCCACTCACAACTGACGATACAATGTATGAGTGGTAATTGCATACTACAGAAATACAACCATGCAGTTTTGTTTTAGCAAGATAAAATAGATTTGTCCGATAATTTATATGCAAGACTTAGAAAGTAACAGAACATATTATGTGCAACAAAGTATTTTCTCATGGTTCTCATCTAGGCTGCAAATGATAATTGCTTAACTTTACCTTAAGACTTAAGGCCCTGGGCATATGCAAACAATGAGCACAGATGGACACACTTGCAGTCTGGATTTGGGAGATCAACATGGTCGGTAATATGGCTTCAGGCAGACTCTGTGAGGTGATGGCATATTAAATAGGATCTGAACTTGAAAGAAAATCGGTCACAGACATATTGCAATGCTGACATCTGACCCAATTAACTCAAATCCATCCTTAAATACTGTTGCAAAAAACTTCCTTCAAAACCAAACAAATCCTTCAGTTTTAACAATGCATACTTTGGGATTGTACAATGACAAGGTCTTATGTTCCAGTCTTAAGGAGGACTCCCATCCCTCTTATTGAATTTTTGGGAAAGCCTTTTATCCTGCAAATATTGATGAATACAGCCTAGTGATTCCAAGTGCAGATACTGCATTGAAACTATTAAGATTATTTCTCTACTTTCTGATAAGATTCGGTAGGTTTAAGGTCAACCAATTAAACCACCTCAAAGGTTAAAAAAAGTATTATTAGGGGGCCCTAATAATGGGATGATTCTTCTTGTTTGTCCATTTAAGTCAATGTAAGCCCCATTAACCCCATGGTGGATAGTTTGAAATTTGTCACACGTCTCATGATCTACTGGAGCGCATTTTAAGCCTTAGATTAGGGATGGATAATTAATCGCAATGGCAATTATAGCGCAATATGAGTATTCTTTTCAAATTGCAGAAACCACAATTACATGGTTAACTTGATTAAGAATAATCATGTGAGTGCAATTGACAGATTTACATGTTTGCTATGACAACTTTCAATGACTAAAATATGCTACAGCCATATACTATTGTAAAAATAGATTTCAATTTCAATAGATTTCCCATTTTTATTTGTTAGTTTTACTTTTACTGTTAATGTTACTAAATTTCTATTAATATGCATTTTATAGGTTTGTTTTATGCATTCACTTGTTATAGCATTGCTGTAATTAAAGTTGATTAATAATAATTTTATTTATACCAATAATTGCATCGCAGGATTTTATATGACATACATACTGTATGTCATAGAATCTAAATTATCTGATTCCCT
This sequence comes from Danionella dracula, assembly GCA_900490495.1. NCBI lineage: Eukaryota > Metazoa > Chordata > Actinopteri > Cypriniformes > Danionidae > Danionella > Danionella dracula. Next base: position 4,088,846 of record UELW01000888.1, read on the forward strand.
TGCTCACACTTGTTCAAATGCGTCATTTGATGTCATTATTCACTATATTTGTTTTCAGAAAATAAAAATAAAAACAATGGTGAAAGGCTACTGTTTTCTCCTCCAAGAACCTTGGTTCATTTTTCACGAAGCTTGGGCCAAATCATCTTCTGAGACGACTGACCAAAACGGAATTGAAAAGAAAATTATGGATTTTTTTTAATGTATTAGCAATGCTTTGAGATATTAACACCAAACTTGGTACACAAGATCCTTGTCCTTTTCAGAAGTTGGTTTTAAAACTGTTCAGTCAGGGGGTTGTCCAAGTCAGCCATTTTGGATGTTGGCCAACTTAAATAAAACTAAAAAACTACTTGCTTGCTATTTTCCTGACTCTCTCTCTCTCTCTCTCTCTCTCTCTCTCTCTCTCTCTTCTTTGTCAGCTACATTGCTCTTTTTGTCTGATGGATCATTTCTGCTCTGTAGCTTTTGAGGCCCTTTGTCCCAACTGCACCTCATTAGCCTCAAAGTCACACCTGCCCCAGAGACACAATCGCCCTCTGAGAGCACTGTGTTGCCTCTGTTCACAGATCTGTGCCCGCGGTACTACTTCGTAAAGTGAGTTATCACTTCAGTGTTTTGTGATGCATCTTTCCTTGAATGCTGGAGTCACCCAAAGCTTTGTTGTGTCTGTTTTCATTCTAAGTGTTTCTTCCTATTAGACTTTTTTATGTAATAAAAGATAAAAAATTTCAGTTAATGTACTGATAAAACTGATAACAAATACTTCCCTTTTTCTGACTCATCTTTGCTAATGAAAAATCATTGTCAGCAGGTAGCCTATGGATTAGCAAATAAGTGGTAAACTCTTCTGGAAAGTAAAATAAAATCTATGGTGTGGCTAGACTCAACATACTTTTGGGGGCTTTTCCACCATCTTTTGTGTCTATGGCATCACATTTTTGTGTAACCGGTTGCATGAGGCTCTATAAAGCAAGCTGTGAGCAAGACAAATGGATTTTTATTGGAAAGAAAATTGAGACATCCTGTTGGCCAGAAAGAAATGTAGCAAACCCAAGTGCTGTCTTGTGCTTTTTGACAATTCTTCTGCCTTTATAAATAATCAGTCTATTTAAAAGCCTTTCGTGTGCATATTAACAGCCACCAATTACTTTATCGCAAAGAAAACATTCATTCAAATGTCTAAATTTTTGCATGTTGTGCGTGTGTGAGAGAGGGTGTGTTGAGCTTTTTGTGTTCCTTTGGCATTTATTAATCGACAAGTAGGTTAGATCGATGCGTTGGAGTAGCTTGTCTAAAACAAACCGTCTTAGACCTGATATTGCAATTCAGTGGAAAAACTAAGCTGAACCGTGGCGAAACAAGCAAACCCATACCAAACAGTGGAAAAGCTGCTCTACGGATAAGAGTGCTTTATTATGAACAAAGTGTGAAGGTTGCATTATCAGAGCAGTAGCACAGCTGGGCAGAAGGTATTGTTCTGCAAAAAATAATGCAAACAACACAGTGTGCTGTGTTCTCCAGACAGTACCAGTGACTCATGACAGTAGTTAATGAAAATTAAAGTCAAGCTGAACATCTCCCAGTCCCTGTAGTCACTAAGGATCTCATTTATATATTTTGTGTGTACATAAAGCAGACCCAAAATAGAAAGATAGCACAATTTATATTTCACCTTGTGAAGTGTCTGAAAGTTCAAACAAAAATCCACCAGCGTTTTTGCCATTGAGATCGCTGAAAATCTGCTCAGTTTTATCTATTGTCCTTTATTTTGGTGCAATTTAATGGTTAAAATTTGGTTTAGTTTTTCATTTGGGGGCATTTTAAGGCTAAAGATTTCTGACACTGGTATTTTGAGAATTTTCTGGTAAAAAGTTTAAAATATAAGCAACTGTAAAACTAATACTTGTTTTCCTCACTCTGTTGTAAGGGTTACAGTTGCTTAGCCTTTTGAAGGTATTTTTAGAGTACAGATACTGGGGGAGATTGATCCAGAGCTCTCGATTCATCTGGCACCAGCGTGAGCAAACCGATTCACTGGAACTTTACCCATTTTATACAACCCAGTTAAGTAGCTAATCAGAAGAGCCAATCACAGAGTCAACCCTGAAAACAAGCCACAAAATTAAGTCTGAAAATTAACTTACACAATCATTGTTTATTCTCAATTGTAAAATTGTAGGATCAAGTCCAAAAATTTTATGAAATACTCAGCAATAAACACATGTTCAAGTATTTCCTCTACCATAGTCATCCAATTCTTATAATAACTTGATAACATAACGTTTTTTCATTGTAACATGTTACTTAAAAAGAAATACGCTAACATTTCAGTTAATTCCTCATCTACGCATCCATCAAATCCCTCATCAGTGTTTTCGGCATCAAGCACACACGGTTTCCTCTAGTCCTTTGTCTGAGTCGGTCTCGTTGTTGTCATTACTGTGCGGCATGTCAAAGGCTATTGTATATCCCTTTGCAAGGTGCACGACTATGGTAGCAGTGATGCTACGAACATCCATTCACTATTAAGAATGTATCGTACCAAAATCGTAATAAACATTCTGACCTAATTTTAAGCAATCAGCATTCAAATAATAGGTGCACTGGAATATAAGAAACACTGGTTTCCTGGGGCCAATCATGATTCATGGTTCACAAGAAACTTGGAACACTGCAGACATTCTCTGCCTTGACTATCATGCCTCAAGGCTTGGTTAAGGGTGTACAGGCACTCTTTGCTCTGTACACTGTTAATCTTTTAACAATTTCAAGCAAGATCTGTCCATCATACCTTTTTACAGGTGTTAATAAATGAGAATCTACAGAAAGGCAGCAAAGCCTCATCCAGGGCTGTGACTGAATGGAACCAGCAGCACAGCCCTGCGGGTGGACAGCTGCATCAGGCCATTCAGATGGGGCTCTTTGGGACATGCATATAAGGTTTGAACTTGTAAGAAGACACTGCTACATCAGCAAGTTGCCATGGCAATGTCATTCCCCATTTCATTGTCTTTTACCCGTGTCTTCTTGCAAGGTTAGAAGGTCAAAACATCACAGAGCTGTAAGACTGTCGTTTCTTAACATCGATGCCTTCTTTTATGAATGTTAGATTTTCAGTGTTAAAAAAAGTACTTGGGTTGCTTAGAAAAATCTAAATTTTCAACAAAAAAAAGCCAGTCTTTATTGGAGAAATGTTTGAGATTATACACAATATTTAATCAGCATCCTCCTCATAACAGAACAGAAATAATGCATCAAACCACTTACAGTGCACAATGGGGAGATTTTGGACTATGTTCCAATGTTTAATTTCCTCCTCTGCTTCATGTGCCATTGTGCCATTGTTTTCAACCTTATGGGCTGTTAATTATTTCTAGATTATGAACTCCATCTTCCAGAAAACTTTTACGACGATTTACAACTACCTCTGTGCTTATATGTCGTCTTGCATTTACAGTCTGTAATAAAATCAATTTATTAATCTTCCCTAATTGTTTTTGCCATCGAGGACATTTGAAAGGTGAAAGGTGCCTGCGTCACACATAATGTTCCTCTAGGAGTCCCTTCCTGTTTTTTTTGTGCTCTGTCTGATCAAAAAAGGAAAGGAGAAAACAAAAATAAAATTGCAGTTCCCTGAGCAACGAAACAAACCGTATCAACATCAGTTACAAAAGGGACCATGAACACTCATTAGGTTTTCTATATAAACACCAGAGGTGTTGGATGATGTTCATTTTCAATAATTTGGTGTCGGATCAGGTTTTTGTGAATTGAATCCCTTTGAGATGAAGATAATCTGGTTCTGTTGTGAATTAAGGAGCCTAAATAAAATGCAAGGTTCTTACCTTTCATTAAAAAAAAGGCTTTTTACCATGACTTAAAAATGCTTAAATTGTGCTCAATCCCCTCCAGTTAAATCCACAGTGCTATACACCATGAAAACTACTTATTTTAGCCTAGTACTACAATAATGCGCTAAATCAATGGTGAAAAAGACAACAGATTAATGACATTACTGTAATCTTGTTACATGTTAAGAAAAGTTTTCACTGGCATTGTAAAATGCAGCCTGATTGAACATTGTGTTTTTAAGCAAATCTTTGGCAACAACAGTCGAACCTTTAATCATATCCAGTAAAACAGGGGTCTTCAAATCACAGTTTTGATTTAACCAACCCACTTAATTGCACTAATTAAGGTTCTCCTGACATAGCAAGTATGACACGATTACCGTTTTCATCAAAATAAAAGTAACATCACTGTCCAAAAAAAAAATTCTACATCTTTAAGGCTATGACTGATTTACATGCGTTGCCATTTGAATTCATTCAGACTCTTATGGGAATGATAAATTAAGGTCTTGGAGCTGAGCTATAACAAATTACCATTCACCAGCCACTATCTTTTCGCGTTAACAACATTAACCACGAATACATACACAAATCAACTGCTAGCACCGCAGTCATGTTTATTTTTTTCTTACCATGAGTTTGAGTTTCATCTGTTTGTTTGAGATCTTATGTTTCCCCTGGGGAAAGCCATGTCTTTGAAAGTTGTTGATGCACAATACTGCATACTTTCTTTCTATCAAGCTCAAGGAAGCTCAAACGCTCTCTATCAAAGACTGGTTTCTTTTGCCTTTTTAATGCTAGGCCTATTAGCGTTTTCCATGACATCTCATGACAATCTCAGTTGTGTAACTTTGAATGAAAAGCTTCTTAGGAAATTCCTGGAGTGTGCTGGTGTGACTTCAGTGTTTGACATTGATTATAACTATGTGTTATTGCTCAGCCAGCATGTTTTTCTCATCTGCAAGCACCTCCTATGTCCTTCCCATAGAGAAAGGAGCAAAGCACACTGTGTAGAGGGAAAAATTAGCTTAGCTGGGATTTCTGCCAGGCAACAAGCAACCTTGAAGGAATTCCAATTAATTGACCCTCCTTTTCTCTCCGCCCATGCAGAATAATGTTAACATGATCAACTGAGTCAAACAGAGCTGTTACCCAATGAAATATGTGCTTGTTCACCTGTGAGGCATTTGAGATGAAAAGTAATTGAATTGAGTCTTGTAATGAATGTCACTTGTGATTAGAAGTTGCGATTAAGGGCAGTTGTGGTCTGGTGGATAAGGAGATCAGCTTTCGGCTGATCGGAAGGTTGCTGGTTCGATCCCCAGATCCACCGAGTTGAAGGTTTGTTCACTGCTGTGTGTGTACACTGGGATGGGTTAAAGGCAGAGTAAAAATTGCGGGTATAGGTCACTCCATATCTGGCCGACTAGTCACTTTCACTTTCCATAGGCATCAGATGTCGCTGCAAATGAACACGTGAGCTAAGGTAAATGACACACCATGATATCATGTGTTTGAGCTTCCATTTTGGGCAAGTGGCAACACATATAATACATATATAAAACAAATGTAATTCCTCAAATTAAGCCAGTTATCTTGTGACTTCATTTTGACAGGAAAAATGATCAATCAAAAAATGAACAATCACTAAATGTTTTACCAAAGTAACAAGTAAGCTGTGTTTTGAAGAACTGTGTGTCTTATGGTGGTGGGGGTGGGGTATTTTGTGTAAAAGAAGGCTTTTTCATTTTATCATTCATCTTTGTCTTTTTGCCACTCTCAGCTAAAAGCTTTGTTCACACTAAAAAAGAAACAAAAATTGCAGATGAGAGTCGATGAGAAAATGCTAGTGCGCATGAAAAGCATGTTGGGAGGAACAGTTTTGTGATTGTGGGAGAAATAAAGAATTCAGAATTTGGAAAAAAAAAATCTAACTTTTGATAGAAATATGCATCTCCTCACCAATCTGCTTGCTTTAGACTAGTGATGTGTTGTCCACAGAAAACATGGATAACACACAGAACAGTGGAAGTCTACACAGAAAGGAGTTACGCTGTATGGACACCTGCTGGTGTATGAAGGCACACAAACCTTTTATCAAGCACAAGATCTAAATGGTTATTGCTCCTAAGAGAGTCAGTGAAGAGAAGGAAAGTTTCAAGTTTTCGATCTACATTGGGAATATAATGACACTGTTATCTTTAACTGCTAAACTAGCATTTCACTGCTTAGGAGATACTGTGTTTTTGTAGTTGAAGCATCCCGAAAGAAGTGAAAGATATTGAGAGAATCTTATATGAAAGATGGGAGAACAGAGGCTGAAGCTACTCCTCCATGAACCCAGCTATTTTGTTGTGTGGCCTGGGCAGATTTTGGAGAGCAGATGCAACCTGCAGTTTTTGTGGTCACCTTTTAGTGCGATCAAAACTTGCAGTAAGAATGTATTGTGCTGTTGCAAACATGCTCTTAAAATGCCTTCATTCTCTCACTTTAGTGCTCAAACCTTTAAATGTAGGTTAATCTGTCAAAACTCGTTGGCTGGAGATTTTTTTTCTTCTATAAATTTGGTTCTTTTCAGTAAACTTTTAAGATTTTTTGGAATTTACTATTGACAACATTCATAAGTGTTTAGTAGGTGAACTGTGGTTTAAATCACATCCATGTTAGCTTCAGTGGTATTGGCTCAAGGTATTATATAAGAGTAAAATAGTAAAGCATTCATTGTTTGTCAAGGTCAGTTTGCTCTTTTGATGGTGGCTCTGCACATTCTGAGCTGGTTTGTCCTGATAAGAACATTTATCAGCTGCTTTTTCTTTTAGGAATACATTTTCATCTTTTGTTGGTTGTTTCTAGGTTTTCTTAAGGAGACTTGTATTTATTTATTTATTTTTTTTTTTATTACATTTTTTTTTTAATTTTTTACATAAACAAAAACAAAATTTCACTTTTTTCTAATGATGGGTCCTTTTTTTTGTATTTAAATACGTTGTAGGTAAGGCTAATTGAATGTTGTACAAGTCAAAAATTGCAAAGACCCAAGTGGTTGAGAGTATGAATAATTCAAAGCATCAGTGAAAAGGCCTAATTGAAAGTGAAGTGAAATTTTGATAACTTTGTTGTTTTTTTGTATATTCCTGCCTTGTTATTTTTTTTTAAACAATATCGTGGTATTTGACAGTGTTACTGTATTTTTTTGTTGCGTGACTAGGTGTTGACTCCATTTCCTAATAATTTGCAGAATAAATACTGCAGTTTAGAATGAGCAGGCTAGTATTTGCTTGAGGTTTAATGGTCTCACTGAATGCTGCTGTTCCCAAAGAGATTATGGTGACATTTGTAATTGTAATGAGGTGAAAAAATCTAAATAAATGTCTGTTGCAGTCAAAAAGCACTTTAATATGCAGGTTTTGTAAAGTGAAGAAATTCAGGCTGGTTAAATTGAGTTAAATTAAATGTAAGTGTTCCCTGTAACTGCAAAGTGAAAACTCCTTCACTAAGGCAACAATAAATAGTTTGGAAACAGCTAAATACAGAAGATGTCAAACTTTTCACTTTGTGAAGCATTAATAGTATTGCTTTAATTTCAACTAGGTAAAAATTCAAGTAGAATTTAAACAATTTTAATAGTTTTTTCTTGTTATAGACAGTCTGCTTTGCAAGCGAGACTTTGAGTGACAGCTAAAGGTCTCCACACACTCTGAGTAGCAACTGCTCTGCAATTACTGCTAGAAGGGACTGCCCCATCTCATCTGCCCGCTTGTCTGCTCCTGAGGTCAAAAATTAGTGCACAGATCTTCTGCTGAACACTAGATGACTCTTCAGTAAACAGCAAGTGAACTCGAGCCACAGGGTGGCGCATTTGGTAATATAAAAGAGGAGCAAACTCGTCTGTAAATATAACCCAAAACAATTCATTTTCTGGCAAACAAACCATTTATAACATCTTCAGCTCCTCCAGTTTTATTTCTAGTTATTTTCTTGCTTGCTTCTCTGATATAGAGACTACATGAGTCTCCTGTCAGAGATCGGAAGACAGCACTTTCACTGCAATTGAAAGCATTCATTCACTGAAAATAACGTTCCCTTATTATTTAATGAAGCTCAAAAACAGAAAAAAGTCAGTGAAATGCGGCACACACTTAATTCAAGGATTTTAGAATGTTCTTTGCATTGAAATAAAGAAAACATGATTTTCCTCATTTGAAGCAGTTCTTAGATGCATGACTCACTGGTGCGTCTAGTGAGAAAAAAATGTTCTTTCATCTGCTAATGAAACAAAAACTCTCAAAAAGAGAAAGGCGACCTGTGTGTTTCAGGTGTTTACGAACAATTACTTTACTGATAAACACAGACTGTCTTCTTTCAGTCTTTTTTTTCTGGGTTCATCTCATGGGGTATTGTGTGTTGTTTGCACCATCAATTGGCGAGACTCGTACCTTCAGTCTGAGCAGGGAATCAATCACAGCATTTTGACGCACTGCTTGAAAAAAAGTCACAAAGTCACATGAGCGTGCAAGTACTTAGATGAATCCACTGCAGTGCAGCCCCTGCTTGAAGGAGACATGTAGAGACCATAAGTCATGCTTTGAGTTGCAGGGCCAACAACCTGCAGATGTGGAAAAGCACATGATCTTGGTTTCATATTCCAGGACGTGGTTATGAAGCAGATTGCCGTTTTTGTTTAGTTAAAAGAAGTAACTGGCTCAAACTGAAGAGATTTGTTGCAGCAGATTGAAAAATGTGTGTTAATTGAAGAGCTAGCCACTGTTATTAAACAAGGGATATCTTTGGAACACTGGCATCTAGCTAGCTAGACATTTCAGTAGAATTATGGTTTCTTTGCGTTCACATAAATACATTGCTCTGAGCGCAAAACACGCCGATAACGAATGTAGACCTTTTAAAAGCCTTTTATTTGCCAGTTTTTTTACTTTTATAATTCAAAAGCATTAGCAAACAATACATTTCTAAATTAAGTCAAATTAAAAATTATTCATTCATTTGCTTTTGTAAATTTGTCACTCCATTTTCTTTTGTATTTCCCATTACAGATCAAGATCACCTAACCCCATGAAGATCAAAGTCACCCTGTCTTTTTATTTCATGGTGTGGTCTGTGTCATGGTGCCCTGTTGTGTAAATGTGCACATATTAGCAAGATGCCATGCAAGGACAGCAGACAAGAGTCTACACCAGCATAGTCCTGTTTACTTCAAACAAAGTCACTTATCTGTCTCCTTCAACTCAGTTGTCCTTGTTATATAACCTGTGAGGGCACTAGCCAAATATTCTGCTGTACAGAGACAGATTAGAGGTCAGACCTAATCAGTTTACCACACTGATCTCAGTTCAGGCAACAAGCAGCCAGATTTGAACAACTGTTAAGCTTTGACCAATTACACGCATGTTTTCTGGACCAGAAGTTCTTTTAAAGCAAGTCTGTATAGTTAGCCTCGGGGCTATTTCCAGTCATGCAACAGAGCTTCAGACTGCCTAAATGGATAAAGGCTGATTTCTACTGAAGTGTCAGCTAATGCTGATGCACTGCAGAAAGTATCATTAATACGATCTGATTAAAATGATCTGATATCTTAGAATCTTTAGATTGCAACCTGTTCATATTCTTTGAAAGCATTGTCTAGTGCATACTAGTTTTTTTCATTCTTTATTAATTAAACCGTAGATTGAAAAGTACTTTTTATGTAGTATGAATTGAGTTTTGACCTTTACATCCCTTTACATTATATTGTAAAACACTTGTGACTCACCTCACCAGTTGTACCTCATCCCTCTCTTTTGCTGCTACTGCTTGTTGCAGATTTTAAAAAGTGCTAGGATTTAATAATATTTTGCTGGAAGAAAGGTATTCTTTAAGTATTTGTATATTGATTTTATATTGATTTTTTTTTTTGTCAAGTGTCAAGAATTTGCTAGATTTGTGTTTCCCAAATCAGGTCCTTTCATTGCTGGTTTTTGAACAGTATATTTTCTAGCATTAAATCATAATACATATGAACTTTTTGTTTACTAAAGTAAGGGTTATGTGGCTCGAATTTAATGAGGTTGCTTTTGTCTTTCAGCCATTATGTATGTGATGGGGGCGCTGGGGCCAGCTGCAGGATACCTGCTGGGAGGTGTTCTCATTGGCTTCTACGTGGATCCCAAAACCATCATCAACTTCGACCAAAGTGATCCACGGTTTGTAGGCAACTGGTAAGAGCTGTTCTTTCAGTAAAAAGTTTTTTTTTTAATTTAATGAGTTTGTTTATTTGTTGTTTGAGCTGTGTCAGCATCTTAAGCCATGTAATGTTAGACAGTTATAAAACATTAAAATGTATAAAACTTAAAATACTCTAGTTAAAATAAAATGATAAAACACAAAATGTTTATGGGTAAGACGTTATAATTGTAACTTTGATCAAATTTAGAAAACATTATTTGATAAACATCAATAAAAATGTAGAGTATAAAAGCCCTTTCTATCTCCGGAAAGTGCATTACATTTAAATAATATTTGTTTGATGGATTCCGGTGGTCCAAAACGCAGACATGATGGCTGGTTTCTCCCTGTAATAAAAAAAACAGTGTAAGTCTTGAGTGACCAATTCTGCATCTAGTAAAACAACTTGTGTCTGGATTTAAGGCTTAAATCTGTTCTACTAGGGCTTAGTGATATGACCCAAGAAAAAAATTCCAGCTGAAATTAAACTTCAATGTTTTAGTTTGTATAGTAAGTCTAGCATTAAGGTAAAAAAGAGGACCTTATTAGAGTAAACCAGTTTGTCCTCAAGCATGTACCTTAAGAGCAATATCATAATATTTTTATTTCAATATTAAATTCCCTTTTCCCATTTAATTTCCCAGGTGGAGTGGTTTTCTCCTATGTGCTTTTGCCATGTTGTTCGTCATCTTCCCTATGTTCACATTTCCCAAAAAACTGCCCCCACGTCACAAGAAGAAGAAAAAGAATGGAGGGGACAGCACGCCCAATGAAGACGAAGTTCTGAAAGAGAAATCCAGCGGCAAAGGCCAGACGGTTGCATCATCCATGGGTTTTGGGAAGGACATCAAAGGTTGGTATCTGATGGAGCAGTCATGATGGGAAGCTTGCATAAAGACACTGTTTTGTTTTTAACAAGCAGGAGATTAGCAGATACTCAAGCTTGACTCATAATAGGGGTTGGCGATATGGCCCTTTATTAATATCACAATATTTTTGGGAGTTATCGCTATAACGATATGCGACAATATTTTGGATGTCAAAATGTTCAATACAAATTTAATTTTTTGTTTTATTTCAGGCCTACACATTAAATGCCATTACTTTATTCTCATAAAACACACACTGCACCTTATAATATAGAACTGAACATGCTAACAGAATTAAAATAAAAGTTTCACTTCAAATATTCAGGTAAATATCATACCATTATCTTCCAGAAGAAATCATATATTTTTCCACCTCTGTGATTGGGTTTTAGTGAATTTGCAATAGTGATATTAAGTGTTAATGTTTGATGGCTTTATTCGTTTTATTTTTGTTTGTTTAGCTGGAATGTTCCCTGATAACATTGTTGTATAAGTACTACAGTACCCATAATTCTTAATTATACTTCTGCGTCAACACAATGAATTGCTCTCTGTGTCAGCCGAGCTTTTCCTCTCTCTTTTGGGCTTTCGCTCCGTGTTAACCACTGGATAATGAAGTAAAACTTTGAAGATAAAGGGAATAACCTTCCTTTGTTATCTGTGCTGAGTTTTAGATAGCTAGAAGTTAGCATGGTCATCCTGCCAGGTTGTGATAATGATCAGCTTAGAGACAGAGCTTCTACAGCAGTAGAAGCAGATGTATGTAAGGAGTTTTATGATGGTAAATAATCTATTGTTATACCTTTGTTGTGTTATGATGTTCTAGCAGTTGACATGTTATCACAAGAATATGGATTTTTCATGAGATATTATTTCTTTTCATTGAAGTTGTATTATTTTCCGTGAGTGGTCTGCTGTACTCAAAACACTTCCACACCACGAAGTTGATTCTTTTTTTAGTATTTAACACTTCCTCTGAACTTCGTAAAGCCCCGATAGCTCTCCAGCGCTGTTCTTTAGCATCCTCCTTTGAGTTTTGTACGGTGCATACGTGAGCTGCGAGACTTATGCAAAGTGCATGATATCAACACGTAAGAGTACCGCGATATGAAAATTTTTAACCACATTAATATTATTACCGGCATTATCCTGGATTATACGATATGGCCCACCCCTAACTCATAACATTGAGCATTCTTGGCTCCATTCATTTTGTCTTGCATGCGTGGTGGCTTGAGATGCCTCACATTAACATAAGAGCATATTAACATGCCCTACATCCCCTAATGTAAGTCGCTTTGGACAAAAGCGTCTGCCAAATGCATGAATGTAAATGTAAACATGAAGACGCTCTATAGGTTCAAGAAACAGCCAAGTCGGGTTTGAACTTTACACATTAGGCTTGTTTAATTGCAAGCATTACTGACCTCCACTGCCTGGATGCTGCTTGTATGAAACTAGATGGATGAACAGGGGAAAAATCTACAGGCTACATACAGACTGCAAAAGCTAGCAGAAGTCGGTCTCTTGTTATCACCTATAGACTGAACATCCAGGGTGATCAGTAATGATAATTTTAATTTAACTGGGATTAGTGGGCTGGCTGAAGCAAACAATGTCTTGTAATCACCTCAAATGGGTTTTCTTCACCAAACAAGCTGTCCCTCCCACTCCCATGCATTTGATTTTTTTTATCCGAGGCGACTCTGCTAAACTCTGCTATACTGGTTAAACTCTGTGTAAGTCAGTGTAGACATTCTTCTTTGAGATTACCTGCATTAGCAGTTCATGCACAAAGAGATTGGCAGGGACTATCAGACATTCTACTTTGGCCATGTTGAGCAGTAGGTGATGGTTCTTCATCCATGCAGAGATGTCATTCAGGCAATCTACTATGTGGGTAGTTAATGATCAGTCATTGAGGGGAATGAGAAGTAGAGTTGAGCAGCATCACTGTAAGAATACGTGTCTGTGGATGATTGGGGCTGAAAAAATGGTTTAGATGGAGAAAAGGACTAAGGACTGAACCCAGAAGAATCCCTTTGAGCTGTTGAGTGTTGGACACTGAAAGATCTACCAGTGAGATAGGACTCAAACCAGTCGAGTGCAGAGCCAGTGATGCCCATTGCTGATAGTGTAACAGTCAACCACCAGATCCTTCTATCCAAACACTGCAGAGGTCCAGTAGGATGAGGACAGATAATCTGGATGACCTTACAGTGCTTTCATCCTGGACAGTAGAGCAATCCCTGTGACCATTCTTGAAGCCTGATTGGTTGTCATCTAGCTTGTTGTTCTGTGACAAAAATAAAAAAGGTGGCAAAAAATCTGTCTTATAGTGGAAATCTGGAGGAAGACCTAGCAGCTTGTTATACTAATGCTCACCGCTAGGGCAAAGATTAAAAACTCTACAGCTTCAGCATCCTCCTGGACTTTCTGGCAGAGGTGTCTGCACAGCATAAGGAATTTGACGGCATGCAGGAAAAATGAAACATCATAAACGGTTTCAAAAGTGATAAATATTAATGTGGCAAACATTGATTATTTTATATTTTTTATGCTTTCAAAATCCATTATTTTAGTCTATGAAGTGGAAGCAGATGAGTAAATTAATTGGCTAGTAAAGTTTTAATCTGCATGCTTTCTACTGACTGCTGGCCTTACCGTGAAGGCTGAGAGATAACATTCAGGAGCAAGAGCATGTTCGATTATGGCTGGTTACCACAGAAACTGGACTGTAGCATTTGCCTGCTAATTAAAAGAGATGTCTAGTAGCCACAGAGAAGCATTTGGCTGAAGCCAATGGGATTAAAAAGGATTAGCCATTGAATCTTGAAGAGGCATAGAGACTCTGTGCTTGGGTTCAGCTGTACTTACTTTACTGGTGCAACAAACATCTGCTAGTCTGGATTATGACAAGTTCCAGAAAGCAGGTCATTTATTGTTATTGTGTTGATTAGTTGTGTAGCACTAACATCTTGAATAGGATGCAATGCGGAATAGTTTAACCATATTTAATGAACTAATCACTGTTAAATAAGCAAAATACAACTAATGGAAAATTGTTGAATAGAAGAATATAACAAATTAAGACTCTACAGTTTTGTCAATGATTGTCAGCTTTGATTTCTAAAGGACTAAAATTGATGTGCAAATGTGCCAGGTTTGTCTTGCTACTGACAAGATGCTTCCTTTAATGTACAGGGAAAAAAAATTTGCACCTCCATGAAAATTACTTTTACTGCGGAAATATAACCTAACACATTGGTTCATTATATAAGGAACCGTTGGCTATTTTGATTAATTACTTTTGTTAAAGCTAAAGTCTGGAGTGGTGTAAAACCTCTTGAAGGCTTAGATCATGTAAAGACTAAGACTCACCTGATTCTTTGTCTTAGTCAGCTCTAGCTTCTAAAATCCAAAGATTTTATTCTTTCCTTAACTGCATTGAAATTGAGGGCAGGCAAGCTCCTAATGCTCCATTTACTTTTTTTTGGTAATATCCAAAAAGCACGCTGAGAATACACTATTTACATACAGAGTCTGATCAGAGGCAACCATGATGGTAACAAATAATATATTAGTAAGAGAACTGAGATGAAACGAGTTAGAATTTTGAGTAACGGGACAGTTAAGAGATGCTGCGATGGTTATTTTTACCTTTAAATATGTTTCCTTTATTTATTTCCTGTAACAAGCACATTAAAGTCTCTTTTCTCCAGTGAGTGTCTGTATGAAACTGTATTTAAGTTGGGCTCGATGATGACAATGTTGCATGACAGTTAGGAGTGGGCCTAAATAATATCATAATATTTCAGGGAAGTTTGAACAACAATATAATGAAATATTTTTATTGAACATTTTAAAATACAAATATTCTTTCAATTTCAAGATCATATTGTGCATGGTTAGTGTCATAACTATATTTGCACTAAACACACGTTCCATCTTACTTGAACACTTTGTACACAAGTGTTGCTCACTACAGCGTGCATGGCAGTTCATACTGTTGATATTTTGCCACATTCCTAGATGTAGCATGTTATAAATTTACAAGCGTGATCACAATCTAATAGCCAAATATACATTTCCTAATGGCATCACAAAGATGCATAAAACTTAATAGTCTTTGTTTAGTTATTCAGTTGAACAGCTTTGATAATGTTTACTGCTATCGGTAGACATGCACATTTGTGAAAAGTGAAATGTGGCGCAGTGGTAGAAGTTGGCCGTCTTGTAACTGAAGGGATGACCGTTCGATCTCCACCAGGTTAATTCTGCTGTTGTGGCCATGGTCAAGCCACTTCAACCGGATTGCCTGGTATGGATGGGTGGTGACTCTTGGGTGTGTTTGGTGGTGGGTGGGCACAAGGCATGAAATGGCAGCCACGTTCGGTCAGACTGCCCCAGGGTTGAGGGCTACCAATGTAGCTTATCACCTGAGTGTGAATGTGGAGTGAATGAATAATGCTCTGTAAATTGTAAAGCGTCTTTGAGCATCTGGACAAGCACTGTATAAATTAACAGCATTGCTTGTTTCCTTTCATATATTTTCAGATTTGGAGAAAGGCTTGGAAACCATTGGCAATGTTGGTCTACTGCATCTATATTTTGTGCCTAAAACAACATCCACATCACCAAAGTTTCTTCATTTTGGGGATTTGAAAAAAACATGAGATTAAAATTTATACCTTAACAACTTTATCGACATTATCATGGTCAATCCCATACCCATAGTGACGTTGCAATAAAAAATAGATTCAGGACCACATATGAAACCAGTTTGGATTTAAAACAATCAGAATTGAGCAGTTCCGACTGTCATGAAAGTATAGGTCACATATGGGCAAAATAAATCAGCACATCTTACTTTGATAGCAAACTTAACATAGCATTTGACCCCTGACTAGGAACCGGAATGGATAAAACTAAATCTGTGTTAACTTGAGATTTTTTTCTATTTTCACTGAACAGATCTTCCCAAGGCTGCAATAAGAATCCTCAGCAACATGACCTTCCTGTTTGTGAGTCTGTCCTACACAGCCGAGAGCGCCATAGTCACAGCCTTCATCACCTTCATCCCCAAGTTCATCGAGTCTCAGTTTGGAATCCCTGCCTCCAATGCCAGCATATACACAGGTACATGAGCAGCAGTCACGGTACCACTTAACACCTCTATATCCGAGCCCCCTCTTGTGACATCACACCCCATCATCACATTAACAGACGCATGCTAAAAATGCGGTGCGAGGAAAGCACCACATAAGATGTGAGTGACTCACTTGTATCTAAGGAGGCATTGCTTACCAATATTATACTAGTCGTCTAAATAAATCCCCAGTAACGTCTTGCTCTCAATCTCAGATAATTATTGAGCATGCATATGTCCAAATGTCTGCACAGATGCTCTCTCGTAAGGAAACCCGGAGACTGGCCAAGATGCTCACTATTAGGATTGTACAGTCAGCACAGGTCATTGCCCTTTTAATCTGAATATGTACTAAATTAACATAAACAAAATAATAAGAATAGTGGAATTTCCAAGGAAACTGTAATTGTAAAGCACATTTCATACACAAGGTACTGTAAATGTCTTCTTTTAACAAGAAAATAAAGGTAAAGTAGTCAAAATTAGAAGCTAGATATAGAACTTTAAATGTGATTTCAAGAGCCATGTATATATGCATCATTTTGATGCAGTGAAACCTCACCAGCTACAACCCATGGATAGACGTCCCTCACTCATGGACACCTGGTCAGCACCTGACACGATGGCAAAATTATGTTTTATTGATACTACAGGTACCACAAAGCAAGACAAGTACCTATGTGTTCTCTTATCTCAACAGTTATCTTTTAGTGTAGGAATGGTATTATGTTCAGGACACTAGCATTATTTTAAGTTATTCCAGATCAAATTTTTAAAATGCATACTTTTAATCCCTTATTCCTCTCGTCTTTAAAATAAGCATTAGAAAGATATTTTCTCCTTTTATCTCAACTCATATATTTCCATTATGTAAAATGAGGCTGGGCTCTCATGTCTTAAAATTATGGAGCCAAATGTGTAAATCAAATCTTGTTAGACTCTCTCCCAGAGACAAGATATGTTTATCTGAGTAGTAATGATTGCTGTAATTTAATTAACATTTTCTCTTGATTGCTCAACAAGTGTATTTGCACATTTTCATGACAAAAATCCAGTAACAGGGTGAAATATAAGTCTTCAAAGCTCTACTTTTTACTTTCAAAGCATCAGAATGAGCTTGTTTGTGTCAAGTAACTATACTGTATAATCCCATTTACCCTTGACAGGCCAAGAATTTTTTATTCATAAATAGAGAGGAATAAAAATAACTTTATTAAATGTTATCTAAAGGTAAACGTAATACTTACGTTCAATTTTTATATAAAAACCATGTTAATTGGAAAGGTGGGATGCTGTCGAGATGTTGCTGACAATGGTCCAAGCTGTCACTCAGAGTGTTTGTGTTTGCTCAGGCACATGAAAAAATAGAGGGAACATTGGTTAGCACCCATTGGACCTCATGTATCATAGTTACTTTAAAATTTCACATTGATGCTCAGATTGAACTTGCATTTGTGAGTTTCTCCCTGTAGGAATGAATGCTGGTGTAAGTACATTTAGCTGGTTTATATCCTTAGGTGTCTCTTAAAAGCCTTGAAAAGAACCTATGAAGTAAATGTTCAGCAGGTTTACAACTGGTTTATCAGCAAGCTGTAATTAGCTGTAGCAATGTTTCTTTTGAACTAATTTCCTCCAAAATTACTATAGCTTAGTCTTTGCCAAAAATGTGACCATTTAATTAGCATTTTATGTGTTTTTGGTAGGGTTTTTTAAATAATAGCATCAGGAAATTGTATAAAAAGTAATATAGAAAGTATTTTGATTGTATTATTTTTGTTACTATTACAATACAACTCAACAATACGGCATAAAAAACTATATAAAATACACTGTTGACGAAGATTCTAACAATGAATGAATGAGTAATGAAGCATCACTTCCATGTTTGATTATTCTGTATTTGTCTAAAAACTGATTTATTATTATTTGTTAATGTGCCTCTGAACTTGTTGCCAGGATAAAATTAATGTTATAGTTATTCTGGCTATTTGCTCTGCTTAATTGATTTCAAGGAGAAAAACGGTCTGGAGTTGTTGGCTCAGAAACTGTGTTGCTCTGAGTGGAGATTTGTCTAAGATTCCTAGTTAATCAGACTGTATAAAGCTAGATTTACTCTTCTGTGATGAAGTAAGACTCTAACTGTTGCAGAAGCTCTGCACGCACCCATTTGTAAATAAAGCATTTATAGCTGTGCACTCCATCTGCACTAACTATGCTCTGATCAATACAGATTTGATAAAATTGCCAACTGGTAGCAAACCAAAACACAACACAGATACGAAAAACAGGTTTTATTTACCTTATCATAAATTGTTTCAATATAAGTTCTTACTAACATCCGTTGCTGCTGTAGAAGCTCTGTCTCTAAACTGATCACAGCGCAGTGGGATGACAATGCTAGTAGCTTCTAGCTAGCTAAAACTCAGCACAGATAACAAAGGAAGGTTATTTACTTAATCGTCAATGTTTTATATCATTATCCTGCATTTAACACGGAGCGCAAGGGATGTACATCCCCAGAAAGAGAGAGCACTGCTCCGCTTCACCCAATCACAGAGCTTGTGGTCTGCGAAGCCTCGATACGAAGTTATGCATGTCGAGCTTCGCAGAGGGTCACCCTGAGGTCTGCGTCATTATGGCAATTCGTCGAGTTGACGCATAAGTATAAATCCATCTCTGAGGCCTTTTGATATGTCTGTTACAGCATTCAGATAGGCCAGGAAGAGTTTTGTTAATTCAAGCGCCAGCACTGTTTTCAGTCTGTTCACCTGGAAACTAGTCGCAATAACAAAACAAAACATTTACATTTGCAGTCCAGTTTTCACACTAATTAGTTTCAGTGAGGTCATCATTTAGCTAGTTGGAATTTTAACTGCAATATACTTACTACTTTAAATTATAATGCATCAAACTTTTGGATTATAAAAAAAGTATTTGAATTCCAGTAACTAATAACTAATGTGTTACTGGCCAACACTTCGCATAGCAGACAGAGTTTCTATGGTGACCAAAAGGTGCAAATAAAATTTAAAACAAAGTTGAAAAAAAAAAACAATTACAAATAGAAGAATAATTTTAATAATATATATATTAAAAACACACACATTTGCAACCAAATAAACAGCTCACAGTTTGGAGCACTAGACTGTAAACTTTACATTTTGTTTAATTTTTGGTTGTTTTTAGCTGTGCTAAAGGTTTTGTTTTGCCATTTAGTGGAAAACAATGCAACCCGATTCCAAATTTCTACAGTTCATGTTATATAAGTATTGAGAGTTTGAAATAGACATGGAAGACATCGTCCATATCTACTGCAGAGTGTTCTTGAACAGTTTTTTTTTTTTACAGTAACCAGAATGTTTTTAAGAAGATTTGTGCGTCTATATTTATATGTTATATACAGTGAGTGGTCAAGTCACACTCAGGGTTGCTTTAATATCTAAGAAAGAATAACACCTTAATTTTATCAGCACAATGTATACATGTTCATATCTAAAAAAGATTTTAAGGTTTTGTGACTATTTAAAAGGCAGATCATATTTTACACAAGATTGAATGCTTGTTTATGGTGTTTGACAACCCTGTAAAAAAATCTTCACCAAAAATCTACGTCCACAGAGCTGTTAGTTGGCTTTGGTCATTAACACCCTGCTTGGCTCTACAGGAATAGTATAATGCCCGCTAGATGTCCTAGGATGCCCTCCTCAACACAGCCTCACAGAAGCTCTGCAGCAGCTGTGAACAGTGCTGCTGAATCTCCCAGGACACCTTTTCTAGCAGATGCTGGGACTCCTCCAAACAAAGTGCGTGTGTGAGAGCAGGGATTGTTACTCAAAACAGAAGATGTTCCTGTTTGTTTAAAACAAGTCTGTTTTCAAAAAGCCAAAAGCACTCCGAGTCCCCTGTTGAGAATTCTGAATGCTGCTCTCTTATAGGGATGTGATTTAGCTCTGCAAATCAGCTTATGAAGTGTGATGTATAAGTGGCATATAGTGTAATAGGAGATGCATTTTTCTTCGGACTAGAAGACAAATGCCAGTCATTTCATTCACCAGATTGGCACAGATGTTTTGTTTTTGTATTTCCTAAAAGGTTTTAGTGTCGTACATAGAACATACACAAGTAGCTTTGTGATTTTATTTTTGTTTAGAGAAAATGCATGGGTTAGACTTTATCACAATCACCAACACTCCAAAGTGTAACCCACAAAATAGCAAAGAGAGTAAGGCTGCGTTCATACTGCAGATCTTAATGCTCAATTTCGATTTTTTTTTTAATGTAATCTCACTTTTTTTTGTTCGCAAGTTAATTTCCAAATGGAGCCACAATCATAACAAGAAGACAAAGAATAAATATTTATTAGTTATATTGCTTTCTGTTAAGTAATAAGTCAAATATTTTCTTCCACTGACTGCTCTTTAATCCTTCTTCTGCAATGATTGATTTATTTGCAAAGCAACCTCAGTCTGAACAGCCAGGATGCATTTATCTTACTTTGGGTGGGAAGTTTCAAAACAGATATTAATCATATTCAGGAGCTGAAAAAAAAACTGATTTGAGCTGGTCAGACTGTCCTGAAAATATCTGATACAGGTTATATATAAGCAAACAAAATGTTGGGTCACTTTGAGCTGCAGTCTGAAAGTAGCCTAAGAAATTAACATTTTTGAAAGTTTCATTTTGGAAGGGAAAAGGCTCAGCGAAGATAGAGTCTAGAGAACTTTCAGGATACAGTGTGTAGAACTTTCAGGAAAATGAAAGCTTACAGAAAATACCCGTAGTCATTCTTGAAATATATATTTATCATGACAAGTGATTCTTACTCACCAAGCCCACTATATCTTGTAATTTTTCATGTGATTTTTTTTTTCATTCAGGAGAAGAGAAGATGGTACTTATACTTATATTTATTTTATTTTGTTGCTGCAAGGTTATCAGGAAGTTGCTAATAAGGTTTATATATAATATTTATTATTGCATATACAATATCTACATAACTACCTACATAAATAGCCTCGGGGTATAGTAAAATCAAGTATTGACTGTTGAGCAGTGATAAGTTTTAGGATCTCTTGTTTTGATTATAAGAGCTCTGCCGTTTTCTTTTAAAACTGACTTTAAGTCTGACTGAAAAAGCGAAGCTGAGTTAGATTATTAGTTGCAGATTATATACTGCGGTTATTTAGATTAATTTTAAAAGGGAGCAATGCTCTGTTTTGTTTTTGTGTGAAGTGCATGGTTTTTTTTTACAAAACTGATGCTGGCATGTGCCAGAGGAATTACACAGTGACCTGGCACTGCCAGCGTCAGCTCTGACTTTCAAATGCCTGGCTGTGAAGGCAGCACATGTGGAAACATCTCCACCATCTCTCCCTCTCTCTCTCTCTCTCTCTTTCTCTCACTAATTCTTATCGGCTCATGAAAGTCGTTTACTATATCAGTGCATATCCCAGGGCCTTTATTTTGCTTGAATTTGTTTGTTTTTTCAACCATCGAAGGTTTATGTCTACAATAGTCCTGCATGCCGTTCAGGATGTGCACATTCCTTCTGGTCTTTGTGTGAGCTTCCACCTATAGAAGCCTGGCCATTCTTTCAAGACATTCCAATTTCATTGTCATATTTTTCCCAAATATGCCAAGTTTGTTCAAAATAAAGCCAACCACAAACTCAGTAAGGCTGTTTACAAATAAGTGTATAAAAAATCTGAATTTTTTTTGCAATTGTGCTTATAATTATGAAATAATATAGAGTAATTGTTATACTTGTATTGTAGACTGGATATGTGGTTTTCCAGCTGACAAAGAGTAGAATTAGCAAGGAACATGTGAGTGTTTATCAGAGCACAGCACAGCGGCAGAAAGGTTGAGACGTTTTAGAGGATGACATGGAACATACTTTTTATTTTGAGTGTTTTTAGTTAAAACATTCACTGTACAGCACAACTTAATACCACACCATAAACGTAACACACAGTGCCTCCGCTGGTGTTTTGTTAAAGTCCCTTACACATTTCCTCTGCCCTCAGTCTAATATATAAATAGATTATGACTAATCATCGTTTGATTTATGGAGTTTGTGTGCGGTGGAGATGTATATATTTTAATGCTCTTTATTTTCTCTGTTTCTTTATGATGTAGAAAGGGTCCTCAAGTTTTTTTTTTTATATATCTCAGACTGAGATGCCCCAACAGAAAGAGGAGGAGGGGTTCTTAAATTGGCCATATGTATACTTTATCAAAATAAATTACTAATAAATCTCCATACTATAAAGAAAAACTATGTGAGAAAGGCTACACATAAATGGTTGGCAAAAAAATAATTATTCGTTAACTACACACAAGTAATATATGTATACACAAAGAAATTATTTGAGAGAACCACAACTATCTGTAGCATATTTTACAAATAATTTAACTTTGTCTTTTTGTTGTTTGGGTTTGCCAGAGATTGAGAAAATATTACTAAATGTTAAAATAAAGATAACTGTTAGGGTTGCCATAGTTTGAGAATATGTGCATAAATGCTTAAAAACACAAAAGTCATGAGTTTGAGAGAAGTTGTATGTAAATCCTCAAAAGTATAAAATTGGCATAGTGCCAGAGTTTGAGAAAAGGTTCATATACACTCAAAATTATAAAAGCGATGGTTAGGGTTCCCAAAGTTAAAGAAAAACTTGTGAACACTCATAAGTGATAAAAATCGGTTGTTAGAGATTAGGAAAATGTTCCTAAATGATCATAAAATAAAATAAATAATTTGTTGTTATTTTGATTCCATTAAAAAAAATATAAAGCTAATGTTTTGTACACAGATTTAGGTTGTCACTAGCTAAAATTTTATTATTTCAAATGAAAATTATTTGCTTTTCAAAAGCGTATAAAATCCTTCCATATTACTAAATGCACTGCTACTGAAGACATATTATACAAATCAGGTTTATTTTGGATATTGCAACCCCGCTAAATATTATATTCACAAAAGGTTTGTTTTTTCTGACATTCTCTTTAGCATCTTGTTTCAATTTGCACAAATATAACTACATTTATTTACATCACCTACAACTGAAGGGAAATGAAGTTTTTTGTTTTAAAGTCACCATTTTAAATGTGATGCACTGTAATTAGAAGAGCAGAAGGTATATAATGGTAAACCGTTCTACCTTGAAGCAGACACTTCTTCTGAGCTGAAATCTAGCTTCACTGTGATGAGCACCTAGAATCAAAACAGCTCAAATGTAGATTGAAAACTTGCTCTGATTATTCTTTCTCTCTTCTCCTCCAGGTGTGATTATTGTTCCCAGTGCTGGGGTGGGAATCGTTCTGGGGGGCTACATCATAAAGAAGCTGAAACTGGGTGCCCGTGAATCTGCTAAGCTAGCGATGATCTGCAGCGGCGTCTCTCTGCTCTGTTTCTCCACTCTCTTCATCGTGGGCTGTGAGAGCATCAACCTAGGAGGAATCAACATCCCCTACACCACAGGGTGAGTCCTTCTTGCCTCTATTTCTAGTCGTCTGCCTTATAAAGCAGCATTGAGTGCCTGACAGGTCTACAGTGGTGAAACTAGCACGAAAGTGTAAAATCTGCTCAGAGAGTCAGAGATGACTAGTGTCGTAGAATATTAAACTCTCTCTCTCGTAAAAAATCACTCCTGAGGCAGGGTTTAGAACAACAGCAACAGCGGCAACTTTATTTTGTGACAAAACCTGAAATGGTGCTCTAAAGAAAAACTACGGAAAGCTACAGGTAAAGTCCAGAAGGAAGAAAGCCGGGGAAAAAGAGAGCGAAAAGTCTCCGTGCACGCAAATTTAAGCTCTCCGTAGGGGACAGGCCCATTGCTGCACGGAGACTCCACCCACTCACCCAGTCACCTCCCTCTCAGGCTAAGACATACACTCAATATCATTTTAAAATGCCAAAGTAGATAATTACCAATACCCATTATGAATGAATGTAAATTTCTATTACACTAGTTATCTAGTTAAAAAGACCTGATGACGAATACACCTCAACAGACATTTCTAATTTGTTATTGATGAGTATTTTAAGAGTAACAGTAGGGCTGAACGATTCTTCGAGTTACTCGAATAACTCTATTAAAAAAAATTAATTGAGGCAAAAACATTTACGTTGAAGCCTCATTTAATTCCTTTTATGCCGTGGCCTGTCGGATTAACAGCCAATCAGAATGCAGAATTCAAAGTCGGTTTGTTTACTGTATTACTGTACATTAAAGGAAACCAGGAGCTTCAAACAAAGATTGTTGTGAAGTAACATTTATGACTTTGTTAGCTTTTGTCTTACAGTAAGTGCTTACTATGGGAGGGGTGTTGCCAGATAGAAGTAACAGTAAATACTCCGTCTGCAGTGCAAATATTAATAATATGTTAATTTTTTTCACAAAAATAATGTGAATGTGAAGATTCTCCTGTACAGTAATGGTGACGTACACAGATCTTTGAGATAGAAAATGTTCTCGAACATTTTATAATCAGTACTTGACTAAAGTCAATTAGATCATCTAATTGTGAAAATGCTCCTCAATGATGAAATCGTGTTCGAGAGCACAGGTTCACATTCCTCATCTGTCCTGGGTTTTCATTGCAGTGCTCAAGGTTAGCCTCTTGTCCAGTACAACACTTAGTGGTGAAAGGAGACACACATTCCTTTTCACAAGCTCTTATTTATTATTCATTTGTGTATTAACCACATCCGCCTCTGCTCCACTGACCTTGATGAGAAAGATGATTCTGGAGCTTAACATACGGTTCTCTCATACGCTGTTTAATGCTGTTCTTAAATGGAAGGCTGGGAAATGAAATGGCCTTGTGTTCAAATAGGGTGTTACGAGAAGGAGGGTCTTTCTTTTTATAAGAACTATCCTTTGAGTTCATTATGGATTCGAGTCTCAGTCAGTGCTTCCGTCGCGGTTCTTTCCATGAGTGTTCTGGCTGTGTTATTCCAGACTCATCCCTTCATTCTGCTGTGCTCTGTGTGGATCATGTCAAGCCAACCAGAGTTGTTAGTGATTGCACTGGGATTTATGTGGGAAAGGGACATGTTGAATTTGTCTGAGGTTCCCACAGCGTTGTAATAACTGTTTGTACAGAATATTCTTGTTTGTGTTATTACTTCTCCTTTGTTCTTCTGAAGGATTTGTTAGTTCTAGAGAAACAGTGCTGAAAGATAACGGGACCTAGTTTATTCAAAATTTTGGATATCTGTGTTCATTTGGACTAGAGGGTATTAGCTTTATCAGCAGGATGATCCTTTATGATGTGACTGGCTTTTTTTATTGATTGATGCTGCACTTTTATGGTACTAGAAGGTTTAGTCTTAACAGGGGTTTTAAATTGAAGATATGATCGATATAAGCCTGGTCAGAAATATGATTACTGGACACTGTTCATTTAGACATCTGATTTTTAAATTTATTTATTATTATTATTTTGGTCATTGTGTTTTGATTAAAATTCGATCTTAGTCATCACTTTTGTCCATCCATCCATCTTCTCCCGCTTATCCGGGGCCGGGTCGCGGGGGCAGCAGTCTAAGCAGGGATGCCCAGACTTCCCTCTCCACAGACACTTCTTCCAACTCCCCGGGAGGGATCCCGAGGCGTTCCCAGGCCAGCTGGGAGACATAGTCCCTCCAGCGCGTCCTGGGTCTTCCCCGGGGCCTCCTCCCAGTGGGACATGCCCGGAACACCTCCCCTGGGAGGCGTCCAGGAGGCATCCGGAACAGATGCCCAAGCCACCTCAGCTGACTCCTCTCGATGTGGAGGAGCAGAGGCTCTACTCCGAGCTCCCCCCTGGTGACGGAGCTTCTCACCCTATCTTTAAGGGAGCGCCCAGCCACCCGGCGGAGGAAGCTCATTTTGGCCGCTTGTATCCGGGATCTTGTCCTTTCGGTCATGACCCAGAGCTCATGACCATAGGTGAGAGTAGGGACGTAGATCGACCGGTAAATCGAGAGCTTCGCCTTTCGGCTCAGCTCCCTTTTCACCACAACAGACCGATACAGCGACCGCATCACTGCAGATGCTGCACCGATCCGCCTGTCGATCTCGCGCTCCATCCTCCCCTCACTCGTGAACAGGACCCCGAGATACTTGAAGATCACTTTTGTTTTAGTGTTAATTTAGCTGGTGAAATACATTTTAGTAAACAATAGATTTAGTTAAAATCATTTGCAGCAGACTATAAAATACATTTTGTACAGCGTTCCCTTGTGTATTGTACATTTTACATTCTATATATAAATAACCCATGATGGGCAACATTTTCAAATGTTTTTAGGCTGGCAATCCCTTCACTACACACCACATGCACTTCTCTGACCAGCATACACGATTCTTGGCTGTTTAAACACTCCAATCAAATCATTTTGCCTCCAGCTTGTCCAGAAGTTCACACTTTTGTGCAGTGATTTAAATCCAACTCCTCCCCATTTCATGTCCATTTAAGTTATTTGTTGTAAACAATTGTTTTGTCGTAACTAATTTACATCATTTTACCCTAACTAATTCAACCCTCCACTTACACCCGTCAGTCGATCATCATGCTGATCTAAGCTCCTCTTATTTGTCTCTACAGCAGGTAACATTTGGTGCACTGTAAAAAGAAAGAAAGTGAAATCTGTAAGATTTTTCAAATGTTTGTAAGTGTGAGCTTAAATGTGTTCCATCATTACATTCAGATCGATCTTGTGCTCTCTCTTAAAAAGTAGATGAAAAAAATAGTCTGCTAAAATTCTTTGTTGGCAAAATCATTCCTGGGGCTTCAGGCAAGAAAGTGAAACGTGGTGCCAGCTTTTGTGTTCATGATCAGATGTGTTCCCAGTGAAATTCATGTTAGAATGTGTTCAACTCAGCTTAACCTCTGGCAAACGCACTATTCACTGTCTGTCCTTTAGCGACTCTTAGAGGCAATGAGGTATAATTGCCTCATTTCTAATAATTGAAAAACAAAAGTTTTCTCACAAACATGCTCGTACAAGATAAGTTGGAAAGTAGTAAAGTGTGTGCAAATGTCTACCCTTCTTTTATTTATTTGCTGTCCTTATTAGAGAGAATTGCAAATGACTAATTGTGCAGGGAATACGCTTCAGGGATTGGAAAAGTGATTTTATATTTTTTGGCTAATTTTTTGGATAAGGCTAATTTTTGGAGCGCTGGGATGTGTTGTCTAACTGTAATAATACACACTTCACAAAAGTTTACACATACATTCACAGTTGGCTAATGCTTCTGCTTATCTACTTATAAATAGTTTTTTTTTTTTTTTTTTTTTTAGTTAACTGTGATGATGGTTCTTAAATTCTAGCAGATAAGCAGTTCTCTAAGCTCATATGTTACTGACAATCATGATCACCTAATGATTTAAATACATTTAAATGTTAAATTTCAGTCATCTTAGCTGACTCACGGCATCGTAATCAATCAGATGCTAAAGGATAAGAATATTTAGTTTAACCTGAACGAAGTCTGTTAGCTCACTGAAATTGTCCCCTCTGGTGGGTTTCCTCAGGCCCACTCTCGCCCTGACCCACAGGAACCTGACGGGCGGTTGTAACGTGAACTGTGGCTGCAGAATCAACGAGTATGCTCCAGTCTGTGGGTCGGATGGCATCACTTACTTCAACCCTTGCTTGGCAGGATGCAGTATGGGGGGCAATGACAGTGCTGGGGTAAGCAACACACTCCGTAGCTTTTTGGGGAAGGACTTGTTTAAACTGCAACACCTTTATTACACCAGAACTATCTTGTTCACTTATGCATCGTTCTTAAAAGAAAGTTAGATGAGATAAGCTTTACAGTTTTTGCTGTTAATTAGTGTAACCCCCTAAAAAAATACAGTAACATAGAATACATTTAACGAATACAATGTTTAGCCAAAACAATCAAAGATTATTAGTTCTTTTGCTTGTTTAATGTGTAAACTGTTGCGTTTAACCAAAACTTTGCTGTGTGCAGTACATCCCTGAATTAATACAGATCACAATTAGTTCCGAAAATGCAACATTTTCTTGCAGTACAACACATAATAATTACGGTTTGAAGATTAGATAGTAAGTTGAATTATTCAAGGGTGTGCTGGGAGTCACTGTTGACGTTGGAAATCAGAAAAAAAAAACACAGTTCCTTACGAATTCACAACTGTGATTACTCTGCCTCTCACATGTATCTTCATAAACTGCCGTCATGGTTTTTACTGTGATGTTGAAGGAAGACACACATGTGACTCACCTGTCGAGGAGCAACAGAGAGACCTCCGCTTCTGGATTAGGTGCTTTACTTTAATCACTTAAAAAAGCCTTGAAATCCGAAACTCAATTGTTATGTATTCTGTTATTCCTAGTTTTAAATAGCATCAATCAAATACCTTTTAATTGAGAATAATTAATCAAAAATCTCCTCACTTTAACTATTTATTAGTCAATGTTCACTTGGGTGGCCAGAAAACCAACTACAACTTTAAAGTAGGTTATAGAATGTGAGAATTTTAGTTATTTTTAGATTAGTAATTTTCTGGTTGGAGTGGATTATTTCCGTCGAAACTCTCTGTACTCTATTGTCAATCAAACTGCAACAAGCTTTTTTTTGTTTAATATTCAACTGATATGTCGCTCATATTCAGCTTTTTTTGTTTGTTTATCTAGAGTTAAATCTCAGGGAATGAACACATAAAACTGCTGGTAAAACTGTGGAATCTATTACCATTCAGTATAAACTGTAAAAAAAAATCATATTGCGATCTATTGTGATTTTAAAACTCAGCTCCTTTAGAGAGTCTATAGCCACTCTCTTGTTTACAAACAAATATCCAATATAGAAACAAGTGAGGTCATTTCCTTCAACTTTTCAATTTTAGTCTTTTTAATGTGTTCATACTTCTATGGTACTTTCTTAATAAAATATTCCAATTGAATTATTTACGTGATTGGTCAAATAAATACTCATTAATAAATTGAAATATATACTTACAATTTTCACAAAAATGGTGGTATTCTACTAATCCCTTAATTGTTATTATTAATATTATTAATATTTGAATGACAGTAGACCCTAAGGTTTTTGAAGATATTCACTAAATTTAAAGTGTACTAATGATGGGTGGTTATGTTTGTTGTTAATGTTAACAAATAAAAAATATCAACTTGCCATAATTATTTGAAATTAAATCATTTAATTATATTAGCTGGTGAAGTTTTAATCTAAATAGACTTCTGAACAGAGGATAAATTGCCAGATTAGCAGATATTAAAAAAATATATATATTTATTAATTGTAGTTTGCTAATTGTTCTCTCTCAAAACATTTAAAAGAAATATTGGACTCCTCTAGACTGGCTCTGCACCTTTTGTAACTTGCGTGTTCTTAATCCGGATGCTGGTGCTGTGTTTTATGGGACTTGCAGGTGAGAAACTACACGGACTGCGCCTGTGTCCAGAGCAGACAGGTCATCACTCCTCCGGTCAGCGCTCAGGGAACCCAGCTGCAGCTGGTGATCGTGAAGACCTACCTGAACGAGAACGGTTACACAGTGTCGGGGAAATGTGATCGCACCTGCAACACGCTCATCCCCTTCCTCATCTTCCTCTTCATAGTCACGCTCATCACTGCCTGCGCACAGCCCTCAGCCATCATCGTAACACTCAGGTAGGAAACACAAGCATTGTTTCAAAAGTGCATTCTTTTTAAACTACTTGGAAATACCCCATTAACAAGTTCAACAACACAAATACACTTTCATGAATTACATTCTTATTGTTTTGAGATAATCCCCCAAATAAATTATATAATGTTGATCTTCTCCAGGTCTGTGGAAGAACATGAACGGCCATTTGCTTTAGGGATGCAGTTTGTGCTGCTAAGAACTCTGGGTAAGAAAAATAATCTTTAGTTTGTCTTTCTAAATAAATGCAAGCAAATCATGAAATGTATTCCAACTGAAGTTGGACTATAGTAGAATCACTCAAGTGTTAATAGGCTAAAATGAACATTGTTTTTTTGACCTTTGTGAAATAATAGAGGTCTCAAACTAAATTCTTAGAAGGCCACAGCCATGCACAGTTTTACTCCATTCTTCACCAGACACACCTGATTCCACCACTTAAGGTCCTCTGAGTTTGTTTGAAGCTAGTGGTGTGTTGCTTGAAACAAGGTTGGAACAAAAACTTGTAGGGTTGTGGCCCTCCAGGAATCAATTTTGAGGCCCTTGATATAAAGCATGTGTAACTAACTTCAGTCCTGGAGGGATACTGTCCTGCACATTTTAGTTGCAAAGCTAAAACAATTGTACTAGTCTAGCTTCAGACATGCCAAGATTACCTTAATTTGTGCAACAGATGTTTCATGATGGTTGAACCAAAAATGTGCAAAGCTCCAGACCTCCAGGACATCAAATAGTGGTAAATATCTGTCAGTTGTTTGGGAAACTCATCCCAGCTCCAATAATAATATAACTAGAGACTTAAATGCTATACATATAAAGTTATACAGGATATTATTATAATTAAGTTAACATTGATTTTTCAATTAAATACAGTGACACCTCGAGACATGAAATTAATCTGTTCCGGAGTAGTTTTCGTATGTCAAAGCAAGTTAAAATGCAGAATCCATTCCATGCCACACATAAACAAGACTAAAATTTGAAAATAACATGGAAAACCAGAGAAAAATAAAATTAGGATTCTTCAATCCTTAAAAGTACACATTATAAATCTAATAATTAATAATAAAACAATGAAAACAGAATTAAAAAAAAAAGATAAATAACAACCCTTACGTTTTGAGTTGATGAGGAGGTGATGTGGTGAAGTAGGGGAGCAGAAGGTATGGTACAGGAGCAGAGCCATAGCCATGAAAGCTAATTTATTCACACAGACATTACTATAAGCTGTTTTTTTTTTTTAACCATTTATTATTTGATACAAACCTTTAACGTAAGCTACAATTATCATGACATTTTTGTCAATGACTGAATTCAAAATTGTAAATTAGGTTACAGTATATGACAATTGTAACTTAATGAACACAAACGGTAGTGTGTAGGTTGGGTCAGAGGCAGCAATTCTGAATGAGTCAATAAGCCCCTTGTCTTTCACAACATTAACAGGACAACAGCCCATTGCAATCCATTTAGATATTCCTTTTGTTAATGTTTGCAAAGTCAATTAACTTAATTTGTGATTGCTTGTCTCAGACAGCGTGGTTTGCTGACTCACAACATTTAATCTATTTAAAGAGAAAAGACAAGTTGACAAGCTTGAAAAAAATACAACTGACGATATTTCGTGATTATAACACAAACTGCAGTGAAACGGAGTTGCGCAGCAGGTGGTGAGGTGACTATCGAGCTCGCTAAAACACGCTTCGTGTTCAGGTGTTTCAAACTAGAACTGCTTCGATGAAGGGCAAATTACTTTTGTCTTATCAATAATTCCAGTAGCATTTTGTTTGTAAAAAAAAAAAATTGCCCTTTAGCTGGCCATACAGTTCTTCATCCTTTTCATTTTGCATCTTGTTTGTTATGTTACTAGCTTGCTGCAGATAAACAATGTGTAATGTTACAGATCTGTAGGGGACAGGCCATGTTAAAAATATTAACGCAATATTATTTTCTGTGATTTAATTAATGTAGTTGACTCGTTAAATTTCCAGCCCTAATATATATATATATATATATATATATATATATATATATATATATATATAAATAAATAAAATAGTCAATCAGTTACTTAACACTATATTAATATTGCTAGTTATTTTCGCAAAAATTCTAATTACACAGATAGAAAAATATATAAATTTGTTCTGAAGATGATTTGGTATTCAACTGAATATTTGAAGGGATTTTTTTTATTATGTATGTTCTGTATTTTAAGGTGCAATGTGTGTTTTATGTCTGTTATGCTACTTTTTTGTAAGATTATTTGTTCTTGAACTTGATAAAATATTTGTTTTAAAAATATCAGCTAATATCATTATCACCATATTTTCCTAAAATAGTGTGATATTGTGTGTGCATTAAGGTGCTGCTGGTCATTTCATTATAGAATTTTGCACCAAAGATAAGCCAACAATATATTTATTTTAATATATTTATTAATAGTTTTTCACTTAAATGTCATCAAACGTAGTTTTTTAAAGATTTGTTTTCACACTATTGTTAGTTTTGAGTAAGCACACAAAAATTTTACATAGTTTATACTATACATTTTGTATAAACTTTATTTCAATTTGATACGCCATTGCAAAAGAAATAAACGGTTGTCTGTTGATGAATACATAATAAAAAAGAAAATTGTGACAGATTTAATTAGTTTCACTTTTTTCTTTTTCTTATTGCATGTCCAAAATGTATCAGATGTATAAATATTAACAGTGTCTGTGTCTGACTAACAAGGTGCACAATCCATTAAGATTGTTTAGAATAATTGATTATAAAGCAAAGAAAAAATAACTTTTGTTCTGTTTTTTTTTTTACTTTCAGAATGCTTTGAACACTCAAGTTAACGTTAGCTTTAGCAAAAATGTACCAAAGTAGCAAGTGAGGAGAGATGTTTTATCGTTGAACAATTGAATAATAAATTATCAGTCATTTTGTAACAGAATAAATTAGCTAACACATACATTTGTGATATCAAACAAAGCCCAAACTCCCACACATTACAAAATTATGTATTTATCTATGTTAAACGCTAAAAATCCTTAATCCTCATGTCGCCTTAACAATCTTAAGTTTTTTTTTTCACTGCACATGAGTGCATGCTATTTGTATGGCAAAATTTTTTGTATGTCAAATGCTTTAGATGGCAGAATTTTTGGTGTATCCCTAATTTTAACAAACTCACTCTGACGTATAAGGTACCCCTGATTTCACACCAACACTTAGTAAGAACCAAAATAATCAGAGATATTCATTTTTCCTACCCGCTTCTCTTCCTCCATGTGTGCAGCGTACATTCCCACACCCATCTACTTTGGGGCTGTGATCGACACCACCTGCATGCTGTGGCAGCAAGACTGTGGAGTGCATGGCTCTTGCTGGGAGTATGATGTCACTTCCTTCCGGTTTGTGTACTTCGGCCTGGCTGCCAGCCTCAAGTTTGTGGGATTCATTTTCATCTTCCTGACCTGGTACTCTATTAAACACAAAGAAGATCGTGTGAAGCGCTGGGAACGTAACCTGGCACCTCTGAACACTGTCAGCGAGTACATCTGCCATGCAGGAGGCCACAAGAGCCATTCCCGTACACTTTCTTGCCCTGTTTTCACCCCTCGGCCAGAGCATCTGGAGCACCCCGCTCTCAGCTCCAAACACTGCAGTCAGAGCTGCCCTGGAAATGCCCTCAAAGCAACTACACCATCCACCCACTCGCTGCAGGAGATGCACGCTCACGTCTGAGGACCTTCATGTGCCTTCCTGTGACTTTCAGGAGCAAATACCTGTGCATAAAACAGGAAGATGTTTATGGTGCTAATGCAGAAGAAGGACATTCATTTCTCTGGAACAAAGTTGAGTTTTCAAAGCTGTGCCATAAGCACAAACAGATTTCGGTACTATGCAAAGCTAGACAATGATGGTTGCTTTCTACTGTATTCCCACGATCTTTCAAAACAGTATTTATCACAGCAGAACATCTGGAGGATTTCCTGGAAACAAATGAAAAAACTTCAACCTTCTTAGAATCTTCAGCATCGTAACTCTTCTGTTCCTATGCATTACAGGTGCAGTAAGTATTAAATTGTCGTATTATGTAGAGACTTTAAAGAATCAGGTTCATCTCAAGCATGAATAACACAGCTGAGAATCAAGCAGAAAATTAGCACTTGAACAGCTAAGTCACAGCCCTGAAAAAATTTTTGTTTGTGTGCACTTTCTGTGTTTGAGACTGATGTGTTAACTCTCATCTTTCAGTCTTTCAGTCACAAAGATTAGAAACCCTACAACTGCAAGCTTTCATTGTGTAAGAAAGGGAGAGGAAGCATTAATAAATAAAGATTTAGTTAAGAGATTTGTGGGAAACAATAAAACGTATTCTGGACTATACAAATAGTGTCTCCTTGCACTCACCGTTTACTTGTACATGGTCATTAAATTAATTGCCAATAAATTTGAAATACTTGCTTCATCTCATCTGCATGAGTCTGTGTCTGTTTTTCTTTCCAATATGCATTAGATGAAATGTGTTGAAAAGAAAGTTAAAGAAAAGTATTGTTAAACTATGTGTTCTCTTTCTGTTCTGAAGCATTTGTTTTTAACAACAAAAGGATGAATATTGAATAAGGACCCTGAAAAAGAAATATAAAACTATATATTATAAATATAAACTGTTTTGTAATAAAGTTAACTCTGAAGATTTTACATTGAAATACAAATGTCTTCAATCATAGATAGATAGATAGATAGAGTAGGTGAGGCTCATCATCAGGGAAGAGTAGACGATTACAGAGCAGTTGATGATGCTGTAAGAACATTATGTAAGTAAATTGGTCGATTCATGGTTACATGTCTGAGCTGCAAACATTTCAGAGTAGCCAAAATGCTTCTCCTCTTCCCTAGTGATGCCCCCTTGATCTACTTTCTGTTACATCTGAATTTGGCAGTTTGAATTTAAGAATATTGAATTCGATGTTTTGAAATATTTCTTCAATAAACACTTCAAACTGTTTTTTACTAACTTAATACGTGCAAAAAAATCTGAAGCTTGAGAATACATCTATAAATAATCATGCCTTTAAAAAAAATCAGTGGCTTGCATTTCAGAAGTTCAATTGTCAACTTACAAAATTCTAAGATATTCATATTCAAAATATTTTAATGGCATATACTTTTCAGGCTTAAAATTACAATTGTCAATCATTCAAATCAACACAATTTAAATTCAGTAAATCTTGTGCTCCATATAAGAAAAGGTTTAAATTTGATTTTGAAAGATGTGCATTTTGTAGACAAGAACCTGAAACTGTTGTGCATTTATTTTGTTATTGTCCCTTGGTGAGTTTGTTTGAGAAGGGTTAATACTTGGATATTTATTCAAATAAAAGCAACATTACCTTCAATGAACCCAATTTCTAAACTTGTTAAAATAGTTTTGATAATTGGTAAATTAAATAATTATATATTATTTTAATTTGCTGTGGGTGGTTTGTAATTTTATTTGATTTGTCTGTTTTGTATCGGTATGTTTTTAGGTGTGTGTGTATATATATATATATATATACACACACACACAATTTTAAAAAACCCTGTTGCGACACTGTTAAACTTGTCACAAAGACAGTAAGCACGGCGGGGAGAGAGGGGTTAGCAAAAGGGACGAGAGACACTTTGAAATTGTGTCAAGCAATGACATCTATCTGAGCGTATGAAAAAAAGAACATAAAAAGTTGGAAACAGATCTAGAAGAAAAAAGAAAATGTAGAATGACCACAACAGACAGTAGAGAATATATGACTGAAGAAGATGATGGTTTCAAATGACAGTGGAGAAGAAAGGTTCACAATCGACTGGGCTGCAAGTGGTCAGGATGTAGATGAAGAAATTTAATGGAATGGAAGAACCTCAAAGCATGGAGCACAAACAAACAAACAAACAGCTCACAGACAGCAAACAAAACAGGAAGTGTAGCAGACTACTCTAAAAACCAGCACGTAATCATTAAACAAAGTTTTTATAAAATGAAATCAGAAAGCAGCTACATTTACATCTAACTAAGATAATACATAAATTCATTTGAGAAGTGGATGAAATGAGATTCATGAGACATGGACCAATCATAAAACAAACTGCAAAGACAAACTACAACCAGAAAAAGCCATGCACATGCACACCACCTAGAACACAAAAGAATGTGTGGGGATTAATAACAGGAATACCAACATCAGTAAAAAAAACAAGGACATCAAAAACAACATGAAAGGAGGTAAATGAATGGAAGTTAAGAATGCAAATGACAAGAAATGGAGAAAGAATGGACAGCAGAAATCCAATACGAAGAGGAACAGTCACCAGTAAAAGTCTAGGATATTTCGGTTACACAGTCAAACCATAGAGAGCTCAGATGCTGCAAATGCCAGGATCTGGACACACTGCGAACGTATGCAGAGACAAACAAAAAAAAAAAGAGGAGGATGCAGAAACTAAACGTTGTAATTTTGGAGGCAATCACAGTGTTGCTTACAGGGGATGTAAAGGAAGTAAAAAGCTAAGAAAAAATAAAACATGAGCAAAGAGTCACATATGCAGAAGCAGTAAAACAAGCGAAAATAAAAAGTTCAAATGGAAGAAAAAGTGCAAATAAATATAATGGAGAAAAACTAAAACAAGGAGGCACTGAACAAACGAAAATAAATTCATACTATTTAATATAGAAGTCATAAACTGCACAGCACAATAAAAAAAAGAACAGAAAAAATTATTTAAATTATAAAAAAATATCATTATAGTTAAAAAAGAAGAAAAATATCTAGGGTTTAAAGATAAACTGGAGGAACTAACAAAATGCCAACAATAGAATAATGAACACCAAAATTCATCAATGGAACACAATAAAACTTAAAAGCTAAATGACCAGCGCTTAAGAAAACTATTATATACAAAAACAGAAGAACAAACCTAAAGTGATATGCATCCAAGAAACATGGCTAAAAGAACTTTTTGTAATAAAAGGTTACAAAATAATTAGAAATTATAGAAAAGAAGAAAATGGAATAGGGGTAGCTAGATGTGTAGAAGAAAGCATTCTGCACAACAAAATAGAAATAAATTAAAAATATTAAGCCATATCTATACAAATTAAAAGTGAAATGAAAAAGTTATAAACATAATTAATGACTATAATCCAGGTAAATAATTCAGAAAAGAACTATTGGAAGATATTTTCCACTATTACACAAACCAACAAAAAGTTGTTTCTCATTTGGTGTTGAGACTTTAATGCACATAAAACATTATAGGGTAGTGAAAAAACTGATACAAATTTGAAGAACCTCTAGATGAAAAATGGTATGAGAAAGTATAACAAACAGTATCATGAAAATAACAAAACTAACAATACCTAAAAGTAAAAACAGAAGGAAAGAAAACAGTACCGTGGTGGAAATAGGAATGGTGTACAGTTATAAAACAATTAAATAAAGCTTTTAAAATTAAAACAAACTATACCATGGAGACTCTAACATAAAGAAGCTCGAGCAATCGTTAGGAACGTAATACGTGCAAAAAGAGATTATTTGAGAGAGTATTGTAACAAAATAGATAGGGAGACATCAATAAATGAAATATGGAAAGCAATAAACAAAATTAAAGGATTAAATAAAAGTAATAAAATTGCAATAATAAAATAAAAAAAAGACTATGGTACAGTGGAAATATTTGCAGATATTCAGGAAAATTCATAGTTTAGAAAACTTAAATGAAGAAAAAAAAGGGAAAGAACAATAAGAGAACATAAAGAAAAAGAACATAACAGTAAATCCAGCTATTATGAAATAAATCTACCATAAAGACAGAGAATTGAGAAATGGGTATAGTAAAAGCACCATGAAAAATAAAACTAATTCAAATTAACCTTAACTTACAGGAAGTAATAAAACAAATAGAAGATACATCAGAAAAAGCTAAACATGCAACTAAATATATAGCAGGAAATTATTGAGACGAATTTAAAATATACACAGATCAAAAGATCCTACTACAGGAAAAACAGGACTAGCCGTCATAATACCAGAAAAAGAAATCAAATCAATGAAAGGGTCCCAGACACAGCAGAGTAAACATAGCAATAGAATGGATCGAAAATAACAAAATAAATAAAATAATAGTTTTTTCAGACAGCTTGCAGCTTTAGAAAGTTTAAAAGCAAAAAATCTGAATCAGAAACGACAATGAGAGAACGTAGAGGTAATGAATCAGGAAAATAGAACCATGACATTAACAGGGATACCATCACATATAGAGGTAGAAGGGAATGAAAAGGCAGATAAAGCAGCTAAACAGGCTATAAAGAAAGAAGAGAAAATTTTGAAATACCAATAAGCAAAGCAGAGATTAAAACTAGAATAAACAATATAATAAAATATATTTCGCCAAACAATGGAACGAAGGAGAAACAGGTAGCCATCTATTTAACATACAGCAGAAGATTAAAATACAAAAAAACATACAGAAATAGTAGAAAAGAGGAAAAAAATAACAAGATTAAGAATTGGTCACACAAGATTAAATTATTCACAATTCAAAATAAGTAATTATCAAACAGGAAAACATCTCAACGTGTAGTGAAGAGGAAACAGTAGAACATATATTAATAAAAAGTACAGCTTATAAAAAAAGACTAAAATTAAAGAAATATAGAATATGCAAAACTAATTTAACATGATAGAATTCTTGTTTCGTACAAGTAAATGATAAAAGCATTGTGGCCTACCTCAAACTTATACGAATATAAGAATTAATACACAATTTAACAATGTAGAATGTATTTAGTTTTCATTTTGTATACTTATCTCTACTTTATACTTATTTTTTTGGTTTTCTTTGTTTTTTAATCTACACCCTGACCTCGTCTACAGCTCTGTAGGTGGCGGTAATGCGCAAAAGAAAGATTGCAAACCGCCAATAAAAAAACTATTTGAAGAAGAAGACCGGAAGCACGCGAGTTATGAGCATGCGCAAACCAATGTTCGGGAAGTGTTGGCGTACGTGGCTTTGAAAGCGAGTATAGTGCAACTCAAAAGGGAAGACTTACAGCTAGAGTTTAGGCCAAGAATACTCATTTATACCACTTTCTGTATTGAAAACGCTGCGATGGCTGACGTGGAGCAGAACACAGAGGTTCCGGGCGGTTCCGCGTCCGGATCGGATCCAGTGAACGCGACAGCTGGCCGTTTCGTGTCCAGCGTCGAGGGTACCGCTCTTGCATATGGCAGTTTGCTGTTCATGGCTCTGCTGCCAATCTTTTTCGGAGCCATCAGGTCTGTGGGTTGTTCAAAAACCAAGAATGCTTCAGAGATGCCCGAGACCATCACAAGCAGAGATGCTGCTCGGTTCCCCATCATTGCCAGCTGCACTCTCTTTGGCCTGTATCTTTTTTTCAAGGTGTTTTCACAAGAGTATGTAAATTTCCTGCTCTCCATGTATTTCTTTGTGCTGGGGATATTAGCACTGTCTCATACAATGAGTCCATTTACAAGCAGATTTTTCCCAGCAAACTGGCCAAACAAGCAGTTTCAACTGCTTTTCACCCAGGGTTCAGGTGAGAGCAAAGAGGAACTGGTAAACTACGAATTCGACAGCAAGGATCTGGTGTGCCTGTGCGTCAGCTCTGTGGTGGGGGTCTGGTACTTCCTCAAGAAGCACTGGGTTGCAAATAACCTGCTTGGTCTGGCGTTTGCTCTGAACGGAGTTGAGCTGCTCCACCTCAACAATGTCAGCACCGGATGCATTCTGCTGGGAGGTCTGTTTGTCTACGATGTCTTCTGGGTTTTTGGAACCAACGTTATGGTGACTGTTGCCAAATCTTTTGAGGCCCCAATTAAGCTGGTTTTCCCTCAAGATTTGCTGGAGAGAGGTCTGGAGGCCAGTAACTTTGCCATGCTGGGACTGGGGGATATCGTCATTCCTGGAATTTTCATCGCTCTGCTCCTGCGCTTCGATGTCAGTTTGAAGAAGAACACAAGAACATATTTCTACACCAGCTTCCTTGCGTACATTTTCGGACTGGGTCTCACCATATTTGTTATGCACACATTTAAACATGCTCAGCCTGCTTTGCTGTACCTGGTCCCTGCTTGCGTTGGATTTCCTGTTGTGGTGGCTCTGCTTAAAGGAGAACTGACAGAGATGTTCCGATACGAGGAGTCTTCACCGGAGGACACTTCAGCAAAAGAACTAACTGAGTCTCAGAAAGACAAATAAAAGTATAAAATGGATCTTATGTTATTTAGTCATTGTGCTATTGTCCTGTTTGAGGGATGTTATGTACTTTTTGTGGCATAGAAAAGGTTTCCCAGTGCCTGTAATCTACCAATTGCTTTGTTGGTTTGATTGCATTGAGATTTAACGCCTGGATTGGCTTCCAGTTTATCAACATTACACATTAGGCTTTCTGCATGTACCATGTCAGGTTTCTAATCCTATTTGTTAAAATATGCTATAAAAGTAAACTTCCTGC
This sequence comes from Danionella dracula, assembly GCA_900490495.1. Lineage (NCBI taxonomy): Eukaryota > Metazoa > Chordata > Actinopteri > Cypriniformes > Danionidae > Danionella > Danionella dracula. The sequence goes on from UELW01000888.1 coordinate 4,129,124, forward strand.
AATCTCTGTGTCCAGCTGCCATCTACCTTTACTTTAAGTTCAGATAAGGTATTAAACGTTTTATTGTTTATATGAAAAAAAGTCAATTGTTAATTTCTGTTCAGGCGCTTTACAATCAGCGCCTGATCAGTGTATTGTAAGTGTATTTCTTTCAAAAATATATTTACAGGATTTTATATATTTTAGTCATCACTAACTCGATATAAAAAAGATAACTTTCACTTGAGTTAAACATGCAGTGATACTGCCTAATGTTTGTGTAGCAGACTGGAATCAGTCTGGTAAGAATACGAAGGCTCTTTCATTTTTTTTTTTTTTTTCTAAAAACACAAACATATGGCATTAACAAAACATGTGTGACATCCAATTTTGTTCCTCTCTGGAATGTCTCTTCCCTTCACTCAATAACAACAGAAATCGAGCATAGTTACCAAGTTACCTTCATACTAAACGTCACGTATGTTACGTCCATGTTACATACAGACTATGATCAGTGAAACAAGCTAAAAATGGGTGTTGCCAATTATCGCCTTCATGGAAATGCATGAACCAAATATGAGTCCAGAGAGGCGGAACATAGGCGTAGCAATGATGTCTGATTGGCTGAATAATTATATTTTATACAGCTTAAACAAACAAATGTACAAATAATCCACCCCCTCATTGTGTTTATGAAGGTCTAAACTATAAGTCAAAATAAAAAAATGTACAGCACCAGGAGGATAAACATGTTTCTTTTTTTCATCTCCAAAGTTGGCCAGTTTTAACAGAGTGAATAAAAATGTGAATGACTGTTATTGTTAAATTATAATATTTTTTTATTTTAAATTAAACAGGCTATTATCTAAATGGTACTCCCACCTTTATTTATATATACACACAATTTTTTTCCAGCAGTTCCACCCTGCTGTGATGAATATTGTGTGTACATTTTATGCTGCTCGACTGTTCTCTAAAACAAGCGCTGAGGGATCAGCCTCTGACCTGATTCAAATCTGAGGTCTGTAATTCAAGGGAATATATGTAAACACCTTGTTTGCAGTCATGTTACCCTGATTATCATCTTTTCATAATCCAATTTAATTTATACTTGTAAAAACTGAATAAATAATAATAACAATAATAAATAGCAATTTAAAAGGCCGTTGGAAAAACGTACAGTTTTTTTTCTTTGTCTATAAAACATGACAACACAGACCAAATGAAACGCTCAATTCATTAATTTAAGCAAATTGCTTTAGTCAGTTCTGTGGAAGAATTGTTTACACAGGTTAAATGAAATCCTAGTCATCACAAAAAGAGGGTGAGGGAAAAAAAAAAAGATTTGTGAGTAAATTATTTCAGCAGTTATAATGCTTATAAAAGATGTAAGACAATTTACCTGCACCTTATTACCACATATTATTTAGATGTGCAACAGATTTTGGAAACGATAACCATGGGAATGTAACAAACCAACATAAACATTGCGGCAATAGAGTGGAGAAATTTTCCATTCTAAATATATAAAAATCAAAGGAGTCTATGATTAACTGAATTATTTTAATTAGTAAAAGATGGTCTGCAAATGTTAAGCAGAGAAAAATTAATTGTGCATATATTTCTCTTTACATTTTTGCAAATATAAAAATATAAAATGAATATAAAAAAATACAAAGTCTTCTTCAATATTGTTTTTGTTTGTTTTCTTGCTATCAACTCTCCAAGAGAGTAAGAACAAGGTTTTTTTAGCGAGGGGAAAAATTACCCCTTTTTAGCGAGGGGGTAATGTGTTTGTCATTATATATTATCGTTCTACTATGTGATTTATTTTGGGATTAGTTTGTATGTTTTACTATTAACCTATAAGCTAACTCAAAATAAAATGTTAAGAAATGTAAGATAAGATACAACACAAAAGTATGAACTAATAACAAACACAATTATTCAAACATTCAAATGAACCATAAGAAATCTGTCCCGTTTTACTCTTCGTCACACAAATTGCGCATATCTATCTGCACATGCGCATCAAGTCCCCTCCCTTCCTCTCTTTAAAATATATTATGTGAAATACACGTTTGTGAGTCCAAGTAACTAACGCGTTAATGTAGTTAAATGCTTCCAACATACACAATAGCTGCTAACATTACCTATTAGAACGTTTCTATGAAGAAACACATTTGTTATATTAACGTCTGGGTCAAACCTGCTTTCCACCTCACAAGGAATTTTCCGCCTCAAGGAAATACCTGTTATATACAGCCAATAAGGGAAATCTTACTTTCTCATGAGCGCCAGCACAAGCTTCCCTCACACGCACCCTGGGTGCCTTTCAGCCTGGGTGGATAAAACACATGGTTTAGCTATCTGAAGCAACACGACTGAAATAATACTCCCAAACTTGTTCTACACACTACACACACTCGAGTCTCGGCGTCTGAACACTTGAACCGCTTGTTCAGCCACAGCTGAACGAATCATCGTAAGCCAATCACAGTCCTCGTTGTTAATTAACCCCTCCCTCTCACTGACGCACACATGCGCGACCTTCTCGCACTCGAGATGGGGCGCCTGTTTTAACAGACATGAGTTTATTAATTTTGATTTCAGGGATTTATAAAATAAAAAAGTAACGGATATGAGAGAGCTTCAGTAAAGAAGACAGCACATTATTCCTTAATTTAAATGTATATGTAAAAGACAAAATGTAAACTGAAAGTTGTCTAATGAGTACAACTTTATAAATAAGAGACCTATCTAAACAATGTTTAATCCATAGCGTTAATAAAAAAAATTAACAACGTTTATTTATGTATAGAGACAGAGGGAGAGAGAGAATAAAAAGAAAAGAGTATGAGAGAAAGTTATGTCCATGTTTCTAGATGTTTTCACATACTAAATCCTAAATAGGGGGCAAGTTTACAAAGACCTGTAAAATGCACTCATAAGCATACACAAAAGAACAAAACAATGTCAATGTAAGAAAAAGTTGGACTTTTATTTTGAAGACATAAACTACTGTCAAATGATGAATGAAATGAACAGCTTTAGACTGTTAAGCATGAAAATATGTCATAAAAAAAGACCAGCTTGGTTTTGTCTTTTGTTTCGTTGAAAAAGAAAATATATACAACAAAGGCAGAAGTAAGAAACACTTGAAAAGCAGTAGAGGTCAAACATCCATCAATCATGAGTGAAATACCAATCATTCCCACTGCATTGTACAGAGGCCAGATGTGTTTTTACAAGGAAACAAGCTGGACTCAAAAAAACAAGCTGATCACTTTAAGAACAGCCTGTGAAGGCAAAATAAAACAATTACTTTCTGATTTTGCGGGTTTGCAGTAAATGCACGTGGTACTCTGACAAACGAATGCTTCTTGCATGCAAATGATTCCATCAGGTCAAATAAGGCTATGTTGTCAGCTGGATGCTCAGATATGTACATCAGATCTTTAAAACATACAAACTTAAACATCTCTCTGTCAAGCAAAAACAGTCTGGGACACAAGTTTGCATATGATACATGTTGCATAATATATGCAGCTTTTATAAACAACCCAATTCTTTTTCACAATTTCTGTCAGCTCAACCAATTCAACGGAGCTCTGTAAATGAGTTAGGTAGCTACATTGTAGTAAACGCCCTCTTTATGCTTAACCAGAATATCTTATTTTCTAAGCATAGATTTAGCTCTTTCATATATTACAAATATTAATCGAAGAACAATCTGATTTGTTAATAAAATATTTGTCAATAAACAGATTAGAATTCTCTCAAATCTACATAGTTACAAATGTTATTCTCGACATCATTGGTGGATGCACCACCCGCCAGAAGCTCGATTTGTTTTAGTTTATTTTTCATTTTTATGTAGAATAAAAAGCATCAGACCAGAAAGAGTGGGTTTATTGGGTACAACTAAACTTTTCAATCGTTAACCACACAATTCTCTTCGAATAAATACTCTTAATAATTTAACCCAAGGTGTTATTTCATTAGTAATAGAACAGATTTGGACGTGCCAACACAGGTTAATCAGAAAGGAGATGCGAACGAGCTGCATTTTTCAACTTTTACAGAGCACAGTGTGGCTCAGATGACATCGGCTGGAATTTTAATTTAAGAAGTGTAATAAATAACTTGTTTTGAATAAATAAAAGCAACTGAAATAATGCTGAACAGATACCATACTTATATTATGCAATATCTGAGGTGTGTAGAATAAATTAAAGGAAACCGCTCACTTCTCCCCTCCTTGTGCTGATGATCCAACACCATAAAATGGCAAGAAAACAATCTCCGATGCAGAGAACAACCACCGCATCAGCTCTCCGATTGGTTAAGTTCTTCACAGATAAAGTGCTAAATGGGGAGACTCAGGGGATTTGTGTACCATGAGAAAATCCCAATGAGCCTTTTTGTGGACCAGGAATCTTCATCTAGCTTTGCTAAAAAAAAACATTACAGACCACCATCTAGAGTCTGAAAAACGACTCAAAGAGCCCTCAAAAAGAGGCAATTCTAATGAATAAAAAGACTGCCAAACAGCGATGGTCATCTTCTGAAAGCTAGAAAAAGTCCCTGAGATACATAAACAGCCTCATGACTCCCACTGGTGCTCCTTCTCATTTCATATAAATAACCTTAGCAGTCCAACAATGATAGATGCTGATAACACCACCGATTAGGAGTTCTTCGCCTTCCTGGCCTTATGTACAAATCTTCAAAATCACATGGCCATACTCATTTAAACTGAAATGTTAGCTGCCATGTCGATGGCATTAAACAAGACTGCAATAATAACTTAATGCTTCCCCATCATCTCAAAGGCAGATATCCCAGCATAGGTTATCATTCATTAAAGAAAAAAACATGGCGTTCATTCCAGTCCCGTAGTTCATTTGTACAAGAGTCAGACTTTTACAGACTCCATCACAGAGAGCTTCATGGCGTCTTCTAGCATCTGATTGTCTGTGAATGTGGCTGGAGGTTCTGGGACCGAGTCTGAGAGGCCTATCAGCGACTCGAGTAGACACGTGCCTGGGTCGGTAGCGTGAGTAAGGCTTGGGTAAGCAGGCAACTGGAATTGAAAGAAGTTGTCCACGTGCTCATACTCCTTCAGGGAGTTGTAGAGGGAGCTTGGGCCTAAACATGGAAAGCCATCAAAGAATTCCAAATCCGACTCGGATGACAGACTAAGGTCCATGTAGCTGGCGGAGTGGTCAATGGAAGGTGATGGTGTGTGTGGGACCGAGCCGATGTGGAACAAACCATTCCCTTGATTAGCGTTCTCGTCTAAGAGTTCAGTCATGCGGCTATTATCTGTTTTAGACGTACCGTCATCGACCGCTTTACTGAATAAACCATAGCCTACCATCTCACTAGTTTTCTGCTGGGTGTGGTTCTGGTGGTGCTCCCTAAAAGAACAGTCTTCATTGTCCGTGTCGCTAAAGCTGAGGATTCTTGTCAATCCATTTTCATCGACATCAAGCGACGACTGTTCGCTAGGAATGTTTTCCACCGATTCCTCGCTCTGACTCGAGGAGCTCGAAGAATCGGTCATGTCGCTGCTGCAGCTATTCTCTCCAGTTGACACCAGATCTGAATTAAAATGAAACGCAGGCGTGTTGGTGCAGTCTGTTTGATCTTCGGAGGACGTCTCAGCCTCTGTTGTGTGCTCCTCCAAACGCTTTTCCAGCTCCAGCTTCATGATGGTGTGGATATAGTGGGTGTGAACTCGGCTTGAGTTGAACTCGATACGGCCTTGTGTGTTACCACAGCCATCTTTACTGCAGCCACAAGGGAAAGAGGAATGGTCCATCTGTGATACCAAAGAAGTGAGTTAGTTCCATTGGCAAGAAAGCAGTCGTGATGGTCAGAAATCTAGAAAGTCTATGGCTCACCTGACATTTGATCCCTGCCAAGCTACAGCTGCAGGTTTCTGGCTCACAGAAGCCCTGGCAGTCGCATCCGCAATCTTCTCTTGATGTCCGTAGCTCGTGCAGCTGTCGCTTCTCTTCTTTGTCGATTTTCTTGATACCAGCAGCTTTGAGGATGGAGTACCTTTTCTTTGATGGATAGGGGTGAAGGAAGGAGCCGTCGTCCAGATTTACACCACTAATGTCAATTTCGTCTTCTGGGATGTCATCAACAGTCAACTTTTCAGCCTCTTCAGATTCTTGGGTACCATTTTTGGTGAGCTGTTAAAGAAAGAAAACATTGGTAGATTCAATTGTGTAAGAACACTAGACCATTCTAAAACCTTGATCTTTTTGGTATAATGTTGGTAATGTATTCATAATTATAAAAGGTGAGGAATAATTAAAAAAAAATGTGAATAATATGCTTTTAACATTGAAAATGGAAAAAATAAAATTTATATTTTTAACTTGCTTGGCTCACACCCATCGTTAAACAAAAAGAAAGCCAACAATTTATTGAGCCATGAACTTGGTAATCCCGAGCTTCAATTTAGCCTGTAACTATCAGTTGAAAACAGCAATGGTTCAAAAAGTATTACAAGGCAATTCAAGTGTTAAGTGCAGCTTTGCAAACATCGCTACCTTCAGTTTAAGAGCTTCCAGTTTCTCTTCCCTCATTCGGTTCTTGATTTTCTCCTCCCTTAGGTGGCGCTGTGCTATTGCAAACTCTGCCATGGTATAGCAGCGTTGGGCACTGTGCCTTTGCATCATGCCGAGGGTACAACCACCTCGACTTGGTACACTTGTGAACCCTTGGCAGCGAGGGAAGAAAAAGACTGTAACGTGGTCAAACTGCACGTTGCCTCTTCGTGTGCGCTTAGCCTTTTTCAGGATGGATGTTGCTGTGGAGAGAAGAGAAAATTAAAGATATTTAAAAAACAAACAAGTTTTCTAGTTAAGAGAGGCCAAATGAATTCCAAACAGAAAACCGAGCATGTGCATCTGTTAAAGAGAATGGTTCCGTTCCTAGAATCTCATTGAGAAGTGTTTGACTAGGAAGTGTACCAAGCCTAATGAGAAGACCTGCAGTGGCCAAGTCTCTAGCTTGAACAGCAAGCTCATGTTATTTGTTATTGCAGGTGCACCACATCACCACTAGATGGGAGTATTTGCACATGACACTCAGACCAACATCCTTTCATTCAGAAGTCCTGCAAACATTTAGGTTTTCTGCTGTTTTCTGTATTTTTCAATATCAGAACGTTTTTCTTCGTTATTTTTCTTTTTGACTGACAAAACCTGTTTTCTGGTCTGCATTTTATTTTTTAACATCAAACTTTCTGCTATTCAGTTTTTCAAAAGGCAAAAATTTTTCTCCTTTTTATTTTATTATTTTTATTCTCTGAATTTCTTTTATAACTGCCAAAACATTTGATCATATTTTTTTCAACATTAAAACAGTTTTACGCTCGTAATTTTCTTCAACATCAAAACTTTTCCCATTGTTCACATGTTTATATTTTTGTACACATATACAGTCAATGCTTTAAGAGAACTGCATTCACTTCAAGCCATGCTTTGCTTGTGTCTGATCAACTGTGCACCCTGGAATATCTCCTCCACAAAAGAAGCAAAACATCTAATGTTCCTAGAAGTGGACACAAACACCCCATCTTTTCTAAGGTCAACTCTTTCAACTCTGTCCTTTAAAATTACACATAATAAGCTTAAACAAAATCAACACGTATCACAATGAGAAACGTCCTAAACTAAGAAAAAACACATTTCTACAGCCCATTTGGTGTCGTCAGCTAAAAACAATAGAAACTTTTGTAAGAGCGCAGTCCATGTTCCCTTGGGCCCTGCAGCTCACCAATTGTTATCTGAGGGGAAGGAGGGGATGGATCTTACAGTCCCGACAGCTGGTTCATATTAGACTAGCAAGGGTGGGAACTCAAGCCAGCACACTTTCCCTGTCCAGAAGCTTCTACACACTTGATTTCCTCCACCGACAAATCACCGTCAATTTGATGTTCATTTACCTTTTCAAAAAAACGAATTACCTAAATTATAGATATTCAACATTTATAATATTGGTCATTTAAGCACAATCCTCATAAAATATCATATAGTATAGACCTTTTTAAGTATGAACGAGGCTATGAAAAAAAGAAAGTGAAGGTGAATCACAAACACTGTGCTCTGTGGCTAAACTAAAACTTATTTATGAAAACTAATTTCCTTCATAGCAGCTTCACAAACAATACAGCTGATGTAGATAAACATAGATTAAATTAAAATTCATATTGCTTAATTTTATGCAAGAATATAAAATCATAAACTTAAGAACCATAGAGTTGGTTTTGAAATATAATTATTTAACACATAGGTTAAAATTAGGAAGAACTTTGGACCTGCTGTGATAAAAGTGATAAGCCTATTCTATTTTTATGTTGTGGGTGAAAAAAAATCCTCATTGGGGGCATGTGATCTCACAAGAGAGAGCCTGGCTGAGCTGGTTAAATGTATTAAAGTAACAGCATTTATAGCATATTGTAGTGTTAGCAACCTTTATAACATCCTTAATAAAAAAAGGTTTTCTGGCTAATTGAAACGTCACTGACCCTGATTAAGCTGGATCCTGTAACCAATTCTCTTTCATAAACCGACACAGACAGCCGTATCACTTCCCTTCCTCTCTTCCTCATCCCTTGCTTCCTGCAATGTGCCCTTTGCCATTTCTCAGCACCTGTGCTGGGTTCGAGCCCAAGGCTTAAACAAAGCGCTGCTTTCATTCACCCTCATCACATGGCACACTCTCTGGCTCCCTGCCCTAGCATCCTGGGAAACTCACAACTGCTTGGTTTCCTTCTCTGGAAGAAGAGGCTTCACCAGCTGACCTACAGAAGGTGCATGGGCTGTCACATTTTGAGCAATTAGCTGCAAATGTTTGATTAAGAACAGAATGAGATACAGACAAATCTAGAAAAAAATGATCAGGAACTCACGGTTAAAGGAGTCTGTTGGCGAGCTGGGGTTGCTAGGGGTTGAATCAAGGGTGTCTGAGTAGCAGCTCTCCCCATCAGAATCCCACTCCGAGTAGGCAGAGGAGGAGAAAGAGGAAGGGGACGAGGAAGAGTAGCACGGGTCCTCCTCCACCTCCTCATACTTCCTCTTGAGAACCCCGCTCATGGCTGATCTGTGGAAAATAAGAAAACAATTAAGATGATTAAATGTGCAAAAATAGATGAATAAAACAAGGACTTTGTTGTTTGCCACCACAATTGTTATTGTCTAAAATTATTGTTATCAAAAATAATGTACAAATAAATATAAATAACAACCAATATTGTAATATGTAAAAAACAATAAATAATAAGGAAAAAATAAATAAACAACATTTATTGTTATTAAAATAAAAAAGATAAATACATTAAATAAATGTTATTCATAAATAGTAATAAACATATAAATGTGATCATTGCCATTTATTTATTCATAAAAAAATAGTACAATACAAATAAAAATAAAAATGATTGTTGTCAAAGATAAAAAAAATAAAAATAACAAATAAACAAGTTTCTGCATTTATGTTTGGTCTAGCAACATTACAATTAAATAAACACAGATGATGTACACACTGGATAAATATGCAAAAGCATGTTAAAAATATATCTGAAGTTTGGAAGCCCAGAATAAAAAGTACAGTAAAGGGGTAAACCTGAATGCTTCATGCCATTTATAGAAAGTTCATTTGTCAGCTCTTAAAACATTGGTAGCTCATGTCGTGCATTCAACACCCGCTAAACATCCAGTGAGGATTTTAAATACCAAGATCATTTTCTCCCGAACAAGAGGCTGACCACTGACTAAAGCACTAAAGCAAACAGGAAGCAATCAATCATGTCCCTCTGATGCAAGTCAACAATTACCAGCTCCTTCACCCGCTTCCAAACCCGCCGCTCAGACAAATACATTGATTAAGAGATGGGGGTCGATTACACAGCCACATTAGAGAACAGGAGGAAACTCCTCGCTTCAAATAATTGAATAAAATCAGAGAGCCACTATAGAGCCAATTAGGCTTACACGGCCTCTAAATGCCTTTTATGAGATGCCTTGTAAATGTGTGTACAGCTTGGCACAGCAAACATGTTTATGCAAGTTGAGGTGGCATTTTCCACTGCTTCCGCTGAGAGGTTGATTATTGTCCAATAAAAGCAATCAATCTTTTGGCAGGAGTCTAGCAATGGGTCAGAGCCAGTGGAGTGGCTTTAACACGAACCAATCATTCGATACCAGCGGCTCAGGGCCCATTTGCTTTGCTGCCCTGAGATAAACCCCAGTCAGCTGCTCCACCTCAGGCTCGGCCTCCAGACACATTCGCGCTGAAACAAGCAGAATGGAAAGGAAGGAAGAAGCTTTGATTCAGAGATAAGAGTTGCAGAGCTGCTTGAGCGAACAGATTAAAACGAAATGTGACACCTGGCAGGAGGCTTCTATTTTACACTGATCTCCAAGAACGTTTTTTTTTTCACATTAAGCACTTTAGAACAAAAACCTTTTTCCAACTCCAGAGAAAAGGTGATTGATGCAGATTACACATCTCATGCTCCAACTATGCGGTCCGAAAAAAAAAAAGAGACAGTGATTCGTCCTTGCTTTATTGATTGACTAGCATCACATGACTCAGTAGCCATCTGCTTGTTTTCTAGTCATCCCAAGGAAACATAACTAATTAGCTCTTCATATCTTCACATATTAAATCAGTCAGTTTAACTGGCTTCATATAAGGCATTAAACCACAAAAGACAAATCTGGTTGAAAAGTATTCATTACTTTTGAATGCCAAAGTGACATCAAACACACACATTGTAATAATCGGCACTAACTCAAACTACAAAAAAAAAAAGATTGTTGTTTACCAGCAAGAGATGGACAAAGTGTGTCATCAACCAAAGATGCTAAAAATTCTTCCAGACATCACATGACAGCAATGATCAAGAATAATGGAGATTTTACGGAATTTTACCCATTAAAAAGTGAAAATACTAAATAAAACAATTGAGATACACACCTAATCATGTTATAATTAATTGGGGTAGTTACAAAAACCTTTAAAATGTATTGTGATACAATTTCATAATAAAAGCGGTTTATACTGCAATAAAGTGCGTCAGCCACTGGACATGAACCTCGGAGAAAGTTTAGCATATTGTGCTGAAATATTTTATTCATTAAGACACACATTGAAATGTATAGGTTTATTCCTCCATCTGAACAAAATACAAAATTAAAAACTCTTACTTTATCCCAAACATACGTTTTTCAGACAAATGTATGTTGCGTGCAAGTTTTTTTTTCCACTGAAAGAGCAGACATTGAAAGAGATTCCGGGTTTTCTTTCTTTAAATGTATCCAATATCTTCTTTTCAAGGCATCCTTGAGCTACCAAAAATAAAGCCATGTTTAAACGTGTTTAATTGAACATTCCATCTTAAGAGAATCCCCAAATGCTAGGAATCAACGCCACCAGCATAATTTAATCTCCATATAACCCTAATCCTCAGTCACGACTTCACAGGCTTCCCTTTCCCACAGGTTGCTCTGTTTACAAGCAGAGTGTGTGTCTCTGAGTATGTGCGTTTCACACATTAACGCTGCCGTCACAAATGTGCCAGACATCGAGGGCACGTCTGCGCTGTCTGCACATTCAGTCGTGCCTTCTCAACTGCTAAACGTCGCTGCCAACAAGCAGAAGAGGACTCTTATCAGCCTCTGAACCTGACCATATCTTTCCCCAAGACTAAATTATCTGATCATGCAACACCAGTTCTTAGACAAAAATAACTCTTGAACCCTCCACTTTGAAGGTTATGCAACAGCTTCTTTGTGTTAGTGTTCAACACAGAGGAAAAATAAATGATGCATCAAACCATGAACTTTTCTAAAGACAGTACTACAAGCTGAGTGAGCACGTGATCCCTTTCTACAGCTAACAGTGTGTGTCCAGATCGGTCCTACTTTGCATGGATAGAGAACCAGTGCAGCAGCACGAACACTAGCTTGCTGAGTCTTGACTGACATCAGCAGGTTTTTATTTCCGATGAGACCCTAGCAAGAGAGATGCTTTCTATGCATCATAAGAGGAGACAGAACTTTCACTATGGATGCTAAAAGGAGTGAAAAACGAAAAAAAAAAAAACTTCTCATCCGCTCATTTTAAAAACAAGATGCTTATCTTTTCTTAGGTTCCATTCATGTTTCTACCCTCATAATATCTGCATTCAGAATCTGCTATTTGGTGTGCACTATTGTTTTCAGCTTTCAAGAATAAAAATGCATAATGTTCTCACTTTTTGCCAAAGTTACGGTTAACTTTTAGAAGTATAAGACCAACTTCTGTAATTAGGTTTTATTTTCAAGAACTGCACAGATGGGTTTATACAGAGGAGATATTTTTCAATAACAATGAGCAGGCAAAATGCAGGGTCTTGGATTTGGGGAAAAAAATGACAAACAATTGTTGGTCTAATGGAATTAGATTAGGGTCTCGGCATGCATTCTTGCACTTCAATGGCTCTAGATGGTTTGAGAGTTGGTAATGCAGCATCACCCACAAAAAGAACAGATATCATAAAATTTGGTGATTTCAGCATCATCGGACAGCTGGCCACATAGAACTGGGCTTCCAGACTGAGAATGTAGTACGCATTTATAATATTTTTATGGCAAATATCTTGTGTGCTGGGTTTCAAGTTCCCATTAGCACCTCTAGTTGTGAGAAGTAGAAAACATTTACATCAAACTTAAATATATCATGTTGGACCTTAAATGGGGTGCACAAATAACTGTTACTAAATGAAAAGGAAACATGTGCAGCTTGATCAGAATCCCAAACAAAGCCTTCACATCACAACTCCATATTTACCAGAGAAACAGAGAATTCCCTGAGGACAGCAGCCATGTCTAGCAAGCAAAGGAGTTCTAATTAAGTACAGTTATGGATGGGGGGAGGACAGCGAGGGAGAGATGAAGATGGAAGGGGAAGAGAGAGTGCCAAACCCGGGTGTTCGAAGTGGGTCATTGTCTCGGTGACTGCAGCCTACCTGACACATTGATTTGTTAATCTTGCTTAACAGGCAGAAACAATGACAACAAGCTAATCCTAGGAACGAGAGGGGCTCAGCTGGAGCTCAATCTGGAGCCTGTCCCGTTGCTCTCTAACATCAGCGCTGATGAGAAATATGAGCTACAAATCTCACAAATACAAATGAGCAGTCACAACACACCATCACGTCATAAATCCATCTTCAACTCGGCCTGCGTTTCACATCTAGCCAGAAGCTGTTCCCGGCAGCGAGCTTTTCCAGATGCTTCGAGCAGGTGAGACATTCACACTGGAGCATCAATTATGCAGAGCTGCCATTGCAATAAAGGCAGAGCACTGATGAGCTACTCTCGCTGTTGTTGTCAGTAAGCAGGATGGATATAAATCTCATGCAAAAAGCTTGAACATACTAAATAAGCAGACTGCTAAAACCTGATCCTTGTCTGTTTTTTTTTTGCCTACCTGCTGTTGCAGCCATGCTTTCGAAAACTGCAGAACTGCAAACAGTGGAATTCTGACCCAACCTTATGCAACCGTGGATTTTGCCCCTCCAGCTCACGCCAGAGAACAATGTGATGAGCCACTTGTTCCTCTATCAAAAGTGTGGATGATGCAAAACTTGAAATCCTTCCAGTGATTTAATGCTAACCACCGCAATACTTTAGGACCCTCTGAAACGCAGATGTGGAAAATGCTGCTCTCTAAATCCAATTAACCCACACATAGTGCATTATCACACTTCTCTCTGGTTGCACACAGACTTTCACCAATTAAACCACTATGAAATTCAGCTTTAGCATAAATGCAGTGGGACATTCCCAGGTAAATATAAGAGAAACATGAATGCACTGAAAACAACAGAACTATCAGCACCATAGTAGATGTTTTAATATAGGGAATGCTACATTTATACTGATACTGCTACAGTATCAGTATAAATTTCTGTGCAACCTCCAGAAAGTGTGCATACACAAGCTGGTCTTCTTTTTCTTCATCCTATATTAATTTGTAGACAAAGCAAAGCGGCTCGTGGATATTTATGCACTCACAAACACATCTGAATGTTAGGGAGGCGATATTGATTAAAATATGTGATTCAAACTCAAGTATTCTATAAAAGAGACATCGTTCTTTAAAACATTACTTCACACACACTTGCATGCTCTGATGAATCAACAATATCAGATGGCTTCATTGCTACATAAATAAACCGGCACACAAGAGCCATTTTTGTTTTGTGGTACACTCAAAGCCACATGGGTTTTAATCATGTATGCATTATCAATACTGTATGTAGTCTTCAAGCATCAAAGAAAAGAATGCATGGAATATATGGGGATTTTTGTGGAATTATGAAAAAAATTCAAGTCTAACTACATTGATAACAAAAGAAGGAAATTGAAATGTACTCTTGAAGTCACCAATCATAGCACAAGCCATCACAGCTAAAAGCAAACACTGCATTAAAGTTGAGACTAATGACAAAACTAAAAGCTAACCCAGCTGAATATTCTAGGTATCCACACACAGAAAGGAATGTGGAGAGCAGTCTCCTTTCCATTTAAAAGGCCATACTGCAGAACTTTTTTGTATGGGGGCATTCTATTTGAGGTATTTCAAAATACATGTTTCAGTAATACTTTGACCCCTTGAATCATCTGATTCACACAATTCTCACCTTCGTCGACAAATGTAAAGAAAGAAAAAAGAAAAAGAGTAAGGAAGGAGAGATGTTAAACGCCAGAGACATTCTGTTCCTGTGCCTCAACCCATGCAGAGTACACATTCATCCCAAATTGGAGAGAGCGGTAAGGAGGGAGGACACCGGGTGAGAACTTTAAACAAATAAATAAAAGAAATGTCTCCAGCACACAGGAATTCTCTGGCACGACTACATGCTCTCTAATAGTCTATCTATCCCAGATGTGTCTGTGTTGTCCAGACCACTGTTGCCCAAGAGGAACCACCTCAGACACTAAAGCCCACAAAAACACCAATAGAGAATTCACCTTATGATGAAGAATTGTCTCTATAGCCTCACGATTAGCTACAAATTTTTTGGACAATCTAACAAAATGACACTATTTTTAAGCAGTAATTAAAAATCATTTTTAGTCATAGATAAGTGGCCACAACTTCAACTTTAAACAAATTACTGATAATTATTAGAAGTATAGAATATTTGTAACTGAGGTATTTCATGATTGTATTCGAGCACCTGTGGCATCTAACTCGCCAGACTTGAAAATACAAAAAAAAAAAATTTCAAAGCACTGAAAGAAAATGAACAGTAGAACACACTTTTCCATGCAATTCATCAAACATGGAAAACGTGACCACTGAGGAAATTGCCAAACCTGAAAGAAGATCCCCTCCATTACACAAAAAAACACTTTGCATCAATATCCGAAATGTAAACTTCCAACAGAGTGAGAAAAGTGTAGCTTCCATGAAAAGTCATCAGCATGAGTTTGCTCTGACTACCCAAATGGTGACTAAACAAATAGGCATTTCTACCAGTCTCTTGGGACTCCCAGGGGAGGTTGTGGGTTTGTGTATGGGTGTGGGAGGCGAAAGGTCAAGGGCTTGTGTCTGGGGCACTCAGTTGTACCTCAAAAAATGGACAAAGTGCTTGAGTGACAAAACAGATGGGATCCCTCTGCTTTGCTTTTTCAGAGTTCAACCTCCCCCAATAGCATAGTACAAAAGCACACATGTTTACTTGCCCCATTACAAACAACCAGTTTGTGGGTGGGAGCTTCATAAAAAAGTGAGAATGCAAAGTGCTAATCAAGAAGCTATTGTTTCAGTTAAAGCCATGACTGGTTAAAATAACACGTGAAAATGAGTGATTCAATAACAATGGCTTTCACACACCTAGAGCCAGGAATGGAGCGTGCAAACAAATTAATTAGGCCTAATCACATTACTGTTTAATGTAACTTGACTAAGTAGTTTAATACTTCTCTGATTACACTTTTCAGTGAGAGATTTGAACATACTGAAAAAAAACACAGAAAGAGACTAAATGTTATTTTAATCGTGTGGCAATTTTATTTAAAATTTTCTATGCTGGAATAAAACTGGCAAAAAGAACTGATGCTTATCCTCAGATGCCAGATGGAGTTTTTCCTCCTATTTTTATACTAGAACAATCCTTCTAATCAAATGATAACAAAAAATAAAAACGGGAACAATTGAAATTGATAGCACCTATTGCTAATTTTCTTCAAATCTATTTATTACATTAAAACCATTTACTGTTGAACATAACTCCAAGCAAAACCTCAATTTTAGGACAGGTTGCCACAGCCCAGAGAAAAGCAGCATTGACGAATGACACTCATGTAACCTATTACGAGACAGATTAGAGTAAGCAAAACACATATCCGCTGCATATGGGCTTGAGCAAAATTTCAAATAAATTCTGACGCCTTTTAATATAAAAATACACATTCATAAAATTTCAAAGTTAGCATTTATAACTGTAAGCATTGATAAAACTATATTAAAAAATTAAGAAATACACTTTATTTGCATCCTAATGTTTTTTGATCATTTTGTTTTAACGTTCCATAAAAGGCCAACATTCAAACTTCAGAAAAGTCCTCTAATAGAATCATGTCAACATATCAAGCATAAAAAAACTTAAACGCCCCCAAAAATGACTGACCTGGAAGAGAAAGACTTTAATCTGAACATTAGCGATTTAACAGTGCCAGTCTGTCCAATCACGCCAAGCAAAACGTGTCGGTGATGCTGCCTCGTGATTGACAGATGTCCGTCTCAATTATCACATGAGTCTCTGCCAGTTTGAATGAGCGTTGTTGCTGATCTGTCAAACTTCAAATCTACGTTAACTTGTTCTATAGCCTATTTATTTAATAAACATTATATTTCTTCTGCCGTTGATCTTAATTTGAGCCTTTGGGATCCGCGACAGTAAGATCTCAGGTGAGACCTCATATATACTCTTATTTTCTCAGTTTTCTATTATGGATTTCAAGCAGGATGACAAATTTTAACCAATGACCAAAGCCTATTAACAACAAAATAATTAATTAATTACAAGAATGTTGGAACAGTAACGCACTCATACGTTATTGTTTTAACCTCTGGGATTCGTTCGTTAAAGAAAGACATCGCCTAGATTTCTGAATAAAACTGTAATTGAAAATCCCAAAATTAATAGCAATTTCTCTGTGACGTCATCAGAGTGGAAGCGCCTCTGAGGCGGAGTGTGGATCTGCAGCAGCAGGCTACAGTGAAATGATGCGCTTTGGCACCTTAAGGAGTCGCTCGCGTTTCAGAAGAGACACCAGCACTATAAACGTGAACGAGGACTGCACTCATACATCCAAACCCTCTATTAGCCCACAGCTTATCGGATACACACACACTCACACGGTCCACCATACTGGAATTCCGGATCCAATCAGAACCAACAGCTGATGAGGATCAGCTGTAATCAAGCGCAGCCAAACACAGCAAGCGAGCGTTCACGAGGAATAAACCTAGTACGTATATTTTATAAAACAACACTTTAAACACTTATAATCCTTAACAATAGAAGCAAAGGACATTTAGGAACAACTTTAATTATATTACTGTCATGATGAAAATTCTTATCAAAATTAACTCACACAGTGTGGTTTAAGCGTTAACACTCGCCGACAAAAGAACGCCGAAACTCTCCAGAACCCAGGCTACCGTTTGAAACAGCGCGGAGCTCCGCTACTCACCAGAAAAAGCGTGTCCGTTCAGCATTAGTAAATCACAATGTTGTGGAATATGAAGCGGAAATAATCCAGGCGATAAGATCGCGCATGTGTCCGTTCGGAGACAGCGTGCGGCGGCAGCTATTGTGCGCTCAGCTCCTCTCACTTAGACTGCTCCTCTTGTCTGAAGCCGACGCGGAGGAGCGCAAGCCTTTCGTCAGTGGAAAACTCCCTCCTGACGCGTGACGCAGGCGGTGACTCTGCCCACGCGCCGCTTCCTGCCCCTACGACACTCCTCCCGGTGCGCTCGCATCCTCACACGGCGTCACTATAGTAACGTGATTGAGAAAGAACACCGGAACTCAACATGCGCCGGTTATGGGAAACTAAATCTTTCTTCACCCCAAAACATCTACCTTGGAAACCAGGATGACTGGGAAAATACTGGAACACTCATGATATCATATTTATTCTTGCAATCTAGAAAGAAACGCTGTAATCGTATTTTCTCTATTTAGATTAAAGGAATGGGTTGTAAGAAAGTGGATAATTCACATTTTTATACAATATGACTTCTAAATTTTTTATTAATCACTATAAATGTTCATTGCTCTCTAAATACACTCTCAGACTGCTTTGTTTGTGATGTCACAAAATTTAAAATAATTACCACAATTCAAGTGAGAATGGAGAAGAAACTTTTTAGCTCTAGTTATCATGGTTCAGGCATGCACTACAGCGTGACTAGCATGGGTCACTGGCCCCCGCATCTGACTCCTGCATCAGTCTGTGATGGCACACAGAAAACGAAGACGGGTATGTGGTTATGTGAAGATCTGACTTGTTTGACTCCAATGAGATCTGAAGATCTCATTGTTCCACCCTGACAGTGTTTGATGTGGATTTATTTAAAATCAGCTGACTTGGGTGTAAGGGTTAAATTAGTAGATAAATATTTCTGGTGACTAAATTTCCTAGGTTCAATCCCCAGACCCCCAAAGTTGAAGGTGGTGTGAGTGATGAAACAATTGCTCTCCGACCTTCAAAAATTCTAGCTGTGGTGTCTTTTAGCAAATCGCCAGTTTCCCAATTGCTCCCCGGGTGTGCTCCCCATAGCTGCCCACTGCTCCGGGTGTGTGTAAAAAAGTTTCACAACTGCACTACAAATTGGAATTTCACATTATGTGATAAATCCCAGAATATTTAGTGCTTGCCTAATTATTATACTAAGTAATGTTCAGTGTTCAATTAATTTATCCCATCTAATATCACATAACTTTTCTCCATTATTATCAAGTAACATGTGACAAATTTAGGCAGTATTGCTGAAGAAAGTTTTGTTGATGTCATAACAATATAAAATTTGCCATAGTTTTACATAAAATCATGTACATATAATTGTTTAGAGTCTATTTCAGATGTACTTTTTTCCCTTTTTTTGCATTTATTGATGGAAACATTTACAAACAGGAAGTGAAAATGAGTGAAGAAAGGAGTTGGGAAAAGACACAGAGCACAATTTCAGATCTGAGTTTGCAGTGTAATTGTGCTTCATTTTATGCTCAATAACTCCTAGACTGTAAAAACTATTCTATTGACACACAATGCCCGACTATTTACAAATAGTTTTTGTGATTTACAAGGTTATCCATCTTTTGAAACTCTCGTTCAATTCTGGGATAGCCTGAGAGCAAAAAATAAATTAAAGATAGCCTGCAGGTGTTTGAAATATAACGCACATCTACTAGCTCTCGTTATCTTCTTTTTCAGAATTCAATATACATTGTTAAATGATGTGTTTCCATCTACATAGTGTCTGTCTTGAGTTGGTAAACTTGCTTGTTTAATGAAAGTCTGGCAAGTTGTATTAGTGTCGTTGAATAACTCAGCGAAAGTCAGAATATAGTTAAGACTTGATCAAATAGCTTAAAGTATCTCAATGTATGCTAATTTATCCCCTCTTTGCTTCTCTCTCTACAATTTGGTTTCCTCTCAAAATCTCAAAAAAGGCAAAATGGTTCACAAAATATTTATAGAATAATAATAAGTAATATTAAAGCTTTAAATTAATATTGTTCCATCAAATTATTTTAACAGTTTATTTTTTTACATTTACAGAAACAACCCTTTTAACCAAACATCGAGAAACTTTTCTGCCTGTAGTTAGCTACCCTACTAGTTACCAGAATGTTGTCATATTGTACTAATTTTAGGCTACCTCTGCTCTACTTGGTGAAGTGACTAACTGCAAATCATCACAGTAAACAATCTACTCTACAAGCAAAATTGTCTCAAACAAGGAGATATTTATTATTGCTAAATTGTTTATTATACACTTTTGAATACATTAAGGGTACTTTAGTTTGAGTGAATGCTCAATATCAGATGAGAACAACTTGTGTGATTTCTCACTGACTGATGACTCACAGTCACATGCTAAGCTGCACCACTAGTCACATAATAATGCTTATTCTTTTAAACTCTGATCAGTATAAAACGTGCAGCTTTTACTCAAGATTATATTATTTGGTTAAACCAAACAAAGACAAACCCAAGACAAATGGTGTCAGGATTTTGTTAGCTGTTTGACAAAATGTTGGTTTTGGAACCGAGTCAGACCAGAATTTAAGACAAAAAAAAAACCTTTAAACATTAACATCACTAAAGATCATGTTAAGTAACCTAAACTGAGAAGTAATTGTTGAAAAATTTCTAACCTGGCCCATAAAAGAAACGTGTACTGTAGAAATCTGGGAACAAATATTAGAGATATACCATATATCATAACGATTTCAAAATGTTTATATAAACATATTTATGGCTATATGTTTCACTTTCTCCATCTTAATAGTACCTGTAATTTTTTTTGTAAAAAAAAAAGTGAATGCATTTTTGACTTCCTTAAAGAGGTTTTAAGAGTCATATATTGAGTTAAACTGTTTGAAATAATGAATGAGGAACTTTAGCAATAAATCATGCAATCTTCTACATCTTCCATTAATGACATATGTTTGAGTAATTTACTGGATATGTTATAACATGAACAAGACATCTGACACAAAGCATATCATTTGATTACATTATTCAAATTCTCCCCATTTCAAATGAAAGCAATTTCAGGAAGCACCTAAACGCTTTGGGACGATATCTCAACATCTCTTCTGTTGTCAGCCGTGCCATCATCAACAGTGCACAGCAGGCCTGCATGACGGAGCATGACGCAGGCTTCCACTAATGCAGGTTTTAAGAGAATCATGTGCAGCGGCAGGCATCTGCAAAGGCAGGGCACTTTCTTTTTCTATTAAAGAAGGGAGTGCAATTCAAGAGTAAACCACACAACCTATATGCTGAGTGGTTGGGTGTGGCTTTAGTTTGTGTACAAACCTAACACACATTCACTCAGCTCATTTTCAAGACCATCAGGCTTTTGACACGAGTATTATTTGACTCAATCTACATGTCTGATGGCTTGCTGAGAATCACCGCTGTTGCAATACACAAACTCAGGCAATAGTTAGTCTCTCATCAGGAAAGTGTTGTTTTCAATTTAATAAAGCATGCATTATCTGTGTTTGCTTCCTTATTGCTGCACGTGTACACCATAAGAATTGTGTCTCCTATCTTTACTTCCTGATTAACGTGACTGTTGCTTTCTTAATCACAAACCCATTAATCACACTTTGTTGTTTACAGTAGAATACTTCTCAAGTAGATAAGCGGAAGAAGAGTGGAAAAGTTCTCACTTTATATTCATGTTGGGATACAGATGTCACAGTCAGAAACCATTGTTTCATTCTTCTGTACAGGGTTTACACACAACATTCTTTTAAATGTGCAAATATGCTAAATTGAAGTGACAACTCACTGCTTTGCTTTTGGATACAAATAAGAAAGTAACTTTATTGCAAGGTTTTTAATTGTGTGACCTTTGTCATCAAGAGCATCATTAGTTCTACGATCCCCTGCTGCTAACGCCAGAATGATAACGTCTAGCTCCCCCAACACAACGTAGATGTTACCAAAGAACAGTTTATATTTACCTTGTCACATCACATATAAAAATAACATCATACATGCAACTGTTGCTGCTGTTGATGAACTATCTTTCCCCTGACAAATATTATATCGTTGAGTGATAACAATGCTCACTTCTAGCTAACCAAAACACAATAACAAATAACAGTTTATTTAATTTATCGCCAAAGTTTAACTGTTTAAAATGAGGGCTCAAGTCAAGAAAAAGAGTGGAAGTACTTGCTCTGCATCACATATACCAATCACAGAGCTTGCCATCTGCCAGTCTTTGAAACTTAGATTGAACCTTGCATAATGTAATCAAGCAGACATGTAAAAATGTTTTGTTTTCGAAGAAAAGATGGTAGAATTATGTAGCTCTAATATGAAAATATAAAATCTTCTTGACAATATGTAAAAGAAAAAACAAAACATGGCTACTGGAAAATGACTGGAATGTTGCGTTCATGAAGTTTCAAAAATGTCTGAACAAACCAGATCTTTAAATCCTGTTCAGAAAATAACTTTTCTTGTATTTGTTTTACATCAAGTTACAGTTGATATGCTATCACCAACAAAATCTAACGATGAAGCATTGGTTTGAGACTGACTTTTGAACCCCGAATTGTAATGATTCACTCTCAAAGAGGACTCTTTCACAAGTCATTTAAAACATTGAAGTACCTCATGGATAATCTCTAAACATCAGAAAAACTAGTCAGACTTTATTCTGAGCCATGCAAACCCACACTGTTGGATTGCTTTTAACATCATACATGTAAACAGTATGAACTCAGATTGTGGAAACAGAATAAATGATCCTGATCAACAAAAAATGACCATGTAAAAACAGTTAGAAATACCAACAAATGCTTGCCTTTTCTTCCTAGAAAAAGAGTCTTAGAAAGGGGGATGGGAGTCTTTTGCCAGGGCCACTGGCTCAGGCCTGCATATATTAGCATCTAGGTCTTTAAAAGTGTGCCAGAGACTTAAGCATGGAGGACGCCCCACATCGAGAACAATAATGGCCTTCAATGCTTACCATCTGCAGGAAGAAAAAAAAGCCAACGCTGCACGTGTTCTCTAGTACCTCACATGAACTGACTCGCAGACCACACGTTACCTTATATCTTACACCAAACATGTTTGAACAAACGCACAGCCAAAAGGTCATATTTCTGTTCTTTTTCTTCTTCTTTTTTAGATACACATAATTCTATTTAGACTCTGAGAGCATGGAAACCTGTGGAATGTCCATGTTCTCTCAAAGCATACTTGGCTTCCTTCAGGCACTTTTAGTTCCTCCCATGACTCCAAACATCCACATCAGTATAAGTGAATGAATAAGGGGCTGTGTTAAACTGGTGGCAAACGAAAGCATGACTAATTAATTGAATACAAAACAACTACAACAAATCAAGAAAAAAGGCAAAACTATACCAAATTAAAATGAACAAAGTATAAACTTAAAAAAAAACATCTAAAAGCGATCAAAACCCTAAAAAACACTAAAAGCATAAACCACAAACATCCTCTAACAAAAACTAAGATAAAAACAGAAAACAACATCTAAACTAAACTAATTAACAACAAAAACAATGAAAAATCACCTCATTAAAAGATTATCAAACAAAACACTAATGGAAAACAGCAACAAAACTATGCAACACCAACAGAAACAAACACAAAGCAAAGTTTATACCATCAACATCAAAACAAAAATGTAAAAGAAAAACACAAAAAGCATAAACAAAAATAGAACCTAAAAACAAAACAACATCTAAAAAAACTAACAACAAAACAATAAAAACTAAATAAAGCATAAATCACCCTCAACAAAATAAAATTCTATGACAAAACAACATAGAAATAAACTAAAATAATAAAACACCATGAAATACAAAATAAAGAGACAAAACCTATAATATTTGTGCACAAGATTGGACAGCATAATTAATTCATTTAATGAACCCGTTGAGGTAAAGCACTTTGCATATTTGTATCAGTATTTAGCAATGAGCATTTGTGATTAGATTTAAAAATGGCTGTAATACTCCATCTGTATGCAGTCCAAACGTGTACTCATACATTGAATTTTAGTGATAAAGTATACTTCAGAGAAAATAAGAACTCAAATGAAGCTTCAGAGTTTCCAGGCGAAGCTAGGAACAGCATGTCCTCGAGACAAAGGTTTCCCTTGCATAGAGCTGAACAGCAAGCGAACGAGAGGGGGGGGAGGGGGGGGGGGCAAGTTTCAGGAGTCAGGGTGAAGTGCAGGTCTTTTAAGATCAGATTGATGGCCCCAGCTGTCTCTGACGAGCGGGAGAGAACAAAACTGGAAAGCCAGACACCTGTAGCTCATAGCTGATCCTGCACTTCTGGAATCTGTGTCTGCATTTCCTCTGCTTTCACAGCACCTCATTATAAACAAAGACATTTTGAGAGTTTAAGCATGTGTTTTATGATGGAACAAAAGTTAGAATTCATTTGAACAAATCGAGAACACAGAGACATAGATTGTGACAATGACAGACAATATGTAACATGCATACTCTTATAATTGTTTAAAGGAAAAGGTTGCAAAAGAATCATCCCAAATATTTGTCAAAGACAAATCAAGAAGTAAAACCAGCATGACAAAATAATTTCACTTATTTTTAGTAATTACCCAACCAATTGGAAACTTATTAGAAACAAATTAGAAAACCCAGAGAAATTCAGAAGCTAATTTAATCTGAAATCACCCCTCCCCCACTCTGCCAAACAATTATACACAAATCTTCTCTCTCCAACACTTCTCTTTTTGTTTTGTTCTAAGTATTGAAGTCCACCACTACAGTTAAAAATAGCACTGTGAGTTTAAAAAGTAAAATAGTTTGAGCCTGTCCTTGGATTGATCAGTTTAACTAAGATGCTGACTGGATTCTCAGCATTAATTTGTGTTGCTCTCTGATTGGCCAACAGTTTAAAGAATATAGTGAGTCAGCTCCAATTTCTCCAGCCACCCTCTCCAGCAATCTGTAAAGTTTGAGTTTGAATCAGATAAAGAATTTCTAAAGAAAATGAGATTTCCTGGAGCCTTTTAAAATGCAGAGTAACAATAAGACAATGCTGGACATACAGCATAACTAATGGTTGGCTACAAGTAAGTCCTGATTATCCCCTGACCATCTTTAGAACATTCTTGTTTAAAAACTGTTAGAGATGTTTTGGTTGTACAATTAATTTCCCATTCAACCAATGTTTTACAGCTTGTGAATGTTTAAGATAAGTTAAATAATGAATTATACAGAAAGTCTTGGCAGGAATTCACTTGCGGTTTCTTTATAACTATTAGGGAAACTCACTGTATTAAATGCTTACTTTTGGTTTTCACAAGAAAGCATTATTCTCTTTAATGAAAATGATCCCATGTAAATATTTTTAACACTGCGATTTTCTCAGTTTTTTCCACAAGTGGCTAGACACCCAGCATGTCCAATAATCACTTTTCAGACCAAACAAACTCTCATTGTAGTGACCCCCTCCCCCGTTAGTGAATGTGTGTGTGCGTGTGCGTGTGCGTGCGTGTGTGTGTGTGCGTCTGAGTATGTGTGAGTATGTGTGAGTATTTTTCTCCTTTCTGTGATCACTCTGCA
Organism: Danionella dracula; assembly: GCA_900490495.1. Lineage (NCBI taxonomy): Eukaryota > Metazoa > Chordata > Actinopteri > Cypriniformes > Danionidae > Danionella > Danionella dracula. Next base: position 4,154,511 of record UELW01000888.1, read on the forward strand.
TGTCTTTGGGGGAGAGAAGAGAAAAGGCTTGACTGCTTTTGTTTACTTAGCAACACTGCAAAGCTGTAAACCAAAGACTGTCCCAAGGGGCTTTGATTCAATTTTCCTCCCATTGATTTTCACTTCGTCAAACACAACATCAAAAGTGATTTGCTGATTAAAACATGAAAAATGTCTGCTTAAATAAGGAAAACATGACGTGACTAAATCAATAACAAATACTAAACTTGATAAAAGTAAGCATGAAGCTAATACTACAGTTGAAATAGCAGGTTGATTTCTGTGCGCTCTTTTCCTCATCTGGAAAGTGAGCGCGGGGTCATGAGTTTAGAGCTTCAAAGGTTAATGATGAGTGACAAGTGGATTAAAATGGCTGCAGATCCAGACAGAGGCTGACTTTGAGCAACCCCCCAGCAGCAGTAAAGATCTGATTCATGATGAAGTCTGATCTTCTTGCAAAGCATTCATCAATGTACCAAGACAACAGAGGAGAGGCCAGAGCACTCAGTGTGTGGTTAAGTTGTTTTGAAACTCACAGACAGACTTTCAAAGTGATCTTACTGGTGTTTGCATGTTCAAACTTCTTGCACTTCTAAACCTTTTAAATATGTGTTTTAAAAGCATTTTTTTCTTAATGTGAAGGACTCAGCGTAGCTGGATATTTTTGAAAACCCCGGCCAAGGTGAAGTGATTTGAAAGTGCTGGGTACAGTGTTATCATGTAGACAGTACAACCAGTTTTCATTGAGTTCGAGGTGCTTTTTGTCATTGGTGGCCTTGTCAACAATGTATTGAACACTGTAAGGATTATATTAAAGCATAGTTTATGACATTTATAGGACTACATTTGTAATACAGTTAATCACAGAACATTTGGTGCAAGTTAATGCGGTTAATGTGACTTGCTAAAAGTGAAAGTGAAAGTAACCAGTGGGCCAGAAATGGAGTTATCCATAATTTGTGCTTGAACAAACACAAAGTGAACACACACCCGGAGTAGCGGGCAGCCATTGGCACCACAGCTGCTGTTGTTGTTGAATATGTAGAGCAAGTGTTTCATTACTCACACCACCTTCGACTCATTGGATCTGGGGATCGAACTTGCGATCTTCTGATCACAAGTCAATCTTCTTATGCACCGTTCTCCAGGTGTTGTTAAGAGGAAGCTGCTAATATGCTTATTATTTTATTTTTAATATCAAGAGAACGTGCTAGAGCTTTGCGGATGGTCGGCTCTGAAATATCATTTAAATGGCTGTTGAATAATTTTCAGTGCAGCTGGAAAACCTGCAAGCATTTTATTTTTAATATTATAGGTGGAAAAAATTTAACTGCAATCGTTTGAACCATGGCAATTTTTTACTTAACCAATCCATATTCACCCTGATCAGTTGGCGAGGATTATATTGAATAAATGAATCTGGTTGCTCTCAACTTTAGTGCAAAAACTTCGAGCTGCGTTTGAGCCAACCATAAAAAAATCAGGGGCTAGGGCTTTGTGTATGGTCATCTTTGATTAAGGGGCTATCAAATGATTTTGGAGCAGTGCAGCATGAAAATTATATTGTAATTGTCAGTGGGAAAAAAATTTACACTTTAAATTTACAATATAATCATTTAAGCAAATAGGGCAGGTGTTTGGCTTTTCAGCGATATCAAGATTTTTGTTAACATGTAAATGAGATTAGCTTTTCATGGTATTTCAGGGTAGTTTCTCATCTCATTACGACTAATGACATATATTGTAATTGATAACATTGGTGTTCATAAACGCTTGTGTTAGTGCAAATACTATACCCCTATGCAATAGCAGATATTCAAATACATTTTTCGCGAGTGTGGCAGTGTGTGTTAATCGAGAAATATACTATAGTTACTATAGTTGTTGCACACATTGCTCAAAAGGCATGGGTAATGCCTCCAAATGTTTCGCACCGTTCATACCAGGCCTGTATAAAATTTTACTGAAACTGTGTTCTTATGGATTTACTTATAGATAAATAAATTCCCCTTTTTAGTTTACAAAGGAAATGAAAATAAAAGTAAACATGTGTATTTTAATGGCAAATGATTATTTCAATTTACTTAGTGACTATTGCTTTTACATTAAGAAACAACATGGGGATTAGGAAATAATGAGATAACTAACTGTTACTTTATCATAGCTCTGGCACCTATGATAAATTTCCATGTTTACAAGCTTCAGAAATGTGTAGCACCTAGATGTAAGCACAATCTGCTGTCCACCCCAAAGTCAACTACGTCTCTGCCTGTACCTCATTAAACACAAAAACAGAGCTAATTCATCTGCTTATAGGTTTACACATTAATAACTGCAGGTTGTGGTTTGACAACTGCTTTACGATCTGCTGTATGAACAAGTTCCCTTTCCTCTTTCTCATGAACAAGTTTCAGCTCTCCCTCCCTGAGGTTCTTTCCAAATAAATTTCCAGAGGCTAAATATCAGTTTCCTTTTAAATAGGCGGAGAGAGCGATACTGTGACGGAAACCCCTGTTACGACGTCAGACACGCGTGTGAGAAAAAGAAACTGAACACAGTGCATCGTTTCCTGTTAAAGCAGGGCACTTCCTTATTGCTGAATTAACACGCTCAAAAAACAAGCTTGTCTCTTTAATAGAGCATAGAGCTGGAAATAATGCTGTATATCTTTTACTCATCCAGGAACTAAAGAAGATTGTCAGGAATATTTGGTTTTCTTTAAGAGGAGTTTAAAGCAGGACTAAAACAAGAAAACCTGAAAGAGATGTGAATAAAGGGAGGGGTTACATAAGATTTTTAACAGTTTCCTTGAAATAGATCTTGGTGTATTTGAGAAAGACGGAGGTGACAGTTCATGAATCAAACAACATCCAATGACACAAAAAGCACTAGCAGACAACTGGCAGACAGTTTTGGCTGTGTTCTCTCATTTAAAACGTACATTTACGTAAAGTCAAAAACAGACATGTCTGTCATTTTACTTAATATTTATGAAATCTACAGATATATTTAAATTGTATAAAGTTTCCCTAAACAAAGGAGTACGCAAAAGATACAGCGTCAGGTTGGGATTCAAACCAAAGAGCACCGTTACATGTCCTTCCATGTCCAGCTCAAAGCCTACTATATCACAAACAAAATGTTAACTCTATATTTATAGTTGTACAAGATGTAAATACAAAGTGTCAGACTTGAGTTTACTTAAAACATTTTTTAGACAGAAGGATTTAGATAAGCCCATGCTGAACCCCTTTGCGAAGCCTGCCGTGCAACTCGAACTTCACATCAAGGCTTTGCAGAGCAAGTGCTCCGTGATTGGTCAACGTGGAGCAAAGCAAACTCTTCCATTCTCTTGCTTGGCTTCAGCTCCTTGTTAGACACTTAGATAATGAATAAAAATGTTGGCAATAGAGTAAATAAACGTCCTTTTATATACGAGTTGTCTTTTGGCTATCTAGACGTTAGCATTTTTAACACGCCCCACTGTAATATTCATCACTGCCAAGAGTTCAGATCCTGTATTGAGTTAAAAACATATGAAATTGTGCCCTCAATTCACAGAGTTGATGCACAATCATCAAAAGAAAGATTACTGCATTCGCAAATATTGTTGACAAATAATTAGGTAAAACAATACAGCTTCGTGCACATTGTTCAGCACCAGATATGATGCTGTTTTTTTTCATGGTGAAGTCACTTCCAATGAGAAATCAAGGAAAGGTTGAGTCTCATGTAATTGTGGGTTTCTGTGAAACTGGTTTGTTTTTTATCCACATATACTAATATAGTCAAATTTGTGTAGATACTTGACAGCAAACTCTACTTGTTTAATTCTTTCTCAACTTCTTGTCAATTAGGGTTGTGTTACTTCCCGTTTGTGTTTTTGAAAAGTGTAAAGGGAGAACTCGAAAGGATGATGTGTTGTTACCAAGGCTACGACAATGTGAGGACCAACCGCAGGTGTCTCAGCAACAACAGCATTCCCCAATTAGAGACCCTGAGAGAGGCCCAATAATGAAATGTGCCCCGGGCTGCACTGGGTTAACTAAATGGATCCACAGTCATTTAGAGTTAACAAAAGGCTGACTTGAGAGGCATTTGAATGCCCACCCCCCTTCTCCATGTCTCGCTCTCATTCATACAGCATAGTTAGGGATGGCCTTTAATTCATGGGGACACATTTCAAAATAAGACATCCCCTGACAGGGCAAATCTATCAGTGATGGTTAACAGTTTTTATGAGATATTAATGCAGAGGTGAGATCAAACACATTCAGAGGGAATGTGTGGCAACAATTCACTGATATACAGTCTAAACTCGCAACTGTTGACTATAAAGTTCAATGGAAATCTGTTAAACTAATTTGATTTATTCATCTTCATTTCGGCTTTCTTCCCTTTCGGGGTCGCCACAGCGGAATGGACCGCCAACTCTCTGGCATATGTTTTATGTGACGAATGCCCTTCCAGCCGCAACATCGCTGGGAACCATTCACACACACATTCACTCTTTAACACTTTAACACTATGGGCAATTGTTCTTACTCAATTCACTTGTGGGGAAACCGGAGCACCCAGAGAAAACCCACGCGATCACGGGGAGAACATTTAAACTCCACACAGTAATGCCACCTGCCCCAGCCGAGCCTAGAACCAGCGACCTTCTTGGTGTGAGACGACCGTGCTACCCACTGCACCACTGTGACGCTCTAATTTGATTTAGATAAGGATAAAAGAAAAGATGCAAGGAAGGAGTTTAGAAAGAAGGGGAACAGTTTAAAACAAAAATCAGTTCATTTTTAATTGAAGCTGCCATATTTTCAACCAATACATATCAAGATGAAGATAAAAAAGAAATATTTATTAATATTCACAAGTTCTATTACTTCAATTTCCTTCCACTAACTGCTTTTCACAAGTTCACTCTGGTCATGATTGCCTAGTATCAAAAGCATGGTTTGGTGAAAAATGGAGAAGCGTTCTAGGCGAATTGTCCAAGTGTAAGTCCGGGACAGTTGAACAACCTTGGCCTGGAGAATACCCCCCTTAGATTTCCAACTATTACCGCAGTTTAAACGAGGAGTAGATTGTCTTTCACAAAGTGAGAATTGAAAAATGCATGTTGAGTGGCGAAGTGGTGGAAGGAGGGATAGCTTGCATGATGTAGATGTTAGCTCTTTGGTTGTGTCTTATATACTGAAGATAATATGGGTAGATTGGACCATATGATTAGTCAATTATCAGCCAAGCTCCTCCCAATCTTATGCTGACCTGATGATTAATGTCATTTAATATGCAAACTCACACAGAAATGCCAATTGACCCAACCAAGGATTGAACCAGTGGCCTTCTTGCTGTGAGGTGATTGTGCTACCAACTGCATCAATGCGACGCTTCACATATCATGTCCCCTTTAAATCAATGCACCCTTAATAACCTTCAAAAGGCAGTATTTATTGTAAACAATGACTTTGAATCATCTCAAATGGCTGTGCAGATGGTTGTACACTTTTGTCCCTGGACATCCAGAAACACACTTTCTCTTAATTGCTTATTTAACGTGGTTCTACTTATGGGTCAGTCAGCACGTATATTACTCACTGCCATAGTGCTTCATCCGACTGGTTAGTGGGCCAGTCGCTCCTAAAAAAGAAAATAGGATTATGCAAACATGCATGAACCAATCTAAATATGACTTGAGGCATGTTTTTGATGAGGGAACAATACTAAAACATGCTAGAAATGTTGTAAAAGTCCAGTTTACATGAAACAACACTTTCATAGTAAGGAACTGCTCTTTACACGACATGGAAGTGACATGACACAACACAATTCTTCTTCTTCTCTTTTAAGTTATTAACTTATTATTTGGCATATTTTCCTGAACATAAAAGATCAAAACAATCTGCAGTGCTCTTATAAATCATCGCATCTAGAAATAAGGAGAGGGGTTTTGCACAACTGTACATGACCCCAAAAATAACAAATAAAAAGATGTGTAAAGATGTTCAACAGTTGTCAATACAACACTTACATTTGTTACATTAAACATATCTCTAATTGAGATTCTTTAAGTGAGCAGTAAGGTACGTAAGTGAACTCAAACAAATATTTCCATTCTCACAGCCAAAGCACACAAATCAGCTGAAAGACACACTAAGGACAGCTTTGCCCTAGAAGTCTGAGAAAGGAATCAAGTTGTCCTGTTTGCCGAGGGCTAGCGTCCACACATCCGCTTTCACAAAGAGCCCATTGAGAGCGGACCCCGGTCAAATTGTGTTTGAAAACTCATTGGAAGGGCTGAGAAAAGGACCCAAAACCCTGACTGAGACCAGAAGCAGCAGGCCTCACACTAAAGCAGCTTCAACAAACACATACAGTCTGTCTGTTGTGCTGACACTAACGTTTTTGGTCTCCCTCTCCCTTCCTGGGGAACAATATGATGGGAGGTGGAGGAGAGGAAGTAGCTGGGCAGGGTGCGGGGGAGGGGGGAGTGGTCCCTCTCTTTCCCATGTGAAGGACAAGTCTGCTGGAGCGTCAGTCTGGGGCCGTGATTGTGTTCGGCGCCTTGCTGCGTCTCACAGAACACCCCCATTAATCACTAGAGCAGCTCTCTCTCTCTTTCTCTCGCTCTCTCTCTCTGCTCCCATGCACAGCAGCACCAACTCCCAGGACCCCACACACTGAAGGAAGAGGTATGTGTACCCACACTCATTAAAATTCTTCACTTTGCCAAAATTAATGCAATCCTCCACAAACATGCAATAAATCTAAATTTGTATTTGTTCATTAAACAAATTATTGCATTTTAATTATTTTTTAATTATCTACCTTTATGAAACATTACAGTATAAAGTACCCAAAAGAGTATTATTTAGTTCAACTTGTGAAGCTCTGATGAACTTCATGTACAAGACAGTTAAGGCAGCTTTGGAAAATAATGTTGGCCAAAGAAAATATTGAATAATAAAAATATAAAATGATATAAATAATTATACTAATCATAATAATAATAAATATTATTATTCTTGTTATTATTGTTATTGTTATAGTTAGTAAAATTGTACCTACTTCAAATATAAATTTGTATTATTGATTTTTTTAAATAACTATTATTTTTGTGTAATTATGTCTAAAACAACAACGAAAAATTGTAAAAATGACAACACTGTCTAACAAAGCACGTAGTAAAGTAATAGTAGTGGAAGTTAATAATTGTTATTAGTTTGTTGAAATGAAGTGGTACCAAGTCAAGTTCTATTTGGTGATACTGAACAACGTCTTGATTGAAAAGAGAGGCAGTCTTTCAAACTACCCAGATCTCATGTAAAGAAAAATACTGTTTTAGATAAAGTTAAATCGCTCCAACAGTGAACGCATGCCAGGTCTGAAGCTGTACTAATAATTCAATATAATAACAGAACATCATGGGTTTTGTATTCATGCACAGACATTTATGGCTCAACCTTAAACACACAGTAAAGAAGTATGAAAAACCAGCTCATTCAGCCCAAGCCACAGACACAGGCATTCCCTCTGGACCCTACTCTCTCTTTCACCCACAGCCACCACAATCATTTATTTACAGAGCTCACGTGGATGAATGGCATGTACAAGTATGCTTTGAATGCAATAAAAACAGAGCCTGCTGTAAATAGCTCTATCTGAGAAAACGGTAGTGTTCTTTTAATGCTGCAGCAGTTGTGTGGAGAATGTCAAATTGCTGGCAATTACGAGGGTCTATGAGAGCACTGGAATTGTTAACCTGTTAAAGTCAGGACTAGTTAGGTAAGGTCCTTTCCACAAGTACACAGTTACGCGGTGCATCCACACATAACCAGAGCAGTATTTTCACTGTTATTGAGTATGGGGTGTGGTTTATGCAAATGCACAGCAAACCAAGCACTCCACTCGTGGGACAAGATATGTGACGTCTGCGAATGTGGCTTAAAAGGAATTCGTTGCAGGAAGTTGCCTGAAAAGCGCATTCAACATGTTTTCCAGTTAAACTCTAGAAGTTTTACAGGTTGAGCTATTAATAAGTGTGATTTTATCCTCAGAGCAAGAGTAACATTAATGTTATTAATATTAATATTGCTCGGATTGATAGATTAACTTCTGTGAATATGTAATTTAATTACGTTTCTGATATTATTAATCTAATAAATGTTTTGATTAATTATTTCAGTATATGGAGACTATATTCACTTATTATATTATACAACTTTTAATTTTAATTAGAAACTGTCAGCTTAAACAATACAATTCCTGTTAATTATTAGGTTGATAGTAAATGTTTGTATTAAATGTGATCAAATTTAAATATTTGACTTGTGCCTGAAAGCTAGAGTTATTATTTATTGATTTAGAATCTCCCTGATTTACTTGATTAATGAAACATTCACCAACAGTTTCAAGGATGTTATACGAAATGTTTTAAAAGTCAAAATAAAAAGTGTATATGTTTTTATACTTCTTAAACAGGAATAATATTTAGAAGAAAATGTCCAGTAAATTGAATAAAAATATCAGTTCAGTTTAGCCCTTAAATTAGTTTAGTTTATATAAAATTATAAGGTAAAAATAGCTTAAAGACGAAAAGAAAAGGGAAGTTTGAAATATAGTCAGAGCAGTTGCAAAGAAATAGAAGATGAAAAGGAAAAAGAGGTTTGAAGACAGAACAGTATGTTGGCTATCTCAATCCAACATAATAAACAAACGTTCAGCCGCACGTACAGTTGTCACATGATTAACCTTACATACATTTGTCACACACAATACCAAAAACACATAATTTTGCTACGTACGCCCACTACCCCTCCTCGCGGTTTGAGTGCAGTTCTAAATGTGAATGTGACATCTAATGTGTCAAATTTTACATCTTACATCTGAATGTAATGGAATTTTGCCCTGACGACAGACGCACGTTGACACGTTGGCTCACTAGTTCATTTGTTTGCAGCATTTTCTAATCTGCATAACAGAGTTAATTTGAGCCAGCCAAAGTGATTTTTTTTTACGCAACCAATTCGTTAACCTTGTAAATTCTGGCTCAGGCAGAGTTTGAAGAAATTATAGGAGCTCTTTAACTGATGCAGCAGCATTTGCTCAGAACGTCATGTGGTTAACGGGGAAATATTTAATAATCTGTTTACTCACAGAACAGATGTGTCAAACCAAATCAACGTGTGTGTTATTGCTACAAACGCGTTCATATCGTACAAACGCAAAAGTGCCAGTTTTTAAAAAGAACCTTTATAACGAGGAAACGAGGAAGTTTTGAGAGTGAAAGAGTTGTTGGTTAAGACTAGCGAGAGAATCGAAGCTTCTGACTGGTTGATTTAACTTCAATGGGTGAAGAGTCTGCCCTCTACTGGGTAGATTCAGTCATTGCAGCGTTTTAGATCGTTTTACCCAGTTTCGTGTGGACACGAAAAATGTTTGTGTGAACACGTTTTTTTCTACTTGTGCTCATCTGGGCGTGATTTTTTAATTTGTTTTCGTAAACTAGTTAAGAATTTTTTTTTTTATATAATAAGCGCGTAAGTGCTGACAGGGCCTAATATCTGCTAACCTCATTTTTCCCACATCAATATAACCCTATACTCATTTAATGTAAACCAAGCATGTTCTTAAAACTATTAAGAGTGGTAAAAGTAATTTGGTTGATTAAGACTATAAAAAAGTAGGCTCCATTTTGTGCCTCATCTTCAAGAAAACGGGCTACACAGTGTTCTAGAAAAAGCTTCCTATAAAAGGGAACTAAATAAAATATTTCATACTCTGTTTTCGGTTCCCTGTCCTGTTTCTAATCTTTCCGAAACCTTTTTGTATTGCTAATATGCTTTAGAAAATAAATTGCATTGCCTATACCAATAAAGGCAGAAAATGTTACTAAAATAATCATAAAAACAATGCTGGGTAGCAGATGAGAACCAGAGATTGCCATCTAAAAATTCCGTTTGAAAATAATGGCTATTTTCCTTATAATTACACTTTGTTAACAAATAAACTCACTAAATTCTACCATTAAAAGCATGCAATTACTCTACCATTTTTTTATATGTATTGATTGTATGTATAAGTCTATTTATCATATGAATCTGTTGTCATGTCACAGTCAAAAGACCTCTTACTTTCTTTACAATAACTGACAAATGTTGCTTTTTTTTTACCATGTTATGTCTGTACATATACAGTATTCAACTGTAATATTACTTATATTTACATTTATTTAAAAAAAATAACTAATTCCATTCAGTTTTTAAAAATAATGTGGACTGTAAAAATATACGATTGAATAAATTGCATTATATCCCGAACACCTGCCGGATATCGTTATCATTGGCCACCAGAGAAAAAAAGCTTGCCCTTATTTACTAAAATATAGGGGTAAATTACATGTACAAAGTATTTGTTGTGGTGAGTTAGGAATTGTATTCATGTGTTTTCAAGTAAAGTAAAAGCTAAATGTCGACTGGCAACATCATAGCATACAGGACTAGAAAATCCTTGGTCCAGAGTTTGAATCCCACCCAAATAAATCATTCAGATGTGTTTTGTAACATCATACAATACAGAAATAGCCATTAAAATGTATAAATGTTCTTTAGAGTTACAGAAAAGTAAGTTTTAAATTACATTTATGGAATTTGGTGTTTTAAAATATAGAAAAACTTAATTCTTTTATTTTAACTATTGTGACATACCCAATAAGTTCTCTTTTAAGATTAAACATGAACAAAAAAATCAAATCCTGTTGTAATGATTGTGGCAATGTCATTACAAAAAATATATAATACAGCCAAATTATTACAGTTAAACAAAACTTGATATAACAAAAAAACCACATAACGTCAAATAAATATGGTCATAATCTACATCCAAATACTTAGTCTACTAAAAAATGAATTAACATGGTTAATCATATCAGTAAAAATTTACATTAGTTAAATCTTTTAATATAATTGAAATCTCAAATAAAAAGAAATTATGTAAAACATTAGAATAAGTAATATAAAAAAAGACAGGAGAACCTCACCCTATTCTTCACAACATGTTTATCACTTAGGATTAGGAGATTACGCTTCATCCGCATCTCCATTTCCAGAATTAAAATCTGACTCTAAAACAGAATCCTTTCAGAAGGTGGCTTTACAGAAAAACATCACTCTTCATTCTGCTTCTTAAAGCTTCGAGATGAAAAACGAGGGCAGCTCATCATTTACTCTGATCAAAACATACTCAAAGAGGACAAATGGGCTTTGTGATTGGCAGCGACTGAGTGAACGGCTCGGTGTGCATGTGTGTGATGTCACTAATGGTTGTGAGGATGTATTGCAGTGTCAGCTTGATGAAGCGTTGCCACTGGAAGCTTCCCATCCATCGGCGGTGATTAATCAAGCCATCAGAGGCTGTTAATCATGGAAACAATACACAGATTACACACACAGACACGTCCCCGAGAACTCATACACGTAGACAGTTCAGACATCAGACAATGATTTGTACTTCATTGTAAAACAAATAATTATTCTTGATTGGCTTTTATAAATGTAAACATAGTTAAAATGTATGCTTGCATTGTTGTATGTAAACATCTGAAACATGTGTAATTGTTTATACCAACTTCACTATGTAAATAATGATGAGTTAAGTAATGACTCAATTATCATGTGTTAATCCAAGGCTTACATTTAATTAAGACATTGGATGGGTAGCCAATCTCACATCAGTAATTATTTTTAATAAAAATAATTGTATATTTAAATACGTTATTATCTTTACTTTCAACTATTTTCTGTCATTGATCTATTATTACTCCTGTTGTTTTTATTTTATCATTAAGTTTTATGTTCTCGTTATCTTTTTTTGTGTTCATCAGTCATGTGACCTCTGTTGACTCACACGACTGGGGATCTATTCAGTCTTAGACAATATTGAGTGCTTGAGTATATTCTCTCGAATCCTACTTGTTACTCTACGAAGTTGAGCTGGATTAAACGTTAACTTGCAATACCGCATGATGTAATGTGACTACAACAACCAGATTGGAGTGGTAAGGTTTTAATGCAAGATTAAACTGTTTAGGACTTCATTGTGTATGTGAAGTAGATTAGAATTAACCCTGTTGTCGTTTGGGTGATTTAAATCTAGAGCTTGGTACTTTTTTTTTACCGCCATGCGCTAGCAAGCAGTACTGTCAAAAGCTAGTGTGGCTGGCCCTTTAGTTGTTTCTTGATTTGCTATCTGGTTTACTCTTGAGGTCATCATTGGATACTGCTGTCCGATTTAATGCAAGTGATTTGTTTTTGGAGATTAATGTTTTTAAACATATATATGGTAGATTATTCACATTAGGTATTGTTTACTGGTCACATGAACAGTTTTGGTCTATTATAGAAGCAGTTTACCTGCGACATGCCCTCTGTAGTTACAATAGGTGACCTCAGGCAGGTATGTAGAGTTGGTTTTGTTGTATCAATACAGAAATGTTCCTGGGAGCATATCAGAAGTTACAGTGTGTCAAACAATCAAATCATTCCCAATGTGAAAGCACCGTAAGTGTTCAAGGAATCAGGTCTCAGGAACAGAAAGATTGCTTTCACACTGGCAAAAGTCAGCCATTCCCAGGACCAAGTGTGCTCAGAAACAAATCACAGATACCAATGTGAAAGGGCCCTAAATCACACAAACCCACGTAGAGTATTTATTTTTTTGATAAAGTGACAAAGTTTTGGATAACCATTTCATTAATTAGTTGATGCTTTTTAGTCGATCAACACCAATGACTGTTCCCTCTTGGACAGCAATCTTGTAAATCATTTTCATAGATAGCCATTTATAGACCCAGTGTGGGAGCACATAAATCTTCCATTTCCCATCTCTAAAATGTTGGATATTAAAGATGAATCTTAATACTTCACATGAAAACTATGAAGGTCTGACATAGATACGCAGTTTCTGCATGAACTGTCTGCATGCTTACCTATTTCCTATTTTAACACGTCCCCTAGATAGATCAGTGAAATAAGTGATAGGAACACAGAATAAACGTTTTTTGTACAATAGGAAAAAGTGAAAGTAAATAGTCACATACTCACACTGCATAAACAGTATACAACATAATGAATAGAGTCACTGCATGAGAGGCTGCGTGTCCACTCTCAGACATCATAGATCCATGAGAGGACTCTTCCTCATTATGTGTAAAGCTTTTCTTCTCTTTAAAATACATTGCTATGTTATTAAATTAATGAAAAAATTGTAAAGGTCTGTGATTATGATACTGCTGCTGTTTTATGCACTTCTTTGTAAGTTGTACGGTCAGGGTTGAGATCATGGGGACATTTGAATAATAAGGGCCAACAAGTCACTATAACAAAAAAAGAGACCTTTCTGTTTAACAGTTGAAAACCAAAAAAAAAAACAGATGTTCTCTCTCTTTACTTTAGGCAAAATGATGAAAAGATATGAGTGTCTGTGGTTAAAAATAATAACAGACAGCTTTCCACCTCATCTAGGAGAGGTGCTAATTGAGACGTTGTGGTCAGTGAGGTTGTGGATGCTACAGGGGACAGCTGGCTGTTCATGGGGTAGATGAATAATGACGGGGATTAAATGTCTCTCACTGCGTGCTTTCATCTTAACATTTATGTGTTCTGTGATTGACAAATACAAAATTACATTAATCTGTGGATAAAAATTCCAATTTCAAGAGAGTCAATCTGGAAAAATGAAAATTTAAATGGCAGGAAATTAATTGGGGGGAGTGCCAGGATTTAAAGCATGTTTGGCAACCAAAGTTATAATAATTATAGTCTCATAATAATTTGAGTAAGCATTACTATATACTACCACTAATCTGATCTGAGCATTCAGTAAAGCCAACTCAGATTAGCATAAACTTCTTTTAAACACTTTTTGTGTGCGTTTCATAGATATTAATATAGTTTTGTTATTATTAAGTATTAGTAACATTTAGTGACATAGTAAAAAAGGATTTTTTCACATTTAAGTATTTTTCAGTTTTTTAAAGAGCATCTAATGTCTATGAAAGATACATACTGTGGTCCCACAGTATTCATGGGATTTATATCCTAAAACCAAACCGAAATAAGGTAAATCTGCAAGGTAGTCAGTTTTATTTTTTAGTCATAGTTTTTTAGTCAGCTTTTCACCTTTTTATAGATATCTAAGGCTGTAAGACCCATCACTACACACTTTATACAATTTACTCAAACAGGCATTAACATTATCCAAGGTTTTGGAGCCCTCTTTTGAATAAAAAACACAGAAGGCCTTGAATTGCACCACTAACACTCACATAGCACACTGTGTCAAGTCTTTAAAAATAATTAAAACATCCTCAAATTAGCCCATCACTCAAGAAACCAAATACAAACTTAAATCCATATTTCCATCTCTGTGTCTAAGCATGTGTATGCATGTACAAAAAGCAGAGCAGTGTTCAGATCTCAGATTTAGGCAAGCGTAAAGTTTACTAACGCTCTCGGCTGTTCATTATGTGTTTCATCAAGGGGACATACAAGATGTTTTTTAAAAGCTTGAGAATCAGTGTAATATGAGTGCAAAAGGGATAGTTTCAGTTACTATGCTGCCTGCAGCTGAAACCAGCTTCCAGAAGAGATTAGGAGAGCTAAAACTTTACTCACAGCTAAATCCAGACTAAAAATTATATTGTTTAAATGTGCGTTTGCTGACTGAACACTGTTGTCTGAACAGAGATGCGCTTTAAACGTGTTTTCCACTTTTCTGACTGTTAACGCTTTTAATGTTTGACCATTTGCTTTTTTTAAATCTCTGATCTGTTCTACTGTAAAAAAAATATCTGTGGTCCGTTATTTCTGTAAAGCTGTAAAGATTAATACAGTTTTTGTGGTGGAGTGTCCCTTTAAGTAAAAACTACGTAATGCTAATGCACCCATTACACAACATTCAAAAGAAAAAGAAGAAAAATGTGACATAAAAAGTTTTTTCTTCCTAGCCCCTTTCCTCAAATCGCTGTAATCAAGCATTACTTCCTCTGCGTGGAACATCCGGTATCACTAAAATGTACAGTAGATCTGTAAGCCTGGTTCAAGGGTGTGTTACTTGCAAGCATGCATACACAATCAACTTTTGTTTCTTATCTATCTCAAACGGCTCCCAAAGGAGAGCTTAATTCTGATGGATCGTATTGATGTCATAACTGCTTTCAGAGTCAAAGACAAATGTGGCCTTTGTTTCCTACGAAGCACTATCCTCACCTGGAACCAGAGCAGGGCTGGACCACTGCCATGAGCACACTTGGCTAACCAGGCTCTATGTTCCTGGGAGATGAGGCCTCGGCGGAGGATTTGAGGGCCTGATAGGATTAGACATCCCTTTCTTTACACAACACTGATGAGGATAAGGAATTCACAGTGCGCTCAAGCACTCCAAAGCTTCCCTAATGCAAAGCATTGAGCGGCTGGTCTGCAGTGAACGTCATCAAACTTCTGCAGAGATGATCAGTCCAGCAGCTGCTCTGGTTAGATGAGCCAGAGAAACATTGCTGGGATAGTTCGAGCACAAACTCAAATTTGTGTTTATTAGCTTGTGGCGAATTTGCTCATTCTGCTACAATATTTTCAGGTGCCTGAATACAAGTACTGCTTCCCTTCAGTTGGGATCCTAGAGGAATATGTGTAAATACTTACCAATATACACTATCAATTGTTGATATATTGAACAAATATATTGTTCATCCAAAAAATATATACATCATTAGAAATTGTTTATGTTTTGGCTATATTTGAAGATGGATTTAAACAAAAAGACACATTTCCATACACTATAAGTTTTGGCCATTTATAACACACAAAGCCTAAGAAATTGTAAGAATGAAATGCACACTGTGAATTTATAACTCAGGTGCAACACAGTTAGCAAAAACTTTTGCACCATGTTAGGCATTTGTACAGAGTCCAGAACATAGCCTGGAAGCCTGGAAGTGGTGGCAATGTTTTTTTCTGGCACAAAAGACATAGACCAGACATTAAATTTATGGCTAACTTTGCTGAAGTTTGAACCATGAACCAGTCATCATTGACCCTCGACTAGAATCATGAATTGACCCAGCCATGATCTGCAATTTAATTTGCTACTTAGGCCAAGCAAAACGATTTGAGGAAACTTCATCTGAGCCAAGTAAAATTGAGTTGCAAATGGGCAGAAATTTTATGGAAAGTTTCTGGAAAAATTTTCATGGAAACTTTGCCTTGGAAATGTTCAATAAATGGAAAGGGAATTGATCTAAATTATAAACTATGTGCAAACTTAACTATAAATATTTTGTTCATAAACTGGCATTTAAAACAACATTTTTGAATGAGTTAATTGTAAGTGGAGGAGAATCCAATTTGTTACTGTTCTAGAATCTAGAATCTAAACATGTGCCTATTTTATCAGCACCTTTTAACCCATATAAGCTGCTCATGCAGACTACCCAACAATGGAATTTGTTGTTGATGATTTCTACTGTCGACAACATAAATTAATCATTTCAGGTTGATGACAATGTGTAAAATAAATACTTTTACATTTGTATAATACAAGTAATTAAACCTGAAATCTTGTTTTTGATCAGTTCTCTGTGTAAACAATGCTCAGAATTATGTAGTGGACTAGTTTGGCGATAACAGTATAACAGCCTTAGAGAGTCTGAATAATTGTACAATAGAATTCCTGTTTGATCTTATAGGAAAGAGAAGAAAAGTGGAAGATGTTTTACATGTTAAGTCAATGAGAAGATGTGATCATGTGGGGAAAAAGTGGAGCACATATAGAAAGTGAATAAAGTGAAAGTGAGAATTCGAAAGATAAGAAAATTGAGCTTAAAGTCAAAATGTAGGAACACCCAGTTCTGTACGAAAGCCCAGAAAGCATTTTAATAATAAATCTTATTTGAGGTCCATTTCTGGACACTCAAGGTCACCTTAAAACAAGTTACAACAAGTACAGTACAAGTCAGCAAACAACATAACACAAGTACAGTCACATTACAGTACAAACGCTTGTGTAAATACAAATATTTTAAGATCGCTTTTAAAATAAGCAAGTGTTGTGCAACACGAAGCCCGTTACCCAGTATGGGAGCAAAGTGTGAAAAAGCCCTGGAGCCCAAAACAGTTTCAGATGGAGGGGGGAGATCGAGCCATGTGATGTTTGCAAACCATAGCGCACATGATGGTGTGCGTATATTAATCAGGTCTGCCAGGTAAGAGGGGACGTGACCATTTTACAATTGGACTTAAATCAGTGGTCTCAAACTCAATTCCTGGAGGGCTGCAGCTCCAAAACAAGTAGCTTCAAACAAACTCAGAAGACCTTAAATCAGTCAAATCAGGTGTCTTCAGTTAAGGTTGGAGCGAAACTGTGCAGGGCTACGGGCCTCCAGGAATTAAGTTGGAGACCCCTGAATTAAATGGATTCTTGCTTCGAGAGTCAGTAAAAAGGTCAGAGATGTCTGTGAGTTTGAAGTTTTCTTCACACATTGGGCTATATGTAATGACAATGTTACCTAGAAGGTTCATCTCTTTAAAAATAAATAGCTGATCTATATCCATCTGCTCTATTACTTAATGAACACCACTTCTTATCAGATCCAACAAACAATATGTTAATGCATAATAACTTGACCAACTAACTCTTTCCAATCAGAGAAATCAGAAATTCTATTGTACATTTATTCAGACACTCTAATGTAAAAGAAAAACAACAGCTTACATATTATACCACGTAAGCCCCAAAACAGTCTTCTACAGAATTATGTGCAATTTTTACACATGCAATGGATTGTTTAGACAGAGATTGAACATCAGTCATAACAACAATACTTTTTGCAATTTTGAGGTAACTGACAATATTTTTAATTGTTTTGAGTCCTTTAGTAATGTTTTTCAAAGTTGGCTGATTAGGAAATTTAGGAGAGTTATTCATTGGAAAAAAGAGCATGTTATATTTGGTGTAACCCTGGAGGACAAGTCAAGTGACCTTGTTCTGAATAACCAAAATTTTTAAAAGAGGAAAACCAAACTACTAAAATGTTTTTTTTTTGCCATCAATAAGGTCTCTTGGACAATCACCTCAGTGCTTTAAGAAAATAAATATTTCTACTTTGTGGTTATGAGGAACTGAATATTTTTAGTAAGCTGTAAAAAATTTGCTGTTATTTTCTTATTTCTTATTACAGCCTTCACACATTATTTAATTAACTGATTTCTATTTGCTTGTTTTTTTTATTTTCATGTTATTCTCTGCATTTTCTTTCTTGCTGATTTTATGGTACAACTTGTGTGCCTTCATATAATCTGAAAACTTTATTAAGCTTAACTTTAAAGAAACTCCGGTAAGCTAGCATTGTGACTCTTGAAAGAGGTGAGAAAAGAGAATGACGTTTGAGAAGTTTAAATTTAGTCTTCCAATCACTGGCAATCATCTAAAATAATATATCCAATGCCCAGACATACTAACAATAAATCACCACACCATATCTACCAATAAAAGAACATATAGCTGAGATAATTACTTTGTGCTTTGCTGAAAGAACAGAGAAAGCTTTTGGTGTGATTCAACCAAGCATCATCCCTGAGTGTCCTCACTTACTGCATCAAAGCTTGGTATGTGTACTGCTGAAAAAAGAAGGCTTCGCAATGAATATGTTGCCACTATAGATCACACAGTACACTGCCCAACTTGAAAGAACTAGCAACATCGTGTAACCTCAGCAGAGGAATGTCTACAGTGCACAGTTTAACGGCATTCAACCTAATATATTATACAACATATTTATATAACTTGAGTTAAGAAATTCAACAGTATTACTGCTGTCTTTACATTGCCCCTATTTTGATTTTAAATGGTTAATAGTTTTGGTAGTCTCCAGCAAAAAGGTTAACAGATATTTAAGGTAAAAAAAAAACCACTTTCATTCTCTTATAACAAGCATGTCCAAAGTCCCGGCCCCCTGTCAGATTTCAAACGGGCAGTGGCTTAAGTCTTATAATGCAGGGATACACAGGCCATCCAAGAAATATTGAATTATTTATGCTTTTATGATTATCTGTGTTGGAACGATGTATTATTTTGAACGGTATTTTATTTTTAAGAAAAAAATGATTCTCATGGATACAGCAATATCAGGAAAAAATTTCCAAGTATCGAGATGTATATTTTTTCCCAATAAAAATGATAAAAATAAAAAACGTCTGCTCTAGGATTATTCAACATCCCCTTAAAGGAGCTTTCAAACTGATGACCTGTGAAGCTCTAGCCCTTTGGGTTATAATTGCTATATAATGTATAAGGTTATGTTGCTAGGTTACTGCATAGTTTACAACACAATGTGTGTTAGTTGAGTGGCTTTTATTTGGTTACATTGTTATTTGAAAAATAAAGGTAATTGTTTTATAAAAGTGTGTATTTACGTGTAACTTTAGTAGTAAAAAATTAAACAATTTTATACTCCACTGTAAAATTTGGCTCTCCAAGCAAATTGGGACATAAGTTGGGACACCCATGTCTTATAATATGGATTTATATTGACCTGTTTCTCCTTTAAATGATGCTTCAGGGAGTGATTAGGTGCTAGTCTATTGTGACTGAATTGTGTGCAAAGTGTGGATAGGGAATAAAAAAAATGTAAGCCTCTTTTCGTTCCACTGTTTATTCTCATAGCTTTTACTGCAGTTTCTAGTAATTACCTTAAGTCTTCTAACAGAGAAGCAGTCAAATTCCAAGAGCGCCTCACTTGAGTTACCGCAGATGAGAAAGAGTATTTCACTCAAATGGAATTGTCTTCACGAGCAGAATTTAAGAAGAGATATTATTTTCGTGGTTTGAGAGCGTAACTGGTGGTAAGATGAAGTTTGTTTTGCAGTCAACAGAGAGGCCCCTCAGACGTCACAACATTCAAAAACGATTCATTTGAATGGGAATTTTTTTTATCTTGTCATGTGCATGTTTTTACATTTTTCTTTTAGCTTGAACATAACTGTTTGATAATATGTGTCATCTTTATATTTTACATTTTATTTTCATGTTCAACACTAATGAAAGAAATATTGGTTGAGAATATCAGTAGTAATCTGTGGTTTTAAATAGTTGCATGCTTAATGGAGTGAACATGATATAAAGAGCATTAGAGCTGAAACTAAATCCGAACTGGCAACCCTGTTCAATAATAGCATTTATCAGAGAGTAGAATGATCTGGATGAACACTTACTACGATGCATCCTCCCTTAAGTTTCTAATGTAAAAAGGAAGTGTCTCTGGTATAATCTGCAGCCAAAGGTCTTCACTACACAGCTGCATTAGACGCCATTTTTTCAAGCAGAGCATCAAAGGTTTCAAGAGGCAGGAAAAGTGACTGTAATCAGGTCAGAAAGGGGCCATTTGAGTCCCAGACTAGCACAGCCTAGACTTTAGATGGGTGTTCAGGAGTATGAAGCTGTTGAAGACACTTATGTCCTCTGTCAGATAAGGTATTTGTCCCTTTTTGATCTTTTCCTTCAGCTTTGATCAGTAGCTTAGAGTGGGAGTGTGTGCTGTTCATTTGGACATTAGGCGGCAGGCAGATGTGAAGACTTGCATTGGAAAATTGAGAACATGACACAACGATTTGCTTTCGGTCTCTTCAGATATGAGAGGTGGCTCTTTTTACTCACTATAATTCAGTGGATCAGGAGCTTAAAGAAACACCACTTTTTTTTCTTGTTCTCAAAATTCCGTCAAGTTAATTAATAGTGATTTAGCATTTTTTAATCTGATAAGACATTCTACTAATTTTTTGCTTAGCATAGCTTAGCAAAGCTAAGCACTGTAAAGCAAAAACAAAGTGAAGAAAAACACTTATTTTACACTTTTTTTTTTTCCTTGAAAATAAGAAAAACTCTTAAATAAGCTTGCCTTTATATGGGCTTATGCCATTAATAATAACAAAGATATTGATTAGGAACAAAGCTCTACAATTAAATAACTTTACAATTGTAAAAAAACACTTAAGGCCATCACACAGACACACATTTTCAGTCAGAAGTTTTCTCAAACTGCACGTTGAGAGAAACAATGGGTGTCAACAAAGTCTATCAAATCTTGTAGAACAATGTGCGGAAGCGAGAAAAAAAAACGTTTGGCTCTGCCATATCACCTTGGCTTTTCGCGAAGTTCGCAACCAAGGCTCTTTTGAGGATCTGTTCAGAGTGTTGGGACATAAGACCAGCTGGGTGGCCCTAAATACACACTCTCGCGTCAACCTCACAACAAGAAACTGCGAGAGAAAAAAGAATAACGCAATGAAGAGCCGGAAATCATGTAAGAGGCGAACATGGAAATTCAGACGCTTGCCTTCTTTCTGTTCTACCATGAAAAGATGTTCAGCCAAGCCCACAAAGATTATAAAATGGCTAGGCTTCTCACTGTGGTCCCTTGAGCGCCATCCAAGGGCAAGGAGCATCACAACATCAACATTAAACAGCAGAGTTGTGAACCTAGAGAAAAGCCATTGGAATAAAGTCCTCTACACATCTGAATATTCGGTGCAAGTTTTATGCATGAACATACTTCAATCAAAAACCACAGTTGCAAACGGG
This sequence comes from Danionella dracula, assembly GCA_900490495.1. Lineage (NCBI taxonomy): Eukaryota > Metazoa > Chordata > Actinopteri > Cypriniformes > Danionidae > Danionella > Danionella dracula. Next base: position 4,176,144 of record UELW01000888.1, read on the forward strand.
AGCTCGCACATCTGTCCGACTGACTTTTGTGAACAAAAAGGAGTTCAGCCATATCGCTTTGGTTTTTTGCAAGAGATTTTGCTTTTGATTGCCTAAATAAGACATGAAAGAGCCGCTGGATTCTGCTAGATACACACTCTCACTTCAATATCACAACAGAAAACTGTGCTGAAGAACAACAAGATAAGAAACAAGAGAACGCGAAAGAGGAGAATATAAACATACATTTTTTTGACTCATGTTCATTGAAAAGAATCATTCATTTGAAGGAGTAATTTGTATCGTTCATAAGGGGAAACTACAAACTGTTACACCAACTTTTCGTTATTGCGTCAACTTTTAACACTATCTTCTAAAATGCACCATGCCATCCAAATGTTTGTGGGAACCTCAATTTGAATAGATGTATAGACTAGAGACCTTAAAACCCAATCTATAGTTGTGTGTCAAGCCTACAAACTGCTCTCTCGAAGGCTCTGTGTACACCCAATTCGTCATCAAAAACATCTATAGTTCTGTGTTCTGTCGATTAATTACATTTTTCAGATATTCTACCCAGGTGAGGAGAGAAGATTTTCTCTCCCCAAAACTCAAATGCTGCAGTCTCACAAAGACGAAAATCAATGTAGCTAAACAAATCAGACGAAAGGTGTGTAAAAACCTTACTGGCTCTAATGTGGGGCACAGATTCAGGAGATGAAGAATATGAAACATTTAAATTATTAATTTAATTTTTTTTTCAGTCAGTAGGAACCAATTATATGAAGAGTAAATATTTCTTCATTTGAATTCAAAAATAAATATCATTGTGACAAGTTGGGGTGCTATAAGAAACAGCTAGTCATGGGAGTAGTTAAATTCTTCTTATACACACTGTTTTAAAAAGCCATTTCTTAATTAACCTCACTTACATATTTCAATAGTAGTTCATAAAAACTGAACAAATATATGGTTATACGTTTCAGAAATTAAACAAATAAAAAGGTAGTATGTAATGTATGAGCTTAATCCAGCATCCATTATTCACATATTTCGGTTTGTGTCTCTTCCCCTTAAGTACTTCACTGCATACACTTCTTGTCTTTGATGCTAACCGGGAGGTCAGCGTTAAGGTCATTTCCTCACATTCCAAAAGCACTAATACTGATTTCCTGCATGGCTCTGAAGTAAACAAACTCTCACATTATACACGCAAAGTTTAGCTTCAAACAATAGCTCAACATCATCAAACTATAAGTGTGGTCTCCATTTAGACCTGCCCTAACAAGCTCTATTCAGAAGGAACACCTAAGTGCTGAGTGTGACATCTTTTCCTTCAGCATTGTGAAAAGGGTTGATGATCCACAATGAAACAATCTACGAGAAAAGGTTGCTTAGCAGTCTTGGAAAAGAGTCTATAATGAATCTTGGTGAAACTGGATAATGGCGCAAGTGTTGTGCAAATGAGTGGACTCGTTCCTGCTGCACACTCAAGAGGAGCTTCAAGCACTCCATCAAACGCTTTCAAAGCACTGATCTTATCAGGTGTTAAAAGGGCCTTCAAAACAAAAGCTTCTACTCTAAAATGCTAACTTTAAATGGGATGAGGAGAGGAGATTAAAGAGAGTGTTTGGCGGAGGTTTGAAGGATCACTGAGGTCTCCAAAACCTTCCACCGAAAGCATTTAGCAGTATGCCTGTTTGTCCCCAACAGCAACACTTGTGTTTCTTCCCGAGAGGATTATTTAACAACATTTATTAAATATTTACATAAATATCGAGCTGCTGATTGAATTATTAATATACAGCACTACTGGCAAGAATAGAAGGAAAGAGTCATACAATTAACAAATCAAACATTTCTGAAATCTACTCAGTGTTTGTGAAAGTGCTAGTATAATAGTTGAAAATGACCAGAATCAACATTTCATGAAAAAAAAAAACAATAACGATCTACCGCATTTAACCTAGTTATAACAACAATGGAGTGGTTATCCTCTTTAACGTCAAGATTACAAAGAAAATGTTTTTTTAGGTAAATCAAAAAAGCTGCTTTTTTTCTGTTTCTCAATAGCATGGTAAATTACCCGTTTGGCAGTGCCTTAACCCTGCATTTTTGAAAATTGGAATAAAATGGGAAATTGGGTGAAAAATAGAAGCCTAAGCACTGGGGCATTGCTGTCATTGCGCGTACATTTTGAGTAACAGACTAGTAGTCATTTTTGTTATGAAGGTAAAAATGTCCATCTTTAAATTGTATACATGTTTTTGATCTGCAACTATTTGCCATCAACATGAAACAGCCGACTGATGAATTGCAGTTGCAGTCACTTCTGCAATGATTTCTTGATGGTTGCTGGATTTTATACAACTTTCTTTGGAGATCATGTATTAAAATATAAAGGTATTAAAGCACAATTTATTGTACCATAAATATTTATGCAAAATTGCTAACTTTAAAATGTGCATTAAGCTAATAAAAACATTTTACTGATTAACTATTAGAATCAATTAAATAAGAATTGTCTTCAAGATATGAGAGAGTATATAAAACATTAGATTTGTTCTAAAAACAGTCACTTTTTTAGACGGGAAAAGTAAGAAATCACACCAATATTCAGTTAATGTTTTAAAAGAGCCTTCACACTGAATAATTAAAACAAAGAAGTATTAGCTAGACCATATTTTTATGTTCAAAACCAACAACAACCAACTTGGGTTGGACAAAAATGATATGCGAACAATTAAATAATAAATAATATAATGCAAAACCACTGTGTTTGTCATAATTAAAGAGGCATTTAATATTTACTTCAAGACATCTTTTGAATGACTAGTACTCTGAGTACTTGCAAAATATGTACTTTTACTCTAGTATTTTACTCAAGGATCATCTTTTGACATGATGTACTTTTAGAGAAAAATGATGTCCACATATTTGGACTCTTGATCTGAATTTCCATAAAACAAAAGAATATCCCCTTTTTGTAATACATTTAACAACTCTTTATTTTCACCTTAAACAAAGCAGGTTTTCTTTACTAATTTCTGCAATTATTATTAATAACACACACACACACGCACACGCACACGCACAGACTCACGTGCACACACACGCACGCACGCACGCACGCACACAAAATATATTTGTTTTGTCTACCTCAAGGAATACAATAAAACATTACATTTGCTCTCACCATTTTTTACATGAAAAAGTAAGAAATCCCATCACACCATTATTCAGTGATAAATGAAAACAAAGAAATATCTCATTTAACCAGTTTAGCTTTCTTTGACATAAACCCTTGGTATCTGGCATACATTTTACAGCTATTGAAACGGTGGGATCCTGGGTTCATTACCCAGGAGCCTAGCAGATTTCAGAGGCTCCATGGGATTCTCGGCTCTCAGGACAGCTAATGGAGCAGAGGGCTAAGCGATGACGCCTGGCTGGAGACTGTCTACCTTTATATTGTTATTACCAGCGTGGAGGAAGCTCTAAATCAATCGTGTTCAGAGGCTCTTCAGTGGAGGAACGAGATCTGCCAGCAAGAGGAAATGAGTCTGTCTGGATCAATTAAGTCTTGGATAAGAATGTTTCCTGCTGGTTAAGAGCTGTCTATTTTTGCATCTATGTTGGCAACTCCTCAAATTAAGAAAAAAATGAAAATTGCTGTAGTTTAAAGATTATAACATCAGAATCCTATCTGTTCGACAGTTCCAATGGAAAGCTCCTGTAACTACAAATGAAATTGAAATCACTGGTCACCTATGGAGCAGTGATGAAGCTGATGGTGGCAGGGTGTTGCTAATTGTCTCACATGAACTAGCAAGCATATAAACAGCAGTTATCTGTCTGTCCCTGAGCAGCTGAAGTGCTGCTTTAAAGCAGAGAGTGCCAGAGAAGAGTTCTTCAGTTCAACTCCCAGAGCTCCAGCTGAGTGAAGGCGCTCTGTGCATCACTGCTCTGCTCTTACAGGGACAAATCAGTTCCTCTGTCGACTCGGCAGAAAGCCAGGTGTGAGAGAGAGAGAGAGAGACAGAGAGAGAGAGAGAGAGACAGAGACACGGAGAGAGAGAAAGCAAGAGAAAGAGAGAGGGAGTAAGACAGAGACAAGGAGAGAGAGAGAGAGGGGGGAGAGAGAGAGAGAAAGAAAGAGACAGAGAGAGAAAGAAAGAGAGAGAGAGAGAAAGAAAGAGAGAGAGAGAGAAGAGAGAGAGAGAGAGAGAGAGAGAGAGAGAGAGAGAGAGAGAGAGAGAGAGAGAGAGAGAGAGAGAGAAGAATTGGAAATACAAAGGACACATTGTATGCAGACAAAAATTACATAAAAAGCTCTGGATTTTTATTTAACAAGAGGATATATATGTTTAAATATAAAAGATGGTGTGCAAGATTTTGTAATTGCATCACTTAGGTTTCTGATTATTTGAGATTTTTCAGGTTCATCACATCTACACTACTTCCTGTTCACCATAATGTTTATGTTGTTATCGATGTGATCACCACAATTGGATATAAAATATAGCATAGGGTACGTTTAAGTTGATTTTCTAAAACTATATCTATTGACAATATCTGTATCTTTCAATAACAAAAATGTTGTCATACTTTTTAGCATATATTTATTTTATAAATAAAATAAAAAATATATAAATAATATTTATTCATAATAGTCATTGTTGTGAAATAAAGCAACAGGTTTTCAATTTTGAAAGAATGAAAAACACAATGGTGAAGGGATTATTCGTAGGGCAAAATATCTTGTTTTATAAAATCCTAAAACACAAAAAACATGAAGTTTATTTTGCAAAGTAAAGAGTTTCTGCAGGTTACAAAAGGTCAAATTTAAGACATTTCAAGACATTTTTAAGACCGTTAAGAACCATGGCTTTTACAAAGTTGAGCGTTTATAAGTACATTTATAAGTTAAATTTTTTGTAACCACAAGCAGCAACAACAACAACAAAAACACATCAGATTAGCTTTACATGGACATCAGAAAAATAAGTAAAAATAAAAATAAATTACTTAAGACCTTTTAAATTGAATACTTTATAAGACCCCACAGAAACCCTGAAAATAATTGTAAAAAATCAAAAAACTTTTTTACGTTCTCTAAACCATGTAGTTTTTGGCTGGTCAAAAATAAACTTTTGAAACTGATTGGGATGGTCAGAATAACATAAAACCAACTGTACTGGCACTAATGTAAAATGTTGAGATTTTAGCAGTTTTATTGAGTCACGATCAAGGTTTGTGGTTATGTTTACAAATTGCAAACAAAAAGTTGTCCGTGTGTGAATTTGCCAACATAAACCAGAAACCTGTGTGCCATGCTCAAACAGTTTAGCCTGTAATAATCCTTATTTCTCAGAATTATACAAATTAATTAATTAACTCATTATATCCATTCATCTATTTATAATCCAACTGTAGGGAATCGTTATTTTTTTATCTTATTATGGTAAACAAAATTATATAGAATACTTAAATAGAGTACTATTATTTTTTTTCAAGTATGTTTGTCAATTTTTACAGACTTACTTTTTGATTATTGATCACTCACTGTTGAAGAAATTCTGTACTTAAACTCATGGACAGTTCATTCCTTGTCCATGTAGAATAATAACAAAACCCTTTCCTTCCCCATTATTGAGGAACTATATAAAGTAAAGAGACATGTTAAAGTGTTATCTCAATTGTTAAGAATATCTCAAGTGTTAAGAATGAAAATGCCCGACAGAAAATGCAACTAGAAAAAGCCTTCAGCCTGAAAATGACTGACCAGTAGATGCATGCCTCAGATTATGTGCAAATGTGTGAAATGTATTATTTAAATGTTTAAAAACTATTTAGGGAGGACATTTAAAGAGACTGGTGCCTACTTATATTCCTTTTCCCAGCTAATCACATGTAACTGTTTCCTAAACCTCATACACTAATCTGAATACTTGTGAGAAATTGTGAAAAACTTCACAAGTACACCTGTGCTGGAAGTGTAAACAAACATATACAGTAAAAAAAAACATAATCTCTTCTGGTCAAGGCTATTTTCTGTGGTATGTTTGGCTTCCAGGCTGACTGAAAATCCAAAACATGTGCTACTTTCCCTGCATGCCCATTACCTACAATGAGAGAGAGAGAGAGAGAGAGAGAGAGAGAGAGAGAGAGAGAAAGAGAAGACAGAGAGAGAGAGTTCCTGTGTCGAGTCTGCATATTGATTTTGGGGCTGCTTTGCCAATGTTCCCTTAATATGTAGGTCAGCAAAGCTCCAGACTCGCTCAAGAGCACATGAAATTCTCTTTTATGTGGGTCGCCCCTCAATTACCACTGCTCTGCTCCTGATAAGCAGCTCAAAGATGATGCGCAAGGAAAATTCCTTAGGAGAAAATCAAGAAATGATGCTCAGAGGCAATTTTGCAGTGCAACAGGCGCACGTGATGGCTGATTGAAAGTCAGACAGACTTCAAACGCTCATTTATGCAAATGGAAAGCCCATTCACATCCAGTCTTCCCAGTCGTCCATACTTATTTACAACCTCCTGCATCATCTCAAGAAAGAAGTGAGGGGTGCTCCTGAAACAAAGAAAGTGAGGCTTTTCAAAGCTGTGCAAAGCGATGTAGCAACCAAAGCAGGATTGGCCTCACCACAACCAATGGTGAGAGGCAGCTGCGAGCTCCAATCAGAATTAGACAGATTTGAACAAAGGAATGTTGCACTGCATTTGATTTTATGAGAGAAGGGAGACTTCAGGAAAAAGAGGCTCCGGGGGAATGTGTTGAGAACTGTTCAACATGCACACTTCGGGTATCAAGGCAAAAAAGAGAGGGAATGATGTTGGTGTCTTTGTTTAATATGAAATCCTTAATTGATTAAACATTGAATTACTAGTCCACGGAATGTTTCATAGGGATAAACAAGCAACACATTCAATTAATGCTCAAAACACTCCCGGCATGGGGTCAGTGTTAAGCATCAACCCTGACATCCCTGTCTCCGTGGATGGGGGAGGGAGGGATGAGTATCTGAGGGATTCAACCTTCCATTCGTACACTGGCAGAGAGATTAATGAAATGAATTTGAGAGATATAATAACGGGAAGGAGCAGAGACATTCCTCATGCAGGAGAGATTATGACAGGAGCTGTCAGCCAGTCCAACTGAAGGAAAACTGTCTGTATGCACAAACTGAGTGTTAGCACCATTGTTTAGAGTTAGTGTAAATAATTAAGTCTTATTTTTTCCTGTTTAGCATATACACTCACACTTTTGCAAATTTTGCACATTTCAAATGCATTTAAATTCTGTCATAATTTTGATTTCTAAACGACCTTACACAAGGCTGTTTCTGTAATGTTTAAATCACCAACAAGCTGAAGTCAAGTCCATCAATGTAGAGTCCAAAACCAGGAGTCGAGACTACGTCCAGTGAAGATCGAGTCCAAGTAAAAACTGGTTTGAGAACAAGACAAGCCTAGTGCAAGACAGTCAAGACAAGTGCTGTGCTGATCTTGATTTTCTGCTTATGTACAACCAAATTGGAGCCAACAAATAGCTTTTTTTTAAGTATGCTTAGCTTTTTAGATATTTAGTTATTACATTAAAAAAGCCATGTAATACTTGTGGCTATTAAAACAATAACTTGAGCTGAATTCGCTTTTAAAGTGCGTGGTCAGATGACTACTATCCTTTATTTAAATAGGCTTTAAATAATAACAAAATAATAACAAATTATAATAATTTATTTGGGGGCACCTTTCTCAACAATTACAAGCACAAAACCGGAAGGACAATGCAAAATCATAAAAAAGACATTAAAAGCAAATAATAAAACATATTACAACTTTGGTTGCTTCATCACATTTCCCCCTTATGTCAATATTAGATAAGAATGTCATGGTAACCTTACTTATTTATTTATTTTTTATAGTTTTTTAGTTTCTCTATTAACTGTAATTTATGAATGAGTTTATCTGTAAGACCAAAAGAAGTGAGTTACAGTAATTTAAGCAGGAACTCACAAGGAAGACGAAGACAGTAAAAGTGGTTTTAATTGTGAAATTAAAGGTAACAACTGCATAACTGTACATTGCAAACAACTTCATCTATCTAAAATGATGATCCTAATAACTGTGTTTATTATTCAGTTCAATGCTGTAGAAGCACATTTTCATTAAATAAAGCCCATCAAATGTGGCATTAAGGAAAAACAAACAGCACAGGGACATTTAGTTCTGGTATTTCAAAATGATGCCAAAGTTTTTCTTTATAAAAACTTTTTTACAACTGGGCTTGCCCTCTCTTCTTGTGAAAAATGCTGACAGGAACACAGTGCATCGTGAGGGAGACAGAGACATCCAACTGCAAGCCCCTAAAAACAATGCAAAAACTGTCTGATAAAAATGTATGGTTTTGACTGGTGCAGCCTTAATAAAAACAACAGTAATTTAATAAATATGAAGTTCTACATTTGTACATGGGTTGGTAGCCTATCATTTGTTCTAATCTGACTAACTATTTTGCATAAACTTAGCACCAAAGCTTAATTCCTACATGATCATGTGTTTTATTTTACTTTCATTTCTTCCATTCTTTGAGTTCTTTCCAGTGCAGTCAACAAACGCCTCTAAACCTGCAGATTCTGTCTGATCAAGAAAAATAAAGTATTCGGTCATACAATTACACTAGTGAAACTAGCAAATCTCTGAGAGATATTCCTATTAAAAACTATCGATATATTTATGTATTCGTTCTTTTGTGGTTCTCTTCCAATTCATGGTCAGAGTCAAACTTTTTTAAAAAGTTATTTTAAAGTTAAATACCCACACTTTTTCAAATAATGCATTACTCTCTGGTACTCTCCATCTCTGTGCCTGCTTCATAATGCAGTAATTACATCATAACATTATTGACTGAAAGGCCCATCAGCACCCAGTTTTCACCTACTTCTGATTGGTTCAGATATGGTTTAGCTTATCGACTGCTATCATTTACCTGTACGTAACAATCGTTCAACAGGATTTTTTTCAAGAAGTCTAATACTGTTTTTGCCAGTACTACTGTTTTATAGAATTTACCTTAAGAGGTGGAAGCTATATATATACTTGTATATGGCATATGTATATGGAGTTTTGCAGATGCTGCCATGACTAAAAATACATTTGTTTGGTTTTTTTTTGTTTAAATGTTAGATTAAGGAGACCAGTCATTATCATGCATCACCTATTTGTTTTGAAGAGGTAGTTAAGAGCACAGTGAGCATCAGAAGGAGTGCTGAAACACTTTTAAGCTCAGACTTACTTATATTGCAATGTAACCAATCTAAAACCAATTAAAGGGCCTCTGTTGTGGTTTTGAAAGGTTCATTAGTTGAGTTTGGTGGTCTCCAAACAGGTTGACGCCCATCAATGTCGAAAAGTGTTTGTATCGGATTTGGTTGTGATATGTTTAGTGGCTCATTCATAATAAACTTTTTCTCTACTTGACGTAACAGAAGCTGCTGAATGAGATCTATCTGGCCCAGTTTTGACCGGATTCAGAGAAATTGTGTAGACAGAAATGGCACCAATAAAAAGAGTACAATCAACACAACCTCAATCTGCCTGTGATGGAATAAAGAGTCAAGGTTTGAGTCAAGGGTCGGGAGTGTGTTTAACATTTTCACCAGGGTCCCTTTTTTTAACCATTTAGAAATATTAATAATATTTCTATAGAAATATTGTACAGTGTTCACTGAGTTATGAATTGTAGTTAGTGTTACTGTGCTATAGCCAATCGAATATTGGTGAAAAGAAGAGTCTTGCAGCTCATCCCATCGAGGTGGAAGTCAATCCATACTTTGCATCCTGTACTGGTGCTGGCAGAGAAAATTGATCTAGCTCTAAAAACTAATGAATATGTACTTGTAACATATGAATACTAATGAGATTGCATTTCAAATGTGTTACAGGCAGAGGGTTAGTCAACACTATCCTGACTTCTTCTCTCATTGTTTCAAACATTACAGCCCACACAAAATATGCTAGAAACACAATTTTCCCAGCATTCCTCAAAAAACTCCCTCAGCAGACGCAGCTGGGATAATCTTACCATGAGAAGCAGACATTCATCATACACTCATTTCCTTTATAGAAAAAGCTCTTAAAAGATATCCAGGAGATAAGATTTTAGACGCTAAATCAAAATGGCTAAAGGTTGTGCCCTTGATGTATTTCTTACAAATTTCCTATTAAATCCATCTGGTTATTATAACTGGATCCAGAATATTATTAGATCTATTCAGCTCTGCTGCTGGTATATCAAAGCAGAAGATGAGACTTTATCCCTTAAGAATTGATGGGGAAATGGTGAGAAATATCTTATCAGTGGTGTAATTATCCTGGAGTGAGGATTTTAAGCCTATTGCACTTCCTGAAATGAATCATAGTGCTTGAATAATTGTGCATGAGGGGGAGCCTATGCACCTATGCATGATTTTTAAAACATTCATGTGTTTTTAGTGGAAAATAATCTGTCAGGAGGTGAAGACTGGGAATGGAAACTGTGTGCTGGTTCTTCCTGGGGTGAAAAAAGGTTGGAAGTGTGCGGGACGGGAGGGTGGAGTGGCCTCGGGATCACTCACATGCTTTTACTGTTGCTGTGTGGAAACTTCAAAGAACTCAGAGGATGAAGAAAAATATTCTTCTTTTCCTGTGTGCAACCAGGCAACATGCCTGTGGGCTCAGTAGCTGTTGCTAAAAAAATACTTATTCTCGGCTTTGTACTTGACTACAGAGAGGTCATGTTTTACAAAGTTTTCCAACAATGTTGATATCTGAAGCAGAGAATGGAATATGAGATAACACTGTTAATGAATTAAGGAATCTAGAACCTCCAGATGAGTGTCGAAGAGGTGGAATGTGGTCTAGCTTGCCCAAATGTTGTTAATGAAGGAAGGGACCTGGGACCTCCAGAAGAGTGACAAAGGGGTTGAAGGGGGGCTAGCTTGCATAAACTTAGGCAATTAGGTAAGGGGTCTAGAAGCTCAAGAAGAGAGAAGGAGTGGAAGGTGGGCTATCAGGCACAAACGTTGTGTAAATTACCACTAGTGTGTGAATATGGAACAAAAGAATAATGTGTGGAAAAATGTAAAGCATCTTTGAAATGAGCAGTCCAAAAAATCTATAATATTTATCAAAAAAGCAGTTCAATGTTTGTGTGCATTTCAACTGTGACTTATATGCATTTAAAAACATCATTGTGGTATATCCTATTTTTCTGACCAAATCAATGTTTGAATGAATTGAATCTTTGCAGAATATTCTAATCTCATGAATTGTGCAGACCTATGAAAAGTTACTAATGGTAACATACAATATTTTTACTAAACTATTAAACTATCATTCAAAAAGTTAAATTTGACCATCTGTGGAGAAAAGCAGCAGCCTAAATAATGAAAAACCTGCTAAAGACCAGACACAACATAAAGTGTAAAGAGCTATCATGTTATTCAAATTCAAGAATGAGAGATACTTAAGAATTCCTGGCAGATTCCTGTGGCTGCTTGTCACAGAATCCAAACTGTGAATTGGGGGAGGTTTCCTGCCGTCTGCCAAGAGCTTCAGTCCAAAGTATAAGCAGTGAAATGACTAGTTCGCTCGATTCCTTCATAGTTGTGAGAGGATTTATTCTAACATTTGTGTCAGCAGATCTTTCCACGGGAAAATAAATTTTAGCTCTCCCAATTCAGCAAAATAATCCTTCTCTGCAGACTCAAATATACATAAGTAGAGGTTTCAATATTGTAAATGCAGATAGATCAAATTCAGATATGCATTGTAACGAATGTGAAATTTCTGCATAACTGGAGACATCAGCAGCAGTCAGGATTATTTAAAGGGTCAGACACCAAAATAGTAATTATGACCTAAATGATTTTTGACACATGAAAAGGATGTCTTTCAATTGCATTTAAATATAGTTTTTTTATATAACAGCTTCAGTTATACATTTATAAGATTTAAATGTTTAAATATTTAAATCCTACTTAATTCCAATTGAACTTAAATATAGTTTATATATTTGTTTCAGTCCTTTCATAAATAATCTAAATAATCAAATCAACTTGTATAAAAGAGACTTTGATTGAACCCTTCAACAAGACGCCATAAAAGTTAACATTTTTTTGCAAAGTTGGAAATCTTACTGCGTAATCAATCATTTTTTTCTCAAATCATTATTTTTACTATATGTTTATATTGTGCCTTTTAAACCCCTTTGCTTTAATGTGGAATGAAAAGAAATAGTTTTGTAATAAATAGTTCCTATAACCAAACTTCCTCTTTGTATAAAAAAAATTAAAACATTTTTAATTTATAGAATTTGAGCTGTAATATTCGACATATTAAAACATTAAAAATGAAATAAATAAATATATAAATAAACTATTAATAAAAAAAGTTCACGTGTGAAAATTCATCTCGATGAGGGATGGGCATTAGTCTTTGGCAGACTGAGAATCTTTAGGGTCAACTGGAAGTTGAAATAAGCAGACACTACTCTACACAGTCCACACTATTTTATTCTACAATATTTTGAATACTTAATTTTCAAGCTTCCACATTTCAATTTGCAATAATAAAAAACCTATTAAATGGCTGCGATTCATTCCTTATTTTAAGACTTTGTGTGAATGCAGCGTGTCCTGTCACCGGACGGAAGGCATGCATACCCTCGTCCAGAGGACACCGCGTGACCAGTGCTGTTCCCAGGAAGATTCCCAGAACAAAACATTCTCACACAGCATCATGAAAGGCCTGTGTGCGGAATGTAAAAGTCCTGTCAGACAGGAAAAGACCAGCCCTTGCAGTGTCCAGCCTAGTCCCAAGACAGCAGACACCCACCCGTGAGAGAATCTTCCATTAAACTGAGATCCACTTCCAATAATATAATGAATAATGATCAGATGTTTGACTTTTTAAATAAAATTAAACCCTGAAACAAGTTTGAATAGATGATTGAATTCACATAAAGATGCAGCTGATGTTTAATTAAATGACATTATATAACCACGAGACCATGTGAAAACATGTCCCTTTTTTCTTCTTGATAATTGTTATGTAAGCCAATAGCACACTTTTGAAGCACTGACCTTTGTTCCTCTCTGCCTTGAGTTTAATGCTGACCACGGTAGAGTGCACAGAGGATATTTATAGCTCGTGTGAGTCGACCGTGTGTTGTTGATCTCAATCTCACATTATCGTTAGTCAATACAATCTTAGAATCTGCTTCTAGCTGTTAATTCAACTAGGTATTACATGTTAAACCTCTAAAACTGTTAATTATGGTGGCTGTAAAAGTCTTAAGTAGATTTTTTAAGGGTCACTATTGCTTTCCCCATGGGTTCATGTTTTGAAGGCCATGGCTCCAGACATGCAAAATGCTGCCAAAGACCATGTCAACACGTACCTAAATATTTATTTAAAAAAATTCTTACACATAAAAAACTTCACACAAGCATGGCTTTGGAAAAAAAAACACTAAAATGTTCCAAAATCTTTAAGGAGTTTATCGATCTAATAGGTGGCAGCTGATTTCTCTATCGCTAATCAGAATCTTCCAAAAGATATTAAAACACACACAAAGATAATATTAATGTGCTTAATAAAAAAAAATTTTAAAAGAAAGAACAATTTCTCTCTTAAAACTGTACCATTAATTTGAGGCTCAATCCAAGTGAATTTGTGCATCTGCAGCATTGATCTGCATTTACATTTATTTATAGAGATTGATCAACTATAAAAAAATTTTTTTTTTATTCCAAACAGGTAATTTTCATAGGTGGTTCTGAAGCCGAAACACACCTGTTTTTGTAAAATAATCTATTTCTGAACACTCGTCACATTTTTCTGGGTTTTCTGTTCATTGAATTGAACTTAAACACCATTTCTCAAGTATACAAGTCACTTCTTTTACTGAAGTGGTTTACAGGATGACACTCGAAGACATATTTAAGCTTAAATGGAGTCGCAGTAGTTGTCTCAGCACTTGTAACTCCACTTCTGCCTTTATTCACTATAACAGTATTTTATTCTGCCACTTCCATAATGCTTTCTTCCATCTCGTTCTTTTTCGTAATAGTTTTAACTACTAATAAAGTCGGCTCTAAGCAGATATTTTCATCAACAAAGCCACAAGAGTGCAAGAGAGCAATCACCTAAAAATTTACATCTTTTAACAATGCATTCTTAGCCAGTGTTTTTAAAAATACCCAGGTAAATAACCGCATACCGAACCACCTTTTCAAAATAACCAAGAATATGTGAACAGGATCCTAATCCATGTTAACTGACGGCAAAATTTTGTTACTGCTGCAAAAGTAACAATGGGACATCTGTGAAAAGCATGGCACCTGTTCATCATATTTCTTTACAGTATTTGCAAAAGCAGCTGTTTGTTGTAGCACAAGGAATTCTGCCACTACATGTGCAAATTATGATTAATATGGATTAATAGAAAAATAAAAGCTTTACTTTATGAGTTTGATGATCTGGATTGGTATTTCCCTGCACACAGAGTGGATGAGGTGTTAATAGGAAAAGAGAAATCCGGCTATCATGATCATATTTCTCATAAGATGTTTTAACAACAAACTGACTAAAATCAGTTTGAAGCTTTTGCATGACCCACTGAATTCAGCTTATAAATAAATAAAAGACACGGACTAGTAGAGGAAAAACATGGAGTGTCTTACAAAAACTCAAATCTCATAAAGTGTTATAATTAACTTTATGTTAATTGCAGGAGTTGAATTTGGAGTGTGCTTCAAAAATATAATACATTTTTGGTCAATCACAAGTACTTAAGAAAGTTTACACATCCTGATCAACATGCATCTAGAACAAAAATTACGTAACAGTCAGTAAAGCACAATTATTCACATGCTGAAGTTAAACAGTCTTTGTCATGTGAGTGCTTAAAGCAGGCAGGATTTGAAACATTTAGCTCTAGTTCAAAGATTAAAATCCAATTTTCAACAACTGATAAAAGTTTGAATAGTACAATTGCTTCTAAAATGTGTGATTTGACAAATAAAGGATTACTAACAACTGATAGAGGCTTTGGGCAGAAAGGTGTGTGTAGAAAGAGAGAGACACATTACACCTCTGATACAGTATACATGCTTTGATCTCACAAACAAAGTGTATTCAAAGGAGGAAACGGCTGTATTGAGGTTGCCAGATCTCCAGTGAAAAATGTTTTGCATATATTCTCTTAGTCAAGGTATTGAGCAGCAATTTGTTTTATAGCTCCTTTGCTTGCCCAGTCACCACCAATATTTAAGATGAGCAATTAAAAGGTTCACTTCCAGTTGAGAGTTGTTCAGGACATTGAAAGTGAGGTGATCGCCAAAACAACAGTATTTTGTTCACCAGGTGGTTGTCCAAAATCCAAAAAGTTGCTGATATATCAATAAATGCTTTGGACTGTAAATAAAACTCATTCTCTTATTGTCAATAAACGCGATGAAGAGTTACAAGCTCTTGACACAGTGAATAAGAAAAGGTACCAAAGTAAAACAAACCTGACATATTTTATAAATTACTTTAAAATGTTTGTTATATTCTGGTGTATATTTCCTGAGTCAGACCCCAAAACAAGAAAGACCCTCTTAGACCGGAACCAGCAGCTATTTGGAAGTGTGTCATTTCCTGGTAACCAAAAATGGATCCAGAGAGGCGGGACATAGGTGCAGCACAGGGATCTGATTGGTTAAAAGTGTCTATGTTTTAAACAAATACATTTAAAAATAAATCACTCCCTCATGGATATCAAAACTAGCGATTTGAATAAAAACCGGGAGTAGAAAAGTGTTGTTTTCAGCTCCAAAGTTGGGCAGTTTTAACAAAGGAGTGAATGAGAACCTGCGCAATTCTGACCCCGACAAACCTTGCGAATGTTTGAGATATGTCTGTTCTGTCACTTGCGACTAACTCAAAGTTTAGAGTTTTGAAAATCAGTCGATCAGCTATCACAGCGACATTACGTAAATCAGAACACTGATTGATCGAGTACAAAGTGGGTTTATAAGAGTTCCGCTACAGGAAGTCCCTTTGAATAACTGTGCTTACGTCATCCAGTGTGCTCATTGACTAGTGAGGTCACACTAGTGCCAACAACTGATCTAATTGACAGATGATGACAGACTGCCAAGCCGCCAACCATCAGCTAAGAGTGCCTTAGCCTTTTGACCTCTTTTTGTTTCACATTACAGTACATACATAGCTCCACATGTTTGGGGTTGACCAAAAAGAGTTTAGAATATAAGATTTAAGCCATTTACATAGACCATTAATCTTCTAATTTGCAAGGAGCTAACTTGATATCTAGAAGTATAATGTGGTTTTAGAAAACAAGGGAGTGTTAGTAAATACATACATTTTCTAAAACCACATTACAGTACATACATAGCTCCACATGTTTGGGGTTGACCAAAAAGAGTTTAGAATATAAGATTTAAGCCATTTACATAGACCATTAATCTTCTAATTTGCAAGGAGCTAACTTGATATCTAGAAGTATAATGTGGTTTTAGAAAATGTATGTATTTACTAACACTCCCTTGTTTTATTTTTTTTCTCTTGCAGACAGAATGCTTTTAGAGACTCTGGTTAGCTCCTCTGTGAGCATGTTATGTCTTTAGAGAAGGGTCTTTGAAGCCTAGAGCTGTGTCAATCCCTGATGGCCTTATCTTTGTCTCTGAGCATCTCGGCGTTGGTGCAAAGCACAGGGCAAAAAGGGAGCCCCGCTCAGCAGCGGAGGATGAAACGCGGCAGCCTGTCGGCTCCTCGGCACTGCTGCCTGCCCCACTAACTGAGTTTTTAATAAATAATGAGGCGTGGTATAAATAAACTACGAAGCCTTCTACTGCCGAAGGGTTGCAAGATACCAAGGTAACAGCTCAGAGAGAGAAACTGTAAATAAGTAAAGAGCAACTCGTTATCACTCTCTCGCTCGTGTTTCTATGTTTGTCAAAACCACATTAACCAACACCTCAGACGACTGGGCCAGATTTATTTTTTACTTTGTTTCTCTCGAGGAAAAAAAAGAGAGAGAGAGAGAGATGAAGGAATTTAATTATCATGTCGGAATCACAGTGGCAGAAGTTCCTCGAAGCAGGGGGTAACGTCTGATGTCGGAATTCTGCTTCAAAAGAGCTGGAAGATACAGTAGATGATGTATGCCAAAGAGCATATATTACTGCAGTCTAGACCACTTGATTCAGAAAATCACAATTATTATGGTGTTTAAATTATTCTTTCTGTTTAGATTTATTTTTAGTCAAGAGTCAATGGGCTTTTTAGAGTAACTTTAGGTTCAACCATATAACCATGTAAGCTAAAGAAATACATAGTGAAGTGAAAAATTTCCCCAGAACCCTAGTGCTACATTAAAATTATAATCATCACACCACAACAGACTAAAGAAGGACTAGGGCTGTACAGTAAATTGAAATTTGACTACAATATAGATTCCGGGCCTTACTAATCCTAAAACTATATAATGAAGGGGAAAAATGGAAGTTAAAATACAGTTTATTATGAACTTTATATCTGTACATGTGCATTAACTCACCGCCGAAGCTCATTTACGCAGAGCACATCTTGGTTTCAAATGTGTTTATGTGGTTAATCCTGGGATTTCCAGATAGCAGCAGATCCATGTTTTTAGAATACTTGCCCTTCAGTTATAGGTTACCATTAAACACAATAATGAGGATAATAGCGGAGATCACTGCTCCATAAAGGACACCATTTTTAATGTCACACCATTTTGGCATTTAGCCCCTAACATTTTTTCTTTAGCCTTGGATAATTTCAGAAGAAATGCATTGAAACTGACAAGAGTTGCAAAATCAAAGTTTGTTTTTTTCTGGGTCAAAAAAGAAAACTGCACACTTATTGAACTCATATGGTGTGATTTCTGTGTGCCTGTGAGTATGTTTCTGCAAAGAATATAGCCAAATGTCCAAACTAGCATGATTGGCAACAAAACATGTGACACATACTGGTGACCAATAAAAAGGGAAATTAAACCATTTGGAATGAAAAACAATTGATATTTGCTGGAAATTTATGAATGATTAAGAAGCATTTGGTTAACCAAGGTAGCTAAGTAACTGAAAAGGAACTTTTAAATTTAAGTATGAACATTTTTTGGTCACCTTCTATATGTTTAGCCTTTTTTATTTTCACTGCTAGATTTTGTGAGTCAGAGGTGGTTTCTGTAACTGAAAAAAAAAAACTGCAGTTTCAAAGTAATATAGCAGGTGTAATATGACAAAATAGTAAACAAAATAGTAAAATAGTAACAAATGTGCAAGAGTAACATGTAACTACAAGTACAAGATGAATGTAGTTTAATAAATATGGGTGGTGGGCTATGTAGACCAACCAGCGTAAAGGAATGTGTGTATGTGTGTGTGCATGTGTGTGTGAGTGCGAATGCGTGCGTGTGTGTGTGTGTGAGTTCAGTTCTCTGTGTTGAGAATATGTACTGTATAAAACATGGACGTAGTAAATGTGACGTCACCTGTAGGTGAATCTGCCACATCCTTTTTATTGCGTAGTCCTGCCGTTAATTTTGCTAAACATAATTGATAAGTAATTAGAAATATATTTAGTTTAATAAAAGTGTCCTCCCTCTGAGAGTTGCCATGAACGTCAACTCAAGCAATATGCATTGGTTGAGAAGGCAGATGGCTTGTTGAAAAAATGTTTTGCACTGTATTTAACATTACTATATCATTTGCCTTTATATGCGTTTTGTGATAATGCATTTAACAATTTAATATCTAATAACAATACATTTTTTATGTAACTTAATATAAATTATATGCTTTTTTTGTATTGTCCTCTATTCAAAATGTACTAATTGGTAAAATACTGATTAAAAATGGTTGGTAAATACAATGTTAAAGTTTGATTACATTTCCTATTAACATTCTTCATATTAATTTATACATTACTGTTAAAAGTCTACAAGCATTACAAGTGTATGTATTTATATATTAGAGATATCCAAACAAACATTTGAGACAAACATAGAACCATGCTAAAATAAACATGTTTTCTCAAATTTTTATTCATGTGAGATCTGTTCCTGAGCTTCTGATCTACATTGCTTTGAAATAAATAATAAAAACCAAAACAAAAGGTGACCTTTAGCTATAGTGAAGCCCAGCAGATGCATCATGTGTTGATGCATGTGCTCTATTCTCAGCACCCCTGCATCACACACACACAGACACACACACAGACCTATATGGGTGATCAATCACCAGCAAACTCTACTGACAGCAGAGACGGCGAGAAAGTAGGTCTCCAATAACCAAACATCACTGACTTCTCCCTCTAAGATGTTCTTTATGCAACTCTCCCATAAAATATCGAGGTCGTGCAGTATATCCCTTAATCTTTGACCCAGTCTTAGGAACTTGGCCAGGTTGCATAATGTGATGTTATGCCATTTTTTTCCTGTTTCACTTGAGATGCTGCAGGGAAATAACCTACAAGATCAAGCTTAAAGGGCAGTTTTTGCTGGGGTTTTTTTTCCCAAAGTAATCAACTCTGCTTCACTTGAATTAAAGATGCAAAGTAAAATATGTGAAATAAAAATAAATATTTCCACTTGCTGTCTCTAATGACAGGTAGCTCATGGGGAGCGGATGAAAATACTATATACTAAATACTAAATAATCATGATTAAATCTGTTGGAAAATAAAACTTTTCTTATCAACATTTCTTCAGCAAAAATGCATCAGCATTGATAAAAAAAACATACAAATCTAGATGTGGGGCAGTTCATATCAGGGCTTTGAACCGGTTCAGGGAATAAAATTTTTAAAAGAAAAAGAACTGAACAATTTCAAACCGTTCCTGCCAGAAACTTGATTTTGAAAATACTGCAGGTACACAATCTGAAAATTCTGCTCGATCAGCCAAACGCATATGGGGACATCCATAAAGTCAGATAGGTCATGGTTTCTCTGCACCACATGATAATTTGTAAGCGATGTAATGCTTTTTTGCAATTTGTAGGCAATATTGTGTGTCCATCTTAGACTGTCTAAAAGGTGTCCATATAACATTTATTGGGTCTGTCAACGTTTTTTTTTTTTATATAAAATATTTAGTGCTGTCGATCGATAAAAAAAATTAAGTAATTAACCGCACCAATTTTTTAAATTATTCACAAGTAACTGCCATTAATAGCAATAACAAGACTGAAACTTTTTTACATCTAGAAAGGTAAATTTGTATATAATTTATGTAAACTGAAGACAAAAAACTATTTAAATTAAAAATATGTTTGTTTATTGATTTATTTTTACTTGTAATACAGATTTTGTCATGTAAACAACATACCTGCAATGAAACATCAATATCTTCCAAATTAACTTCTCTTTTGATGGCTGTTAGATTGTGGTCTCTTTAGACTCTTGTTTTACAGGACTCTTAACAGCTTGTTTAGTGAAGCCTCATTGCTTTCATCTTTGAGAAGAAACTTTAGGTCTTTACACCTTGGAGCAAATGCAGTAGTGATCTTCATCCGTGTGATATTAGTGCTGTCCTTCCTTTTAGTCTGCGGTACAATCATGTTTAAATTTAACTATAGGCTGATCGTCCTCTGTTCAGGCCATAATTTTGCAAGTGGCACAAGGCTGGTAGTACCATTGAGCAGGAGAACATTTATTTTATTTACATTATAATGTTCATCAACTTTTATTTCTTCTTCAACTTTTTAATATTGTTTTACATTAACCTGAACTTATTTTAAATTTATGCAGTATACCTTGACAGTTGACACATGCATGTGTGCACGCATGCACTGTGCTTTAAGTGTCCAACAATCTCGCCCAACACCAGAACCTTCATAAACTCAATATCACGTAGTGCAGTGAAACTATGATGTTCTTGACTATGTAGATGTTCACGCAAGCATGTGGCAGATCACATGGGATATCATGTTCTGACCAATACCTTTAACCGGTTAATAAAGAAAGTTTACTCTTCTCTTTACTTTTGGCATCAGCCACGAGTTCTGATTTGGTCTGTTTTCCTAGGCAATGGTACCTATCAGATTTTGCGACCCTGTGAGTTTTGCCTACCGTGAATACATAGACACAAATGTTGTTTTAAATTATATAAATTATATTTTTTTCACAAATGTTCATGTCCTGTTCTTCATTTAGACTATCACCGGTTTTAGCTATAGCCTAGCTTGGTCTGTTAATAAGTAATGGAAATGTGAATATCAGCCTTATGTAAACAAAAGATGGGACTGCTAGGTACTTCCAGTAGGGCTACTTTGCTAGGCCACTTTGCTTGAGTTAACGCATTTAAGTTAATTTAATTTTTTGTAATATTATTTGTAATGTAATCAAATGCTTACGTATGTTGCTAACTTCCGACAGACACTGTTTGTTTCCTTGAAGTCGTGTGAATTATAATGTGTAAGTATGTCATTGTGATTTAAGTGTGTATAAGTTGTGTAACCGATTGTGACAGAACAGAAAATGGAATGATGTGTTTAGTGAGGAAATGTGAAACATTATAATAACTATGATCAGATTGAATCTTTTAGATTTTTTTTTTCATTTTCAAGGCCTGGTTGATATGATTATTGTATTTAACAAGCTCTGACATATCCTAAAGAGTTGTTGGCCCATTATGGATTCAACTTCTTAGATGTAGAGACAGAGACTGTCTGAATGAACATCACATGTCTGAAAAGGCTGGTTCATCTATCATGAGCAGAAAGTGCCGTGCAGCTGCACTCGAGACCAAAAAAAGACTCATCTGAGCAGCAGACAAAGACAGTCAGGGGCAGATCCACTGAATATAAAAATTTGAGGTTATACAGGAGTGATTGAAGACAGCATATGAGAACTGGTGTAAAAACTGGGACAAGCAAGAGATGAAAAATTATGAAAGCACAATAGAAAGAAATAATGAAAAGACGACTGGGTGTAAGGCTCTTTAAATGTTCTCTGTTTCATCAAAGTGATTGTTGGAGGCACTTAACAGCTTTCATATTAAAATGATTAAGCACCTTTTGAAGCTGTGAGAAGATGGAGGGCTGGAGTGAGACTGATCTGAATGATGTCTGAATGTCATAACACGCATCAGAAGGACAACAGCTGATGCACACAGGCCACTCCTCTTGTAAATGAAACGTTAGCAAGATGCGGCTTACAATAGGCCACACAGATGGCTCGTGAGAAAAAACAAAAAAAACATGGACTCAAAAAAACACATTAGAAAAGAACACTTTTGGCAGTTGAATTTGGTGGAAACGTGACTCCATCATTATAAATGTCTGTTTATGTTTTATGTCTGTTTTGTTGTTTATCAAGTATGTTTGAAAAAGGTTAATTAAAATATGAATGAGTTTGAGAGGAGCTTGCCTTACAATTCTCCAGAAATAAGATGGTGCCACTTTAGCTCATTAATAATCCTGAATGTACGCAAAAATCAGATTGCAGGGGCAGTCTCGTGTCAGGGAATATCTGGTGTGTTTGGCAGATTTATTTGGCAAAGAGAGTTGTATGAAGCCGAATAACCAATCACATTTCACTTCATATAGCATCATGTTTCCAGGGTTGAAATGTCGCAACAAAAATGATCGACAAGTTATTCAATGTTATACAATGTTTAGCTGTTATTTATAAACGCTAGTTAATTTCTCAGTAAACAAATTTATTTTTGTCTCAATCGTACGGCTGAACTTGGTTTCCCAGCACAAAATGAGCATGGCACTCCCTTCTCCCAGAAATCCAGATAAAATCAACCAACCAGAACACGAATTTGGTATCTTTGAAGTACTATCATAAAAATCTCATCAAACTTCTGAGGCTGAGATTACTGCATGGGCGACTGTATGTTCAACAACCAATCCCATGTCATTTAGTATAGTGTAGTGTAGCAGGCTGTGGAAATGCCACCAAAACAACTGACGGATTTAAGAATTAGCCACTGAAAAAAGTTAAAGAAGACTTGAAAAGAAGCTGCACTTTTCCTGGACATCTGAATAAACTAAACCAATCAGATCATGACTTCTAGATTCTTGAAGTGTTACTGGTCATGTGTACAAAACCCATCAGAAGTATAGTCAACATTCTTTAGGTGTTCTTTAGGTTGGACTTACCATCCGGCATATATAGGCGACTGTCTTGGGCCCTCGAATTTTTAGGGGACTCCTACCTCAAGTTGCCAACTCTCCCTTGAAATATATTTTTTTAATTAATAAACTATCAAATATTTGGTATTCTCTTAATTTTTGCCAAGTAAGCTTTAGCAATGTTGCCGCACCATCAGCACAAAAAGTACAGCTTCACAAAATTATCTGGAGGCTTCGAGGCCTTTACTCTTTAAATGCTTGAAATTTAAGCTTTTATTTTGAAATTTCAAATATATGAAGATATAAAGAACAAAATTTAATCTTAAAGTTGATCAAATTTAAGCTTTTAACCTGAAAATTTCAAAATGTAAATAAATATAAACTAGAACAGATATTATGTTTTTCAAACCGGACGAGGGTGATCTTTCTCTTATTTTTAATCTAAGGTCCAATCAGAATCATCTGTCTTATTTATTGTTACAATCGCTGATTGGTGGATAGAAAAAAAGACTTTTTTATTCTGATAATGGAGGGAACTAGCTGAGCTTCTCACAAAACTAAAATCATTCCAAAGCATTGACTAATGTAATGAAGAGAAAGTATGTGCTTTTTAAGATTATAGCAGGTCACCTGGAACGTATGTCTTGTTTTGCACTTACGTCCGGTTTTAATATGCTCTGAAGAGGTACACACAGAGTTAAAGAGCCACTCTCGTAAACTCCTGCAGGTGTTTAAGCAGCAGAGACGTTGAGAGTTTCCTGATGTTGGTGAAAACTTAATGCTGAGGGGATTCCTGAGGGTAGAGCTGCTGCACTCTTTAACTAGAGCTGTGTGCATGTATTGTTACAAAGAAAAATATCACAATCTTTTGGGAAGAAAAATTTATTAATTGTGAGTAATGGACAGTGGGCATTGCATAAAAGGAGGCATAATTATGATTCAGACTAAGGCTTTAACTTTGCTTAGTGAATTTATGCATAGGTGCACATGCTGTGATCGTCACAGAATCTTATCTCATCAGAAATAGTGCTTTCTTCATTTTCGGATCTTTCATTAGAAAGACATTTGAGAACAAAATAAGGATTTTCAGGATCTTTCGCCTTGCAACAAGCATGTCTGCTTGTTATTGATTGTAAGATTGTTGCATGGTCAAACCCTTCAATCTGTTTAACTGAAAGCAGAGAGATTATGCGCATTCATGCGTTGTCCTTAAAGGGTGCACTGTCACATGATCTGTGTCTAAAAAGCAAAGAAAAGGAGTCGTGACCTCCACAGAGGGCAATGTAGCATTGAGAGAATGTATTGCAACAGAGACCGAAGTGCCATTAGCCAGACTTATCTTACTGTTCCCTTGCATGCGTGCCTCCTGCTGCATGTTTCAGGGGGAGATTGCTAGTAGAATTCTTGCACTTCTTAACCTTTTGACCCTTCTTTTGAATGTGACTATTGACGCTGGACAAAGCTGTGCTTCTTAAACAGCCAGAGACAATAAAACAAACCCCTTGAGGAGGAAAACCAACAGGGTGCAGTGTAATGAATTCAACAGTCATTTAAACACTTTGAAAGCAAAGTGAAAACAGAGAAATTATTAAAATAATGCATTATTTGTACACGTCATTGCTTTAACAAGCTATAAGGTGAACCATGACGAAATTGTTATTGAAATGTAAACAAAACAGAGTTTAAATGGGAACATGGCATAGAAAATTAACCGTAAATACAAAAAAAAATACATCGAATTTGACATGTATCAAACAATGTGTATGACTTTTAAACACTGGTCTAAAAACCTCAATGTTTCTTTGAGTACAAATCAAGTGTAGAGTCATAATTTTCTTTTATAAACTGTCTTTCCGGCAAAATTCAAACCACCAGCAAATGCTCATGATGGTACAGACACAAACATTACACTCAAAGCAAGATAATTCAAAAATATTAGAATTAATAACATTTTTGTATTACTAGGTATTTTGGTGGTAAATTAGTTTTTTATTTTTTCTTGTGCATGGGTCTTTAGAAGTTTGGGTAGGCTATTACAAAAACTATTGATAAACAAAGCTATTAATATTTATAAGATGACATAACTAGGGAATAATAACTCTTTCCATAATAGAACATTTCCACATAAGAAAAAAAACAGAATCAGAGAAACCTGATACTAAACAAAAAGAATGAATTAACAGAAGAAGCTCAACTGAATTGGCAAGAACCACTCTAGCTAGACAGGGACCTTGCCCAAAGCAATGCTGGAGTGTCACAACCTGAGTGTTCTTCACACATGAAATTTGTTCTGTTCATTTAGACAGCAAAGTACAGCAAAGCAGCTGGCATTAAGTTTGCCTCCATATGTCCAACTAGTGTGCCGCGTCCCAGTTTTACCCAAGCAGAAGGTTGCAGTTCTGTTGCAACAGTCTATCTTAGGATTGAGAGGCCCTGGAGATTTGATTTTAGTGCTGGACAAAACCAGCACAAAAATAAAAACCAATGGCATTCAAGTTTAGTTTGATCAGGAATCGGAAAGCATAGCCTTTACCTGACTATTGCATTCTATACAGGGGTCAGTGAAAAATGAAATTGGTGTAAAAATCTAAAACATAAGTGAAAATAAAACAAAATTGCTACAAATAAGTTAAACAACTTGACTGGATATTTGTTTAAATTGATAGTTTCCATTTCCGTTTGCATCACAGTAGTTTATATAACATTTCTACGATTTTTTACTAATAAAAAAATCATAGTCCCCTTAAATTGTCAAACGGTTTAACCACAAAAGCATATAAAATAACCAATAATATACCTACAACTTACAAACCACATTACATATGTGTGAGTGATTTTCTTTCAAGAGGTGGATTTAACCTTAGCTATCAAAAAATAAGTAATATATCACCACATATTGTTAAATATTCTACTTGTACCCTTAGATAATGTTGTTTTTACTATTTAACGTAACGTGTAAATATATTTATTTATTTATCTGTCACTGACCTAATAAATGAATAAAATTGTTGATGTAACAAGATAATGTGCTGCTGTGCAATCCTGCTCGTACAGCTCTAACCTGATAATCCTTAGGGTTCAAGAGATATCGGGGCTTACAAACAAGGCAACAACAGCACCAGTTACAAATTTCTCGATTTCTTTTTAACTCCAGAGAGTTCAGAAAATATTGTGTTTTTTTAAGTTACATTCACTCTTATATGTAAAAAGATCACCCACTGTTTGGTTCCTCCGACCAAAATTTAAATGAAAGACGAGTAAAATATTATTAATAATCAGTTTAGATTTATTGACTATAAATGATTCATCTGGTTTCCAGTATAGTACATCATTTAAAAAAATTTGCAAAAGTTACTAAGTATTCTAGTTTGTGCTGGAAAGAAAGGCCTTATCTTTATTGCTTTGCATTCTTTTCTTGGTAATAAAATACAAAATGAAAATGTTTTAGCTACAAAAGTATTCAACAAAATATAACAATATAGATTTTAATGGATTTCTGAATTAAAAAGTATTGAGTGTAGTTTTCTGAAACAAAATATTTTTCACAAATATAAATAAACAAATAAATGTAACTTAAGTTTCTCCAGCTAAAGGGAAGTCAGCAATAGAAAAATCTCAAGACAACACCAAAAGTGTTAAAGGATATGGTGGTTGTAATATCTACTGTAGATGCAACCAGAGTAAGGTGTTAAAGAAAAGATTTGTGTTGAGGCGCATACTATAGGTGTAAGGTATTAGTTGATCATTGGATTAGAGGTGGCAAGTGTGCTGGGGTGAATAGGAAATCAGTACAGAATTCAGGAGACCAAAGATTAAAGAAAAAAGGTCAGAGGTCAATTGTTTCAAACCATGTACACCTGTGTATTGTGTCTGCAGTACAATGTAAGCACAATGTACAATTTAATGTAGTTTTTTTTTTGAGAAGAACATTTATGAGAAGCAAAAGAAATGTTTCTTAATTTTGGTTTTAAAATATTTCGTTTTTATTTTCTATGCTTTGCTGTTTGTTCAGACTTAAATGCAGCGGTTTCTTTTTTAAATTACATTTTTAAAGTGACATTAACTTTAAATACACTTTGAATAGAGTCAACATAAGACTCAAAACGAGTGCAAATATCTACAACTTTTGTTGCTACAAGTTTTTGGCTCCTCTGAAACCTGTCACTCACTGTTTGAAGGTGTCTAATTTGCCGACATGTCTTTAAATGCCACCCTCTGAACTGGACGTGTTGAAATTGACACAATGGATTGAAAACAACCTTGTACTGTAGCAGCCAATCATAACGCTGCTTTGTACGTTTGGTACAAAATGGTCTTGTTAAGAAAGCGCCTACTCACAATTGAAGTAAATACAAATTTATTTCATATGTTCCAAAATAAAAATAAAACAGAAATCAAAGCGATTGGTCTTGGGTGCCATGCGGTCAAAATGGAGTAGCTGCTTCTACCAACCTGCTTGCTCTCTATTGGCGTAAGCACATGTAGGGTTGCCCAACTGCACCTAGTGGTCAGGATCACTGTATGGCTCCTACACATGCAAAAAAAATTTAACACTGGAACAAAAACTATCTGAGTATGTATAGACAGAGCCTAAATGTCATCTACCAAAAGAAAAAAAGGTTTTTATAGACACCACTCTCAATTAAAATTAAATCTCCAAAATTTTTAAAGCTACATCAAGGGTGGCACAAGAAAAAATTGAGGGAAAATGTCCAATGCTGCTCCTCCAATAAAATATTCAGCCATCCATAAGAGTGTCACATTTTTCTCCCACTGATGAACACTTAATACTTCCCGAAGCACTAGATTCACAAGATCTCCACACGTCTACATGTTCTGCAGCAGATCTGCCAATGTCTTTGGGCGATGTGAGGATCCTCTAACAAACCTTATTAATTCTCTGCTCTTATCTCCTGAAGCTGGCTATCATTACAGCTCTATATATAGAGTCTCAGTGGGGCCCAGGCTGTATGCACACACACATTATCATTACTGGCTCTGGGCTCTTCTCTGCTCAGGCGTAATGTACTAGTCGACAGCACACAAAGATACAGGAGCTCCACATGTTAGAGACAAAAGATAAGACAAAAGAGACAATACACTCCAACTCTTCTAGTATAATCTACCTCAATTACTTTCAAATTAAATATGCTAATCACTCCATAAATAAAACAAAAGGGTCAAGGCTGTGATGAAACAAATGCGTTTTGTAAACACATCTTATTATTGCTATCTGCAATTCTGTTTTCTAACAAGTAATCCTTATAAAGTAGCATTCGTCTGCACTTTAAACAAATTAAATTTAAATTGTTTATTTTAAAAAAAATTTAAGTTTTAATTTTTGGTTACTCCAAAAAGTGAGATGAAAAACAACTTTTTTGTTTGTTTTTAATCTCTACTGAACCCCTGATGGACTCAAAATTGTAGCATACAAAGTTTTTTGGTAAACTGTGGTTGAAAAAATAAATTGCAATAAATGTGATAAAGTGAAGTTATTTTGGCCCCACATACAGATTTAACTAAAAGTAAGACCAAACAAAGGCTGACGAATGGTGACGTACTGGTAAAACATGGTCTATTGCAAGCCATTCTTATCTGGCCTCTGTATACACCTGAGGTTCACGTAGAACCAGTAAACCTTTCCATTCTCTCGATCGTCAAGATGAGATCAGATAAAAAAAAAGACAAATCTTGGATCTTAACTACAATACATAGCAATTTAAAAATAAACTGAAGTTCTGAAGCAAACTCATCCATATCCACTTACTTTTACAATAAGAGAGATGCTAATTGCTCTCTGACTTTTATGAATGTATCCGCCAAAAAATTTATTAATTTCAGCTTACAAAGTAAACCTACATGAATATTTGCAAAAACAGCTGTTTTTTGATAAGTAAATAATTATTTTTAAAACACATGAATATTATAAATTTAGTAAAAGTGTTTTATTATTATTATATTGTGCTAATTTAAACATAACGCGACTCCTGGAATTCAACCAGAGCCAGTTATAAGAATGTTTTTGGGTGAATTTTTTTTAAAAAGCTAATTGCAGCAAAAGGGAATAAGTATGTCTCTCATCATCTAACAATCCGGGAAAAAATCTGCCCTAATATTTCATGAATTTATACTAGCCAGCTTCTCTAATCTCTACTAAATGAAAGGCCAGAGATTGTGAAGTTCTTTTTCACAAATGCAGCCTCCCACAGAGTTTGCTAATGAACAATCACCCGAGACTCCCTGATGGGTATTGTGAGTGTGAGCCAGTCCTGACAGTAACGCGAAAGCCGGATTAAAAAGAGTTGGTCCTTTTGCAGCATTAATTCCTCCATCTCCTCTCTGAGTATCTTAACCTCCTTACCACTTTTTAATATTTGCTAATCATGCTCCACCACTGGCTTTTATCACCCACGGCCCTTTGTTTGGCTGCGTCTGGTAAGTACAAAGTGTTTTATGAAGCTGTTCAGAGGGGCCTCTTTGCTCACTCAGCTATCTAATTGAAAACTCCCCTCTTGTCACCGGGTCTCCCTCTGGGTGACTCTGGCATATGGAGCCGGGGGTCATTTCAGAGCAGAAGAGGGCTAGTGTCAGAATGTGACCTCTCTTGTTGCCCCTGGGGCTGGACATGCTTATCCTTGTGGAACGCAAAGGTAAGTCCAATGCCATTTCTCCAGCAATCACAGGCTGCCGGACAGAGTGGTCGATTGAGGGCGACTCGGTACATGCAGCTTCAGCTGGGATCGATTGAGGATGTATGCTCGCAATAGGGTTTACTCATTATATAGGAGCAAGTGTGTCTCATCAGTTCAGATGATGGGAAGTCAACCTCAGGAGATATTTTCCAGCTGGAAAAACCTCTTATGATCTCATTTTTCATCTAGACAGGTTTAATGGATGATGTACTATGGAAGGTATTTTAGCTTAAATGTTTATTAGTTCAAATATTTAGGGTGAAGTTTAAATCATTGAATACCTAAACGTAAGGGTGTTTTCAAACCTGACTTGTTTAGTTTGGTTGATTGGCCCAGAATTCATTTCCTTTTTTTTGTCAAAGTTAATTTGAGTATTTAATGATGCAACAATAGCACTCAATAGTTAACTAAAAGATTATACTGAGAGCTCCTTGAACTTGCAAGAGCACATTTTGGGCTTCATTTGGATGTATTTTCACCCACAAGTCACAAAACAGCTCAGCCTTTAACAGTACTTAATATTCTTATTATACAAACACAAATCTAAAAACACAGATTTGCTTCAAACATAAAGAGCCTGCTTTCAGTTACTATGCTTCCAGACAAAATACCTGTAAAGTCAATGTTAAATCGAATTAAATGTGGTGTAAAAGTTATTTGTTTGGGTGAGATTATAAAAAGAAGACTCACATCATAGACAAAGGTGTACATGAGGGAAACAGGATTGCAAAGAGAAACAAAATAAAGTTTTTTTTATTAGTTTTTATCTTTTAGCAGTGTATACTCATCAGCATGTGACCAGCTGCCCTCTGCCTCTGTCTTTTAACGTTTAACTTCACTTCACAGACTCTAAAAGTTTAAAAAGTGTAGCATATCTTGTGTTTTTCTTTTCATGGAAATAAAACAACTTTAATTTACAACCATTATATTTGCTTCTTAACTACAGAGAGAAAATTCTGAGCATCATTATTTTTTCTTACAAAAACTATTTAACTCTTTAATTTTGTCCCATTTGTCAGTCTGAACCTGAGATAAAAGTAGTTCTGTAGATCAATTTTTTTGAATAAGTAATCAATCTATGGTACACAAGTTTGTAGAATTGAATTTTATACATTCAATGGAAATTGATGAAGGAAAAACACATACAATTTATGTTTACTATTCGTAAAAAGATTTATTTTAAAACTGAATGATGAACTGTGTTATGAAGGAAAAATGTAAATGTAATGTAAATGTTTACTAAGTAAACATGTATAAAATGAAAGTAAAATAAAAAGTAAAATACAGTTAAATAAAAATTTTAACCCAACCCAATTTGTCTGGACTATAAAACTGTACTTTACGTGCCACAGGAAGTGCAAACAACACACTTACATTAATCAAAATAATAAAGATTTAACTCACTAGTTTGCATAAAATAATCACCTGTGTTTAAAATGTTCATTTTGACAGCACAAGTTTAAAGATATTTGTCCACATTTAAATAACAGAAAGACCCTGGGGGGAAGTGGGGACTTTTTTTTAACGCTAATGTGTTGCGTAATGCTATGAGGCTTTATGTCTTTTCTTTCTAAGACAAACTATTTCAAGTATAGCATTTCAAGCTTAGTTTACATTGCATTCACCAGCGCTCTGAGCTTATAGGTACCTACACTTATTAAAAGATAAAATACAAGCACTTTAAAAGTCCATTTCATAGTTCTGGGGCATTCAATAAGCCTTACTGCATTTTTACATAAATGGATAATTTTTTTTATTATTTCAGACAAAACAATGACCATAAAACATGTGATACTGACTGACTTTACCTGTTAATGGCTTTGTGTTTGTCCTTAATAGCAAACTATCAGGAAGTGTTTGAATTTCAAGCACCTAACCTGAAAATGAAGCACTTTTTCAACTTCAAAAACCTTTTAAAAGACTTTCAAGCACCAACAGGAACTTTTTTCAAATTCTAGCTTGTGTATGCACTTTGTGATCAACCAAGATGACTGCAAGTGTCTCGGACTATGTGATTTAAGCTAGTTATTTTTAAATAAAGTGTGTTTATATATGGGTATATTGTTTTTATATATGGGTAAATGTTTTAATAAATGGGTATATTGTACAGGAATTGTCCTATTTAAAATGCTCTCTTTTTGATTGCATAAAAACATGTTTTTCCTAGCTGCTCATAAAACAACTTTGTGCAATCATCCATGATGCAAACATCTGAAATCACATCATTTATATCAATGCTGAATATTTCCAAAGCTTCTAAATGAATTTCCTAGGCGCCTCCCGAAGCTTGAGGCAAAGTAGTAAATGTAGGCTTTACCACAATTATTGCTTTAATAATCTCAGAGGACCAAAGTAATTTTAGCTTTGTGACAAACATGATCACTTCGCTATTTCCAAGCAGGGATAATTGGAAGATATGTGCTGATTAGCCTCAAATAACGTACAGCTAAACAATAAAAAAACTCATTAGGTAACATGACTAATTGCCATTAATGTGATTTGGACGTGGAGCAGCAGAATGGTGTACCAGGATGCTGTGTATTAATAGTGAACGCTGAACCTAAAACCCCAGTAGCAGAAACTCGAAGACTCGAAGGTATGTAGAAGGGCTGATGTCGACCGCGCTTCACATCACTGATATCTAAACCGGGAGTGACAGACAAGTAGCCAACAACATTTCTCTCTTGAATATCTTCTCTAAACTAGGTAGCCAGAGCATATGAAAACATCCTCTGAGACGGAATCAGTTCTGCTCTCATTCAGATAACAATATGAAAGCATTCTGAAACCAATGTCCCCTAATCAAGGCATTTTTGAGGCAATTCCTTAAATGAAAAGTAGATTAGAGACCACATGGAGATTAAGCTCATTGGAAGTATATGGAAGAACCATCTGGGCATTCATAGGACCCTGGGTTTAATTACTCTGGTTGCGGGGGAGGGTAATAAGCACTCTTACCCAAATCAGCATTTTTGCAGAAGAGAGAGAGAGAGAGAGAATGGAGAGAAGAGGAAACCAGTGGTGGCTGTTGTGAAGACGGCAGCAAGGTTGAAATAGAGCACAGAGCCCACAGGGAAATTAGCAGTGTGTGCGCCATGATGAATGCCCCATTGTGTCTTCTGAGTGCAATGAGGGAAGAAAGAAAGAAAAATGTCTGGCTGAAATTATGAAGTGCTACCCTTTTTATCATCCTCATGCCCTTGTCGGTGAGTTTTCCCAAGGAACAGAGCTGGGAAACGTTTTAATGAATGTTGTTGAAATGCTATTATCAACTGTGCATGCTTGGGTTTTGCAAGGGAACCAGGTACCACTAGTTCCTATTGTTGAACATAATACATTTTCTTTTTACTTAAAATGGAAATATCCAGCCCTGCCTGTAATTGATTTACAATACATAAAAAATACAACAACACAATTTTAATATTAAGGTTAAAAAGAATGTAATCCTGGTGTTCATATTTGAGTGAAACCGGACACGGTTCTCAATTATAAAATGACATATTAATCTACCAACTGACAAACTAAAAACACAGAGAAAAGTACTACAATTAACATTCTTGAGTCTTGTTATTTTCCCATTAACTCTTCAAACATAAACTAAACACTCAATTTTATATTTTAACTCCAAAGAACTTCTGTTACTGAGAAGCTCTTGCGAATTCAACCCCAATCATAAACTTCAACATCAATTATTCAAGTTATCAAGCTACCATGAGTTAAAGGGCACCTAATATGAAAAATCAACCTGTTTTGAAATTAAATCTGAGCAAAAAAGGGGTAAACACACAACTAAATGCCTAAAGTTGTTCTTGTTAAATCAGTAAAAATAAAATAGCATAAAATTTTCGAGCCGTTTTCATGTCAGTTGTTTTATGATGTTCCCACCCACCAATGTTGATTGACAAGTGCATGCAACTGTGCTCCTCCTCACTTTTGATAATTCACTTAATAGTCGCTGTTGTTTACATTGATATTTTCCAGGATTATTTAATTATTTCAGGAGCAAAGGACCATTTATTGTAAAATACCAACTAAAGTTTATCTACTTTTCAAGACAAACTTCCTGAACAAAGAGCTTACCTTTCACTTCTGATTTTTTTTTTGATCAAGCAGCAATCCAACGTTGGATTTATTAAAGAATCATACATAAAAATTTATGATTTTCATTCACCTCAACAAGCAAGTCTTACACTTTTTCCTCCTAAAACAATATGCTTTTTAGTATAGGCCTTCATGTAGTCATTTCAATGAATATATGAATTATTTTTGTAGATCAGGTAAAAACATCTTCCCATACAGTCAACGCAGAGTTTATTGCTTCCACTTGTCTTGACTAAACCTGATTTGTAACAAGAATAAAACAGCTGTTCCTTCACGCCCCCAAATTTTTTTTTAACTGAAGCGTGTTCACTTAACATGTTCTGGAAAGATGTCACATTATGTGAAAAAAGGCATACCAGGTGGTCTTTAATCCCTTGGCAAATGAATAGAAACAAATAAAAAGCAAAAACAATTCTTTGATTAGGAGTACAGAAAAAAATAGTTTTAAGTTTTGAGTGTTGAGTTAATGTGCACATCAGTTTAAATTAAGAAACAAGTTATTCAATTCATTATTTTAACAACTATAAATCTAGTTAAATAACAGGTTAAATTTTGTTAAAATATGTGTCTCCTGAAACTTGAGGACAAGTAGTAAATGTAGGCTTTACCATAATTATGCTTTAATAATCTCAGAAGACCAAAGTTATTTTAGCTTTGTGACAAACATGATCACTTCGATATTTCCAAGCAGGGATAATTGGAAGATATGTGCTGATTAGCCTCAAATAGCGTACAACGAAAACAATAAGAAAGACTCATTAGGTAACATGACTAATTGGCATTAATGTGATTTGGACATGACGCAGCAGAATGGTGTACCAGGATGCTGTGTATTAATAGTGATGTTAAAGTGTATAATACTCAACAGAACCTGAGAAGAGAAAACCTTAACTATTACATTGAGTTAAAAAAACACCTATCAGTAATTTTAACAATTAAAAAATGATTAAATTAACACTTAAGTGTACCCATACAGGCAATCAAAGTCATTTCATTTTCAAGTTTTAGTCTTGTGAAAGCCACACTTCTGCTTTTTAAAATAAGCCTTGTTTTGAGGATCTGAGTGGTTTTCTGGCAGCATAATATCAGACATCTTTCGGTACTGATCAGCAGTCAACTCAAGTCATGTGTCACCAACATGAGGAGTCACACTAGTAAGCTCATCTGATTGTAGCCAAAAGCTGCTAATGAAGCTATTTTACAAGATAGATATATTATGTGCTTTTAGGCATATATGTGTTTCGATGTAAAAAGTTGTTTAAATGTGAAAAAATTACAAATTTTCCTAAATGTAAACCACACTGATAACCTGGTTTAACCAATGAATTATAAGTGAAGTGAAAGTGACCAATCAGCCAGACATGGAGTGACCCATATCTGGAATTTGTGCTCTGCATTTAACCCATACAGTGTACACACACACAGCAGTGAACAAACACACCGTGAACACACACCCGGAGCAGTGGGCAGGGGCACCTGGGGAGCAGTTGGGGAACTGGTGCCTTGCTCAAGGGCACCACAGCTGTAGTTGTTGAAGGTGGAAGAGCAAGTATTTCATCGCTCACACCAACTTCAACTCGGTGGATCTGGGGATCGAACCCGGGACCTTCAGATCACAAGTCGATCTCCTTATCCACCGGACCACAACTGCCCACTGCCCATATATTAAGCAGATATTTATCTAAATGCTGTGATTATATTTATATTGGGTCAAATATTAAACCACTTAATATTTTGCACATTGAAAGACTAGACATTAAATGGAAAATTCACTGAACCTTTGTTCTGGACTTTTTAATAAAACCTAGCGATAGCTCTACTTCACCTGCTTGGCTTATAGCAATAAGACTATAGCTGTATTGTAGTTACAGTTACAGAAATGTCCTTAAAGTCTAAAATCATTCATTTTGATTATTCACAAAGAAACATGCAGAGTGTACTTTTCCTAATCAAATCAAACAAAGGGTATTCCACAACTAAGGTATTGTGGCAGTGCAGCCAATACAATAGAATTGAAAGTAACCATGAAGTAAGGGCTTTCTTCATTTATTTTCTAATTTCAAGATGCAATCTCTTTATAACTTTTTGGGCATATGGATTTAAACATTTAGCAGTTATGTTTATATGAAGAGGCAAACATAGAGGGAAAACACCAAGAGAATAGGGTAAAAATTTTGTTTGTTTCAGCTAGACACCAGAATAGTACTTTAAGAGTGATTTTTATGTATAAAAATTTAAGAAAAATAAAAATTTAACATTTAACGTGTCATGGCTTAAGTCCTAGTTCTAGTATACAATGCAATACATTTTGTATTTTTTTTTTAATAATTACATTCAAAAGACATTTAAATTGTAATTATTTCACATATCTTCTACTAAAATACCTCATTTCAATTACCATTAACCGTTTAGCAAATATTTACATATTGTACTCATATTAACTAACTAGTTTCAAGACAAGTCAAAGACACATTGACAATATTATGTATTAGGTACAGATTCACGCCGCCTTTCTTTTACTGGTAACAATAAAAGGTTTTGTTCCGGGAAATACATTGTGGACAATGTAGTTTACAATGTATGCAAACTGTCAAGCAGGACATGTAGGGATGGCCATGTATGACATCACAAACCACCTAAAAATAATTTAACTTTTACACATTTAATAAATACATTTTGGTTTACTAATTTTAACTCCATTAAAAATTGTAAATGTTTTCACTAGTGATTAGCTTAAAAAATAGCTTTACTGCTGTGAAATCAGTCATGCACTTTAGATCAGAACAATTTCATTTTGCCACCGTTTAAAACATTTCTAAGCCACGTTAGATCAATTACATCATCATAATACCTCTGGATGATGAATAACTAGTTGATTATTTTCAGGAGAAGATTCAAGTTGGCTGCTGTTCTTCTTTTTGAGCGTTTTCCTGAAAATTTATATTTCCTTATATTTTATCAACATGAAGACGTGCAGCACTAACAAAATGGCTTCTTGATAAGTTGATTTTACATTGTAACTATCTGAATCAATAGTAAATCAGATAAAACCAGAAAGTGAATCTAATGGAATTGTGTACATGTGATTCAGCATTTCAATGCAGTGACACTCACCACAGATATTTAACTAATCAATGGAAAAATCTTTAATAGAAGTATTTTAAAGGATGGCTTGTATTTGAATCAGATTCACAATTTGAGAAACTAAAAGTCTGACTCTTTATTAATCTGTTTCTTGTATGAATGAGTCTGTAACAAAGCTCCTTTGTTTGCTTGAATATCCCAGTCTGCTTGACAACAGCAACTCGGGCTCAACCAATGGTATGAGTTTGGGGAGGAACTGCATATCCTAAACAAACTGCTGAAGACAGTGGGGAGAATAATTTAGTTCTAAAGAAAATTCAAAATTCATACTTCATTAACAGAATGCTTACGTTAAAACAGAGCCCTGTTCTCAACAGGTTGTTTAAGACTCTTTCGAAGCCTCTGTGTCTATCCAAATCATGCTTCCCAGAGCAAGCCAGGGCTTGTTAAATAATTGAACCCCCAGAGTCAAGCACTGGAACAGCTTGAGTCAGTTTTGGAGGGAAGTGTGCTAAAGCCCGGTGGTCCCCATCTGTGGCTGCGCAGGCTCCCCTGACAACCTGTCGCTTTAGAGAGGCCAGAATTGGACCCTCTTCAAATAATTGGGCTTATGCTGCTTCAACATTTAATTACTGCCTTAAGGATTTAATCATGAATACACCTAATCCAAAGATAAATGATGGGATTTGATAAAGATTAAGAAGATTATTCAACAAAAGCTCCACTCAATCAAAAGCATGACTGTAACATATCAGTAGAAATCTGGAATATTGACAAATCTGTGGAGTATACACACAATAAAAGGAAGAAACACATAAACACATCAAACAAAGCTCATCATCTCAAGACAAATATAATCAGGATCTGATCATAAACATCCTTCCTAGAGGAGACAAAAACATGGAGGGAGGTGCAATGGAAAGGTATATATATTTAAACACTTTGTTGGTTTACATTAAAACAAAAACATTAATCTGCTAAAAAGTAAAGAAAATGGCATGGTTTATGTGATTTAACAAATAAATCATGGTGATCATGCAAGCTAACTCACTTGTAAAATGCAGATTGTAAAATAAAAAATAAAAAGTTAGTTTTACTTCAGTTGCGGCTGGAAGCGCATCCGCCGCATAAAACAGATGCCAGAGAGTTGGCGGTTCATTCCGCTGTGGTGACCCCGAAAGGGAAGAAAGCCGACATGAAGATGAATGAATGAATGAATGAGTTTTCCTTCAATTAATAAAAAAAATCCCACTGTAGTTAATGTCCTTTGACACACAGTGTGCTCCTCCAGACTGTTTCCTGTTTGATCTCAAGCAAAGTCATGTTTTTAACCTCAGGAAGTCAATTAAGATGCATCCAAAACTTTTTAATTTAAAGCAACCACTTCAGTAATATAAAACATCAAAATAGATACAGCCATTTTATTTTTCAGTTCAAAAATGCTTGTGTCAACTGTACAAAATTGTGTAACAAAGATTCTATTTAACCCTGAAACAATTCTTATTTCATAACTATGCAACTGTGCATTTGCATTTGGCAATAAGATTGAAAACATATAAAAGCTACAAATTTGAAAAAGTAATATACAAATGTAGAATTTCAAAAATTTCAGTCACTCTATCTTTAATTGATTAGCTATCTGTTTTTTTTCAAAATGTATCTTTATTAAAGAAGTCACCTTGATGTTTATAAAATACAGTTGAACTTTTTCTAAGCATCGTCTATGCTGAAATACATACATTTCATAGATTTTTTTTCAGGTGTGCTGTTTAAAATGTAAAATGGTTCAGATCATACTTAGAAGGAAGAGGTTTCTATGTAAACATAGGTGATTACATGTCGAAGTGGACTGCAGTGTCGTGTGGAGTCCCTTAAGGTTCAATCATTGCTCCTTTACTATTTAACCTGTACATGCTTCCACTGGGCAAAATTATGAGAAGGAACCAGATATCATACCATAGTTATGCTGATGATACACAAATTTATTTAGCTATCTCCCCAAATAACTACAACCCCATACACTCACTCTGCCAATGCCTTGATGAGATTAAAAACGGGATAGAAAATAACTTTCTTCAATTAAACAAGGACAAAACTGAAGTCATTGCATTCGGAAGCAAAAGCGAGGTTGTTAAGGTTAACACGTATCTCAATGCAAAAGGCCTAACAACTACAAATCAGGTCAGGAATCTTGGAGTGATTCTGGACTCTGATCTAAGTCACGTCACAACAATGACAAAATCCGCTTATTACCATCTTAGAAACATCGCAAGAATCAGATGCTTTGTTTGCAGACAAGATTTACAGAAACTGATTTATGCTTTCATCTCCAGCAGGCTAGACTAGTGTAACGGCCTCTTAACCGGTCTTCCCAAACAGACCATTAAACAGCTCCAGCTCGTTCAGAATTCTAACCAAAATTAGAAAGTCAGAACACATTTCTCCAGTTCTTAAGTCTCTGCACTGGCTGCCAGTCTCCTTCAGAATATATTTTAAAGTTCTGCTGCTCGTAAATAAGTCCAAACATAACTTAGCACCTAAATACCTAACAGACATGCTCAGTGAATACATGAATACACACCAAACAAAGAGCTGAGATCCCTCGGTTCAAATAAATTAGATCTACCCGGCGTAAATTCCTACTTTACTAACCATGCGGCCCACAGATGTAACCAACTTCCAGAGGAGATCAAGGGTGCCAACACTTTAGTCACGTTTAAATCCAAGCTAAAGACTCACCTGTTTAGTTGCGCTTTTGTCGACTGAGCACTAACGTCCAAACAACTATTTTACCTCTTCACTTCAAATCTTAATCTTCATTTTAATCGATGTTTTTAATATCAGTTTTTAATCAGTTTGATTTTATATGACTTTTTATGCTTGATTTTATTAAATGTACTTTCTTTTTATTCTTTATTTCCAATGTAAAGCACTTTGAATTACCCTGTGTACGAAATGTGCTATACAAATAAACTTGCCTTGCCTAGAATAGAAATAGCAAATGAAAAATCTGAGTGGTGTTTGTCATTTGTTAAGGCTATTTTCCTCAAGGTAAATTTTTCATTGTGTGCGTACTTGTATAAATAATAAACAGAAACTAAGCCATTTTAAGCGCATCATATTCAATGAGCTGCAACAAATAAATGCACCTAGCACAAAATAATACATGAATGTCAATCTAACTAAACAAGTTTTAAACTCTAGAAAATGTTGCTACATTGCTAGAAACATTATTTTAATAACTTTTACATTTTTTAAATATTTTTTCCCAAACGTTCTTTTTGTAAACTTTTCACATAAAGCCAAATAAGGTAGAGGTTAGGACAGAACAATCCACACAGCTTTTTTAGACTGGAAGAATGTCCAGGTCTTGCTTTCAAGGCTTCCTCCTTTGCTTGGAAATGCAGAGCAAATTCCTTCCTGGAGTTCCACTGAAGCTAATCTGCAGTGTGACGGAGACAGCCGTCTGCCACAGCTGTTTACACAAACACATCTAAAACACACGCAGTAAGAGAGAGAGAGAGATAGAGAGAGAGAGAGAGAGAGAGAGAGAGAACAAGCTCTACTCTTTTCAAGAACTAGAGTCAGGGAGGCTAAAGAGTATTCAGAGAGGAAGCGTTAAAGTCCGATCAGATATTACTGTCGACGTCAGCCTACCCCATCAAGGAATGCACTGACCGTCATGCAGCAGACAAAGGTTTTACTCACCATCTTCTTTTACTCACCACTCACCTAGAACAGTTATCCATTTGTGGGGATATGAAAAATAAGACTGTTTAAATTGCTAAACTGCATTGGCTCAAGTCAACGTATTAAAAAGTTTTAAAGCAAGCTTTTTTTCACAGTGAACCCTTTTATCATTTGGATGATTTCTATTTTTAGTATTGTATTTTTTAAAACCACATGACTTGTGGACATGTTATTAGGACACTGTCGCATTGCTCAAAAGCCAGTGTGGCGGGACCTTTAAGACTACACTTATTTACATCACGCCTAAAAAGAACACCATTTAATACATACCTGATGCTGTAAAACACAACTTTATGTCATTAATCCTTTACAATTCAGTAACACCTTCAATGACAAGACATTGAATAAATTTTTAATCCTTGATTTCTTGAAGTTTTTTATGAAGATTCTTGACATATTTCAGTATTTTGTATATACATGATATACAGTTTTTTATTAAAAAACTAAAATGTTTACAGGTACTGTTTAACGTTTTTGATTAAAGGTCCTATGTTATGCCCTTGTTATAGCCCTTAGAATCAATATTTGACTTCTCTATACTAGCGCTGCACTGTTAATAAAATTCAAAATGCAATATTTTTTGTAAAAAATGTCTTTGAATTACCTTGAATTTTTGGCCTGGCAAAAATACGCTTTTTACACCAGTCCCTCCCACGAACTTTCGGCATGCCCCTACTGACCAGCGCACTCAAGCGTGTTCGGCTATGAGTGATTGAGTCTGAGAACCTGAGTCTTAAACGATGTTTAAGTCTACAGAATGAAACAGAAACCGGAGGGAAAAGTCGTGTGTGTGTTTAAAATCAGAGTAAATCAGATTGGCTTACTCTACACTGTATGATGTATGCATACATATTTTATTAATGTATTTAAGATCAGCAAAAGTAAAAAAATAAATAAATACTGTATGGACCTCCAAATCAATGAACACAGGAGAGCTGGAAGAGCACTTGGTGACAGAGCCAGCCTCGTCAAAAATCCTTTATCAAACTGTTCCTTGTTAACGAAGGTAAATGTGAAGTGTTGCTCACAAGCAAAGGTAATCTTTCCTAGTTTTGTCTGATGGGCAAACACAAAATTGAGGTTAAAACAAAAGGTTAGGCTCCGGACATCCGAAAACGCAC
Organism: Danionella dracula; assembly: GCA_900490495.1. Classification (NCBI taxonomy): domain Eukaryota; kingdom Metazoa; phylum Chordata; class Actinopteri; order Cypriniformes; family Danionidae; genus Danionella; species Danionella dracula. The sequence continues at coordinate 4,218,032 of UELW01000888.1, forward strand.
TTCTCTGGCATTGTTCATCCCGCGTCGGTCTACTGCTGTCACACTTCCGCGTCAAACTGCATTTCCTGTTCATCATAGAGCGGGGCTGTACTAGCGATTCATATGATTGACAAGTGGGTTTGGCTTGGGCGGGGATAAGGAAAAAAGGTTGGGAAAAGGAAAACAAAAACATACATGAACTAATCTGAATACTACTTGAGGCATTTTTTTGATGAGGGAACAACACTTAAAGATGCCAGAAATGTCAGAAAAGTCAGGTTATTATGACATGGCACCTTTAAATAATCATGCCTACATGCATTTTTGGTCAATTACGTGCACGCTCACATTGACTGCTATTGTTGACTCATAATATGTCAGTGTTAAATGAGAGTAAAAAGCACACATTTCTTTGCCTAAGAAAACAAGAACCCTACAAACATGAAAAGAAGTGATGCGGTCTGTACAGTCACATTGCAATGATCACAATCTACTGATTTGTTGAAGGAGGATGATTTTTCCATCTCAACTACAAAGAGACAGAGAGAAGTAGAAAAGAAAGGCTTGTTCTTCAAGGCAGACAAGGTCAGTGCAGAGAGCGGCCGCTGCCAAGTCAATCAAAAGGCTGCAGGGTAGACAGATGAATGGATTAACTCAGCTGACCCAATGCCCAGCTGCTGTGCACAGCTCAGTTCCGCTCATGGTAGGTTGTCTTAAACTCCCGTAGGTTGCTAAACACAAGAGCAATTCCAGGCCACTTAATGACACGGCTTACAGAGAGTACTGCCAGTGTAAAAAAAAAAGTGTATGTGCATCTGTGTAAAAAAAAAAAAACAGGACTGACAGTTGTGGAAATGTGTTTCTCATTCATTAGTCAGTTACTGGTTTGTATTAAAGATCACCTACTACAATCTTTTTACATGATTTCAAATCAATCGTATGGGTCTTGTGGTCATGTCAAGCTTAATTTAATAAATACATTTAAACACAGGGGGTATTCCTTACATGAACAGTAACAGCAGTGAATCAGGTCATATTACTTTATAATGCTTGCTATATAAAATACAATGCTTAGATATAAAATTTAAAGCAGAATCAGAGATGGTCGGACTATATGAAACTATCTGTTATTGTCTTTAAAACTCATCAGTGTTGATTCAAGTCATTTTTGCACAATCATCATTTGTAGCTTCTGTAAAGAAATTAAATATTGGTAAATCCAGGAAATGCTACTCGTTTTCCAAATACTTCCTGATAAAAGGACCCAAGCTGCCCTTTTCAGCGCCTGATTAAATAGGATTTTTAAGAGAAGTTTCTGGTTGTTTTGAGATTCACATTATTTAGCCATTGGACAACCAACGCAACTGTCAATCGTTAGTGGTGGGCAGGCCCGGCAGGGGAGAGTGATTAAAGGCATTTGTTATTGTCCTAAAACACAACTCTGATCTTTGGTTAGAGGAGTAAATTATAATCATTATTAGATCTAATATTTGTAACTAAAAAACTCTGACTTTCAAGGGATAAATGTAATCTTTTTTTCATCTGCTCGTGTGAATCTTATAACTGTTGGTGCAAATATAAAAATATAAAATTGACATAAAATGAAAATAAGTCTGAAAATACATGATTATGTATATTTGCTTTACTATTTATTCAAGATACTATTCATTTTTATCACTTTTGCTATAATAAAACATAAATAATAATTCTAGTAAATAGGTTTAATTTTTATACAATATAATAACTTTACGGCTTTTTAACCCTATAAAGACATGCACTGGTTTGATGAGTAATATTAAATTATTCAAAAAACATTGATGCTATTTTATTTTGTCGTTGTGTAACTTCTCAATATGTGAACACATCCATACATTTTCTTTTTGATTTAGTATCTGGGGTCGCCACAGCGGAATGAACCGCCAACTTATCCAGCATATGTTATTTATGTCCAGCAACACTAATGTACTGCAGTGCATTTCTGTTTTTTTCAAATATTTTGTATCATTCATTTATTTTTATTTCTTTTGTCCAATTACTTTTATACATTTTGATGGTGTGCAAAGAGACCTTTGTTAATTAAAAGGTGCCAGTGTGACTTGACAAGTGGTTTAACTGAGATGCTAATATGCCACAAGCTTATTTATATAATGTTATAAATGCATTATATATATGAAGTATTGCCATTCAGCAAATAAATATTGTGATATAACTGTTAGTCATTATCCTCTAGCCCTAATGTGAGACAAAAAGACCAACTTGGCCAGCCTCCCAGAAGACTGGAGATGTGTTTAAAAAAATTATTAAAAAATACAATTTAACTGTGGAATCCAGAGGTCAGCAAACAATCAAAAAATGTTTGCTTAGTCTGCAAACACTGACAAATAGTGTCCGTTTCTAAAACTGAATTATCATTATTAATTATTAGCATTAATATTAAACATGTTTAATTACTATAATTAATATACCACAATTTAAATACAAAATAATAAAATCCACAAATGACATCCAACTTTTTGGCTTTGCCAGTAGACCTATCTGTAGTCGTGTGTCATCATCATGTTGGTTTGGAATTCTACTCATCTGGCAATCAAGTCTTGGGCATTAAGGCTTAGATAAACATTAAACAAGCCATCAGCAATTAAACCGCAACAAAGATAAACTAGTGTTACAGTGAGGACGCAAACTCTAGGTGCGTAAACCCAAACCACAATAAAAAGCAGGTTATTTGTTATCTCTAATGAAGAGAACAAGCTGTCAAGATGCAGATCAGATCATTTAAATTACACTTTATTATATATTTATGTTTATGGCTTATGTGACAAATAACTGCAAACTCTAGGTGGGCGCACACACACTCTGGTTTATATTCAGACATATCCAATGAGGCTTTTGCACACTCCTTATTTATAGAATACACTCAGAACTCAGCCAAGAAAATTGATTTAGTCAGAAGAAAAAACAATCACCTTAAACTCAAGTAAATCAATATGATGAAGAATGGAGTCAGTGCGTCATGAATAAATAATCTCTCCACAAACAGTGCAACAATAAATTTTTAAATCTGCCACCCGTACGCTTTATAAGATCATGAATTTATAATGAAACAACATAAAGGGCTGCCAAGAACTGCCTAAATCGCTGTCTAAATGATCACTGCGTAGCTGTTAGTTTAACTTACAGCTACGTTACCAGTCCAGAGCAGGCTCCAGTCCCACATGAGGGCTACCTGTATACCTGACCTCTTTATTTCACCTTTCTGAAGATTTAACCCCATTCTACTTCTCCTACATTGCTATTCTTAGCTCTAGTCTCTTCCTGTCCTGCTGTTCAAATGGTGCTAAATAATTTATCGAAGCAAGTACTGCTGCTTATCAGTTGACCACAGTGCCTACTGTAAGAGCGCTACACCACACTGCAGAGAGCTGGAGGTGAAGAGAAACGTTTAACGGCACGCTTCCTGATTCGCTGACCTCCGCGACGACTTCTTTGATGTGTGAAATAGACACAGTTGAGCTCTGTGGAAAGAGCTGATTGTGAAACCCAGCTGAAGACACCCACACATAGACACAGACACCGCTCATCCGTAGCGGAGGTGATTCAGACAAAAACAAAGCCCTCAGTTTTTCTTAGGGTTTATTAGGTCAACAATGACCTAGATGAGAGTCAAGACCACTCATTTGGTCTTTGGTCTCGTTTGGTAATAATTTTGATGGTCAGCATGTAATAATGATTAGATGGTCCAGATATGTTAAGAGGCATCTATCATGAAAAAACTTTTTGACATGATTTAGAGCATGAACAATGTGGACACACATATGAATGGTTAACATTTATTAAGCCATTTGTGTACATTTAGTAGGAATAAAATAAGGAGTTTGCGATTAAATTTTTTACAAAATGTACAAAAATGGCTTGTTTAAAAACTATGCCAAGACTGCAGAATAAGTGTTTTTTTAATTTGGTTTTCATTATTTTATTATTATTTATTAGATGTATAATGTGTACTTTTTAAGAATGAAAGAAGTTTTTTTTCCTCTGGTATTTTACATTTTTAATGTTGTCTCTTTGTGTCTTCTATTGGATTAGGCATTTTATATGTAAAACGTGTTTCGACATACGAAAAATCCACCCCATATGGTATTAATTTCATATCTCGAGGTACTACTATATATAAACAGCATACATTTAATTCAATTTGCGAAATATCATTTATTTGTCTTGTACATATATAAGTGTCGTCACAAGAGAGTTGACTGTAATCTAATCTACCCAAAAGAAATATGAGTAATAAGCATCAAATTGTTGAGTTTGGCCTCTTTTTACTGCTTTCAGACATATTACTATTTATATATATTCTTTTTAAAAATAATATTCTTCAATATATTTAACAATGATTAAAGAAATATGTGGATATATTTCTCTTTCATATAGGTAAGTTATTATTAAAGTAAGACTTTATAGTCAAAAAGCATACATAATTACACTGTTTGTTAATTTCCTGATTACTATAAGATCTCTAATCTCATTTAATAATCTACCTTAATAGCACAACATATTTAATTAGTGTTAGTTAAATGTTGTTATTGTTACTATATGTATTATTGTTTTCAAGATAAACGATCAGACGTGTACAATAAGGACGGTACAGATTGGGTGCAATACTTTAATTTGAGATTAACGTTAACCTATTAAAATTAGTTCATAATATCGCACCCTATTTAGTGTGTCAAGTCCTTTTCTGTATACTTTGTGAGTTTTATCATGTGTTCCCAATATGTTTGACATTATAAATTAACAAAAAATATTAGAGCCATCATTAAGCATGTGAAAATATGCTCCGTTTTCCGACCAGACATCTTCAATACGGCCGACTTCCATGAAAACACATAGTAACGTATGTAAGAGAGATAAACTGTTTCAAACTGTTACTAAGGTTACTAATAATAAGCAATCGTGGACTACCTGTGCAGTTATTAAAACTTAATCAACACCCGCCAGCCAATCAGACTGAAGAATCCATCCATTCTGAACAGTCTGGAAGTCTATTTTCTTTGTGTTGCTTTAGTTAAATTAGCATTCCAGTCTGAGTTTGTGACAATGTGTCTCGATATATAAATGAGATGCTAATTATTGATCACTTCTATCACATACCATACAGACTACTATAGCAACCTTACGACCGCCACAAAGAACCTAGTGGGTGGAGAGCAACAATAGGTCCTCTGTTGTTAATGGAGAATGCATATCAGTCAGAAAATGTCTAAATATCAAATCGTTCATTTTGATCTGCTAAACAGCATGACCAACTCATACTAAACTCCACTTCTTTCTTCCACCTGTTTCTCAAACCAAGTCTCAGCTCTGCAGCCGTGTTGCTGCTACTCCAGTGACCTCATGCCCTTGCCCTAGTGTTTCATGGGTGGGCTGGAATACTTGTGAGAGGAGCTGAGAGGGAAGGGGAAGAACTTGTCAGAGGAGGGGGAATGTGTAGCACCATTGTGTCAAGCAGCAATCAGCTCTCACCAGGCTTTCCCCAGTCACCAGCTCCTGCATTCAACATACTAATGACTCACCATTAAAGTGTCAGTATCCACAACACTATCAACAAATTTACACAGGTGAGATGCAATATAGAGAGGCAACAGACACTGCTTTAAAGAGTCCAACTGCTGGTTTAGGCATTACACACTCCTATGCTGTAATCACTCTGTATTTTGTTTATGGTATGATCATGCAAATTACTATTATTCTGAATGACAGCTAATGCCAATTATAGAGCCTGCACTTCTGTGTTGTTTCAGGCAATATCATGAAATATTCATGCAGAATCGACACGTGGCAAGCAATACCCATCCACATTTTATGCACTGTGTCCATATTTTCCATAAATGCAAATGGTCTGACTACTAAGGAAAGACAAAATCTACAGATGGGGCATTCAAGCTACACTGTCTCAATGGCAAGATTTGGTTAATGGTGCACAAATATCATCCTTCCGAAGAAGAAAAAGAGAATGAGGCTGATTTAGGACTGTAATAAACATTGGAGTATCTGCCGCAATTAACAACTGTTATACACAGCGAGGGTTTCTTTCTTTCAATGAGGCTAATTATAAAAAGGAGAATTGCTTCTTGGCTGAGCGAGATATAATAAACTGTGATGAGCCCCCTGGCGTTCTCTTGAGCCGCCTCGGTGAGTCGAGTTATCCACTTACGGCTGATTCCAGACCAGCGCAAGTTCAACACAAGCATCCCATATGTACTCAAGGCTGCTGAAATCAGTAATATATCTTGAAAGAGTTTATTTAATTTCATATTACGTTGATTTTAGAGTAAAGAGATGTGGAGTGATGTTAAATATATCAAAATGACAGAATGTCTCCCTCTTACACCTGGATTTCATGAAATGACAGGGTTAAAAAGAGCGGGTGATCTTCTTTTCAGATGTTAAATCCTGAGCATGAAGATGTTTCCCATTTTTATTGCAAAAATGTATTACATATAAAATACAAAAATAAATGTTAACCTAATAAAAGTTCTGTAAAATTATATGTATGGGTACATTATAGAAATTTCAGTTTTCAAATGAACACAAATGTAAGTCGAATTTGTAAGTCATGATACTTTTCTATCAATACTTTCTTTGTTATTTTACAGTGTTGGGTTTCTCTTAACCACACATTCTTGTTTTTTATGCGTTTATTTTTATTATATATTTTTTATTTATATTATGTTTTGTGACATTGCCTTTAGCACATTTGTCCCCATTTTAACAGTTCTCTGACTGTCATAAGTTTATTGCATTAAAATATGTAAATTGCTGCCTAGTCTGGGTTTTTAAAGTATAGTCTTCTTGTGTTAGCTAGTTTTTATATAATTTTTCCAAAAGGGGAATTTACATTTTATTACATTATAATATACAACAAGTCACTTTCCCTTTAGATGTTAGTACATTTGGGTTCCTTCCCCAGCACTACATTATAAATTTTCATCTTGAGTTCTCTTATCTTGTCTTTTTAGTATTTGTGTCTGTTTATTTGTACACAGTGCATTTATCTGAATTCCCAATATTTTACTACAATATATGGGTTAGGGGTCACTTTATCTGTTTAACCCAAGTTAGCACTGGTTTATAATTACCCATTTCGCATAAACCATTTGTCTACCATTATGATTCTGGTTTGGTTAAACGTCACTAGAAAATATTTTGTAGATGCTAGAATGTTCGCTTAAGGTTAAAAGTGTGAAATTATTTAATTGTTCATCGTTCATCGAGTACATGTTTTCTTTCTATTAGAACTTTGTACAATATATAAATATGGGATACAATATTGTCCACAAAATATACATTTGTTATGATGTGATATCATCTATAATTTATATGCATTGATATAAAGATGGAGGATATTGAAGAAATGACAGATTTTTTTTTTAAATACTGCCATTTGGAAAAACGGGTGTTTATCTTTTAAACACTGTTAAACTTTCCTACATAATCCATAGATAGGCTAGTTTAAACAAACTAAACTTGAGTATAAAAAAAGTCACTAAAATGTAACACATCTACATATTTTCATTGTGTCCTTGAAACAAAATAAAATCTAAGATTAAGCACAAATATCGACCATCAGAACCTCTTTAAATGTACCTATGGATAATAAACATGTTTATTTACATTTTTGAAACTAAAATACTGATACACCTAGAATATATGAACACGGCAAGTGTGAGAAATCAGCGAGAAAGAAGTTAATTCCAGCAGACAGGTGCTACATTCCTGATCATGAGTTCATAAGTCACCGCTCCACTGGTAGAGTTTCGTCTGCTTGAATTATGAGCAGTGACACTCTTTCCAGACATTGAAAAGTATTTTTCAGCAATTATATATTGTTGCAATAGCAACTATTTATCTACTTTGATAATAAAATGAAATTTACCCCAATAGATAGCATTTGTTTTCTGGGTAGCATATCATATAATTACTATTATAGGGAGTTCCCTATAAGAGTTTTGGCTCAGCCCCCAATGTTCTTAGCCCCATGAAACACCCCTGACCAAAAGAAGCCCACCACAACACCAACAGGGCCACTTATTAGATGTGGTCAATAAGTAATAGCAATGTGAACACAATGGTTTTCTCTTCCAACGATGGTCCCCTAATGCTCTTTCAGTGTCCAGAAACATGCCTCTTACTGCTGATTGGCTAAACAGTTATAGAAAAATCACTTACAAAACCTTTAAAATAACAAAGAAAACACTTTAAATGGTATAAAACTAGGAAATGGTCACAGAAAACAAAACTAAGAAAGGTGTTTAAAAGTAAACAACTCACCAAACCAGTTAGATAACAATTTCAAATGTGGTAAACTTTAACTAATAGCATGAGTCAGCAAGTGCATGGCTCTGAACTGCACAAAAGTGTCTCAGCAAGGTTCAGGAAAGCACTATGTAGCTCAAGTTCTCTTATAGTTATATGGACAACCCTTACACGCTCTTCATTCGAGTGCCATTAAGCAAAGCTGACAGCTGTGTGTACATTGACTTGTGTGGCTTTGGTGTACAGAGAGATCTTTGACCTTAAACTCACGTCACACTTGACGCTACTCTGGCACTCACTCACACACGCAGCCTGTAGATGACCCCACTTTACAACTGTGCTGTCCACTTAACCCACTGAGCTGTTTAGAGCAGCAGTTAGATGAACACAGCCTCATTGGGAACACAATTCAGTCCACTCTTGGTCACACTAAGATTTTACAGTGCTTAGCTTTTAGACACAAAGTTTAAGAAAAACACAAGGACAAAGTCGTTATTGGATAGAATGAGTATGGCAACTCAATGGTGGTTGTAAGACTTACACAACAAAACAAAGAAGAGTCACAATAAAACTAAATAGAATACAAACGCTAATGCTCAAAAAGTCAGCAAAATTAAAAAAAAAAAACACATGATAAAACAGAAAGTAAATAGGTAAATAAGAATACAAAAAGTCATTAAAATAAAATAATAAATATAATACATTACAACGATTTGTCTATGAATCAAGTTAAAAGAAATTATTAAAGCTTTTAAATTTGAAAAAGAATTGTTACACAAATAAATCTAAAGATAAAAAAACAATATACAATTAAATTAAAAATTACAACAAAAATATGGTGTCAATAAATTACATAAACATTTATAAAAAAAAACTGAAAATAAACTAAAAATATATGAAGCTTAAGAGGAAATCTAAATTAAGAATTTAAATAAAACTATACCTAACTTATACCTAAATAGAAAAAGGTTTCTTCAAAAAGTTAACATTGAAAAGTAACTTATATTGGCAAAATACACTTGTTCCTTTATTAAAAAGAAGTTTAAAACACAGTTTAATATATATCAGTTAATATTACAATTTCATTCATGATGGAACAATAATGTTGATAGAAATGAAAGTTGACGTGTAACTTAAAAGGTTTAGCATCAGATAGACTTAAACGATTGACCTTAAGGAGAAAGTAAGCTTTACCACTATAAATGTCTGATAACACAAATAAAAACTTTAACGTTTCACTAACAGACTAATTTAGTAAAGGACCAAATATAATGGTAAATGACCAAAGCCCAAAAATCTTGTTACCGCTCCCAAACAAACACATCTGTTGCCATAACATCACCTCATACATAAACAGGTGCAGCATGGAACAAACTGACAAGATCTGCACCCTGCAAGGGCTCGGGATGACTCACAAGTTAAATCGGAAATATTGAACAGTGAGTTATCAAAGCACCATTGAGAGAGCAGAGTGATGACATCAGTGAAGGTAAATCGAGGGGTTACGATCATATAACAGCTGAGTCAGAAACCCAAACAAGCATTGTACTTGCATTACAAACATGCAGGACTTAAAAAATAATATAAATGTCAGTGCATGTTGCGTGTGATGACTGTTCATAACTTACACCTTCAAATGAGCATTACCGATCATCCTCTTTCTCTTCTTGAGAGAGAGAGTCCTAAGATAACTGTTAAAACTAATAAATTAGTTAATAATTCTTTCAATTTATGTAGCGCTTTTCCAGACACTCAGAGCATTATTCGTTCACTCCACATTCAGACTCTGGTGGTGATAAGCTGCCTCGGTAGCCCTTATCTGCCCTGGGGCGGTCTGACAGGATGTGACTCCCATTCTGCGCCTACAGCCTCCTCAACACTTTTAAATACATTTTCATTTGCAGCTAACAAATATAAACATAAAACAAGTTATTACACATATGTCATCTTCCAGTTACCATAAACATGTGTTTTTAAGCTCAAGGACTAAATCTTAGTTGTTGATTTATTTCTTACATAAACACATCACTTCATCACATCTCTCACCTAACCATATCAAAACAGCAGCATGACGATAACTTAAAGGGCCTTTTTGCTCATATGGTTATGACTAATCTTGTTTTGGTTCATGTTGTTTTGTTCAACTGTGGGCTATGTTTTCCAGTTCCAGTAATCCAGTAGAGTAAGAAGGCAGTACAGAAATTAAATGGTTTAAACTCCTCCCAGTGTTTGAGTAGAAAGATGTGAAATCGCTGAACAGTGCTGGTTCATCTTTAGCCACTTCATAGATGATCATCCTTAGTAGCAGACCACAAAGAGCTGAATTTATTCTGGTAGAAAGCAGCTATAATAAACTAACTGTTCTGAAGAGATGATAAATGTGAAACTCAAGATCTTAAATCTGAACAACACTCTCCAAAAAAATGCAATAGTTCCTAAACATAAGCTTTAACTTTCAAACTACCTAAAACACATGTTTTTCTTGAACCACATTCACTGAACTTTCAAAAATATATTTCTGTGTAGAATCTCTTGTGTGTGAATATGTATGAGCGCTCATCATAACTGACCGACGTATCTGCCAATCGGTACTGAAATGGTACAACCCAATTCTATTCTGAAAATTTAGTTGTACTTTAGAATTTGTAAAAGTCCTCTAAAATGTAAACTTGTTTTGTTCCCAAGACTAGATCCAAATACAGTACCTTGAGATATGAATGTTTCACATTACAAAAAAATTTAAAATATGAAAGGCCATTCTGAGAAAATTTTGTTCTAAGAAAAAAAAATATTCCAAGATACAGAAAACTTGTATGAGAATTATGTACACATACATATTCGACATAACAAAATCAGGCAGCTGAAAACACTGGGCATCACGTGACTGCATTCAACTAGCTGCCAACCATTCTGCTCTGCTATTGGTCAGTTCCAGCACTGATGTTTAGTGTTCGTCCGTAGCATCCTGATCTCCTATTGGTCAGATCATACCCATGACTCCTTCCCAGAAGCGCTCCTCCTCTCTTCACTCATGCTTTCAGTTTAGTGCTGGTGTCCTACATTTCTGAATATTTTCGTGCTTCTCTTTTAGCAAAACATATTTTTATGGCCAACTCTTCCAACAATTCGGCAAATCACCTCAACAGAAAAATAAGGTTTACTATTTTTTATTTATTTTATTGCGTTTTTATTATTATTTATGAGATTTATAATGTGTACTTTTACTAGATGAGAGGTCATATGAAAACCATGTTGAAGTGGAAAGAGGTACTAGATATTGTCAGCTGGAGGTGGCAGTGATGCCAGCTGGTGTTTAACAGCGGTCCTGACTCGGTGGTCATCCAAGATGTCCTTTGAAAAGAGTTTTTTTTTTCAAGTTTCTAATCATAAAACATTTCCTGCAATTCCAAAAATTTTTTTTGAAAAGATATCATCTCATTAGCAGGTTTATTTGATATTTTCAGCTAAAAACGATTCACGACTGAAACTCATCTCCTACTGTTTAATCCTCTACTGATTTTCCATGAATTAATTGGAAAATCTTTTGAGCCAAGGGCCTTTGTCTAGCTGGGATGTGCATTTGTGCATGATTAGCAGCCCTGTGTGTCTGCTTCTCTCTGTTCTCTCTCTGTGTGATTTCATTCTGCCGTAGCAGGCTGTAGGTGGAGAGTGTGTCACGATCCAGCAGTGAGTGGAAACTGCTTTCTATATACAGCAGTGATGAGCCACTGTTCATTCACAACTCCACCACAGCCGGCTCTGAGTCATGAGAGTGAGGACAGCAGGAGAGATGAAGTGACCTCATTCTGAGTCATGGAGCCACCGTCAGGATAATTGATAACCTACATACAGATCAAACTTATACAATCTGACTTTGCAGGTCAGATCATTTGGATGCTGAGATTTAAATTAAATTACATGAAATGCTGGGAATAAATCCCTTGAATAGTCAGTCCCAATAAAGAGTATTGAATGAGGTTTCTTCATTTGAAGTTAAACTCAAAAGATGTTTTATATTTTTCACTCCATCCACACACAGCTGGTTATTTTGAAAACAAAGAATTTTTTTCTACAGAAGTTTTTTTATGCTGGTTACAGCATTCAGAGGGTTTTTTGTAATTGGAGTAACTTCCTGACTTTGATGTCATTATGTGACTCTTTCTTTGTTAACAAAGAGCTAAGTCTAAAATTTCAACTGACAGAAAGCTTGGCTTATGCCAAATACTGTATCCCAAATAAAACTAAATAATTTAATTTCAAAATAAAGTTTCATAAGGTTTATCCTGTTAACTCTCTGGTATCCCAGTTAATGGATATAAATGGTAATTGCTCATTTTTATGACATTGCTGATGAGACACTGGTGCATTTATTGTTTGAGTGTAAAAAATAAACAAAAAAAAGGAATCGTAATCCAAATGATTTATTCACTGCAAGAGATGTCAATTTTAGTTACGAGAACCCCAACAACAAACCTCTTAAACAGGAAGTTAATAACTTTAAATTGCAGACATATATTTCATGTGGGATATAAAAGTAGCAATGGGGAGAAAAGGAAAGTGGGTTTTCCACAATTGGCTTTTACAAATGTACAAAAAGTTAACATATTCCTCACCTGTGGAGTCTCTGCTTAGTTGAGTCTCTTAGAACTGTGGTGTGCCCCTAAAGTACACTCTGTTCATCACACCAGCATCAGCCCTATGCCTTCTCGGAGTTCTGGTTGCTTAGCAACCGCCCCCCTGCTATTTGAAATTTCATGCATCATTTTGTCTGCAGTGATGTCAAAGTTACCCTGGGAACCATACGCCCATTCTTTTTGAACACTTGAACTTCAAACTTTTTATCTATGGGTCAATGACATTTCCACAGATCTGGGGATAAACCATGTGATGGGTTCAAAAAGTGTTCAACAAAAACGGATTTTTAATTTAATTATTTATCTTTTTAGTTCTGTTTCATCACACTTTAAAAGTGTATGTAACAGTAAGGAACATTTCAACTTCCCATGCAACAAATACCAAATATTACAGAAAAAAGAACAGAATAATAATAATAATAGTTTATTTACCACTGGAGCTATAATATTGCACGACCATGTAAAGAGTCTCTGTCTTTCAGGTAAAATTTTCACAAACATTTGCAAACATTTACATAAACATACTACCCCTATCTGTCAAATGATATATCACTTGGTTTGATTTAAAAAGATGTGTCTGGCTTTTGCTAATCCTTGCCTTAATCAAATTCACTAACTCATTCCAAATAAATGTCTCAGAAATAATACCAGCAAAACTACTTATGCTATATTAACATAGGTAAGGTCTCAACCTGTACTCGAGACACTAGTGTTTCCTCTATCCATTTTACCAAATGACCTTTGAACTCTAAATCGCAATTGATTTGGATAGCTTTGGGTGCAGCTATGATGCAACAGACTCATCCTTGTCCTCCAGCCTTTAACAGAATGGTTGACCTGATTGCACAAATACCAAACATCTTGCTTTTGTACAAAGCTTTTGTTCACATCTCTCAAGAGAGTAAATATTGATGAATTGGTCTGTCTTGAGTGGCCAGGATCAGCTGTAGAGGAAAAGGATAATCTGTCTAGATCACTGCCTTGCAGATTATCTGTCTAGTTCAGAATGTACAGTACAATGAGGTGGGTCTATAACAGACAAAAAAAACAGAGAAAGGATGTACAGGCACAGAATGCTGCAGTCCTCTGCCAATTCACCACAAAACAGCAGACAGAACAACGCAGTCCCGGAGGCTGGATAACTAAATTAGCATGAATCCTTTCAATGGCATTCAGATAATTCAACTTTTAGATAATCCAATATTCCACAGCTGCAGAGAAAGACATGTGTGATTGTGAGTAAATAGTCACGCTATAAAATGTAAAAAACTTACATGAAATAAACAGAAATGTCTAAAATCACATTTTTGACAGGCTGAAAACTGCCATCTAATTTTAGAGTGATTCTGCATTCTTTCAGTGGCAAAAAAACAACCCAGAAATCATAATGTGACAATTATGATGTATTAACATCACGAATTAAATAAAAGTATGCTGTAAAAAATCCCAGACAAAAACTTGTAAAATCACTATCAGGAAATTTTCCAGACAGTTACTTTTATTTAACAGTAAATATACTGACCATTACTTAATGGTAGAATTCCATAAAAAAATAACATTGCCTTCCCATATAATTGCGCTCTGATTTTACTGTCAAACTGCAGTTATATATTTGTAAAAATGTAGCTTTACTGTGTTTTACAAGTATACACAAGTAGAATGGCATTTTTAATGGTACAATTCTGTTTAAAAAAAGAAAAACTTCTTTTTTAACAGTGTACAATTGTAAGCTTGCCAGCCCGATATCTCAATCTGATTTCAATACTTTCTCAATCTTTCAATCTTTCTCAATCTTTCAACTTTTCTCAATCATTCAAACAGCGTCACATTCCTTTGAAAATTTTCCTATATGCAGAAGGGAAATGCTGCCTTTTACACTGTTTAATAAAACTTGCGATGATATCATGACAGACAGCATGATGTAAGGGCTCTAGGACTAACCCATGACAAAAAATGAGCTTCACTCTAAAATGTACTAGCATAGCGATCCCATGTTAATAATAGCTTTGACATCAGTTAAATGTTTTTGTCAGGAAAGCAGAAAACAGAGACAGCGGGGCTTTCCGCTGAAGTACTGGCAGAGACGTAACAGCTCTGTCCCACAGCGCACTCACAAACCTGAGCAGACAAGCACAAGGGAACAGTTAAATAGTCTTCACCACTATTTCTATACTGCACCACCCGAACAAGAGTAGAACTCACACCTGAACTTCCCAAAGCTGCACACTGTCCAGTCAGCTATTAATTCAGCTGCTTAATATGGTGCAACAGTGCTGGAACACTGTTTTAACACATATTCTTTTTTTAATTACTATTATAAATAGCAAAATTACTTAATTAATAGAAACGATATAGAACAAAATACTTAAAAATACATTAAATTAATTTTTTAATACAATTACTCTATCTAAAGTTAGAAGTTAGTGAAGTTTAATGTGTTTACAAGACTAGGCTTAAATTTACATTACATGCACTAAATTGCTAATTAAGTTGACGAGAACATCCAACAAACACTTGACTTTTTCCAGATGTTTGTGGCTTTCTGGAGCTCAACTGACCTCAAAGATTAGGTTATGAAAGGTATTTAGAGTGCAGGAGCATTCGCAAGGTTCAGGGCACCAGAAATTTTAAATCAGCTGACAAAAAAGACTGAATACTGGGGAAGGAGAAAACAACTAATTCTCACATGTGACACCATGTGAGTTTGGATCCAGTACAGAGAGAGAGAGAGAGAGAGAGAGAGAGAGAGAGAGAGAAGGAGCATGAGAGAGAGAGAGAGGTCTGCTTTATGTAAGTGTCTGCTGTGCGAGAACTCACATGCTGATGTTGTTGTCTCAGGCACTGGGATGGACCCACTCTACTCTCTGCTTCCTGCCTCTGCTCCCCAGGTCACCCCTGCCACATTCTTGAGCTTGTACATCATTGATATGGAAGCTGGAAAAGTTTTGAAAAAGTTGTGAGGTGAGAGTAAACCAAAATGCACATTCAGTGGAGTTGTTGATGTCTACACAAAGATTATTTGACTTTGTTGGGACTATTTTTAGAAAAAAAATTGAAATATTGAAATATAAATGAATTATATATATATAAAGCATTACACAGACCGGGAACACTCTTGACAGATCCCCAGTTGCTATGTTCCCCAGTTGCTATGTTCCCCAGTTGTTATGTTACATGGACCATTCACACACTCATATTCTAGTGGAAAATTTATAGTCATCCTCTATTACAGTCATCTCATTATAGTTATCCTCTATTACAGTCATCATCCCATTATAGTTATAATATTCTCGCTAACACCCTAAACACTGTAGCATCGCTTAAATTAAAACAAGTCAAAAATAGACTAGCAGCTCCGTGATCTGATGATAATACAAATGTTCTAAAAAGACTAACTAGAACCTTCATTCATTCATCTTCATGTCGGCTTTATTCCCTTTCGGGGTCGCCACAGCGGAATGAACCGCCAACTCTCTGGCATATGTTTTACGCAGCGCAACTGCAACCCATCGCTGGGAAACATTCACACACACACATTCACACTATGGGCAATCGTTCTTATTCAATTCACTTATTCCGCATGTCTTTGGACTTGTGGGGAAACCGGAGCACCCGGAGAAAACCCACGTGATCACGAAGAGAACATGCAAACTCCACACAGAAATGCCTCCTGCCCCAGCCGAGCCTAGATCTTCTTGCTGTGAGACGACCGTGCTACCCACTGTGCCACCATGACGCCCAACTAGAACCTATGAAGGAGGTTTCATAACTAGAACCTATGAACGTTAATGAAAAAAAACAAATTGACTGGTATGTCTAAATGTAGATTAGCATTAAAAACAGAGTTGATTGCAACCACAAATGAAAAGGGGAAAAACTAAGAAACACATGCCTTATATTTTACACAATATCTAATCTACTAAACAGTCAAACATCGGTTTTTTAAAGCAACTAAAAAACACATCTTGATCGATTGGTTGGTTGACTTTGAGCCTGCATATGTTTATTTATAAAAGAGGGGCAAACCATAACTTCCTTGCATTGTTTTAACATTGCTCAGGTAGTATTTTTTTAAAAAGCTAATTTGTGTTAGCATTTCACTATTTGTCATCTCAAACCAACTTACTCAAAAGGATAAAGATTTTATAGTTAATATTAAAGATATATATTATATTAAAGATATATTAATATCTAATAACCATAATATTTTATGGTTATTTAAAATCACTTTCAGAAAAAAGTGTTTTTGAGCCATGTTAGAAAGTACATTGAACTATTAAAACTTTTCAATGAGTCAAATTTTGTGAAGGAAGCCATTTAATTGAGTAAATCATAAGTAGTTTGTTTACCTGCATCAGACTGACTCAATGTAACATTTCTACAACTTTTGTATATTGAGTGAACATTTTTGAGTGTCTATAATTTCTTTCAAATAATTTTACTACGATTCAGTTAAAAAAAACATATTTGTTATGTTATGATGATAGTCTAGAACATCACAGTATGTTCTGGAGCATAAGCTGCTTAGAGAGTTGGTCTGTGAAACCTCTGAGGACATCTGTGCAGAGCCTACTGCTCTCTGACTGTTCCCATGGCAACGGCCAGGTGAGCAGACAGTTTGGAGAGCACGGTGGGGAAATGTGACTCCCGACACCCTAAGCCAGACAGATAGACATCCTCTCAAACCATCTCCCAAAACAAAAGCACAGCCATACATGAATGTGCAAAAGTAATTTCAAATGTGGACAAGGAGATTTGTAATGATGGCTAACTAATGTTGATGAAAAGAATTATATAAATAATATTACCTTGGACAGGGGAATCTGCCTGGGGTAGGAGCTAGGAAGTGGCATGAAGCCTGAACATCATGTAATGAACAAAACTCTAGCAGAGTGGCAGAGAGGGAGTGTGATAATTAGCAATTTTACTACAAAAAACTATATGTGTTTGGGGATATATCCTTCTCCTAGAAAAACACACAACAAAGCAGTTAAAGAGTAGTTATTTACCACACAATTGAAGCAAGATTATACAGCATGAATAAGCTGTACAACAATTTTTGGTTAATAATTGTACAAGCATAAACAACATTCTGTATTATATTACAGTAATATTATAATTTTACAAGTATAAACAAACATTCTGTAGTATATTATATTAAATATGAGATGAGTATGACTGAATTGATGGGCAGAAGTGGAAACAAGGCAACTATGGTAACTTGTGCTACTAATGAGATGTTTATTTTTTTCATATTTTTAAATGTTATTTTATTATTTGGTAACATGTTTTTTGTACTTATTAAGGTTCTTTTTTTTGCACACTAATGGTCTCTGTTACAGTCTTTCTTAAAAGCAGACGTAGTGATAAACTAATTATAACTATATAATATTTAATGAGTCAGATCTAAGGCTAATTCCATGTCATACAGTTCTTTCATTAAACAATTTAATAGGAATTCCTAATAAGGTGGCTGGTGATTTTGTCATTTTTGAGTAAGACCAGAATCAGTCACTCTATCAACAATCAGTAACTTTGACTTTTTGAATGTGCTACTGTCATTTTCCTTTTGCATTCCAATCCAAAATGTTAGTTACAATAAACTTTTAAACATTGTTTTAAACATAAATATATTTTTTCCTATTAAAAAGAGACATTGGTCAGAGCGTTTTTATGGTTACATTTTAATGTCATTGTGTGTTTGATATAATTCAAATAGGTCCCCCAAAAGAAAAAATAGTATGTATTCACAGGTTCTGGCACATTTTTGGGAAATAAATAATAGTATCTTTTTATTTCTTTAATTACATTTTTCCAGAACTACATTTTAAGACTTGGCAGACAAAGCTAATAAATGTAAAACCAAAATTTTGTCAAAGTAAAGAACTTGAATAAATCACTTTAGAACAACAGAAAACATATTTAAACTAATTTTTTAAACAGTGTGGTGGGAGTTGGTGTAGCTCCACAATCTGCTCTCCATCTCCAGGCATTACTTGTGCCTGAGAAATTATTTTTATTTTTGAGCATGTATTTGTCTGTGTGTTTATGTGAAAGTGAAATGATAAAGTTTGATAATAAAATAATAATAATAGCAATAAAAAATTACACAAAACATGATTGCATCAATATTCGCAGATCTGTAGAGCCCCTGTGAAATGACAAGCATTGCTTTTTTGCGTCTTTGTTGTAAAGGCTTTTTATGCAGACTCATTAGAAAGTGAATACAGCTCAAAAGGAGCCCTTTATATGCTTTGTTTGAAAGTTTAACACCCGTCCTTTCTTATGCAAAAAGAATAATCTTGCCACCATTTTCCCTTCAGTTTCTAAACAGACACACTAATGAGGTTTTAAAAGGGTTAAAAACCCTGTGAATCCTCAATGTTATTTTGATTACATTAAGCAAAAGTTAAAACTATGCAACTCAGTTTAAATATGAATAAATAACTATACTAGAAAGGGACAATAAAAATGAAAACAGTGTCCCAGCAGTCCTGCTTTAAAGCCCTCATTAGACTTAAAAGCATTGGAAACCTCGTGTGGAGTTCAAAACCCTCCATCATCAGTTCAACTCATCAGCAAGTGTCAGATTTTCATAAGCTAGAGGCACACGAGTGGCTATTTAATTCATAATGAATGACGTGCTGAATGTGTATCTCCGCTGCACATTATTTATTGATGACATTCTCTCAGCGTCTGCAACCATAACTGCTATGAGAGACCTCAAGTGAAGCAACTGAGTGAAAAAAAGCTCTTGCAGTAGATTCAGGGTCAGAGAGCGGTCCTATGCTTGCTTGTGGCTCAGGTTTCAAACACACACGGGGCTTAGGAAATCCCATCGGATCCTCTGTTCAGCCAGTTGTGAGCCTCTCGAGCTCGGCTGGGTGACTGCAGCTATTTCAAAACACGATGCCCATTACTGCTTCATGACGTTTTGGTAAAACTCAGTGGAGAGTGGTGGTATCATAGGGCTGGTTACAGCGAGAGCGAGGTCATGGCATATAAAGGCATGTCAGAAAACACAGTCACCAGGGGAGACTGGAACGATATTTTTAAAACAACTCTTATAAGCATTCCAAATAAGCATGAGTTAAATAAACCGTACAATGATTCACTCCACATAAGAGCGCACGCAATGGTTTGTCATGACATCATTGAGTGGTCAAAGAAACTTTTATCATGTGAGGTTCTGCCTGATTGTGAATTAGTTGAACAAAATGTAATTTTGTCAACATGCATTGATCTGACTTTTTGACAAAACTAATGAATATTGTACTTAAGTCGGCCCTATTATGTTTCAGATACACAGATACTTTGTTTTAGTTTTTGAGTTGAAACAAAATCAAGGCCTAACATTTTTACCGTCTCATAATATAAAATAAAAACAGTGACAAATAAACCACCTACGAATGTAGCTCGATACAAAATCAATCTCTGCTCCTCCCTCCACTTTTACTCTGCATCACTAATATAGTCTGTTTAAAATCTGATTATTTTCTCGACTAATAAAAACTCATGTATAAACAAGAAAGGAATGAATAATCAGGCTCAAAAAGGAAAAAGACATCCCAGATATTACGGCTATTGGTGCAGAGATCTCCTAAAAGCATTTACCTTCCGTATTTAAGAGACCAGTTCAATTTCAAGCACAACAAATGCATCAGGTACATTCTGCATTAAAGTCCTAATAGCAGCTGTATATAACTGGACATCCATCCTATGCAAACATGTTCAGAGGAGCTCGTATTGCTCTTCAAAATATTCACACGTTTAATATTTTGGGTATGAATGAAAAAATTCTGTAATGCAAGTTACATGGCATCAGTTCTTTTATAATAATAAAAAAGATTAGGATAAGATATCAATAAATGTTGATCAGTATTGTTTTTTGTCTAATGTAGAATATCTAATAACCATTCAGAAAAACTGAGACCGATAACTCTAATTCCATTTTTAGGTAATAACTTCACTTGTACTGGAGTGGTACT
Source organism: Danionella dracula (assembly GCA_900490495.1). Classification (NCBI taxonomy): domain Eukaryota; kingdom Metazoa; phylum Chordata; class Actinopteri; order Cypriniformes; family Danionidae; genus Danionella; species Danionella dracula. The sequence goes on from UELW01000888.1 coordinate 4,238,949, forward strand.
TTTTTATATGCATTTTCCGGTTTGGCTACCGTGTTGCCAAGTGCCTGCCATTTAAATTAAGTGAATTTATTGAAACTGTGAATGACATCAAACACATGGAACTGAATAGATGAAATGTTGTTTCAAACCTATTCATCAGTTAGGTACTCAAGTTTACAAACTATAAATCCACCATTCAGAACGTTTTTAGAGTCTGGATCAACCATTTGACATGAAATTCCTCTGGGCATATTACTTTTTGAATAATTCTTGAACTGAACCAAACATTGTCCATTTTGGAATTCTCAACTCAGCTCAATGTAACATTCCTTCGCAAACCTTAACCTTACTCATGGATCCTCACTCCACCCTAGTCATGTCTCATCAACTCAAAAGAAGAAAAAGACTGTTTTGCTATCCGACCAAACTGCTTTTCACATGTTTAAAAAACTGCAGTACATGAAACCCTTTCACTTCTGATCCCACAGGATGCGAGTGGCTGACCTTGTCTGTGGACAAACAAATATCTGCTGTGTTTGTCAGTATTGAGGAAGCAGTCGCATCCATCCTCAGCTAATTGTCGCGTTAGATTAATGATGGCAGGTATGAATGTGTCTTAACAACACATGGGCTGCCAAAACTGCTCCCTGTAAAGAAATCTATAGGCTCTGTCAATTCTGCATGCTGAGCTATTAAGCTAGCCATACTCCCAATCCTACACTCTTTTACTGTCCTGGAGCACATGAAGGGGAAAATTGCTTTCACAAGGAAGCCGTGTGTTTGGATCCCATCACAGGCACCTCTTATTGGAATGTCAGCTTTGATGAATGGATCTGAAGGAACATTCCTCTTTTGCTGAGGAAGAGGATCGCTGCTGTTTTAGTTCATCAACAGCTGCTACTGAATCTGCTGATCCTTCTCATGGCAGGGGATTTGACATGGGTCGTCATAAAAAAAGCTAGGAGTGATGTAATTCATACCCGTTTGAACATTAGCGTAAAGTAGGCACATAAAAATAAGCTGAAGATGAAGGTATCATTACCACTCCTAGTTAACTTCAGTAGTTTCGCAAGAAGAAAACAATATCTATTTCATGTATGTGTTACAAAACACAACCTTTTCTGACCGTGCTTAAAAATAATTCAACAGTGAGCTTATAAAACAACTTGATGAAAAAAAGTCTTTGTTTTTGAAAGAAGACTCTGCTGATCATAAATCAGATAGCACGAGCAGAAGGTGTCTTGCCACAGAAGGATAAACATAAGCGCCTGAGAGTCTGCAGTACTTGTGTTGTGTACTCTCATGTTCTCTGCAGCGTTGTATGTTCTCTATAGCCGTTGTGCTATAAATAGAAAGCGCACACCAACGGCCAGTTTTCTTTGTTCCTCTCCTCAGGATTCAACACACTGCTACTATTTCTGTGAGAGCTGTACTCCAAAATAGCTGGTATTGCACTCGAGTGGATCCCTGTGCGCTTGCCTGTAGTGCTAAAAATAGCACCTGTCGGATATTTCCTCCAGTGTGCACACCGCATTTGGATGAGCCGAAGGGATATTAATATCTACCAGAAGGCAATCATATCCTGAATGTGATCTCAAACAACGTGGGTGGAAGTTTTTTTTTGAGGAAGTGAGCATGACTTTATTGTGTGTGTGTGTGTGTTTGTGTGTTAGGATGAGTCCAAGGTGACGTCATCTTTGGCAGATCATTGCTTCTCTGTAACAACATGGTCGAAAAGCACATTAGGACTTTTTGTTCAGCTTTCTCACCATCATTTAAAGAGTTCTGAAACCCTTTGGAAACTAATTTTTTAAATGTAAATTAAAAAGAGGAAGTACTCATAGACAATTACTGAGACTTTTACAGATTTTTCTCTGTCTGTGTTTAAAAATGTAAAATCAGAAAAGTCATTAATTTTACAGAACAATTATTAATTTAACTATTCATTTAATTGAACTGTTAAATTATAATTGTTCAAATGTATATACTGCATAATGTTACATTAATACATATGAAGAAAAGAAACATTGTCATGGGTGGGATGCTCTGAACTTCTGAACTAAGGAGCACATGCACTTTTGCAAGTAGACTTTTATGGGTGTTTATTAGTGTGTTCCAAACTGTAGTATACATAAAAATATTATTTTTTATATCTATTGTTGAATATTTCTAAAGAAGGAATGGGAAAGAAGAAGTCGTGCATAACAACATAGTCAAAACCACTTCCATCAAATGACATTTTAGTGCGTCCCAGGTCATGCACACTCTTGTCTTACACACTAAAAAGTTCATACATATTCCAGAATATAATGCAAGTTTCAAAATACTAATAAAACGCTATTAACCCTTCTCATCATTCCACTCCCACGCTGCTGTCCATTTGAGGTACTTTTTTTACCTAATGAGGTCAGCTTATAGGTTATTGTGCTACATACACATTTATAATTAAGACCATCTATCACTTTTTATGTATCTTTTCACACAACATTCTCTTAGGTTATATATATTCTGGACTTAAATCCTTGGATGTTTTTATTAGTAACTGAATTTTTTGGTTTGTATTATTCTTGAATGGTTATGTGAGGCAGAACTAGAAAGGAAGCCTGGAGGGGTTGTAACTTAGCGACTTACAGTAGAGGAGAGACAAGATTTTCTGCCTTTGTTGGACAAAACCACCAGTCGCTGTTCCTTCTCTGAGTGCATGCTTCTGGAGGGCATGTAGGAGTGTATGAGATTGTGAAGGTAAACAAGGGCTGATTTGGAGATAGTTTTGTATGCCAGCATAAGTGATTTTAAATTAATACGAGCAATGGGGAGCCAGTGAAGAGTAATGAAGAGCGGAGTAACATGAGCTCGCTTCGCTTCCTTGAAGATAAGACGAGCTGCAGAGTTCTGGATTATCTGTAGAGGTTTGAGCACCTTTGCTGAAAGTCCTGTTAAGAAAGCATTGCAGTAATACAGACACGAGAGGACCAGAGCCTGAACCAGGAGTTGAGTTGCATGCTCAGTTAAGAAGGGCCTGATCTTTCGAATGTTTTGCAGTGCAAATCTACATGCTCGAGTTGTCTTTGTGATGTGGTCTTTGAAGGACAGCTGTTCATCCAAAATCACTCCAAGATTCCTGACTGAAGGAGAAGGGGTGACTATAGAGGATTGCAGCTGGATAGTGAGGTCGTGATGCACAGAGGGATGGCCCGGGATTACCAGAAGTTCTGTCTTGGCCATGTTGAGCTGTAGGTGATGGTTGTTCGTCTAAGCCGTTCAGGCAGTCAGTTATGCGGGTAGTTACTGATTGGTCATCAAGGGGGAACGACAGATACTAAACTTAATTAATAAACAGAGTACTTTAAGAGACAGCATATGTTTAATTGTCTGTAAAATATTGAGCTAATTGTGCTATTAAAGTTTATATTAACGAATGGTTTATATTATATAAAGTCCTTATACACTGTCTCATCTACTGTATAAAGCTAGTATCAAATTAAGTTGCACAGTACCACTTTGTGTACACATTTCATCTAATGTCCACTAATTTTGAGTGCAAAACAGAATATGGTTGGATAATTGCATATCTAAAACTGGAATCTCCAATGAAATTAAGGCAAATTCACATTCCTGATTATGGTTTACACTCCATTAAAAAGACATGATTCCATGCTCTCTTTCGTCAGGTCTTGTCACACTGACTCCAAACATCTCTTGATGACCTCTTGTGAGCAAACAAAAGGGCTGTATGCTATCTTAAATCATGTGTGCTTCAGGGGATTTGAAGAATACAACAATTTATGGTCTAGAAAGTGATCTATAAAGGTCAGAAAGTATTATTATTATTATTATTGCTTATTAATGTGATATCTATGTTTACCTATTGTAGGTGTCTGGTTTATTTGAGAAAGAAAAATAAACCAGAAAAAATAAAAAATACCCCCCCATTATCTGTTATAGAATACCCAAATATATAAAGGACTGCAAATGGCATGCAGAAGTCCCTCGTGCTTTTATAATTGTTGCTTTGGTGGTGCTGTACATGCTGTGGTGTGCAACTCCCTCTAAGCTCTAGTGTCTGTCCCCTCTGACTCCAGCCATTAATCAAATTGAACACAGTCAGACCAGCATAATGTAAAGCAGAGCTGATGACACACACAGCCCCCCTGGAGAAGAGTAGAGCTGAATAGATAGAGAGCAGGCAAATGGAGAACAAATGCATCAATAATTATAATTCCCTGACATAAATCTGTCACAGCAGTGCTTAATCCTCATTTGTTGCCTGTTCAAATTGTTTTCTAGGAATAAAGGTCTATTTACAATGCAGCAGTTTAACATGTAATATTTCTGAATCTATATTATTTATATTAGTAATTTGGAACATATATATGATGGCATTTTAGTCATTTCAAATCACTGCATAATTTTTTTTCTCTCATGATATCCAGAAAAAAAACATTGACTGTATATAACAGAAATATGTATGAATCAAACACTGTGAAAGACAGAACGAGCAGCACACAATTTGGACTTGTGTTATTAAAAGAATTAAAAGGACTTGTAAGGATTAAAAGAAGGTGCTCCATTCCAGGCAGTACAGAAACCAAACATCCATATGACTCTGGCTTATAGTGGTACTGTTGTATATTAGTGTTCCCTCCAAACGCCATTATAGTGTCTATCAATGTTGCTAGCTCTGTGTTCATGTGTTAGGGTTAGGGTTAGTGAATTTGCTCGTAATTAATCCCTCTAATATCCCTCGAATCTATGTTAACCGTCACCCCGTAACTGCAAATTATGAATATGCAAATCACTAACCAATAGGTGATTAACAGGGGAGTGGTTACGAAGCTTGCTGAATTAAAATCTCAGCTCATTTCTGGAATAAGTCTGGGGGAGCCTGGCCGTTTGCATGCTTGAGGTGTCTTTTTCAAATATAGTGTTGCAGATCAGGTCCCATTGGAGGTGTTTCTGCATTGCAACATTCTATTAATGAGAGAATCTATAAGTGTAAGTGTAACTAAGATGCTAACATGGTACATTGGTAACCATATAAGTATAGTGAATGTAACGTGTCACTAACACATGTGACTAGTGATTTGGGATCTTAGAATTTAATAAGAAAGACTTACATCCCGAGCCTTGCTTTTCTAACATCTTACCAGCCTCCAAAAGAAATGTAACTTTTGCAAGGTGCATGGACATTATTATGTGAATGATTGATGGAAAAACTTTCATGTTAGAATGGTTTAAAATCCTCCAGCAATTTTAACACATTTAAAAAAAAAAGATACACACACAAAACAAGCAGGTAAGCTCAACAACTTTACTTAGAAATCAGTAAACCTGCTTCTCAGAAAGTCTGTGTATACAAGAGGCATTTGCTTCTAAAATATCACTAGCGACAGAGTGGGCATGTGAGAGGTACTGCGTTGGGTGTAAGAGAGAGGTTCAAATGGTTGGCGTTAGGGTAAGTTGTTGCTGAATTTTTCTCAAACAACATCTCCGCCTCATCACTCCAGCACTGGTGTTCTGAAACTGGTGCAGCAGCTGATTATGTCTCAATAGAGTTGATAGATTTCAGTTTCAATTTTAAAACGAAAACCTTTTTTTACATTTAAACATCAAACCAAAAAATCTATGTTTGATTTTGTTCGCTAATGAGAATGCAACACATTTTATTATTTTGAAAAAGTGTGACCAATGTATCGACCGCTAATTTACATGCATGGAACACTCACCAAAAAACAGTCTGGATCAGATACATGGGCTAAAATTTTTTAATAATAATAATAATAATAAAACAAATGCGCCTTATTTTAAATATTGTAATAAAATATCAAAATTGTATTTTGACCTAAAACTGTATTTAGAACTCTCAAGAGACCAATAAGTGATTATTTTCCCAAGCAGCACTGTAGTTTGTACACTTTGATTACCTAATAATACTGTATGTTTCTTTATTGATTCTTCTGTGCTTGAAAATCATTACTTCAAACTTAATTGTAGGGTAAGATAACAGCTCATATTGACCACAGTTAAAGTGTCTTAGGCAAACTGAATCTCTCTAAACGCTAATCTCTACTGTATCTGTGTCAGTCAATCTATTTTATACCAATCTCAACCATACAGTAATAATAGAACAACCAACCAAAACAACAAGCTGTCAGCCAAAGCTATTTTTGGCACAAAACACCCACTGCCTAAAAATGATTACTTTCACATCATCTAGTGACTCATCAAACTCCTCTTAGATCCTTCAAACACGTAATGCATTACTGACTCATGATTATGGAAAATGTGCTGCTGACTTTATTTGTACAAATAGCTCAGCTCAGCTCAGATGAGGCAGGGGAGACACTGCCCTCTATAGTGAAGTTTTGAGACCAGGAGCTGTTTATATGAGGGAAGGTAATACATTACACGCACCTGATAACATCATGCCAATCTTCTCAGTCTGTCTCCCGTATGAGCTGCATATTTAAGATGAGGGGAAGATAAGCAGCCAGCTCTGAAACGAATGAAAGAACAATTATACACACTGAATAAAGACTCAGGGAAAGGAACAAAACATTAAGCAACAGGAACTGAACTGTGGCATTGTACAACAAGCAGCTTTAAAACTGCTAAACAAAGATGTCCCTGTAACAGTGGAAAATAACATAAGAAATGGAACAAGATATTTTGAGAGTTATTTTGTAAAGATATAGCTTTTTTGCTTACTAGGTTTATGTAAAAGATGTTGAAACAGTTTTGTATGCTCTGTAACATCTTTAACAAAAAGAGGTCACATTTCCAAAACAAAACAAAAATCCTACTATGTGGATGACCACCCCACATCACATGAACCAAAGGCACCAATAATCTACATGAATTACTTTCCATATATATCCTTAAATATTTCAAGAATCCACACGACTTTGATTATGTAAAATACAATGTTTAATCAAAGTAGTAACTACTATACCTATTTGTCATGATGCTAGTAGAAGAAAATTCATTTTTATTTAGTAGTTAATATGATTCACTTTCTTTTTTTTAAGAAAACAAGAGACAATCAAGTAAAGCAAAACATTTGGATTAAACAATGCAATAAACTCATGCAACATCATCAGCTCTAAATCAAAGGTAACACTAAATTCTCCATCAGTTTATATGGATGCAACTTAATAACTAGCTTAACTATATTATTACTAGCAGTGTATCTAAAGGTTAAGACACAAAGTGTGATTTCAGATCTGAGGTTGCTGTAGTACTAAATTGCAATGTTATGTTAGTACAGTATTTGCAAAAAAACACAAAAAAAACTAAACAAAACAAGAATCAGAGTTATCAGGGATCTGAGCAACTATTATGCATGGATATGATCTTTAAGATCTTTTGAAATCCTCAAAACAAGCACTACTCTAGGCCAATATCCCATTGTTAATATTTTGGAATTAAAAGTTTGTTTTAGTACTCACCAAAACAAGACATCTACGCTGTACTTGAAAACTACTTTTTATTTGGAAAAAAATAATGTGATGTGCTAACTATGCACATTCTCCGCATTCAATTAAATGTTTGGCTAACAACTTGAAAACTAGTGGAATACTTTAAAGTAGTAAACACTACTTCTGGCCTTCCTTGTAAAGAAATTAGTCCTCATCGCCATTCCATGTCTTAAAAACAAAAACAGCAGGATTTTCAAATTAAATTCCTGGAGTGCCGCTGCCACTGCAGGTTTTTGTTTCAAGAGACACACCAGTAGCTTTAGTCAAACTCAGAGAAACTTAATCAGTGGATTCAGGTGTGTTCCGTTAAGGTTACAGCAAAACTTTGCAGGGCTGCGACCCTCCAGGAATCGAGTTTGAGACCTCTGACATTCAGCTGTCTTCTCGAAAAACTGAAGAAAAAAACTAAAATGAAGAGTGCAACCCATAACTTCTCCTTTAGACATCTGTGAACCCTAAAGAGCTAATAAAACATTTGCTCTCACTTGTATGCACACAAAAACCTCAGCAGAGAACTAGTGGGCTTTTGTAGCTGTGACTGTATCAGTGCTGAGTGCATTTGACTAGCTGCCTCTCGTCTGGGTTATTCTGCCTAATCCCATCACAAGACAAATCCCCTTCAGCCAAACACATACGCACACACACAAATGCACCAAAGTCCATTAACACAGATAACAGGTTTGCACAACTGAAACCAGCTCAAGCAGGCAGTCGTAGCAGCATCACATGGTTTGTATGGATTGGCAAAGTTGACAAGTGGGGGAGGAAGACCTAGCTCTTTGGGATCACAGGCCAATGGGGCCTCTTCGTCTCCTCTTCGCCTTGTTCGCAGTTCTGACATGCTGCCGTAGGGGTCACCAGGGGGTTTTTGTGAGGGGAATCAACCACAAACCAATCCTTGTTTCACTCTCACCAAAGCAAAGAGGGATCGGGATGATCGTAATCCGACAACACAAACCAACTAAAGTGATTTATACCACAACTGACCGGTTACACAATCCTCTTTATGTATGCTGGGGATAAAAACATGACTATCTTGAAGTATAAAGGGGTTCTACACTGGTTTTATATATTAAAAAAACATAAGTGCTTTTATTGTCTGAGCACCTTATCTGTTAAAACCAAACCACATCTGTACTTTCTATAAGTTATCAGAATCTAAAATCGCACATTCTTTTTTAAACCACAATGCTCCCTTCAATTAAACAGTAAAGTTATGCAAAAGTTGTATGGAAGCATTCAAGAGGACTTTTAAAGTGCATGGAACTTCATATCTTTATTACTGATGCAAATCTCGAAAGAAGTGTTCAAATGAAAAACTGCGTTTCAATGAGGGGACAACGACAATGAGGTCATTTTAATTAGAGCTTTTGCATCCCCATGTTCAGTTCTACTGCTGCTTTGAGCCTGATATCTAGACATTTTAACAGCCAGTCTGCGTATCCCCAAGGTGGTAATGTATTAGCAGAGAGAATCAACTGATGCCCTGCAGTCAATAGATTGTTCACATTCAATAAAATTGTAGACATTCAATAAAAACTGCATACTGTGTGCGCTGCAAACACACAAGCTCCCACACAAACGCACACTCCAGGACGGAAGGATCAGTGAAGCATGTTTCTTTGACGTAGCGCTGCTTTGTGCTGACGGCAGGAAATACTGAGTACACATTGTGCACCCAGAGGAAACCTGATATTCCTGTTCCCAGCAGAAGACAGGCAGTACACACAGATGCTGTGACACTCTCACAGATTCACCTTCTACCTCCTTGTTTTTTGTGCATTTTTCTGCAATGAGTGTGACACGGAATATGCAAAACAAATTGGAATGATAATCTACTGTCCCTCCAACAACTCAGAATCTCAATTTCAACCAAAAACAAACATTTTTTGAGACAGAATGTCCCATCTTTAAACTTAGTACTACGAGTTACTGTACTCGGTGTACCATCTAGGATTGGCCTGTTCCCTCAGTGATTGGAAAAATAACTGGGTTGTTTTTAGAGAAACTTCATCTGGAAAACCTTATTCCACACAAGGATGTACTGCACGCTTGTTGTACATTACAGTCAGTGGTTACACACTATAATACACATGTTAACCAACTTATTATTTTTATATTACATTTTAAATATGTTTATACTATACTGGTTTGATTGTGTTCACATACTGTTTTTTATGTTATAATATCTTTTAAAATTAAGTTTCTGTTTATATATTGAATAGTTTTTAAATAATGGAATGGCAGTGCTGATAAATTATACTATTTTATATAGAGGGTCATTCAAAAAGAATACCACAACTTTGAAAATTGAGAACTCTGCAACTAAGAAAAGGAGAGCTTAGCTCATTCTGCCCTCAATTTAAAGAAGCTCTGAAGTTTGTTAAGTACTCCATCATGTTTCTTTAATTAAATTAAAGATTTACAAAGTTGTGTTATTTCTTTTAAATCACCCATTATAGTGATAATGAAGCAATTCTGAACAAAACAAGGTAGCTATGGAGAAAATTCATTGCATACAGTACAACGCATTATCATCATCTTTACTTATACCGTCATCACTGCTGGGTGAGGCAACATATCATCACCGCGCGAAATGCTTTAGTTACATGAATGGATCTTCTGATGATGCAACTGTTATGTCAGGTTTAGAGTAGCTACTGGACTCATTAGCCATGTGATCTGCAGCTCATAAATGCGAACAGACATGATTTCATAATCAGATAAAGCTGTAGTGATCTTAAAACCTCTACTGTGTAACATTGAAGCTTAGTGATGTAAACTATTCATCACTATTCAGACTTTCTTTTTCTTTGTCTAAAGAGGTTCAGTATAGAGAAACGAACAGTGTGTTGTGAATTGAGAGTTAGTGTGTCCCAAACCATAGTAATAACAAAAAATATCCAAACACTGCCTGGGTGTATACTTGTATACTACAGTGATTTGCTTTTACTGTCTCCATGATCATCTTTACACTCATCTTTGATTAGAACCTTTTTAAGATTTGCAATCGATTCGGACCCAATTGGACTGCAATTGACGATGGTGGCTCTGAATTATTAATGCTTATCGACGATAATGCAATCGATTTAGTATGTGTGTATATATGGGGGAAATAATTACGTTTCTTTTGCAAAAAAATTAATTTCAGCCGCTAAGATGTATATTTTGAAAAAGCTGGATGTTGACTTTTGTTCTGATAAGGTATGTATTTGCAAATATAACTTTGCTCTGAATTTTTTGTGTTATTCACTCTAAATTTATTGTATGAACATTTAACTTCGAGATTTACAATCTTTATTCTGCACCCACAATCAAACCAAGCCAAAATTGTATCCAAAAAGGGTATTTTAACTGTTAGACCATTCCAACAACCTCCTGATTCAACAGGATGCTTTCATGCCACAGTCTTGATAATCCCGAGGAAAGAGGCATAGTTAATGAGATGCCAGGGAGCGGGACTGGCATAGAAAGATGAGATATAACACATTGACACTGCTCATCTGCTTACACACAACCTTCACTGCTGAACAGAGAGAGTAAGCCAATGGCCTGTTCTCGGGTCGGCAGGAATAGAAACAAAACTTTCGTAATGCAGCATAATAATAATTAACAAACTCCACAGAGAAGGAGAAAGATCACAGTCTGACTGCATGTACAGGAAGAATTCCATCTTGTGCATATTAAAGTGATTTAAACACTTTCACGAAACCACTGGGTGGCTCACAGACTTTAGTTTTGCATTTTAACCGAAACATATTGATTGATTGAGCTTGTTTCGAAACACTTACAAGAACAGCACAAAGTAAATTAGTTGACATTTCTTTCAAAACAGGAAATGCAAAAATATGTTTAAGAACACTAAAGTTAAACTTTTTTTTTTGTTGGTCTTCAGCTGAAAGAGACCAATGTATGTATGTTAATATGTAAAAAACTTTGACTTTGAAAAAAAAACTATATTTTAATGTAACAATATTTACAGTAGATAATTGAATAATGTTTATTTATTACCGGTGAGCTACAAGGCACTACTACTATTCCTTCTATAAGCAACTCGGGAAAACAACCACTTTGGATTTCTATGATTTGCATCATTTGCTAAACTGTCATATTCATTCTTCCGGGTGTTAATGCTTGCGAGTACTAAAAGAGAGCCAAGAGAGTTTGATGAATCTGGAATGCTTGAATTCCTTATCTCCAAACAGCTCTGAATCTCATTCGGACAGAAAGACACGTTGTGTTCAAGCCGAGCATCTGACTGTAGTCATGCAGCAGCATGTGCATACAGCTCTCAATCTCCCCGCGTACCTCTCCCTCTCTCCTTCCACAACAGTCCTGGTGTGTGTCGAGGAAATGGTCACTCTACTGAGTCTTTGCAAATCAGCTTAGAGCAACAGCTCTGTCCACGGCCGGCACACGTGTCAAACGTGCACACACAAACACAGTCTTGCAGGCATGGCCTCAACTCCACACCCTCACTCTCTTGCTCTCTGGCACAGAGAAAGAGGAGGAGTTTCAACCAGAATGGATTGGTTCCCATGCATGCAGGGTGGCGTGCATGTGTTTTTCTGTCCCTCCCTGTCAGATGGACTACAGCACGTTTACTGGAGGAACACACCTGCATTCTAACACTCAGGAGACACACTGTTCTACCTGTGTGCTTTCAGTGCAATAAGTTATAGCATTATTGCACAGTCTGTATACACTGGCATTATCTTAAATCATTATCATAATGGCAGGCTGTAAATGCCAGTAAAACATTTTAACAATGGTCACAAATAATTGTTAATAGTGTGTAACCATGAGGCTATTTCTGCTTGCACTGTGTAGAAGTATTTTTGTACAACTCAGTTTGTAAGTTGATTTTCAGATGACCTTTTTTAATCAAGTCATCAATTATATCCCCTTTTTTCACAAGGATCAATATTATTTATAACTAAAAATTCATACTAAATAGGTTAAATGTAGCTATGAAGAGTCCAATATAGAACAAATAGTGCAGTATTTGGCCTTTGAACTAAACTGAGTTTGATGGGCTTCTTTCTATCACAACAGGGTTGAAATTAACTCCTAAACGTTGCTAGGAGCTTCACATAAAGCAAGGTTAAACACATTTGGGAGATGTTGAAAAAAAATGGTAAAATAAATTAGAACAATTAAACGACAACAATTAATAGATTTTTTTATACATGTGTTAACCTTTTGCTGTAGACTCCATAAACCAAACTATAAACCTTTTGAAATCATAATAGTGGAAATATTGTGTGGGTAGTTAAGAAGTACTGGTGCTAACTGGTGAGAAAGTTTGTTTTTGGCCCTATAAAATAGTTTGTGGTTGAAATCACAAATCACTAACGCTATAAACATTAGAAACAATAAGGATAAATCTACTTCTAGGCAACATTTGGTGTAGAAAGAGAGACTTTGAGATCAGGTATTTTCCAAACTATCAACAATAAAAGGTATTTTAAGAAAGGGTTTTTAATGGCGAAATCAAGTGTGAAGTGTGAATTATGGCTCCTTTAAATATTTTAGCTGGATAGGAGAATGATTTGTGTACCAAATCTCTGAACAACACCTGAATATGGCTGACTGGTCCTGGTCTGTCAGCCTCAGAACTTCAATGGGCAGGTCTGCTGAGACCGTGGAATCGTGACTGTGTGGGGCCCAGGGCTTGACTCAGATATGACTCACCCCTGCTCTGGCTCCATTTCTGTTCTCAGCTAACAGATCTTCATCTCACGCACACTCTGGCACAAAAAAAAAACTGTTGCAAATAAGTCACTGCCACTAGGGCCAGATCTCTGGGGACATTGCATAGTGTTGAATTGTCCTTGTCATCATTAGATATTCTGAGAAAATGCAGAACATGATGAAAACTTGATGGATCAAGTGGTACAAAAAAAAACACCAAGTACATTATGTTCTCTTCTTCTCTAAGTGTGGTGACAATGAGGAATATTATTAAGATGATGAATCAGAATTATTTTTAGATTTGGTTGAGGTCAACTGTGAAATCTTTGGAGGAATAAAATGTTCTGTAAACATATTTTTTACATGTGACAATATCATCATTACAACCAATAACACCTCTGTGATCTCTTTCACATTAAAACAAATTTGCAGAACCAATGTGTTATTTATTTTATTCACTTCTATGTTGATTTTACAGGCTAGTCGCAGCAACTGAATCACCCTGACCAATCCCAATGCAGTTTGATTACATGTCACTCAAAACATTCAAAAATAGCTTGGCACAAATCTGCGTTGCTTTTTTTTGTCTACGCTAATGTGCATTTATGTTGAAGTGCATAAAGGGAATATTCACCTTTTCGCATTGTTAATTTGCATCATGCCTGATGTACAAAGATCCAGTCTGTTGTGATTGGATGATGCAGGCAGTGTGGATAGAAAGAAGCACATCAAACATGATACACACAGAACAATGATTTTAACATTAAGTGATGGTAAATTATTTTTAAGTACCTAATCAGGTCTCTTAAATATATACTAATTACAAACGACTAGTTAGTCAAAATATTTGTTATACAATCATTTAATCGGTTGAAATTAAAACAAAGATTTTTTTCTGTAATAAAACAATCAGAATTATTGTATAATCAGATCAAAAAAACTGAAGGCTATTTAAATTACATTTCCAGATTACATTTAGAACAAATATCACTAAAGCAACTAAGCACACCTTAGAAAAAAATGTTGTGTTCTGAATTTGTTGCAGAGGGGTTTCTTAAACTGCATACGCAGCTCTGAATTTGTTTTCAGTAGGGTATTTCTGGGGAAGTTTTTGAGTGACCCAAAGAACCTTTGAGATCTAAAGCTGTGTCTTTTGAGGCTCTTTCTGTGCTTGTGTCACTCCGCCGGTGCACACATGATGTATGTACTCCCTTCTGACTGACAAATCTCTCTACAGTTTTCCTTTTTATACAAGACTATGTAGCACTTACAGAGCTGTGTAATGCACAATTTATCAGTATATAGTCAATGATAAAATGCCACCCATACCTTCTGCTAGTTTCACCTTCCCCCAAACATCTGAAATCACCATTGTTTATACAAAAATAAAATCTGAGTAGCATGGACAACCTAACTTTCACTTGATAGCCATGGCCAGGAAACACAGCCATTTGGCTTTAATTTAGGAGATTAATTTTGCAACCAACCATGCGCTATTCAATGCTAGATAGTAATATATCTTTTTAACAAGCAGTAATGCTGTGTCAGTTGTTTGAGATGAGTATTGTGTGAAAGACAGTAACATCTACGTATCATAGAATATTACTAACATAACAAAATACAAGAATATTATTAATGGTACGGTCAAACAAGAGATTACTTCTCTTTCAGGTAGCTATAACCAATAACCATAGAGGATTCTGAAAAAGCGAATGAGTGAACAAGTTATGGAACTACTTAAACCTGACATTCGGAATGGGAATAAAATGTAAAGAATTAAACGTAATAAAACTATTCAGGAAAAATTAGATTTTATTAAAAATTACATTTTTATGTAAAAACTAATTTTATGTAATCGGACCTTATGAAGAGATCCTTAATGTACCATTTATTCCTTTAAAATAATTTTTCATACATTTTTGACCCCTCCAGACCATTACTGCACCCTTAACATTATTCAAAAGGTAGTATTATTGTAAATTGTCTTTAAATATCCTAAAATGGTTGTAAACTGAAAAATGAGCTGTGTACCCCCTGATCCTTCCACTGCTATACTTCCTCCACACCCCCTGCTGGGTTTTTCTTGTTAGCACACAGAAAATCCACTCAAATCCGATGATTACAAACATTTTGATTACAAACAACACTTTTGGCCCAAAACATTTAAAACACTATTTAGTTTCAATGTTTATTGACTCAGTTCTGGGTCCATCAGAACATACAATAATAGCCCCACCCAACTGGTTATGTCCTTGTTTATTTTACAAACATAACGTACTGAACCTTTAAAACTAAAAAGAAGAAATCTTAGAGAAACATAAAAAATATATAAATAAATATAAGAGAGAGAGAGAGAGAGAGAGAGAGAGAGAGAGAGAGAGAGAGAGAGAGAGAGATAATGTTGAGAACTGTACGCCCTCATCAAATCAATGGCTCTCTTTGAACGCAAGCTTTGTTTTTTCTCTCTAAGCTAAAGCTCTTCTCTCACATCACATTGAAAACTGAAGCGCTTTCCCTTGGGACACAGTGTGCCTGAAGCTGAAGATACACCCAGCTATGCTCACACTGGAACCTTTCAACAAGGCCTTTTATCCCAAAAACATTACCAATCACACAATAGTTTGAGAAAGATATTGTGGGAGGCTTCAGAGGGAAAAGGAGACTAACTCAGGAATGTCAAGAATCTGACTTGTTCATGCTGTAAAAATCATTTGCACCAAGAATGCAGGGAATCATGCAAAAGGCAGCAGAAGTGGAGACAAGGATCTGCCCACAAAGCTCAGATTAGATGTGTTTCGAGTTGCTGCCCTGTGCCTGACCCCAGAGGTTCACATGCTGTAAACTGAACAGAACAATGGAAGGACTTCATTAACGCCATCCCCATTTTTGTCGTGAATAAGATGTACTGTTTTCTGAGGTATGGGTAAGTGTAGAGTGATGTATGTAAGATAGGAAGGGTACTAGTGCAAGTTTGTAAATGTAAATACATGTGTGTGGATGGAGTGACTAGTAAGCATGGGATTACTCACTGTGCAGCTGTGACTGCTCCACTTCCTGCTTTGGTTGTCATAGACACTTGGTGCACAGCATGGGCATTAAAAGGGCATGGTGCCAGGTAATGAGGAGGGGTGTGTTGGCATTGGCCTGTGTTTCTTCCAGCTGGCAGTGTTAGGAACTCAGATACCCTGCAAAGCAGAGCCAACTTTATGCAAACACCATCTAACTACTCTTCTGAGAAATCTACACTGTTCAGTATTCATATCATTAGGTCTTTAGAGTTTTTCTTGTTACACTTGGTGCTAACGTTAAAATAATGTAATCACCAAAACTTCTACTTGTATACATGAATGCAACTAAATATTATACAATAATTTAGAATAGAATGGGTACATTGGTACCTTGTTTTTATAACCAAACATGCTAAATATAAGCTAATTTGGATGGTAGACAACCTAACCACCTAAAAAAGTTTTTACATAAACGTCAAACTTGCTGTTTAGTCTAACGTTAGTTGAACTAAAGTTACTTAAAATGAAAATTTTGGTACACATTAAAATAAAAGTTTTTTTATTGCATGGAATTTTTACATTTAACTAGCTCTTTAGGTATCAGCATGTCACAGCTAGCCATTTGCTTACTACGCTTAAAAACTCTAAATAATAGAACTCTTAAAATACCGCAACACCAACTTAATTTAATCATAAACACTTTTGTGTAGATGTAAAACATGTAAAGCCTTTCAGAAACATATTTGTTGTCAAACGCTTTATAAGACTGCACGTTTCACCAATTTTTTCGGGGCTTAGCGTAAAAAATAATAATAACAAACTAATGTTAGCCTAACGTTAGCTAACAAACCGTGACTTTAATGGACCAGCATGATTGGCGTTCTTAAATTAGGATAATACTTAATACAGTCTTAATTAATTACATAAACATGTTTAACAATTTATTTTAACAAAATATTTGTCTCGTATTCAAAGAAACAGCAGGCGCAAGGAAAACAGATAACACAAAGAAAGCCTGCTTATCATGTTACCATACACACTGTGTTCTTGATTTATGGCGCAATCTTGCATGACTGAACAACAGCTCAGCTCTTTGTCTGAGCTTTCTCAGGTCAAGTTGTTGAAAACGACTATACTGACCTCTATTGGCGAGAAGAAAATATTACAACCATAAACAAAGCACCCGGCTCAGTTTTCATGTCTCATTGTTTCGCTCCTAGTTTTCGTCATAAGTTAAGTGATTTCTAAACAATGACTTAATTCTCCAGATATTTTCCTCAACTTTGAAAAACATTACGTGTATGGAAAATTACGGTGCTGAAAATGTTGATTATCTTTGGATAAACCTGTTAGTAACTAACGTGATATTTTTTTTGTAACATTATAAAACTATGTACTTTGAAACTAGTCCTCGAAAACTTGTGAATTAACGGGGTTGTTCATAAATAAAAGCGGTTACCATTTGATGGTATGAAATCAAACATTTTGGTTAAGGTGCGTTTTCAATTCTCATCCACTAGAGGGCCTCCGCTAACTTGCCAACGTGTTGCATGCTGTCAATGGTTGCACCAGGCCACTACAACCGACAAACAAGCTACAAAGCAAATATTCACTTTTACAAGGAAGTATTTTAATAATTTATTTTGTACAAAATTAAATCAGTTTAACACAACATATCACTTCTGCAATGTCCAAAACAGGTATTTAAGTGGGTATTAACACAAAACATCTGAGACAAAAAGACATCTGATGTCACATGTCTACTCATTGTGTTCTGTTTTCATTTATACAGGTTAGATAGGCCTACACATATATAAACAATGGTGACATTGTTCATCTCCTGGCTAAATATCTCTTTAGATATACTTTCTCTAAAAAATGCAAAAGTCATAATTTATTATGAATTGGGCCCTAAAAATGACCTTTTAATGTATACACAGAAGTTTTATGTTTGTCTTTGTGATGTGTACTTCTCCTTTCACCCTTATTATGTGTATTTTGGCCTATTATATGCTTTAATAGTTCTACTTTATGATTAATATATTTGGTTTGATGAAACAGTGATCTTCTACACACATTTATTTAAAAATTACATTTGTCCCATTCTGTCCCGTTCTGTGTTTCTGTCTGTCCATTAATGATTGTTTTGATTTGATTTAAAAATAGCACATTTTAGTTAGCATCTTGTGTCAATCTGAAAGTTTCTAATAGTTTTAAAGGATTCAAGCACAATACAATTGTTATTTAGCATAATGTGCAAAATAAAAAAGGTTACTTGTGTTTAAATATGGACAACTTAAGTAAGATCACCAAACTGTTTTCTTAAACTGTAAAGACAAGCAGATTGTTTGTACAGGAATTTTCCTTCTCAAGTTAATGAGGAGAGGTTGTGCTGTGAATTTAACTAGCAATGAAGCACAGGGTCTTCTGTGTAAACCTGATGAACCATGAAGAGCATCCTGTCCTGAGGCCTGGGTGTA
Organism: Danionella dracula; assembly: GCA_900490495.1. Taxonomy (NCBI): domain Eukaryota; kingdom Metazoa; phylum Chordata; class Actinopteri; order Cypriniformes; family Danionidae; genus Danionella; species Danionella dracula. Next base: position 4,257,588 of record UELW01000888.1, read on the forward strand.
AAACACGTCCTGCTCGGCTTTCCACACTGTCAAAAGAAAACAAACATAATAAATCCAGTTTATGCCCTGAGGAAACCTCAAAACTTAAGCATTTCATTTTAACATAAAATTTAAGATTAAAGCTACATATAAAACAAGCTCTAAACATCCTACAATATCAGTTTCATGGCCAGTTTAGAGCATTCCGCTGATTCATACTTTTAAACTTTTATATCACCTCCTTTGAAATAACATGTCATTTCCAAGCCTGTTTGGGTCTATTCTTTACTTCTAGATAAATTTTTACACTTCTAAACAGTCAAATAGTTAGTGGTTAAACAGCAGAAATAAACATTGCAACAATAATGGTTTAAACAGCAACAATAATAAATATACTGCCACTAATAAAACATTTGTGTAGTTTGAAGAAGCAAAGAGCTTACCTTTTATTTCAACACACAATATATATACCAAGCTTAAAACTCTTATTTTCTATGCACACTAACATAAAACAAACCAATTCATATAGCTTCTGTGTTCAGGCAATACGCTCAAATTACTTAAAACACGTTTACTTTGCAATAAATTTGTTCCCTCAGCTGTCTCTTTGCATAAAAGTACACATATACAAAAATGTAAACCAACAGTTTACCTCTAGTCTGAGCTATACCTGGGGTAAAAAAGTGGACAGACAATTCCCTGGAGTACTGAGACACTAGGACACATTCTGAAAAGTGATATGTGGGGTCCCACAGGGGTTAGTTTTGGTACCAATTGTATTCATTGTATACATTTATGCTATTAGTAACGTGTCTGCATTGCATTAGTGTCATGTTTTCATTGACTCAATTTGAGAAAAAGTTAAGTAAAAATATTTAGAAATACCTTACTCTAATGGCTTATTGATATAACATGATTGTTAAACAAAAAAGAAAATAAGGTCTTTCATGCAAAAGTAATTAACTTTTAACCTTGACACATAGAAAGGTTAATTAGAGTAAATTTATCCATGTGAGTTGAATGAATACATTACGTATTTAAACATATTATTTTAAATTATAAATCATAAATTATTTTACAAACCATATGCAGCACAAATAAAATACCAAGCGCCAAATGAAACCTGCCCCCACATTTTAAAAGCATGTATGTTAATTTGATGAGGTTTTGCTTAAAGAAAAAGTTAGTGTTATCGATAATAATGTTTGAAATAACAAACATTAAACACAATTTTTTTTTTTTTATTTATAGTCAATATTTTACTGCGTCAGACATGAATACCTTCTGTTATAGACCAACCTAGCATCAATGATGTGGCACAGTAAAAAGGTTGGGGTCTCCTGAAATAAGGCTACAATGTTTAAGTCGATAAACAAATATTAAATATAAATAAAAGAGCAACTATACGACACTCAAATAAGTACTTGTCTGATACTGTTCACTCAAATGTGCATAAATTGTAAAGTTAAGGGAACTATTGTTTCTATTGTTATAGTTTCAGAGCTTTACTGAATTAATCTACTTCAATTTACAATCAAACTTCAAATGTACAAAAAGTTATTATTAACAAAAATTACTGGGTAAAATTTTGGAACCTTAGTCATAATTTCATCTGTTATTATGACAGATAATATATTCTAGAAGCAGCACTCTAATCTAAATTGACTTCCTAAACCTTTTCAACTATAACAGAGTTAATATCAAAACACAAAATGACCAATGTTTTGCAATAAGAAATTAAAATGGACTGAAATCTATAAGTATTTTTAATCCAATGCTTCACATACCATTTTTTTGTATGAATTGGTTGTGTTGTACTTATGTCCTTCTATTTTATTAATACATTCTAGAAAACAAGGCAACAAATATAAAAAAAATGTGATTTATTTCAGGCAGTGATACTTGACCTGCTTCACCAGGGCTTACATCAGACAAAAGATTTGTTAACTTGGAGGGCTTTTTTGATTCTGGTGCAGACTCTGTGGTATAATTTGTCGAGTGGCCTCACAGATTATAAGGAAAATTGACTGAACTGGTCTTCCTTCATCCATCAATGGAGTTGCGATGAAGTGTGTAGAAATCATGAGTTTCACACCATAATGATAACCAAATCAGCAGACTGTTATATGTAGAAAAAAAGTTGTTGGAATATGCTAGCAGTCTGACAGGGTTGTTTAGTGAAGATGGATGGAAAAGCCCCTGAGAGGTTAGGTTTGTTTTACACAATCAACTGAGCTGAAAACAGGACCATTTTAAATTTTAAAATCCCTAATTGTCAAAAAAATCCCTAATTGTCAAAAAAAATTTAAGAAATGTGACCACTCAATAACTAACTTTCATGTAAAGCCTGACATCATTTGATTAGATGCTTGATCTTCACTAAGAGCTAAAATAACCAGATCGGTTAAATTCAGAGGAAATTTACTTTGATTAGATTTGGATTAATACCTCAGCTAAAACAAAGGCTCGGTCGTGATTTTTATACTATTTTAAAGATTAGTGAGTCTTTCATTTAGTGTGATTCTACCTAAATATAACACATTTTATTTAACTACACTATTACTGTAATTCCCTTTTTAAATGTTACTGGTAAAATGATTACATTATTTGGAAATGTAGATGAAAGCAACTGAAAACTGCTAGTGCACATGTGTTGTGTGCAGCAAATTCACAGTAAGAATTTCAGTCTGCAGTTCAAACACCGCTAATAACAGATCAGACTCTACATTATTATACAATAAAATTACAGGTAATTTCTAACAGCATTGGACTGTAATTCCAAGGCTCTTTCACTGCAGCCCTATGCATGTGTAGTTCAACCCTCAAAACTTGTAAGGAAGTTTTCTTGTGGGAGGGATGTATTTTGCTCTCATCCCTATATAGTAAGAACATTTGAAAACAATTCCCTTTATTTTTGTATTGTTTTTAGTAAATGATGCTATTGAATTTTTATTAGGTCGTTATCCGTAATCTGTCGAAGCAAACATAATTTTTTTTCAACTTTACCTCTGTCTAGGGCTTTCTATTGCACATGCAAATTGTATTATAATTTTTTAACTATCTAAAATCCCTGTAGCATGCATCATTTATAAATCAAGGTTATTATGTACAGCATTATTCCAGTAGAAATACCCCAGCTGGGAAGATACGAGTAAGAGTGTAACAGACAAAACAAATACTTCTCTTTGCCTCATCGAATACACTGGAATCTTAGATGGGGACAGACTGTCAGAAAAAGGCATGAGCTCAAACGCAGTAATTTCCTGAGCTGTCAGGAACACTGAAGCTTACCCATGCACTAAACAAAAATGACAGTCATCAACAGCTTTCACAATGTGTTCTAAATATGCGTTTCTCATGAATGGTTTATAAATGACAATAGAGTTTATTACATTCAGTTTGTAACAGTTGATTTTATTATCATTTTTTTTCATCTACACTAATATAGATTTCTACCAACCTATATTTGATTACAAAAATGTAAATGAATGCACACAAGTAATTTCATAGCGTCTGTAGAACTATCAATTGACAATTCAATTACTATCGACTATCAATTAGATTTTTTAGGCCTGTCTCACAAGTAAAGAATGGTCCCTGTTTGGTTCTGGAATGCCACCTCGAGTAAAAACACTCTTAAAGTTTGTGAAAAATGGAAGTGCCGAAACAAAGCCACATAACCAATATCTCTTCATCCCTATTTAGTTAGATACCTGTAATAGCTTCAAGTTCAAATAGGACTCAAGTAGCATTTTTGAAAAGTAAAAAACACACAATTCACATTATACTAAATAAACAGATATTTACATTAAACATAGTATCAAAATGGAAAAAAAACTTTAGTTTTACATTTGCGTTGTGAAGTCTCACTTTTAACAGGACTGGTGTTAATTGCTTCACTGTTATTTTATTGCAAACTTGCCTGTATGCTGAGCTTAAACTGATCTCCGGTGGATGGAAGCAAGAACTGAACACACAGAAATGATGAAGATAACACTCTGATTTGAACTTTGCATCATAAGAAAAATAGTTTGGATTCAACATGAAAAGGGTTTAGGAAGTGAGAGAAGACATACAGTAGGTTTTGTCTTACAATCTGTTGAATTGGGTCAAAGGTTAAACAGGAGCCTGGCCCTGATAAGAGAAGCTGTCAAGGGCCCTGCAGAGCTAACCTAGGTCATGGTTCTAAATCAACCATCTGTCTTTCTGTAAAACACCTCGCTGTTAAATGTGCAGCTCGCTGTTAAATGTGCTGATTGATTGCAGAGAAAGTGTTTGAGATGAACACAGAGAATGATGTATAAACAAAAACTGTACACACCAAGCACTCAAGTTGTGCTTTTGTTAAATTAGAGTACATACAGTACAGAGCTGATCGTTCAATCAATATTTACACTCAATGTTTCATCAAACATAAAAACTTTTTTCTCCAAAACCAACATATTTTATTTTTAGTACATAAAGATTAATGTGCTTGAACTTTCCTTACAGTATAACTATTTTAAAGATAAAAATAAAGATGTATGTACTTTATTTAGTGTATATTTTTCTAATGTAAAAGTTTTTAATAATACAAATATCCCACCAGATTTTTGGGTTCTTGTCCTGTATCTTTTGACCGAACACAGCAAAATGTTCACATCGCAGGACTTAATGCTCAATTTTTTTTTATGAATACGATTTTTTGTGTGCTGGTTCACATTACACACAATATGTGACTTTGAAAAAATGGAAAAAAATCCACACAACAGGACAATCCACACAACACACAATGTGTTTTTTAACAATTGCATTCGGCACATTTTGGCATGAATTGGTCATTATGTAATTACTCAAATAGCCGCTGGGGCACTACTGGGTAGGTTATTTCAAGAAGGAGGTATAAAAAACTAAAATAAATTTTAAAAATTCTAATATTGTGTGATCAGCAAAAAGGGAAACATTTGCTTAATTTAAAAGATAATTTTGCTATTAAAACATCTCTCTGAAAAGATCATCCTGAACTTGTTCAAAGCATCAATGGCAATACCAAACACTTTTAATTCAATTACATGTTTGTAGATTTTAGGTAATGGTACAATTAACAACAGAAACACCATGTATTCGCAATTACATTGTAAAATATGTAATTGCAACATGCAATTTGTGGCTTTTAGCATTTGACAGAAAATGAATGCATGTGAATAAATTTCATATTCTGTTATCCAACTTTTATTAGCAGCAGACTAGTTTTATATTGACTGTTATCAGGTTTTTATAAGCTGCTCTGAGCTGCTAGGTTTCTCTGACTCAGGTGCAATAAAGCAGCCAGACTTTGGTCTCAGATCCTGCCCAGTGAGCTCCCCGCGTGATGAACGCTGAGCTACCTCTTCAGATATAGTCAATGGATTGAGCCACACACTACTAACAGGTAAAAAAAACTTTAAAGTTGTAAGCCTAATTTTATTACAGCATTATTATTATTATTTTAATTATATACATACATAGTTATGTATATATATTCTGAAATGTATTCTGAAAGTGCAAGCCTTCTTCTGATAGTCCTTGTTATGTACATATCATTGAAAGAAATTCCAGAGTAATTAAACTAAAAATCATTGTCACTTTAAAACATTACTTTCAATTTTACTATTATTTTTTTGCATTAACATTTTTATTTTCCCACAATAGACATTTTAAGGTTGTTTAAAACGCTCTCTACACAGACTCTTTTTTTGCAGGTTGCGCTGTGATGAAGGATTAATTGGAGAGGAAGACATAATGAATGAGAAGAGCAGCTTACGAAGAGCCCAGTCACTCAGAAGTGTTTCCTCTGATCAAGTTCTGAGCTGGACTGAAGCTAAACTCTTAGACAAGAGGAAGTCAGTCTCACAGCTCGTGGCACAGTAAGAGAAATATTCTAAAGCATTGGTTTGCAAATTAATTTCTGGCAGCCCACTGCCCTGTCCAGTTAACTAAACACACCTGATTCCACAAATTATGATCCTCGTAGCTTGCTGAAGCTATTAGTGTGTTAGTGTTTCTCTGCTGACCTCTAGGAATGACTTTGCCCACTTCTGCTCTTCAGTAGTGTGTATTCTATTAATACCAGTTATAATAGTTGCCTGGTTGAAGATGGGCGGGGGAGTTTACTGAGTTAATGTGACCTTTCAGGGCTTGCATGTTTTTTTTCTGGATTCCTCCTAGTGAGCAAAATCATGTTAAAGGTATATTGAAGACCCTAAACTGCTCTCATGAGTGTATTGCAAAGTGAAGATTGTGTGGCAACCTGTCTTGGGTATGCCCCTTCTTTCACCAAATGTGTGCTGGTGCTAGCCACCAGTAAAACCCTTTGAAAAACAATTATTTTTAAGGATAAACAATTGTCTTTCATGCCTTTGAACTAATCAGTATATTTTTTCCTAATATTTCCCTTTGATCTATTTTCACATTTTAGAAGTATTTTTAATGTGCTGGTACACAGTAAAAAGTGAGAACTGAGAAAATTACTTTTGATTATATCACCAAAAACTAAAAATAACCGTATGGACTTTGTTTTTAATCAACATTTTAATAAAAGCAGCTTTATAGGTATAAAATGAAACTACATCATATTCAATTCATGCTCTCTTTGGAACATGATATCTGGTTTAAGTTACTATGAACTGGTCCAGAGAACCTCAAACCTTTGTCAAGCCTAAATTTGTGAAGGTTATGAGTGAATGGACAGTCGTTGTTACATCGAAAGGTTCTTTTAAGAATACATACTTTTACTTTGGCTTTTTGAAGATATTACATCATTAAGGAGTTTAGGCAGTTTCTTATGCCATCAAGGTAAAATCAATTTAGGCAGGAGTTTAGCCAGATAAATGCTCAATATCAGAGTCCAAGTTCTTCTGGCAGAGGAGTTTGGGATACTATCAGCCAATTAAGTGTCTATTGATTAAGAAATTAATCAAAAATAGTAAACCATCTTGGTTTCGTTAGGATATTCTTTTATTTTGTTGTAGAATCTGGTTAGAAGAGAACAAACAATGGACCAAAACATAACATATCTGCTTTCGTGATAGACAAGATTGCTTAAAGACTTAGGAGTTAGAAGACAAAGCCTGAACCAGGCCATGAAAGCGGTGCAGAGGCTAGATTTGTCCTGAGGTTTAAAGTTTGGGGAGTGATTTGTTGATGGTGGACAATATATATTTTTTTCTACAATTATTTTTAGGGGCCCATTTGGACTTTTTCTTAGGATAGGACAGAGTAGATTTAAACAGGAACAGAAGTAGGAGAGAAAAGGAGTAGGCGAGGACCAAGGGCTATGGATTCAAACCCCTGTCCTTAACTGTGCAGCTGTATCTTAAGGGTCCTGGTCCCTGACTGAAAAGTGGAAGATGTGGGATTTTAGACACATGCAAATCCTTTGTTGGGCAGAGCTGAGGTTTGTGGGAAATGTAGTTTTGGACTATCGATAAGAACAGTCTAAGCCTTTTTAAATTCAAGCAATGAATTTGTTTATTCAATTACCTCATTCTAAGGTGGCCTACTAATAATTTAACCAATATACCCAAAGCTGATAACAAACCTTCTAAATCTTCTCCCAAACTAGGTATCAAATATCTCCTGCAAGAAAAACCAATGAAAATGTTTCAGAGGAAACAAAGCAAGAGGTAAATAGTCATTTTTATTAATCAACATTAGTCTAGATTAATTATTATTAGAAATTAGATTTCTTTTTCCATAACTGGATTGAAGGCAATTTGATTTTACAACACCTTCAAATAAACCTTTTAGGTAACACCTTCTACAGTCTCTGAGAAAAAGGATAGAGTTCTGGAACTAGAAAAGAAAACTGATCTCAAAGAATGGTCCAGAATTTCAGCTCTGTCTCGCAGTAAGTCTATGGAGATCCTTCCTCGAAATCGTCCGGCAGGCACCACAGCTCTCCGGGCACTCTTTGAGTCAAATGTTCTTGACAAGAGTCAAACAAAGAGCAGCCCGAGACCAGTTTCAAGCACAACCCTTGAAACTGCATGCCCAAAGAAAGCCAAAAACTCCAGTCTTCCCATCAAGAAGGATGCCGAGGAGGCAAAGCCATCAGCAGAGGTCAAAAGCATAACCCCTGAGAAACTGACTAAAGGGAGGACTGAAGTAATCAACATGGTAATCTCAAATAACTTCTAGATGTGTACTTTTTATCAGAAAAAATCACATGTTACTAACTTGATAAATGACCCTCTAGAGCACCAAGGACAATAAGACCATTGCTGAATCGGACAGAAGAAAAACAATTTCTGGCATTTATCAAGAAATGAAATCCATTGCAGAAGGTATGTACAACAGATAACCTGATACAGTGATCACATTAACGCTTTTATCTTGTTTACCTAGTCAAACATTTTTTTTTTGTCAAAGTTGTGACATTAAACCTCAAAATATATTTTATTTCACTTGCATAACCCACCGGAGACATGTTTGGAGTGACTCAACATTGGGAATGCCTTGGATTGTTCGGACATTGGGAATATCGACTGTCTTGAGTGCTTGGGAAAGGTGGACTGTCTTAAGTTGTTTGGGGAAGGTGGACTGTCTTGAGTGCTTGGGAAAGGTGGACTGTCTTGAGCGTTTGGGGAAGGGGGACTGTCTTGAGCATTTGGGGAAGGAGGGCTGTCTTGGGCTTTTGGGGAAGGTGTACTGTCTTGAGCGTTTGGGGAAGGAGGGCTGTCTTGGGCATTTGGTGAAGGTGTACTGTTTTGGGCGTTTGGGGAAGGCTGAATGTCTTGAGTGTTTGCGGAAGGAGGACTGTCTTGGGCATTTGGTGAAGGTGTGTTGTCTTGGGCGTTTGGGGAAGGAGGACTGTCTTGGGCGTTTGGGGAAGGTGTACTGTCTTGGGCGTTTGGGGAAGGTGTGCTGTCTTGGGTGTTTGGTGAGGGTTTTCTGTCTCGGGCGTTTGGTGAAGGAGGACTGTCTTGGGCGTTTGGGGAAGGTGTACTGTTTTGGGCGTTTGGGGATGGCTGAATGTCTTGAGTGTTTGCGGAAGGAGGACTGTCTTGGGCATTTGGCGAAGGTGTGCTGTCGTGGGCGTTTGGGGAAGGAGGACTGTCTTGGGCGTTTGGGGAAGGTGTACTGTCTTGGGCGTTTGGGGAAGGAGGACTGTCTTGGGCATTTGGGGAAGGTGTACTGTCTTGGGGGTTTGGGGAAGGTGTACTGTCTTGAGCGTTTGGGTAAGGTGGACTGTCTTGAGTGTTTGGGGAAGGTAGACTGTCTTGAGTGTTTTGGGAAGGTGGACTGTCGGGCATTTGATGGAGGAGGACTGTCTTGGGATTTTGGGGGAAGGTTGACTATCTTGAGGGTTTGTGGAAGGAGGACTGTCTTGAGTGTTTTGGGAAGGTGGACTATCTTGGGTATTTGGGGAGGGACCTTGGTTGTAGTCTTTTTTTAAGTGGTATTCCTTGAGTAAAGATATTTGACATACATTGAAGTGACCAAATGAAGAGAAACATCTATGGTTCCCTTGCCACAACTTTGATATCATGAGTAAGTATCCAAATGCCAGATAACAGGGGGTTCAACCTCCAATATGCCACAGGAGGAAAATGGGTATCCACTTCTGCTTATATAAGATTGATTTGCAAATTCTCACACAAAAAGAATACAATCCTCATTGGGCCTTTCTAGATAGAGTACATGGAGCTTCCAGCATTCCCATAATCGAGTCATTCAACATATATCAAAGTGACTGACTAAAGGAGACCTCAATGTTGGCCCCAAACAAATGTTTTCACTATGAGAACTGCTTTCAAACTTATACTTGCATCACCATAATTGTTCAAGTTTTAGTTGATCAAATTGACCACAAACTTTATCCTGCAATTTTTAAATTAGCTGTCTAATTTAGCAGAGCGTAAAATAAGGGCATATTTAGACAATTGGTGAAAAAGATCAATGACAGTATAAACAGACCATTTTAAATGTGTATAGACTAGGTTCAATTAACAACACTTTACTTTTTGCACATATTAACATTAAGGAAGGTTTAGCTTCCCTAGGTCACTCAGAGTTTGCCAATAGCAAAATGCCTTCGATTCCACTTAGAATGCTAAGTGTAGGATTTATTAATATTGAGCTTATTTCATCACATTTACTTCACACCTGCCCAAAGCTTGCCCCATACATGGTGAACCTGAAGAACATGGGTATACTGGACTGCATTTATTAAGATAAAGTAAAATCACCAAATAGCTGCAAAGTTTTCCCTCAGGACGGCACTTCAACAAAAAGGCCAGGTGAGATCAGCAGGAGAAGCAACTGTTCACGAAGACATAAGATGAAAATAGCATGCTATTTTTAGCCATTCCTAAATGCAGTGTTGAGGCAGACTGGAAAAGTAGCTAAGTATCTCAGCATGTGATTGACTCAAACGGGTGTAGCAATAGCAGAATAGCTCCTAAAATAGCAGGCTGGCACTTCTGGCTGCATGGGAGCCGGCCAGGGTCAGCTGTTAGCAGAACAGAAGTGGACACAGACTTGCTGACACACTGGGCATACACATGGCCAGCAGACTGGTTTGGCAGGATCAGTATAGCAATAATTCTGAAGGAGATTAAGCTATTCTGAGGATTGAGAAAGAGTGCTGCATGGTGAGTTCACATTTTGCCCATTTTTAAATTGTTGTGATTTGTAAAGTGAGTTTATGTGTCAAAGGCACTTTCAGTTTGTGAGACTGTGGATATTTCCAGAATTTAATTACTCATTTATGGTTTAAGAACGTGTTAAAAACAATATTTGACTTTTAACTCGGTCAATATTTAAACCTATGTTTATGTTCAACTCAAACACGTGAACAAATTTGTTAATGGTCTAATTTATGTCCTTTGCTTACTGATGTCTCTTTACTGTTATTTAGATGTATATCAATTTTTTTAATTCAGTATAACACCAAACATGATTGTAAAAAATGCAACAAAACTTCTATTTTACTATATTTTCAAACTACATTACCGTTTGTAAGCTGATGACACCATTATGGAGTCAAGTTGTTGTTGTTTTAATTAGAAATCCAGTTACAGAATTGTACCTTTTAATGATACTTAATATTTTTAAAGCCTGTTGATAACACCATCCAAAGTTATGGGTTAAAACTCCAGGGAATAAAAGTTTTCCAAATTGTATAATGTGAAGTAATGGTCCTGTCAATTGGATCAAATTAAATTAAAGTTTTTTATTTCTTTATTTTTTGGCTTGTGGTCAGTAAAAATTTACTTCATTTCAATCTATTGTTCTCATTGCAGTATGTACTTTAAGTTAACACGTTTAAGTTTATTGAAATTTTTACTGGATGTAATTTAATCTGAAATTGTTTAACTACTGAATTCGACACAAATCTTTCTGATTGTGAATTAAACGAGTATCAATACTTTATTCAACATTAAAAAAAATGATGACATAGAATTAGGTATAGCAATAGGTATAGAATTAAAATACGTAGTGATAAAATATATATATATATTAAATATTTTCAAAATGATGGGATTGCATTATCAGAACAGCAAGAAGTATTCAGTACAATTTGATTCTGTGGTTTACCTTGATGTCCCTTTACCGTGTGCAGGTCAGAGAATTTAGGTTCCTCTTAAAATTTGCATGCATCACATACTTCATACACTAATATTAGCTTTAAACGATTAAAACACTATCCTCCCTTATTTTTAGTGGGATCCTACTATAGAATAGTATATACATAGATTGTATATATCATCTCAAAGTGAAGAAATTTTGAACAGAATACATTTTACTCTGATGATTTTTATACAGAGATTTCCCAGAATTACCACATTCGAAGTTATAATTTGAAGACTAAATTAAACTAAATAAATCTTTGAAGATATCTAACTTGTTCAACAGTTTTTTACTCGGTATAGCCATATACGTCCTCAGAGGAAGTAAGATTTAGAATGAAGGAATACCTTACAGTACAGTATTTATATCACTGTTCCTGTTAGCTGAGTCAAAGACATGATCTCCGTCAAACATAGATGACTGAGTCTCTAACCAATCACATGACTTGCGTACTCTAAATCCCGTTCTGAAGAGAGTGCGCATCTGTTAGCTGAGACTGTTGTTGCCCCCTGATGATGGTATGTGTGAATCTCTTTTGTAAAAGCACAGATGTTGACCATGTTTCATTTCTTTCATTCATTCAGGAAATTAACAGTCAACGTCTGGATAACATTAGGATTTTCTCAACCCTGACCTTTCTACTGTGTTGCAGAGGATAAGAGACGGTCGCTGGCAGATATCAGAGACAACTCGGCTCTCTTTGGACCAGAGAAATCCTCTATTTCTGTCAAAGCTTTGTCTGCACTATATCTGTCAAAAGTGGCAGCTGCAGAACCAGCAGGAATCCCTCAGAAACAAGTTAGTACTTGAAACTATTCATTTACAAAGGTTTGGGGGTGGGTTATGAGACTTACAAAACAAATAAATAAAAACCTTTGCAATTTTTGTAGTATATTATAAACTTAACCTGACATTTTCCATACTATTATTTTTTTTAAACAAGTTCGTACTAATGCTTTGGTCTCTTTTAGGACCAAAATCCTTCATCGCCAACGGGTAAAAAACTGAACACAAGCAAGGTATGGATTACTGCTTTTTATTATGTTTTTACCTCATTAATGCATTCACTGAGTTAGAGTAGACTTAACTGCAAGCAAAACTCACTGTAAAGAACACTAACTTGATTTTAAGTTTGATCAAATATGAACTTTCTTGTTCATTTGTCATTTTGCATTTTTGTGGCCATTTATAAAAGCAAATGGATTGTGTCTATGTTTAAATATATGACTATAAAGATTCTATTGCCGTACAGTTTCATACAAATAAAAACTACATAAAAACTGGTTAATATTGGTAACACTTTAGTTTAAGGGTCATATTAAGGCATTACCTAAGCATTGAATAAGGCTTACTTCATCACAACTAACAGTTAGTTAAATACTAATGTACTATTAATTAAGGATTAATTGAGTCTCTAGTTATGCTTCATTCAGAGTAATTAATATTTTATTTAAGCAATAATTAATGCTTAACCTTCTCAAAACTAATAGCAAACTATTAATTACAGATTAAATGGGTCTGCAACAGGACATTAATTCAGCATAAATAACATTCAAACTAATGGTTTTTAAGCCCTTCATCATTAAGTGCCAGTTAAGCATGAACACACATGATTATTTTGGGCATTATATTTGGTATAGAAACAATATATTTATTCTGTTTGGGTTTGTGACATGTTTCCGTTTGGCATGCTTGAATGTGTTTAGTGTCCATGTTGCACAGCAAGAGTTTAATTGCATTGAAGTACAAGGGTAGCAATTAAAGTAATGTCAACAAATTGAAAAGTTGACCCCACACAAATTGTGTTTTGCCATAACTTTGTTTGGAAACTGATTTAAATAACAGATCTCTGTATAAGTAGATCTAAATGCTAAATTGCTCATTATTATTGTTTGTACAGTCTTCTCCTAAAAGAGGTAGCAACTGATACATTTTTTTAGCAAAGTATTGACTTTCAGGGAATGCTCAACCCACATAAGTATATCCGGTGGTGGACAGAACAGCTTTGATGGGCGGGGCATAGTGCATGAGGGTTATTTGAGGCATTTTTATCTAGGCACCATTTCTGTACTATACAATGTATGCTGTAACAAAGTGCTACAATGCATTTTAACTGACTATGTTATCTCTGTTTGCTGAGATAAACAAGCCACAAGCAAATCGCATATGAACATTTTTTTATGAATTCAATGCAAACCATACAGTGAAAAATACTCACACGTTTGCCACAAAAGAGGGGTTGGAAAAGTTAAAGAGGGCTGCACTTATCCAGAGGAAACCACAAAAAGAATGTGATTGCTCCTCCCAAAAGTCTGTTTATTTACATTATACTAGATTTATTTGAATTTGTGCATGTAGCAGAGAATTGCACTAATATGTCATTTGCTTCTGAGGCAGAGCCTAACTCGGGTAGTTCACAATAGAGGTTGTAAAAAAAATCTGAAGAATATATATATATATATATATATATATATATATTATAATGCAGTCCACAGAAGGGTGATTGAGCTGCTGCAGTCCTAAAAACACAATTTTATCCAGCTGAAGACTCACAAGTCTGTCATTTTGTAAACTTGACTTTCAAATGCAGTGAAATTTGTATCTTCTCCGTTTTGTAACAAGCCACAAATGCTCTTTCAATGAATGTCCGTTTCAGTCATTTCCATGTTAACAGCTGAAACAATCCTCAATTTTACATTGTTTGTGTTTTTGGTTCACTAAAGCACTAGCAATTGTTTGTTTGATAACTTATTTGCAGGAAAGAACAAAAACCATGTTCATAGTGTTAAAGAGTTTTGATAAAGCATGACTAACACAACATAACATCATCTGCTTGCATTCTGACTGCTAAAATAAACAAAAAGTGGATTTTGTTCAACTCAATCTCTGGTGCTCTGGCATGTGCTTTGGCTTACTTACAGTTTAACAGGTATGTTCAATTTATCATTCATTTATTTATTTATTGGCCAATCCATTAATGGATTTATGGACACCCTGATTTAATCTAATGTCTATTATTCATATTTAAAGATGGCTGAATATCCAGAATCAAATCTACCTACACATCTGGTGGAAAGCAACACTGAAGAAAGTGAACGTCCGTTAACCTCTCCACCACCTGCTAGAGAAGCAATGTCCATTATACAGCAACGCAGACAAAAAAGCGAACTTAGACGCCTGCTTAAGCATACCTGCCCAGAGTTAAGAAACGTGGAAAATTTGGTTGAAGAGGAATTGGCTGACATTCTAAACACTGGCCCAGTCACAGATTCCGGTTACCAAAATGAAGTCCAGTCTAGGTGCTGGGTGTTTGAGAAGCAGGGAAGCAGTTCGCTGGAAGTATGTGATCAAAGACTGCAGAACCAGTGTGTACAACAAGAAGAGTGTCAGGAAACCAATCAATTTGCAGAACAACTAATGCCAACCCCTCAAAAAGAAGAGAACAAACCTGAAGAATCAGAGGAGGATAGTATCAGAGTTGACGTGAAAGCCACACGTAGAATGTTTGAAATGCAAAAAAATGAGCTTCTTGGAGACAATCAAAGCCTCGGTCTAAAGAAAAATGAGAAAGTAGGCATAGATAAGCAACAAAAGAATATGTTTGACTACACTGACCTCAATACCAACACAAATGAAGAATTGATAAGCATATCAAGAGCCAAGCAGGTCTTTGAAACAAAACCACAGTACAAGGAGAACATCCCACCAAATGACGGCCTCATCAGAGAGGAAGAAATGCACAAAGCAAAAGTACGAAACAGAGCTCAGATGTTTGAATCAACACCTCTTGATAAGATCAATCAGCAAACCAAGGATGAGTCAGAGATTCTTAAGGAGAATGCACAAGAAACTCTAGTTTCTTTAAATAATTTCAGCATCCTACATTCAGATGGAACCACCCTTGAAGCTAATGAATCTGGCCATGTCATGAAAGCAAAATATCACTTCGATAGACAAGGTATGAGAGCTGAACTGTACGATGAGGAAGTGGTGACAGGAAGCATTAAGAGCATTATGCTTCAGATGCTAGCAGGAACTAACCTGAACCCAATGGTGGCCTTCTTAAAGGAAGACGATCAAGGCAATGTGGAGACTCAGAAAGTAGATGTTCCCTTTCATCACCTTCCTTTTACTCAAGACAAAGAGTGCAGGACAGCCAATGTGGTTCAGATTACAGAAGATCTTCTCAGTCAAGAGAATTCTCTGAGAAAAGGAGTCATAATCCAAGATGGTGCAACAGGAATGAGAGAAATAACAGTTTATGGTCTTTATATGCATAGTGGAGACAGTCCAGGGGTGATGGGATTGGGTAAAATTGAGAGTAGGTCCATTCCTTCAATCTCAAAAAGCTTTGAAGAGACTGATGAAAAGACTAGTTCTTTGGAAGTTCAAACAGCCACAACTTTAGAGGATGAAGATATAAAAATCTTGAAGGAATTATCAAATTTTAATGGAGAAAGTAGACCAGAAAATGTTACTGAGACAAAACCTCATTGTAAAATGACAGATGAAGACAAAAGCAAGTCAGACATTTCTCAGGTGGAACTTGTGAGAAACACTGAAACCAAAGAGGATCAGAAAAATGAACAAATCCTCACAAATCAAGCCAATTGTGAGGATGGAGCTGTACTTCAAGCAGAGCTAGTGAATGTTGTGGAAGATGATGAACTAGTGAATCTACAAACAGCTATTATGAATCTTCATAAGGCCACAATGGAAGCAAAAGCACTTCAGCGGACTATGCAGGCAAAATTGGGTCCACAAACAGAGCAAAACCACCTCATCTCTGAACCCGTTTTGGTGAGCAATGAACCTGCCCTTAGTGGTGATACAATCAAGAATGAAGAGATTACAAAATCTGAAGATGAAGAAAGCAAAGATGAAGTTGTAAAAGGTGGTGTTCAGGCAGCTCTCGATTCCTTGGGAAAGTCAAACTTTAATGTCACAAAGGGAGATTTTCGAGCTGCCATGATTTACAGGAACTCTGGCAAAGGATATGCAGTACCAAAAAAGGTGGGCAAAAATATGCAAAGTGAAAGGAGTCTTGAAATTTGGTCAACAACCACCAATCATTCAAATCAATCTGAGCAAAAACCTGTAAACTCTCAAGATGAGGGAATTTTCACTAGGTCATGTGAACCTGCTCTTGAAAACAAACAACGTTCTCAAGTTCAAGTCTTGGCAGAAACAAAAAAGCGTAAAGCTCCCCTGGGTCCAAAACCAACAATACCACCAAAACCAGACCATTTGAAAAGAAAGGCACTCACAAACACTTCAGGTGCAGATCTCAACACCATCGAAGTTCAGGTAAACTCTTTGAGAAAACCAACTGATCAAGTTGAAGAGCCCTCAAATCTTATTTCAAACTCAGATCAATGTTCTCATGAACATACCCAGTGCAATGGTGTTGAAAAAGTGGATCAAAAAGATGTTCAATGTAGCAAATCAACAAGGAGCAAAACGGAAACCCCTGAAGAAAATTATCCATCAGAAATCCAAAAGGTCAGTGAGTCATCCCCTGAAGTTCATGCAACTCTACAAAACTTTGGTGTGAAACCAAGTGGCTCGATGCCTCCTGTAAAGCCTAAAAGGATTAAAATGGCAAAAGAAAATGCAAAGAATAGTACTGATGTCAACTCCAATAATCAAAAGAGTGCATCGAGTCAGGAAACCCCACTTTCCTTCAACAATGACTCCTCGGACAAGAATTCTAAGGAAAATAACAACACAGAAAATAGAATTGGTGATCAAGTAAGTCAAGTTGTAAGGCGGGAAAAGAAAAAGAGAGAAGAAACTGAGGACGAGCGAAGACAGAGGCTCTCTGTACACATGGATGAAATCATGAAAGAAAATGTTCCAGCTGTCTTGGAGATCTTTGACAAGCTGAAAAAGCAGGAAGAACTGAAAAACATTCTTTCGAAAGTAGAAGAAATTGAGGAAGACACCAACAAAGTAGATGTGAGCTCGATTAGAAACATTTTCGAGAGTGTTCCAGAGTGGGTTGTTCCTCTTGAAAATGCACAAATCCTTTTACCAGAGAGTTTTGAATCCCAAAATGAGCCGGAGATGATGACTTCCATGGAAGTGGCTTTCGGGGATCTGGAGAAGGCTGGTGCAGAGATCATTCGCTTGAAAGATCAAACCCTTGCAAGACTCGTGGATATTGAGGAGGCAATTAAAAAAGCCCTCTATTCTGTGTCGACCCTGAAATCAGATTCTGACATAGTCGGGCTCTCTGGTCTCTTCCGGGAGTCAATGGTGGCCGTGCAAGGTTCACCTCCTTCAGGTAACATCAGGAAAATCAGTATTGGGTCGAGCAAATCTGCAAAAGCTCAGAAGCAGATTGGAAGGAAGCAACAGTCAACGATGCAGAAAAAGCCTGAACGTTTTGCTCCCACAGCCAAACCAAGATCCACATCTCCAGCATCTCCTTCATTTATTTCAATTCAGTCTGCAGCGAGGAAGCCATCAGAGTTGTCATTGCCTCTAAAGGAGGAACCAACGGAAGAAACCAAGTCACAGTGTTGCTGTAGCATGCCTTCAGAGCTCAGGCAGTGTTCTGGGACCAAGGCTCAGTCCTTGACCCCCACGAGTCCCCAGCGGCAGGTGAGTGTTCTAGAAGTGAAGACCATGCCTGAGAGAGACCGAGTCGTTGGAACAAAAACCATCAGTGAGAATTACGAAAGGACAGACAGCTTTGGAAACAAGTTCTACTCCTCCAAAACCTCTACTGTTGTGACAACGCAACCCGAAACCAGAACCACTTCCAGAAAACTCATCATGAGCAATCCAGCCACATCAGAATTTGTTACATATCCAAGAATCAACACACCGATTATCAGGGAGGAACATCCTCTGTGAAAACAAATTATTTTGTTTTGGTTTGAGAGAAATAATATATTTACAGTCATTACATCTCATATGTTTAAACATAAGTATGGTTATCTGTTAGTGCTTAATACTCGTATTTGTGTTGAATGCTATTGTTAATATTTTAGTTTGTTTTTCAACTACTTTTCAAAACAGTTTTTTGTTGCATTTTTTGTGTGAAAGTGACATTTCTGGTTCTCCCATCTTTGTTAATAGATTTCAGTTATCATTGCACTGTAATGACTACAATTTGTTTTCTATACAAAACAGTTTATTATAAAATAATAAAACTGCAGGTTTTCAAAAGAATTATAGTGTTTTCTTTATCTATATACAGGTCCTTGTCTTGAATATAATACACATGCCTCACTTTTTGAATGGAATTACTGAAATAAATCAACCTTTTCATGATATTCAAATTATATGACTGGTTCACTGCACTCGGTATAATTTGAAACAGACTGTATTGGTTGATTAAAAAGTTAGCTAAAATGACTCTGATGCTATAGTTGCTGTCATTAACCCTTTATAAATCATTATCAACAATATTCAAACAAGCAGACAGGAACATGTATCACCTATCTGTAAATCTGAGCCGATGCAGTATGCTCGCATCGTTCTAATATATCCACCACCAGAGGCTCTATTGAATTAATTTTACCAAAAACCATTATTCAAGATCAATAACAAAATTCTGGCTTACACTCTCTTGCAATCTCTTGCTCCTAACGTGTGGATCAGGCAGTAACTGAAACACAAGCCCATTGACTTGTTTGAATGATGCTAAAACATTTGATTGACAAAAATGGAATGATAATTAGCTTTGTGGCTCTTAATCAAAATATAACCTGGTTGATTAGGCATGTTCTCACTTTGCTTGCTTGAGTTTATCAAAGTTTACACGTTTTCACTTGGAGAGAAGCCCTTTCACTAGATTGCTAAGCTCATCTCTTAGCAGCCTGAAGCAGAAACACCTGTTAGCGGACAATTCACCAGACGTAAATCTGTCTTTTGGTGTGAGTTCTCTATATTCTTGAATGTGTAAATGTTTTGTGATTGAAGAGCTACCCTTAGTTTTTATCCTATGGGATCTGCAGACAATGTGTCAGAGAATAAATCAATGTAAGTAAAATATCAATAATGCAAATTGCTAACCTTAAAATTTATTATTAAACGTTGTACCTTTATTTTATATAATGCATTAAACCAATTTTTATACATTTTAGAACCAGTTTTAATTCATTGTTCATTGAATCCATCAAACTGTTTTTGTCATTGAACTGACAAAGCTGAAATAGTTGCTCAACAATAGCTGAAAAAATTTATACCTTTTTACTTAAAAAGTATTAAAATAAAAATCATATTTAACATATACAACAAAACAAGAAAATGTTAAATAGATTGAAAAATATTGCTACTTTTAATTAAATGTGATAAACTGAATTTTATACAAATCTTGCTAAATATGGAGTAATTCATACCAATTAATTACCAGTAAATGCTTTTTGAACACGTACAATACCGTTAATCTGGTCTTATAACAGACTTATTATGAATTATACACATTCGGCTTAGTACTACTGCACAACATGGATCCAACTTGGAAGGTGGTTTTCTGATCTTCCTCACTTTATTTCATTAAAAGAAAAAAAAAGTTGAATACATAATGTAAAAGATAGCATAAATAGCTTTACATATATTGTTAAATACTGTGTTGACAGAAATAAGCAATTTTTACTTCTGAGCTTTACTCCCAAAAGCTCATACTTTTGTTTAAGTGAGTTGCAAATCACGTTTTGAGCCCTTGAAGGAGAGCTCGTTTTAACCCTTTCCTGTGACTACTGTTCAGTTTCAGCCGGCCGCTCAGGAAACCTGCTCAGCCTGTCTGAAAGCTGTTTACCCAATGGAAAGAATGGCAGCTGATAAACTCATCTTTCACAAAACCTGCTTCTGCTGCAAGCACTGCAAAAAGAAACTAAGGTGAGAAAATGGTGATCGCAGATTGATTTAGATCATACTATTGTAGTTTTTATTCCGATAGCAAACTTGCACACAACTGAACAAAGCTATAAATCACAGCAAATCATTAATTAAATGCATGGGGGTTAGACTTTGCTTCATAAGCTGTTAACCTTCCTTGCTGACACTGCAGCACTTGCTTAACATGCTCTGTTAAAAGGATCATTTACTAAACTCATGACTAATGTTATCCTATGAAGTTATTTGAAATCAATATTCATCCTTGAAAAAGCTTCTGAATAAGACCTGAAAGCTTATCCCAGTATTTCAAACTTGATTTACTGATAAAACTGGAGGATTGAGGAACTGTTAATGTACTTGTTTTAGCACTTAAATGAAATTATTAACAAAATGTTTGTGTCTTTATGATGCTTTCATCACAGAAGAGAAGAAAATATTAATATTTGACTTTTAAAGACCTAGTCAAGGTAGCTTATCACCATCAGAGTGTGAATGTGTAGTGAAGAAATAATGCTCTGATCATTTTCAAGCGTCTTTGAGTGTCTAGAAAAGCGCTCTATAAATTAAAGTCATTATTTTTATTACTATTAGCTGTTAGAGAGGGAACACAATATTTGTTGTATGAAGAGTTTATTTTTGTGTAGTTTAACTGGGAGTGTAGTTTTACCCCGCCAATCACAATTGTTGTGTTTGCTTTCAGCCTTCAGAGCTACGCGCCTCTCTATGGGGAATTCTACTGTGTTTTCCACTATCAGCAGCTGTTTAGACGCAAGGGCAACTACGACGAGGGTTTTGGCCACCAGCAGCATAAAGAGCGCTGGAGACAGAAGAGTGTCTCTAAACTCATGTAGAGGAGATGGATGAGGGGGAAATATGTGTATGCCAACAAATCAGTTTTATGGCATGTTTGATCTTAAATACTGCTGTTGTGTTTGAGAATGTGTTTTATGACGATGATCTCTGGCAAAGTCCGTAAAGGATTTGTACAACTGCATTATGTAACTGATTGATGATAAAAATGAGTGAAAACTGCTCACTGCTTTCATTTCATAAATACAAGATTTAAAAAAAAATTATATTTTATTTCATTGAAGACTTAAACACAATTTTGAACAACAAGGAAGGACGTGAAAAATAAAACCAAAGCTGTATGAGTTTGTTTATTGTCTTACAAGAACATGAATCAATTAATAAATAAATTACTACATTCTGAGAATTTCATTTTCTGTTTCATGTTTACCCATGATTATCATCATAAAAATACTGTTCTTATACATACAACAACATTCTTTTTTAAATTAAAAATATAGAAAATCTTTTAAATCATTAAAACTTTACAACATGGTAATATCAGCATGAATGGTGAACAGAAAAACATTTTTCAAATGGTGTTATCCAATTTATTAACACAATAAATAAATCTAATGAAAATTAATAAAAATGCTTTCAACAGATTACATTTTAAATAACATAAATATAAGCCTCAAAACTTTGTGCTGTTAAGAGCCACTTCCTTGTCCTCATTGAGTCCATTTTCAAAACTGGCATTCTTTAACTGCCTGTAAAAGAAAAACAAAAAATAAACGTACAGTTGTTTTTCTTCCCAAATCCCAAATTTACTCTTACAATGGGTTTAATGAATGAAATCTGCTGTAAATGTAAATAAAAGTTGTAAATGTAAACAAAAAACATAAAAGCTACAATCAACAAATGTAAACAAAATTAGTTTTAACTTTGAATACAGTTAAAATCATGATAAAAATTTAAGAGACCAAATTCATGAAAAAATTGGTAAAATCAAGATTTTGTTTTTGATGAGAAATCATTTAGTTCAGTTATTTTTCTTCAAAAGCAAAGAAATCAATGAGTTTCACTTCATAAAATTTAAATGATGGAACATACATCATACAAATTTGAATTCTTGAATTTAAAAGTCCCATGAAATATAACCTCTCTCTTAACAACAAATAACACTGCATACATTCCTGCTAAATGAATAAAATGTCAATAAATAAATAAATTCAATAAATTATTGCGCACAAAAAATGAAAAATAAATACGCACATGCTCTTGTCATCCGAGGGTAGCTCTGTGTGGTCCTGAAGGTCAGTATTTAGTGTTTCTGGAAGCAGGAAAGTCAAGGCTCCTCCCAAAAAAGGAAGTGAGCCGTATATGACCATTGGAATGGCAGAATGGTACACGTCCAACAGGCCAATCAGAGGAGCCAAAATTCCAGCTACACGTGCACACATGGAGTTCAGGCCCACCCCGTTTTGCCTGTGTTATTAAGTTTGTGAACGAGAGTTTATTTAGACATTGAAAACAGCCATCACAAGTGTTCTTACGTGACACTCA
Source organism: Danionella dracula (assembly GCA_900490495.1). Taxonomy (NCBI): domain Eukaryota; kingdom Metazoa; phylum Chordata; class Actinopteri; order Cypriniformes; family Danionidae; genus Danionella; species Danionella dracula. The sequence goes on from UELW01000888.1 coordinate 4,280,364, forward strand.
ATCATACCTCACGACTGTCGGGTACAGCTCTGCTGTGTACACATAGACGATGGTAAAAGATGCAGCGAGAGAAAACTTCCCAATCACTGCGATCACGGTCACTATAACTGGATACTCTGATGAAAAACAGATGGGATTCAAGCATTGAAATCAAAACAACTTGCTTTTAAAGAGAGATACAGCTAGAGTTTCATCACAATGGGAAGTTGCCAGTCAAACAGGGAATCTGAATTTTTTGGGGGTTTATGTGAATGCGCAGGCTTTGCAAAGTGAAAATCGTAGGCTTGACACACAAGTATAGATTGGCTTTAGCTCAGAGCTTTTGGCCTCTAAGGCTAGTACATGGTACATAGTAAACACAGTAAAATGTCAATTAATAACAGTACAAGGAATGGAGAGAGAGTGGAACTTGCATAAAAAGGAGTTTGAGTGGGAGCATAACTTTCCTTAAAACTTTGTTTTTATAAAGTAAATAAAGAAACAAACACAAGCAACCTGTTTCTTCATTAGCCATTCTATAAGCAGCTGAAGCGTGGAGAACTTTGCTTCCTGACCACTCCTCTAGCCCTGACCAAGCGCCAACCCCCCTCTTTCCCTATCCATGCTCTAATTAGTTAACTAGACTTGTAATGCCTCGACTGTCCACTGGAGGCTAGAGTCAGAAGTGAGCAAATTTTCATTACCTTTACAGCTCATCGCTAGTTTTGTCCTTCATGATAACTCTAAAGGGGTGATTTTTTGTTATTATTCCTTTCTTTAGGTTGTAATAAACATTATATTTCTGCATAATAAAGGGCTGGGTTAATCGAGTGAGAGCCACTTACTAAGCACTAACAATTTTTCTCACCATTTCTGATCCACCAAATAACCCCTTTTTGCTTAATATGACTTTTATAGTAACACTTTATCAAGGAGGAAGTTTACTTCAAACTCAGAGCTTAATTTGCTTTCTGTTAAAACCTTTGTGACGCATGCTATGTTCATGTTACATACAGTCAATGACCCTGATGGACCCAATGATGACAAACATTTTTGGAGAGCCAACAAAACTAAACATTAACCCACATTGTTTGGCCCCGACGAAGCCCAGGTAAGGCACACATTTTTTGTACAAATTTTTGCTCTTTTTTTTTTTAGCTTAGACAAGGGATGAAAGTACCTTTTAAAGCACAAAACTTCACATAAGAGAAAACATCAGTTAATTTGCCATAAATATCTACACAACAATTGGAACTTGGACATTTAAGTAATATTTTAATCTAGATATGCAGATAGTTGGACGCACAAGCACACGGAGGTTTAGACCCTAGCAATCCTGAAGCTTACCCACTGGGATGGCCGGGATGAGCAGGCAAGCAGTTCCTCCTAGCAGCAGCACAGCACTCTGACAGATCCTCCTGCCGAAGCGCTGGATTAGAGGAAAGCAGGAGAGCCGTGCCGGAAACTCTGCCAGGCCAAAGATCAGCTGGGTCAGGTAGATGTCCAGGCCAAAGTTTCCCACGTTCAGGCTCACTCCATAGTAAACCAAGCTTGTTACAAACCTACTCCAACAGAAATAAACATCTATTTTTGTGGTGTTTGTTGGGTTTTGAAGGGTTAACATATAATCTCTTGTATTGAACATAGCTAGGTCTTTCTGAAAATTTCCTAAATCAATTAAATTGGTTTAGGGTTAGGGTAACTTATAACCCCAAGCTCTTAGTTCAGAGGTGTTCCCATCTGCTATTTAGTAAATCATATCACACAGACCCTAGTCGAATTTGAAATAAGCGAGTTTAATGAGCTGCTCAAGCAACATTTTCAGTGTTTTTACAGTTGACTGTACACATCAAACAGGTAACCTAGAGATTCATATCACGTCTATATGATGTCTTTTGGTTCAGAACTAGTAAAATTGACATCTTATTCACGTTGACTGCTCAGGGGGTACTTTGCAGTTGCAGAAGCCATGCAAAGGCTGCAGTTTTGTGAGCATGTGCATATCATAACCTCAGTAATTATTCACACTGTACTACAAAACATTGTACTTCATTGAGTCACACTGCTAATTTAATCATTTGTATTTAGGTTCAAGGGCAGTTAAATCTTAGTGATAAATCCATTAATCAATTATGTTATGCTTGGTAATTAGTATTTTTAAAACTTTGGAAATGTTTGGATATTTAGATATGTTTACTGTTCAAAAATAAACTTTGTATTTCATTTAAGATTCAAAATGATAAAATTACTGTCAGTAAACTGTCAGTGTGGCTTTTGCAATGTATACATAATTATTACCCTGATTTATGTTTTTATGGTTTTAACATCAGATTAAATGAGTCGCCCAACTGATCGATTATCAAAATATTTGTTAGTTGCAGCAGTACAGGAAGCGGCAGCTGATTTCAAAATAAAGGTTTCAATATAATGTTCTTTCTAAAGGTGGATTTATATAGATCCAGAGATGAAGGAATCACAAATATTTTTTAATTGGTGACTTAGTTCATTGAACCAAGACTTCAATAAAAATGTAACAGATTTGTGTTTGTCAGAACGCACCACATGTAGCACATGATAAGAGCTCTCTTCCTTAGGTAACCCACTCTGAAAAGGTCCATCATGCTGCCTCGTTTTGCTGTGTTCTCTGCTTCCATCTGAAAACACAATTACTCGTATTAATTCAAGCTTTTTCAATGATTCACCAAGCCATATTTACTAACATAAATCCCTCATTATAAAAGAGCAACCTGTCACTACTGCATTTACACAACAAGCCTCCAATAAATCCTGCTGAAAGATTCTTGCTATTTGGAAGATTACGCTGATAAAATTGCACCATTTCGGCAGTTGTGGTCTGGTGGATAAAGAGATCGATAAGGTCCCCAGAGTTGAAGGTGGTGTGAGTGATGAAACACTTGCTCTCGAACCTTCAACAACTACAGCAGTTCCTGACTGCTCTCCAGGCGCCACAGCCATGGCCGCCCACTGCTCCGGGTGTGTGTTCTCTGTGTGTTTGTTCACTGCTGTGTGTGTACACTGGGATGAGTTAAATGTGGAGCACAAATTTCGGGTATGGGTCACTCCATATTTGGCCAACTGGTCACTTTCACTTAAAGACAATTCATAGTCCATCATCTACTTTTGAGAACATGCTTTTCTCATCATCTAAAGAGAAAAATGACGCACCTTGTCCAGCAGATTTTCAGGAATTATTTTGCCATTGATGCGGGCAGCTTTGAGGATCTCTTTCTTGGCTTGCTCTTGTTTACCTTGCGTCAGAAGCCATCGTGCAGACTCAGGAAGAATCCTATACATAAAAGGCATTACCATATAACGCAATGTAAAAAATCAGCTGAGAAATTAGTTCTATTTTTGTGGCTTTGTTTAGATTGACACAGCAACATGCATATAATTGTATAAATAAAGACCTTGGATTCTAACAAATATATATTGTCTTTCTCATTGTAATTTGCACCTCATTTTCTCATCATCTTAACAAATCTTGCTTTACACTGGTAAAAGGTATTTTTCGCTCATGATCCCAAAATAACAAAAGGAGGTCTGTTCTTATCCTAATGACTTTTACTTTCCCATAATATTATTAATATAACAATTGCTTATGAAGAATTTATAACATGGATGATTGGATTCAATTTATATTACACCTGAAATTACCATAAAAGGTTTTTGTTTTTATTTTACATTTTCTCCACATATTTTTCCAGACATTTTTTAACAGCCACTTTAGATATTTCTGTACTGAGAAAGGAAATCTTAACCATACGTGAGAAAGAGGGATTTTCCAAAATGCTTTTAAATGTTTTTTCTCCATTACTAATTATATTAACATAATTATTAGAATGTTACTATGTATATGTGTGGTTCTTATTCATATTTCACATTGAGATTATAAAAATAAAAGTTGGCATCATAAGAAAACAATCTAACGTCAAGATCACTAATAACAACATTCACAAAAAGAAAGAAAATTTAACACATTTCAAAGTGGCTATAACTTTGTGACATTTTTTTCTCGATTAATTTGAATACATCACAAGATGATAATTTGGTCTTAAATCAAGAAGCCGTGTTTTTTTATACAATTAAAGACAAATTGTACCTTCACCAAATTGAAGCTCAGTTATCTGACTGCATACTTTATTTATCGGTGTTCACATATTTATTTTACTCGGTGTACTTAAAAAATCTAGTTACTAGAGACAAATCTGGTGAATTTTACTGGACTTTCAATGGTTCAGAATTGGTCATTCTGGCTCTTCTTTCATGGGGGAACAGGAGCAGTTCACACACAGCCTGTCCCTGCTCCCAGTGCAACCCCCCCAACCCCCCCCCCCCCCCTCTCTCTCTCTCCTCATTACAACAGGGTTCCAGGGATTTGTGCATGTTCTAAGCAAATATCCCACTACCCACAAACACAGAAACTTTCCACAGAAGTTGAAGTTTATCACGGCTTTAAAACCACTATTGATTCATACAAAACAAAGTAGCTTGGATTGTCACTCTTTACTACTAATTAAAAATACAAATCCTAAAGCAAACTAAAAGTAAAAGATCTGAAGATATATCTAGTTTACACAGATCTTATTAAGACACCAAGGCTTTCTGTTAACTTTAAATAATGCTGCTAATTTTTTTTATTAGCTATATACGTTGTTTACATTGGTAACATTTTTTCATGAAGATATACAGAACATTTGGCTAGTTAAACCAAACTTTTTGCATTCATTTGTGATCGATGACGTATGCTTGGTACCAGTAATTGTTCATTTGTTACACATTAAATTAAAAAATTAATTTAAATTTGTGTATCAGTCATAATTTACGAAAAAGGCACCAAAATTTTTATTCTTTGCTAAATCAGCCCTTGAACAAGTATTGTTTATTATTTATACTGAGGTGGAAGAAGTTATTTTTCATGACTTATGATTTCTTTATATCATTCTCGTATGCTGTGTACACATCAAAGGGCCTAGGTGCCTATGTGTCTGTAGGCCTCTGTTCGTGTCCTTCTCTATGTCAGAATGGACTGACTGTTCTAGAAGAATATCTGTTGCTCCAGACATGTAGATTAGAATATCTATTAGAATATCTCTATTTAGTCTCATCTAATTATCTCTGATGTCTCATCTGGCTAATCATGTTTTGATTATTCTAATGATTATTCTCAAATTATTATTCTCATCCGAAAAACAGTGTATCTGTTGATGGGCCAACACGCAGTTTTAGGCTGGGTTTAGGCTTGGAAACTCAACATATGCAGTTCATGTTGAGAATGCTGTACTATGATTTCTCAATATTTTACATCAATAAAACAGAATGAAGCTTCTTCTGGTAACTATGTATGCTGTGCGGGTTCAAAATTCTTTCATGTAATATGGAAGAATTTTTCCATTACAAAACTCCTGCATATGAATGGAAGATACTATCGTCACAAGAAATTAGAACACAATTCACATGCAAATGTCTAGACAAGTATACTGAGTAAATGAAATAATTTCAGCAACAAAGGTAAAACTTTTTACTTCTTATATGTTAAGCTAAAGGAAAAAAGGATTCTCACCAGTAATAGACGCAAAACAACCCCACAGGTGCTGATAGAACCAGTTGTAAAATCCTCCAGTTCCTGATCCCAAAGGCCACGCCAGACAAAAGCATCAGACCAATGGCATAGCAGCAGTGTGAGAGTATGGTGAAAAGAGCCCGCTTGGCAGAGCCGCACCACTCTGTGCCTAAAACATGTTTGAGACACCATCAATCAAGAAAAAATATTGAATACATTTTAAGGTGCCCATTACGTTTTTTTAAGTCATTGATCAAAATTGATTGCTGGGTGTTCTATTTTCTAATCTTTTTTATTAGATAATCGACAACTTGTTTCCTTTAATTCCAGAAGGACTTTCATGCACACCTTTAGGCCTAATTCCCTTCACACTTTTTAAGAAATTAATTTTTGCACTCTCACATTACAGGAAGGGCCGTTCTATTTCTCCTGTCAATTAATTCTTCAAATCAAACTTTTTAGAGAGGACACTTCAAAATATGCTTCCCACTCATCGTATTCTTCACTATTCATTTCAAAACATATGACATTCACATATCTGCATTTAGCAGACCTTTTTATTGTGACAATATGAAATTCAAAGCCTAACTCAAGTAGTTCACAATAGAGGTTGATCAACCAAACATAGAAGGGAAATAATCTAAATACAGGGAAAAACATTTTTTTTTATTATTTTAAAAAGGTGCTCCTGGTGACTGGTGATTTTGTCCCAAGTGTTTATTATAAAATTACCCTCTGAATGACATAGTATCATGTTAATGACTATATTTGCACCATTACTATAATAGCAATTTTATGCAATTCTTAAAAATGCAATTTGTTGGATTAATGCTCAATCGCTGGTCTTTTCATACACTATATTTATCTCCTTCACAACCATTTTGAAGAGGTAAGAGAAAGAGTTTGAGATAGTCTGATGGTGACAGTGTCAAACTCACTTTGGAACAATGGCAAGGTTTATGAATACAGAATGGAAAGAGAATGGAAAGAAGACAGAATTACCCAGAACGAACGTGTTGATGGCGATCCCTGAAATTGTGGCACCAACCATAAATCGAAGAACTATATAGACGTAGATATTTGGGGAAAAGGCAACTCCTACCCCAAACACAAACTGCAGGAACAGTGAAAGCAGCGTAACAAACCGCCGGCCGTACCTAAAGAAAGAGAGATTAGGAACCACAGAGAGTTATCACTTGGGCAGCACAAAAGAGTTTACAATCAAGTACACATATTTGTGTGATCAGCTCCAAAATAATAATTTCAGTTCATCATGTTTCTGATGTTGATTGAGGATTGTAGTCTACACGTACTTGTCTGCCATTGGCCCAAACAAAAGGGCTCCAATAAGAAGACCAGCCATGTAGATGGACTGAGATGCCTCATTATAAATCTTATTTTCACACACCAGGTCAAACTATGATAAGAAAAGAAAGCATGATAACAAACGACAGCAAGCATGTGATGGAAACATGTATGACAACAGGCAATACAGTGCAATTGGCATAAAATAAATAAATAAAATATGTCCAGATGTATTATTTGTATTCTGTTACAACTCTTTCTTGTTACATCTCTGTGAAAAAGAAAAGACAGATAAATGAGACAGATATAATGTCAGTGTTTTCAGCAAAAATAAATGGCACATTATGCTGCAGCCACTTATTGCTATTCTGCCACACATACTTATTTAAACTATTTTGTTGTTATGCCAAGATAATAAGCTCTCCTTTGACGATGAGTTTTGCCATCTTTTCTCATAACATGTTCATGACTTTTCTCAAGAATGAGAATAAAAATGAGATTTCAATTGTCGTAAAGATTATTATTATGTAACTATTCAATTAAACAACTAAACATTTTTTTTTGTTTGGGTCAATAATATAACATTAATTTTTAGTTAACCTAACAAACACATTTGAGTGTTAAATAATTACTGTCACTTTACTGTTAATTAATTACTATTTAAAAATAAAAGTAATTTATGCTCAAAGATAAGTAGCCTCATACATTTAATTCACTCAAGTGCAGTATAATACAATACAATACAATATTAAGTATAATACAAAAGAGTCGTAGAATAATTCAAGGTATAGCTTTTAACTAAACTTTTGGGTTTAATAAAAAGTTAAAATATTAGGATTCAATCTTTACACAGATAAACACTCGTTTCAAAATATGCGATAGATTTATATAAATGTTTACCTATAGTAATAATACATTACTTTATTTACAGAAATATTATTAAATTGTTGATGTCATTCACTGACATTCCAAAATGTAGGATATTTTAGGCTTTATGCTATATGCTCTTCAAAACTTGACACAGAATTACATACATGCATTACATGATTGCATTTATTAACATATCATTTACATTACTACATAAACTATAAATGATATTTAGCTTACGCAAAAACACTATTTTACACATCACTTAATTTTTAAACGTTTAAAAACTAAATCAGATACGGAGCATGTCGAAATAGACGTCACAATAATTACCTCCGTTATGAGAGTGCTGCTGCGTTCTGGCGCTTGATAAACCCATCCGTCAATACAAGAGGTCGTGGAGTTCAACCCATACTCCTCGATATCCTCCAGGTCCAGGCTGACCGGTGCAAACATCGAGCAGCTCTCGGGCTGACCGGTGCTGTCCCGTGGAATCGTGAGGTTCAGCTGCTGCTCCTCGCTCAGGTTAGGAGCGCGCTCCAGGATCCAGCTGCTGTTGCACAGGTGAGGGAAGCTGATGGCCGTGAACACCTGGCTGAACATGTGGAAGGCGGTGAAGAAGTTCGGAAGACATACGGCCAGCAGCAAGCGTTTCTGAAAAGGCCCGAACTCTCCGACGGTCTCGAGGATGTGCGCGAAGTCCAGCATGTTCCCTGTCTGGAGACCATCAGCGGCCGCGCGCGTTTAAATCACCGCGTAATTAATTTAAACCTGTCACTGCTGCAGCAGATGCGCACTCGCTTGTCACCACGAACACACTTCTTTCTTTCTACTAAAAAGTAAGGATGGTGTATTTAAAAGCAGCATTGACTCATGGGTGTACCTTGCTTAGGAAAGCCCAAACACTTGTTGCAGTGGTGAAGAGTCTGAGCAGTGGTGTGTGTTTGTTTGTGTTTATACCTGTGTGTGCGTGTGTGTGTGTGTGTGCGCAAGGGACTTTGGATCTTGAGGTTAATGCTGTTAGACACTGAGGCCTTTTTGTTGCCAGCAAAGGCGGTCTTTAAATGCGTGGTAATGTGTAAACAGTTGTGATATGATTCTTGGGTCTGACGCAGCATTTAGACAATGTGTATCTCTAACAATATTCCCCACAAGGAACAACCAGCTCTTAGTTGGAAATGGGTTCAGTGTTAATAATAAAATTTAAAGGTGAAGTATGTACATAAAATAGCCTTGACATGTTCAGAGGGATCATTTTCATTTGAAAAATTAAAGTGCCCCTGTATTGTGATTTTGAAAAGTTCCATGTTTGATCTTGAAGGTTTCCAACAAAAGGTGGACACACATGCTAGGTTTAAAAAAAAGAAGCTGTTTTGTTATTATCAGCAGGGTCTGAGTAACACACATTTTCAGCCACATTTTCCAAACACCAGTCCACCCCACGGTCAAAATTTGTATTTCACAAACATAAGAATGCAAATTATCCTTATACCTTATTGTAATCGCCAAACTAGGTAGCTTTTGTCTCACTGCTTTTCATCTTACATGTCTTTGGCATTTTTGTGGTAATAATTATCCAGTGCTCCTGAAGCTCATTCTCTAGTTCCATTGTGCAACTCATTCACATTTGATTAAATTAGCTAATTATTTTATTTATTAATTATTAGCGTTTTTACCAATATTTTAGGTACACCTAATGGAACAAATGCACCTAATGGAGACGCAAAGACACAGATGCAATGTATTTTGGTTAAATTAATATTATTATTTTATGAAAAATTGATGCAGCACTCTCTTTCCCATAGTTTAACAAATATACACACATTTACAATGCTACGCTATAAAAATGTTATTGTTGCTTTTGTAATGACCACCACTGAGAATAAATGGTATATTTTGACATATGCATACTGTTGGAGACGGATGCACATGTAGTAATACAGAATTTTTTTTTTTGTATAAAATTTTAACTGTTAACAAGTAACATTTCTAATCCTCAATGAGGAGCCATTACACATTGATGTTACATTGAAATCTATAATAGCAGCTCAGTTAGTCTATTCTAAAATCAGCCTCTTATGAAACAATTGAATACACTCTGTCAACCACGTAATAAATTCTGCTTTAATTACTTGAAAAGAAGACAACCTGATTAATAGCATATTAGATAAATCTGTTATGTGCAAACACAAGCATTCAAATAACTGGATATTGTAAGGGCCGAAAGCCCTTACAGTGCCTGAGTGATAAACGTACAGTATACGCTGTTGAAACAACAAAGCGGTTCAATGGACGGTGAATAATTGTTAGTTGTACTGATGTAAATAACTTACTATATTTATTGCTCTCTTGCTGTTAGTCTGTTTACAGGTGCTGTCTGGTGATCTGCTCTTTAATGGATCTTCAATGTCAGATAAGAGGAGGGGGAGGGGCTGTATGATGGGGAGGTGATTAGCACCAGACAAACTCAGCCTGACTCTTTTGTGATGTCTCATGCACCCCAGTATCAAACTCACAGATGGAGCCCTCGGTGAAAAAGTTCATGACTTCATGTATGCGTGGGATTTTCTTCTTCCCAGGTACTCCGTTCCCTCCGCCACACAAAACACAAAAAATTGAAATGATTTCCTTGTTTTTTGATCGGAATTACATAGTTAAGGTATATCTTACACCAAATGCACCCTTCACTACATAAAATTTTCCCAAACTTTTAGTTTCATTTTTAAGAAATGGTCAGGTGATTAGAAGCGATGACAGACCCTCATTTGTGATTTAGAAGGGTAATGTGTTGCATACCTGGAGAATGCACAGAATTAACCAGAGAAGTGTTTTAACCCCTGAAAGCTGATGCCTTCGTTACTTTTTACTGGTTGGAGTGATTCTACACCAAATCCTACATATAACATGGCAAAGTTCACCAGGCATAGTGTCAACAAACCGATATCACAATGCTTCATCCATAGACATTATAATGCTTGAGTAATTAAATTTTTTGACTAGTAAAAACCCAAATAACAAAGAAGAGCGTTCAGTCTTTCATGATGATAATACTACGTGTGCAATAAATCAACATGCTGTATTAAAATAACTTCTGTGTGACTATTATGGAAATTTTTTACAATTTGCACTGTCAAAGACAAGTAACTGTTTGCGTACACCAGTAACGGGATCCATGGTGAATCAAGAGTTTATTTATAAGAAAATTTTTTTGATCCGAGATTTTTTTCCTTTATAGGTTTTCTGGAAAAAAATTTAACTTTTTCAAGATCCTTTACACTTTGTAGACACAAAGGACATAGGACGTTTTCAAATATTTTCTTAACTTGAATAACATTTAACACAACATCTCGCTCATTATTTCCTATTACATCAAATTGGACCAACGTCTATGAAATTTTTTTTTGTGAAGTAATTTAAAATAATGATATGCACCAAAATACAATGAAAACAAATACAAATGAAATGACACAAGATTACTAAAAAACTATTTTTATATTTGCATTATTTACCTAAATAGTACTTTATGACCCCGGTGTACACCAATCAATAGAGAACAACTTAAGAATCTTTTAAATATTTTTTAATCATTTAAAAACATATTTTAAAATCCAACACAAGCAAAAACAAGTTTAAAGAATGACAGGAAAGTGGATAATCAAACTAAAGAATCCAAAGAACTACATAATTTTTATTGCCAGGTAAACCGGTTCAAGGCAGTCTGTCGCTTTAGTGCAACAGGGCTCCGTGTTTGGCTTAAGAGCGAGCCAAGACATTACATCAATATGTTAAAATATTATTTCCTATTGATGAAATAAGCAACAAAGCTAAGAAAACATCATCCATACAGCAGATGTTCTAAATTCAGTAATGCAATGCCTTTCGATGCACTCATGAACTTTTCCTAAAGTGACTCAAACAAAACTTCCCAATAAAACTGGAAAAATAAAGTAGGGAAAGAGTTTTAAATTATTTAATAATTAGTTTGATATATGTGTGAAATACCAAAAGGCCATAACAAAATGACAGATAAACACTGCTTCAAGCATCGTAAGAGTTTTCAAGGCTGTTCTTGCACACAGGCAGCAGCGTAAAGATTACAAATGAATTCAACTTAAAATTCTTCAGCCATTCAGTAAAACCATACTGGAATCCTGCAGCGGCGAAGGCAAAAAGGCAAAGCAACAAAACTCACCATTTCCCCCTGACACCTTCTCCCATCACCTCATTACAAAGAACGCAAAGGCCTTGAATGAAACATCCCAAACGTTTCATTTCAGGGTGAGCGAAGAACACCAGGCTGAATGAATAACATCCTAGCTGGTTCTATTCGAGAATGTAGCTTAAAGAAAACCTGCAGAAGCTCCAGCATCACATTCCTTGATTTGGAACATTGGGGGAACGTGAATTTGTTTTTTTAAGAAATATTAAAATAGCTTTATTGTTACATCTGATTTGGATAATCATATCCTTAAATGAATCAATCGTAAACTTTATTTAAATGATTTCCTAAAAACTCAATCTTATTCGCGTGCAACGCCGCTGGTGATCCTATGGGCAGGCGCAGTGGGACCCTCTCTTTGGCAGAAGTGGTTTGTTTAGGGCAAACTAAAAGAGGGAAATACATTACGGTCATTCTGTTGCTAGTGTTGCTTTCTTTTCACATTTATAGGTCGAGTCCTGGTCCCACATGGAGCGAAAGTTTAGCTAATGCTGAGCTGGGCGAATCCCAAGAGTTTACCATCATCTGGAATCTCAGAGCACTCAACCCCAGAAGCCTGTAAAATAGGGTACACATCACCCAAGATGCATTTCTACAAACTTGCATTGCTCACTCACAGAACAGCTCACATTCTCGTTTTCTCACTCACCCGCTTATTTATTTCTCTCTGTCACTCTTTCACCCACTACCTAGATCGATGAATCACTTGAGATATTGTATCAAAATCCATGATCTTTATTAGATTTCTGTCTCACTTATCTTGATGTAGAACAGTGGTGCGATATCAGCGTCTTTTCAGACCTCATAGGGCAAATTTGTCAAACTCTCAAATGTCAAATATGGCCTGCCACATCCATTTTTAAATGACTTGCAAGAGCTTCAAATCTCTAAAAAAAAAGTTCAAAAGTGTGCTTTGATCAAAAAGAACATTTCCCACATTGCATTTTCGAATCTGATACGTGTAAAGTGATGGCTCATCACTATTATACGCCAGCATTTCCATATTAAAGCTAACGGGTCAAATTGTGAAATAATGGTCCAAAATATCCAGGAAGACAATATTGATGCAGATGGAAAAGTGTTGGGAAGATGGGAAGGCGAATATTAGTTTGTGCTTCAATGTCTTCAGTGTTATGAGGCGGTGACTGCTGTCAAGGTTTCACAAGCTAACAAATTAAAAGCATTGATGCTATAACAAAGAAAACTACAACTAACGATTATTTTGATAATCGTTTTTAATATTTGGCCAATTATTTTTTTGATTAATCCAATAAAACTAAATGCATTTTTTATGTTTTACTTATAACTATATAAAACCATAAATCAGTGTCCTATTTATGTATAGAAGTAAACTTTTAAAAAGGCAAAACTCACAAATAGAGTTGAATGATATTTAATAATTAAATTTTAAACCTTAAATGAAATACAAAGTTTGTTCTAGAACTGTAAAATGTCTCAAAATATAAATAAATTATTAAATAAATAAAGAACAAAACACTTGTTAAACAATCAATTCTGAAAACAGATTTGGTAGTTGACAAGTTAACTTTGACTAGAAATAAAACCTCTAGAAAGAAAAAAGCTAATAGTCTTTATTAAAATAAAAGGAAATAATAATTTTCACTGGTGTACAAATAAACTCTTACTTGCATTCACTGAAAACCACAACAATTACTTAATACATTATTCTACTGTTATTCGCAGCGTTTTATTTAAGCTGATTTAAAGTAGCACCAATTAACTAATCACTATTTCTCATGAGGTGATTGCGCAGAGTAATGCCAGCGAGTTGCAAGTGAACGAGCGAAGTGAATGGGGTACTTGCACCACTACTTCTGCTTTCTGTCTAGAACATTGTAGGTTATTCCGTTTATAGCAAAGTCAATGGCTTTGTTTCAAAGTCGCTCTCAATTTCCAAAAATTGGTGCAACAGCTCTTTGCTATCTGTGCAACATAGAAAACGAGCAACAAATCGGTTTGACCAGAAATAATCCTTTTTAGAAATCGCAAAAATTTATTGCTGTCAATGCACAAGCATTGAGGAGACCGCATGAGTGCTTGTAAAGAGCCAACCCCAAAAACATTTCTACAATCTCTGAAGAAGGATTATTTCTGCTCAAACAGCTTTGTAGCTCGTTGGCTATGTTACACAGATCACAACGAGCTCCCAAATGTTAATTTCAGCGCTTATACCTCGTGATATTAGCATTAGTTTTTGCTTACTCTGCTTATGTTTCAGTATCCAAAAATACCAACGTGTTTCTGTTTAAGGTGCTCGTGCATCACCGTTGTGCTTCCAAACCATGAAAGCTCGGCCCATCATTGCATGCAGCTCATACTTTTCTAAAGAGCGTTTAATGAGAAATTATTCCACACTTTTAAGAAGATTTTAAGAGCACTCTTTTTCCTGAAGACGACGCTTCCTCCATTGCACCGGCGTCTGTGTATCTATGTTTGATCTGTGGGCTGTGGTGTCTACCTCCGTGACATCAAGGGATCAGGCTAACTAATCGATAACAGCATTAGTTGGCAACGAATTTCATTATCAATTATATGGATTAGCTTTTGCAGCCCTACTTGAATGAGTACACAACTCCAGAGTAATTTAACATTAAGGACTAATATGGCTATTTTATAATCAAATCAATTACATTTATAAGTTACATCTGGCCTTTGAGGACAGAGATTATGCTCATGTGGCCCTTGGTAAAGTTGAGACACCTTCTCTGGAGACTTTTTTTTAATCTAACTATAAGCAAAAACATCAAGCTAATTTTCTAGGGTGCTTGCCAATTTTAAGTGACTTTGATGTGATTGTTTCTTCTCATGAATTTACAGACAGAAACACTCTGCAAGAGATGACTTTTAAAGTCTTTTTTAAAAGTTGTAATGTTTTCCAAGTAGATTTTATCTGAAGTAAAGTACTTATCCTACTTTTAAAACCATTTTCTTTACATGTGTAAATAGTGCATGTCTGTCTGTGATCTAGTTTGCTCATGTCCAAAGTGACTAGAAAATATGAGTCACAAAAAGTATAAAAAGCTTTGATGAGTTAAAAACTAAACAAAATCATGGAATAGATTCACAGAATTGATGTACAGTCATCAAAGGGAAGAAAGATTGATGCATTCACATGTATTGTAGGAATAGGATTAGGTCAAACAAGACAGCTTTGTTACCATTGTTCACGCCAGATACGATGCCGTTTTTTTTTCTCATAATGTCACTTCCTATGTGAAGTCAAAGATTTAGTCCCATGTAAACTTGGGGTTCTGCGAAACCGGTTTATAGGTTGCCATGTAAATGCAAAAAACTTTATTGAGTAATCAGCTTATTGAGCATAACCAGTTTTTTGAAGTTTATATAATCACAATCAATGCCAACAAGGAAATTTCTGGCTGCAATAGCATTTGGCATCAAAGGCATCTTCAAAAATTGTATGGATGGCAGTCTAAGCTTATAACCCGTCCCTCTCCTGGCTGCTGGTGGAAAGTCTCAGCTATCCAACTACATTTAAAACATAGAGCTAAGCTCTCTCAAACAAACTAATGGCTCATTCCACCAGTCAACCTTGCACTCACCCAGACCTTAAACTTCTAGTTCACGCGCTCATTCAGTTTTCCTTACCAGCTTAAAAGTGAGGTTCTTATTAGAATGAGGCTCTTCCACGATTTTCTGTAAATTTGCAGCCACTGAAACAAAAACAAACTGTGAATTACAATTAAATCTTAAAAGCACTGTCATTAAAGCTAGTGGGACTACTTGCACTACCCAACAAACTTAGAAAATGTAATCAGAATAGGGTTAAAACAATTCCTCAAGTAACTCGATAACAAAAAAATTAGCCAAAATTCTCTTCCTCAAAGCCTTTATAAATCCCTTTTAAAGTTCATGTCATTTTAAGCAATGAATTCGGCTTTACTCCAACAAGGCACTTAAGCTTACAGCATCCATGAAGTGGAAGGAGATGGTGGCACTTTGATTCGAGGGTGCGAGTCCTGAATAGTCCAGGTTGCGTGATGGAGTTGGTTTTTCATTTTTAAGAGGTCTGTCTTATCTTCTCTTTCATATTTAATATTACTCTTTTATAAAACAACAATGTGTTTTATCAGATTACTTGGTCAATCTATTCATTTTCAGTAGAATACACAATTACTAAAATATTCGATAGCTACAGCACAAAAAAACAAAACTTTTATTTAACTTATTTTATAAATTGATGAATGTATTTTAATGTAAATCAGAAGGCTCAAAAAATGAAATGACAGTGTTGATTTAAGTAATCACTAATGTTATTAAAATTAACATAATATATACAATACATGTTTTGTAGATTAGTGTGAATAATTTTTTAATGCAAATGTATTTTTCCCCAAACACCCTCACCCTGAGAGTGGCTTGATGTGTGGCTCTGGACATTTGAACCTTGTGGCACAACAACAGGCTGCAAGATCTGAGAGTTGAAAAAAACTGGAACCTGTCCAGTTTTTCCCCATATCATCAAAAAAAAAATGAAAAGAGCTGACATGAGGGTGTAAGTGATGAATGTAAATATAACCATATGTATTAGTTTTCAACATTGATAAGTTCTAATCCACTCAGTTTCAGTCACCGGTGTTCCAGACACAGAAAATCTGATTTATTCAAACTGAAATAAGTAGACAACGTAATCCCTAATGGCTTCATTTAACATTTAATTATTTAACTGTGTAACTCATGTACAACAAGTGATATAACTTTTATTAATTAATCAAATTTTTTTTAGATGGCCATGCCATTATTTTACACGACATTACACGTCAAGTTTTTTTTTCTATTGGTATGGATTAATGCCAGCAGATCTCCAGGCTGAAGTTTGTGGACGTTTGAGCGTGAAAAGTTTGTGTTTGATTGGTGTCAAATGCACATTTGTCTGCCAATCACTGGTGTTACACTACAACATATGAGTGCCAGGAATTGAGCGCATCCCAAGTGGCATTTACAGGAAAATACCAATATGGGACAAATAGATAAAATATGGTACTTTCACAGCCAAAACAGGATGCTCAACAGTTATAATACTAGTTTTTAAATAGTCTCAATCTAAAACAATTTTGTCGCTGCTTTTAAAAAGAAACAGTAAAGCTACTAGCATTCGGCAAAACAAATTAATTTCCAGTAAACCACTCTCATTCTGTGCATGTGGCAAACAAAACAGCTCCAGTTCAGTTTTAACGCTCCCAATAAAACGCTTGTATCTCACTTACGTAGCTCAACTCCAGCATCCCATTTGAATAATATAGCATCCCATTTGAATATAACCGGGTTGCAAGTACAAATACAAAATTAATGAATTCATTCACAAAAAATGTTTGTAGTCAATGCATTCATTTGTATATATTTTACTTAAATACATTTCTTTTTCTACATTTATATTGTTTTGAAATATATTTTATTGATGCAGCCATGGACAGCTTAAGTCATTGCAACAAATAGAGGTAACATCTAGTGCTTATCAAATATACCAATAACTTCTTTATTAAAAAGAATTAAACAACTTTTTGATTTGAATGAGATGAAATATGTAGGTTAAGGGTTAACAAACGTAATCAAAGGTCATCGATATACACTTATATTAGAAAATCTTACCTATTACTAAATCCCTCCCATCCACCAAGCCGGCTGATACCAGTTCCTGAGAAACTCCATCTGCAGTATCTAGAACAAGACATTTTTAAGGTTTAAAGCTCTTCAAAGGAACTTGCTTAGGTCAACAGTCCTAGATTTTGGCTAATTACAAGCTTTGAATATTTGACCTGACATTGCAGTATATCTTCAAGATAGACTCTGACAACTTAATGGCTGATGAGGAGCCTTGCACAGCACACATCATGCTAACAAACTGCAGAATGAGGACAAGTTTGAGCAGATATTATTTAGGGAAAACTTCACAACGTGGCACTGAGAGAAGGCAGATGCAGTCTTTGACATCTGATGGAGTAGAAGAATTTGGTTCTTCTTTCAGCTGGAGGGCAGGAAACACAGATAAACAGGAACTGACTTTTTAATGTTTTGCTAAAAGAAAACACGTTCCACTAAAGAATCTTCCAAGTGTGTAGTCAATCAGACTGAGCGAGATGCACAACGCACTTTACCAATGTGACAACTGTCAAGAGCAATCTTCAATGCCTTTTCAGAAGAGTTGAAAAAGAGAATCAGACAACTGAAAAAAGCTAGATCTTTTTAGTCTTTGAACAAAACCATAGATAATTAGAATGCATATAAATTATATACAAAAACCTAATCCTATCCTGGTTTTAAATGAAATTTTTCCTGCTACTAAATTGTAGAAATTGTATAATAGCACAATTGAGCGGTCATTTATGATTGTATAGTTTAATAGTTTAGTGGATAACTGCCACACGAGGTTACATAATCAGCGTTAGCTCCGGACCATTTAAAGGCCTAGACTCCAAACATTGGAATGTGTCTGAAAGGAGCCGTTTTTGACAACTTTAAAGGGATAATTTACAACAGCGGACCCCAAACTTTTTTGTGCCACTGATCGGTTTATTGTCAGAAAATATTTTCAGGGACCGCCCTTTGAGATATGGCGGATAAATACACAAAATAATATAATACAACCTCCATGAAAAGAGTGGTATTTTCTAAACATAATAATAAACGTGAATCAACTCTACCTGTTTGCTACTACAGCTTCCTCTCAACATCGCGACAACATGTGGCGAAGCCGTTTTGAGGGCTTTATTGCCTCATTCGAGAGCTGGTTGCTGAATATTATGCAGAGTGGGCTCGGTGCATGGGAATCTTCTGTCGAGATAAATCCGTATTTTAAGTAGGACCCTTGATATTGTCTGTTAAATGCAGCTTTCTTTATCTTGGAAGTTGTTGGCTCTTCCTCTGTCTACTCGCTGGGCCCTTTCACCTTCGCAAGGAAACTTTCCAAAAACATTAGTTTGTTTTACTAATTTTGCTAGCTCCTGGGATTAATTTCAGCTGTAACCCATCACGTGAACGGAAAGAACACCTGGACCTGTATCAAGAGTGACATAAACGCATGTTACTAAGATAATTGGGTAATTTTTTTTAAAAATAAACCATCGTTCAGATTTCGAAATAAAGAAAACGGAAGTAGTGCAAGTTATTTTTAATCTTTCTCTGTGGCCCGGCACCAAATGACTCACAGATCGGTACTGGCCCTGGGGTTAGGGACCACTGTTTTACAATACCCTTATCAAACTTAAATGTGTTGCAGCCTTTTTAAAGTGTGTGAACTAGACTCTAAGATAGAGATTTCTAGGATACAATCGTGTAGGTCTACAAACACTGATTTCAGAGCAAGTCAATGCATGGAATCAGTGATCTTGAAAGTACAAAATATGAAAGATTGAGCTAGATTGAGATAGTTACTGATATTGGACCATGCAGCATCATTTGATACCATCACCCTTGCTTCGCTCTTGAGGCATCTAGAGCATGAAGTTTTCCTGGGTGGGCACTTAAGTGGTTCAAGTTGTATTTTGATAGAAAACTTAATTTTGTCCAAAGGTATGGCTGCATATCCTCAGCTGTCCCTGGGAACTATGGAGTATAGCAGGGCTATATTTTAGGCCCAATTTTATTTGCTTTTTACATATGGCCTATTACTGGCGTTCTGAAAAATGTAATGGCTCCCATCTACTGTAAGTTCAATTTTAAGTCTGCTGAGTCTGTTAGTGAACTCATGCTGGTATTCTTCTCAATATGAACAGCAACAATGGGGTAATGAGCTTTTGTCATTTAAACTTAAAACTGTAGTCTGGAAAATGTGCGTTCTTTTTGTAAACATTTTTTATATATTGTGAGTTTTTGTTAAGTGCACTTTATTACTTTGATGGTAATGTTGAGGAGCGCTCAAAAATATTTTACATGAACATTTTTATGTCTGAGCTTATTACTTGAGTTGATTATTACTTGTTTGATTATTATTAAATTACTACCTTGCTTTAAGTGTTTCGAGACATCAAGTTATATTTATTTGTTGGTTATTTTTAAACTTGTTTTTATGCTGCTTAACTAACTTTATTCCAGCATGTTGGTGGGGCTCTCCTGCTGTGCTTTACACATAGATTTACTTTACTTTTTACTTAAAACTAACTTAAATGTTAAATTAATTAATGTACTTAGTCAAAAGCATCTTCAAATGACAGTTACATAAAATCAAATGCAATTATTTAGCATTTAAAATACCATGAAAAAATTAACTAAAAATAAGACAAATTAAAATGTTCATAAATTTCAAAAAATTCTAACCATTTTACCCAAGAACAATTTTTTTTTTGTAATCATCAAAGCTGGGTTTGAACTTTCAATAAAGCATAAGGACCACATTATAATACATTGTTCAGAGACTGGTTACAATAAAAGCAACCTTTTAAAAATAACAATAAAATGAAAAAGGGTAAAAAAAAAAAAGTTTTTGTTTTGTTTGGTTTCTTTGTTCTTGGTGGAAAATCCTAAAACGTAATTTTATACTACAACAAGACTGTCTGGATGGTCACATTAAAAACAGAAGTTTTTGATTTGTGTGATTTATCAATGATTTACATGTCAAGTCACTGGGAAGAATGATTTTAAATATACATGAAGCAGGCATTGTGGGTTCTGCAGCGTGAATAATGATGTTGAAACCATCAGAACTTTACCAAAGTTTAAATATTTGAACTTTCACTGATTTTCACAGCCATGTTAACCAACCAGGGCCTTCCAATAGATGTCCCAGAGCGGAAAAAGCACAACAAAGGCACAGCACTAGTGGAAAAGCTGGTCATAGCAGACTTGGCCTGAGATTTTGAGAACTAAGATTTTCTAGCATTCAGCAAGGGACATTTCATGCATTTACCCTTTTTTTGTGTGATCACTGCTTGAGTTTTTACACACTTACCTCTTCCAGGCATGAACTCAAATCGGATATCATTCAGCTCCTTTTTCAAGTTTCTGCATAACAAGTAGACAAATAGCAACAGACTTCTGAATAAAAACAGCACTAACAAGTACAGTAGTCATCATCCACAAAACATAGAAAATACCTCACCTTAACCTTAACACTAGACTGATGGGGGATTGAGAGCCATGGCTTTCTGAAACTGGAGCCTTTGGGTAGAACAAAGACAGCGATGAATTTGATTTAAAAAATACTGTGAATGAGGAATTTGAGAAGATTTGATAGCATAAGCTCTACCGATGAAGGGTTTGCAGCTGCTGTGTTTTGGGCAGTGTGTTGAGTGCTTGCAGAACTCTGGGGGGCACCTTGAGGGAGTTCCGGCTGGAGGTGACTGCCATAGGACTGAAAAATCTACAAATTCACAAACAGAACAATTTTATATATCTTTATACAAAATATTTGCACTAAACAAACATGCAAATTAAATCAGATTAACTGACCATAAGTTTTGCTGAGATTCACTATGACCATCTCAAAATATTTTTTTCTTCAGTAGTTCAAGATGGAATTTACAGCTGCAGATTTCAACAACAAACTTGATTGACAGTCAGCTGGAGTATCAAATAATTTTATAGTCTATTATTTTAGGTTATTAGTACTTTTAACTATAGTTTTTATTCTTCCCTGCACAAAAAATCTTGCAATAAAAATGTTACAAAAATGTGCTGAAATCATCAAAAATGTAGATTCTGGTCATCACTTATGGTGCCTACACACCAAGCGTGAATGATCTGGGAAGAGCGGTTGATTTCTATGTAAAGTCTATGTAAAGACGCAATGAGGCACCCTGTGACATGGAGGGTCCGAGCCACGGGGTTTGGGGGATGTGAATGCTGCGAGGCGTTTGCCGAGAATGATGAGGTGCTGTGAACCAGACGGATCACTTAAGTAGAGAAAATTAAACGCCGATGAACTTTGTATGCGCAATCTGGTAAGTTATAAAAAAAATTTTTTATTAACTTACATATTCATATTCTGCTGCTGTTATGCAAGTTAATTTATTTATCAGAGGAAGTGTGCAAGAAGAAATCAAGAGGGTTGAGAGACACTTTTTGAAGGAGAGGAGAAACAAATAGGAGAGAAAGAATGGGTCAACAGCAGGCATGCTCCGGTCCGGTCATTCCGTTTCTCATAAGTGAAGGGAGCGGACATCTTCATGCGAGTGACATGTGGGAACACTGGGTTTGAAAGCTGTCAGATAGAAAAGATTGACACAAATACCTGTATAGATAGGTTGTCTCTTTTTAATTTAGTGTTTTTTGCCAAGAAACTTTTTATAGTTTTTTTTTATTGATTTTAACGTCCTTGTTTGACTAAATGTATCTTGTTTTATTAATTTTATCTCTGTTGTACAACCACTTTTGTTTTATTTTTTTACGTTCTCTATTCAAAACTTTGGGGAAGGCAGCATAAAAGGTGCTTTATGAAATAACGTTTGTTATTATTAGCCTTTCGTGCATTTAAACATCCATTAAGATGTTTTGAGCACCAAACAAAATCAGTGCATAATTAGAGCAGTGCTAGATTAAAGAAGTACATACCTCTGCATTCTCTGGGCCATCTTTTACTCTCGGTGACTGTGAGACACAGAAGGTCAAAGGTCAGTTTCAGGCATGAAATATAAAACTATCATTTGGGTTACTGTAGTTGTTTGTGATTTAAATGCACTGTTGAGCAGGAAGCAGTAAGTTAAGCTCCTGGTATATTTTATTAAGATTTCATTATTATCAACACAATACTTACCCTTATGCAAGTATTCTAGATACATCAACAGTATGCATTTCTTCAATAATTTATAAAAAACACTTGCTCCAAACAGACTTCAAACTTCACCATAGTTCACCATGTCAGTTTTAATTGCGGTTCCATGTTCTAAACAAAAAACAAACATGTCCAAAAAAACGGGTGTGGAGATGTGCATGTGCAAGTAAAGTTATATTATGAAGCAAGCACAAAGGAAAATGTTGTATGTAATTTTAAGCAGAAATATAAGGTTCCATTTAGGGTGTGTGTGTGCTCTCGTCTATTGAAAAAAGGACCTCATAGCTAAGAGCACACATTTTTCAGGTCCTCTCGGTCATTCATTAACCATTCTTAAAATCCTTTAGAACATGCTTTGATGATGTTATTTTTTTTTTTTGGTCAAGAGCAGACCTGGAGTGCAAGTGTGTTTAAGCAGGAAATACAGGGTGATTTCACACATGTTGTTCACACTCTTGCAGCCTGCTCTCTTGTCTAAACCAATGGCTGCAGAAAGTGCTGTGACTATCAGAGCAGATGAGAACCATACTAAAAACTATGCATGCATGTGTGTGTGCGTGCGTGCGTGTGTGTGTCACTGTCAAATAACTATATGCTGTGTGATTCAAAACCTAAAACTTCTCTGCTATGACAAATTAATGGATATTTCCATTAAAACTGAACTGATGAAAGAATTTTCAAAGAAACCAAGTAAGCTTCAAATAACTTTTCTTAAACAATAAGCGACCACTGTTCCAAAAACAAAAAAATGTGAAGTATATTGAAACTTCAACTCTAACCCAGAGTGTAAAGTATTGAATAACTTTTTAAGACGTACACCACTCAAATGTAAGCTTATTGTACTCCTTTGTGTTAAAATGCTTGAAACTAATTGAACAAAATGATCTTTCACATTAGTAGCATCAACTAAAGTGTTATGTAAAATTGCAATTGGGTAATATCGACAACCAAATCAAAGCAGCTGCAAAAGGCAAGATCTGTAAAGCTTGACTGTGTTGCACCATAGAGCGTGTTAGTGACTCAACCAGCAGAAGTTTCATTGTGAAGCTGTTAAACTCAATCTGGATGTTATCGGAGCTCAATGATTTGGTCAGTGCATCAAACCAAAATGAGTTACAAGTAAACAAGATACACATGCCCTCCAGGAAGCACACATCATCGCTCTCGTCATCCGTTTAGTCTTAACACCACCACAGTTTAAGCACTGAGATTACAGCATGCGGTGAAGATGTTTTGGTGAGTCATTTGGTTAATGATCTCATGTTCTCAAGTTTAGGAACAACTATGAATTAAATAATTGTTGAAAAAAGTTTCTTGGGCTAAACACAGCATTTAAAAGTAGATGTACAAATAAAACAATATAGAGATTAATGATCCGGTCCCACATTAGCTCTCCACATTAGTCTCTTATAAGCCACATGATCCTTTCCATTTGCCATTTGCACATTTGCTATTTAAACAGAAATAAGAAACGTTATCAGTTTCAACTCAAACACTGTGTGGTTAATGAAGTGATTTTGAAGATGTGAGTCACTCGACAAAGTGTCCTCATGTTAACATTGCATCGCTTCATCAAAAAAGGACATAAAAAAAGAAAAAGAAAAAAAAGTTCTTCTCTTCAACTAACTTTGAGCATATTATAACATCACAACCATATAACCCTGCAGCAGAGGACTGATTCAGAGTTAATCTTTTCTTCATGTTTATAACTTCAATAAAACTTTCTGTTTTAAGTCAAAACTTGAAAGATTCTTAATAAAAGTTACTTTAATAAAAATAAATAAAAATAATGCAAGAATAACTAAATACAATAACAGCAATACATAATAAAAATGTTTTTTTACACCAATAATGTATAAAAATGCTGAAATAAAAATAATAATTCAAATTTACTTTCTGCTTGTTAAAACACCCATGTTTATTCTATTCTCATTTTCAAATTGAGATTTCTTTAAAACTTGAAAGTACTATAGTACGGAGAACGACAATTATAAATGCTATATAAATAAAATGGAAGAAACGCATGAATAGTTAATGCCATTATAATAAATGAATAAAACAACATGATTAAAAATATGCGTAAAGCCATACAAGAAAAAATAAATGCTTATAAACAAATACTTTAAAATAATTAAATAAAATGATAATTGAAAAAAAGAAGCTTGGGCACATATATGAATAAATAGACATAATAAAGTATTTCTAAATTTTAACTAATGTGATCTTTCTATTCTACTTTTCCTCTGTTTTAATTTTTCATTCTCCGTACCCGAAGACCAGGCCAGGGCTTTAATGGATGAGTATTTCAAAAACCACAAAAATATGTCTCATTTATTAAAAGTTAGGTCATTGACAATGGTAGTTTGGGTGAAATGAGCCTTATAAAAAAATGATACTATGTGGTTTGGTGGGTTTAGAGAAGAGACCTCCAACAGAGTTTCTGGAAAGTCATAGCCCTGCTTAGCTTATCTTCAAACTTTACTGTAGCTTATTTTATGGTAATGGTTAGTGTGTGCAAGAGTGGTTGAAACAAAACTCTGCAGGGCTCAGGCCCTCCAAAGACAGCTTTTGAGATCCCTGAATTTACTTGACTTCATTCATCATTTAGAAAAGGCAAACAAACACTCACAGATATATTTACTTAAAACTGCAATCTCTTTCAAACCAGCTTTTAACCCCAATCCATATTTATGAACAGGATATCGAGACTAATTATTTTATATGACAATTGATTATTTCTTGGCCAGACATGTAGAGAAGGTGAGATGATCACCCTTTACTACACCCTGAGCTCAACTATAAAACCTTTATGATTATATAATCTATGATGGTGGATTGGGAGAACTTTATCTGATTGGTTCCACATTTATTTGATTCCATTTCCAATTAGTCGGTTTTGTGACCGAGTGTGCTTCCTTGTTAGGAAAGGGCATGTGTATCAAGGAAAGAAGTAAACCACCCTGGCCGGGGGGAGCTCTAGAGGCTGAGAGAAACGGACTTGACGTCTGGTTGACTTGGACTGCTGCTCCTTTAGCCACAAACACAAAACACAGAGCCCAGGGATGAGAGATTCCGCATCAACAAACTCAAACGGCAACCGGCACAGGCGTTCTCACTGATACGAGTGTGTCTCTGTGTGTGAGCGGGATACCCTTAAGGCAGCAACGGCAGCTTTGCCCTCCTCACTCTGCTCGTCCAACTCATCGTCACTCCATTCCCACTCTCCGTCTTCGGTTTTATGAAGTCTCCCACTGGAGCCAGGAACCCGCCGTACCTACATAAAAAAATGCCATGATTTCCCTTATCGAATATGGCTTGACAGTTCAGCTTAAAGGGTATATAGGGTTAAGAATGTGCCATCTTTCAGTCTTACACATTCTGAACATGTTTCTTACCTTTCTTGCTCGCTCTATAATCGTAGGAGCTCTATGTAGTAGTTTCTCCTGTAGAAATTCATTATTCTGCAAAAAACATAGCAGAAAGATGAATATTAGTTCCTCAAACTAGGAACAGTTTCACAATTCTTCAGGGCTGGAGAAGAAATTCAGGGATCTGAATGCTGGCTTGATTACATGCTGCAAAGTCTATCTATTCTGGAATGCTCAAGTCGGCTCTTTTTCTTGCACATCAACATTGTGTATTTTTAATGAGAAGAGTCCTGGACTAAATTCAAACAAGAATGTCTAAATCTCAAATGAGATAATGCAGCCATATTTATACTCAAATCTTAACTAAGTACTTTTACTTAGTTACACTTAATTGAGTACTAATTGGGTAACTTGTACTTTGAGTACTTTTTAAAAATGTGTACTTTTACTCAAGTACATTTTTTATTAAATATCTGCTTTTTTTTACTTAATTACATTGTAGTTACATCTTATCTGTATTCATGCATTAATTATTAAAATGAAGAGAGGCTAATTTTGCCAGCTACATTAACTATGGAAGATCTTCCCTGTCCACAGAATCAAAGTTTATTCACTCTCAGAAAATGCTAAAAAGCATACTTTATGAAACGAAACACATAGCAGTATGTGAGGACAGGAGAGCATTTGAATCATATCAGTGTTAAACTGTCAAACGTTGAACCGTCAATACTTTCCCAACCCCAATGATCCCAGAGTTAATTGCAAGAAAAAAAAATTGTTTGCTAGGTTATGTGATGTGTATGTCCCCATAAACAGACTGTGATCCTTTTTACTTAAACCTATGTTTCAAAAAAGCTACTATTGAGGAGAGAAATGCATGTTCTTCTAGTAGTTTCATGATCAGTGCTTTTTGCTTTGTATTGTTCAGATCTGAAGTATGTAGTAACTAACTACTTGAGTACATTTTTCACGAGAAAGAACACCTCCGGATCTTAAAGCATAAAAAAAAAATATTTTTTGTAAACCGTAAAAAAAAAAATCTGACCTTGGCTTTCTGGAAGAATTTATGCTTCAAGAGTTCAGATGATGTTGGCCTACAAAGCAAACAGTACAGAGATAAATGACTTGTCCTACAAGACAATCATAAAAAAAACATTAACAATACAATTAATTCTTTTCATTTAAAAAAATTACTTGATTATTACATGATTTCATGTAAAGCATCAGGTTTGTTCCTTTAAATATAACCTTTCATTTGAGGATGATAAATTGAATAAGATGTAAAATGTGTGAGTATGGACAAGAAAAATAATCCAGGAAACTGAAAGAAACAAGTAAGCTACTGCTCAAAAACATTGTACAGCACAGACAGAGGTGTCTAACAGGGACGCAGCGACATCAAGCTCATGTGCACATACTCATAATTATAGATCAATACCACAGACCAAAATGTTGTGTTGTGAAAGGATGGAATTTGAGTGCAGAGTATGGAAGCTGAACAGCTGCGAGAGAACTTAATATGAATAAGTCAATGGTATCGAAATGGAGGAAACAAAAAAAGTGACCAGTGACAAGTAAAAAAACAAACAAAGTTTGACAGAAAACAAAGCAAGGTGGCTGGTTGCATTGTATAATTAATTCATAACTATTTAATTATTTGAAGCCTGCCCGCTAGGTCTTTGATTTACCAAAAACAAAATCATAAAATAAATAAACATAAGTTACACAGAAATTACCACGTCAATCACTTTGTCCGCGAGATTGTGGCATGAACTGGCAGAGTGATCTGTGTAATTATAATGACGTTGATGATTTTGGTTGGTAAAAAATAAGTACATTCACCTATCTTGCAATACTTTGGCTTTAGACCGAATGAAAGAGGACAGCCACAAAACTCATCTGAAGTAGTGTTTAGAGCAGAGCAGATCGAAGGCAAATAGCAATAACCCTACTGTGAGGATGAGATGCAACTTTGCTTGACCCGAGATTCAGAAGGTATCACATGAAACCATCAAAGCTATAGGCTTAAGCGACACAAAAACTGGTTGCTGAAAAGGCTAGTCAGTCACCCGGCCCCACGCGACTGAGAGAATAGTCGATTGGTTGCCAATGCCGACTCAGCATCGCGATATCACCTATCAACCCAACCCTAAGTCTAATATGTTTTATTTAAAAAGCCTTGCGTTGCAGCACCTCTTCTCTGGATCTTTCTGCAAACACAAGGAGATCATCTTCCGCAAGGACTTCCCATATTTCTTCACCATCTCTTTATCAGCGATTCCAGTCTCGAGGGAAGGCGGATCGTTCTGCAGAGTCAACATCAGCACCTGCAAACACACAAACAACTGTGCAACATCCAACAGAGCAGGGAAGAAAAGCAGCGTGTTTCTGGATTCCTTAGAGCCTGCGTGAGGCATGTTTCCTTCTCGCACCTTCATTGGAGGGTATTTGTGGTAAGGCGCTGCTCCTGTCGCCAGTTCAATGGCTGTGATCCCAAAACTCCAGATGTCTGCTTTGAAGTCATAACCTTTGACCTGTGTATAGATACACTTGCATCAGCTACACACAATCAGTAAATGGTTTTGAATTATCTTCGGTATCTTACAAATTCTATTACATTATATATATATATATATATATATATATATATATATATATATATATATATATATATATATATATATATATATATATATATATTAGTCTGAAAAGTAAATGTAGCAACATAATAATCAGGGCTGAGTTTGTTGGAGAAGATTTTAATCCACCTTTACTTTTATCTAAAACAACAACAACAACACCTCTTTATATCTATTCCATTCTACCAGAGTTTTGGATTTCTAATTGTTTACTTTACAGGATACCCCAAAGCCCTTCCACCCAATATTCATGGAGTGATGGATTGACTTGAAGAACTTGGTTCAGCTCAATCGTCATAAAATTCAAAGACGGCCACTCTGTGGATACTTGCTGATGCCTGGCTCAAATAACAAAGTAGGGTCACTCAGTATCACTCTGTAGGATAGTGTGACTGCAGAGTTGTGATGGGTGTGCAAGGACAATCATTCAAATAAAAAGTAAGAACCTTGTTTATCAATGATTTGAGTCTGATACATTGAAATATCTAAAAAAAGAATTCTTATGAAAAAGAGAGTTGGGGTAAGAGAAAGAGATAGAGAGAGAAAGAAAGGAGGTAAAGAGAAAGAGAGAAAAAAAGAATGAGAGAGAAAAGAGAAAGAGTAAGAAAGCGATAGAGAGAAATACTCGGAAATACAGTTTTTAACCAATGTTAAAAAAGTGTGCAAATATTTGATGTGTATCAGGGGCCCAATATTTAATGTCACATTTTTGAATATTGATTATTTTCCACTCATAACTTGGGCATATATTTTGAATCGCACCTGGCTGTAATCCCCAAACATTACAGAAGAGATTACACAAGCAATTAGACCTAGACCAACCTTCATCATCATTCGATGCACCAGGTGAGTGTTAGATAGTAAAAAAAAAATTTGATTAAACTCATTTGTGGTTCATTGTAGTTGTACATTGTGAATTGTAACAATTCATTTTCCTTCTATGGGAAAACTTATTTTTCATACAATCTGGCTTGAAACTTGTAAGAACCGATAGCACCACTATCTCTCCATCTTTAATCAAAATATTTCCGATTGAAACAACACTTCAAAGATTCAAAACTGTTAAACAATCGCAAAAGTGGATTGTTTAACACTAAAAAGTTGTTTTAAAAACTGTAGGCCTCAATGAATACATCAAAAACACATAGCATAAAGATGACCCTTAAGGAAATCTTAGATAAATAATCAAATTACTATTCAATAAAAAATTTTTAAAAGTCTGTTAATGGTTCGCTCACCTGCTCCATCACCTCTGGAGCCATCCAGCAGGGGGTTCCAACAAAAGTCTTCCGAACCTTATTTCTGGTCATGTCACCACCAGTAGCTAAGAAGGCACTTACACCAAAATCTAAAGACAGGAAGTTAAAAGTCATTAAGATCTAGCCCAAGTCATATGCCAGACAGGTCGAGCATTTGATTAATTCCCAACAAAAAATTATGTATTCTCTAATTAATGCCTTCATGCTTTAAGAGATAGTATACTGTTAAACGAATATGCAGTATTATTAGCTACTGTAAGAAATCAATGCAACTACTACTGCTATGTTCTTAAAAACAGAGTCAGTTTTGTAGCTGTAAATATTAGAATATTATATTTTAATATCAAAACAGCAGAAAAAAGTTCACATTAAGACGTTCAGCAAATCACGATTTCCTTTTGCAAAGTTGACAATGCTTGGAACTCCAATTTAGGCTGCCTGATGTGTGTCCGACTCTAGCCCACAGGATGCAGGATCTGGATGACTGCAGATACTTTATATTTGTAAAGTGGGCCTATAAAGTTATAGGCCTTCTGGGTCTGAGGTGTTTATATAGATTTTCGTAAAGGACACAGGTCTAGTCCAATGAAATTGCTGGACATTACCTCTTTAACTCAAACTTTAGTAAACCACTGTATGTAGAGTATATATAATGTTTTCTGCACTATGCCCATTTCAAACAAACAGATAAACAAACAAACTGGTGATCATTTGTTCAAACAATGCTTATACCTGCGATTTGCACTGACCCATCATCCCCCAGAAGAATGTTTCCTGCTTTTAGATCCCTGCAGATTGAAAGGAAAACACAGTTAGTCTGTTTATTTTTGACCTATTTCTGCTCAGAGACAACAATCAAAATGACCAGTATTACTCATAATAAAAAATATAACCAAACAAAATCTAATATCCTCAATGTTTACACAAATAACAACTATTTACACAAGAACTAGAGAAAAACTTCCTTTACGTCTTGTTTCTAAATCAGTTTCTTAGAATAAAAGTCTACAAAAATGCACTCTACTTCAGGAGTTACAAAACTTTTCAACTACTACAACAACCACCAACTTTATGCCCAAAACTTTTCATAAAAATTTAATCTTAAAGTCTCTAAACTGAAATTCATAAGCAATGAGAAGGTAACGAAATCTATTTAATTAAAGAAATTATATGCTCAAATACTCCGTATCAAAACATAATTTAAATTTAGAATAATTCCTAACGTTGTGTCATCTAGAGCTTGTAATATAAAGTACTGTCCATGAGGGGGCAGCAAAGATTTGACAAAGAAAAGTTGTAATGCAACTTAAACAAACTTTTGACTAGCATGTTTCAGGTATCAAAATATTCACATTCTGTATTCTGTTATATATAAACCTCAGGAGAGCAAAACCTTGAGCCCCTGACCTCATACACAGACCAGCCAGTTGTATTCTGAGAGGCCCTGGTTGTTCCTTCCTGCTGGGCATATCTAAACACACTAACACATGTCGTCTCATGCTAATGCGGAGCTGTTCTGAAAGCCTAACAGATGTTTGCAGATGATTAGCACAGTTGGAAACTCTTTTCTGTATATGAGCAAGGTTGATAATCGCTGGCATAGCAGAGAGGACAGAACTTATCTGATTTGGAAAAGAAGACACAAAAACTATGGTACACAAAGTGAGCATGAAGAGTGTTCATTTTCATTCAAACTAAAATCCGACAGAACTAACTTAGATAAATAAAAAAAAAAAAATGAAAGTTAAAGTTTCACTGGATTATTATAATTAGTGCAGTAAATAACAAAAGGTTTGTCTTGATGAAAATGTTTGGAAATACTTTCATACACCCTCATAAATATGTGATTAGCAGAATATTACCATCTTTAGTGTTTACCCATGCTGGGACTATATATAAATAGTGTATATATGTAAATAAAGAATCTTCAATAATTTAAAAAGGACTTAATTCCATAGTCATTATTTATGGAATTTTATAGCATTCATATAGTTTCAAATACATATTTATGTACCAGTGTTGTTTTTGGCGGTTTTAGTCTTAGACTTTTTGCGATGAAATCTACTATTAGTTACATTTAGTCATTTAAAACATAATAGATTTAGTTTTGTTTTTAGTCGATAAAAATCAAAAATGTTTTAGGCTAGTTTCAGTCACCCCATTTTAAATGTAAATTAATATTTAGTTGATTAAAAAAAAGTGTCTTTTAATAAGTTACTTTAGCTTGTTAAATATAAAACAACTTATTTTTCTTTATTTCATGAATAAATGCTCAATTTATGTGAGATTGTTGACTAGATTTTAATTAATAAACACAATGTTATGTATTATCTAAGTTATTACATTAAATAAAATGTCATCACAATGGATTTTATTTTCCTTACTTTAAAAAAAGCATTCTTAATTTGGCATTTGTAGCCAAAACATTTTGTAAATAATATATGATTATGTCACACAGTTTTGTACAAATTTCTACAAATTAAAAATTGTATAGCAAGGGATCAAGAAAACAAATCAAATTTCACATGTTGTAACCCAACAATATACATTCCATGTCGTAAAAGCGTAAATGGACATAATACAAAGTAGCGGTTTCTTACCATAGCAACTGACCTGGAAATGTTCATTACTGTTACAGAGACCATAATTCCATGCATCAGATGTGGATTTAAACAAATATGTTTACTCCATGTATAATTTCGCGTAGCCAGAACATATGCAGATTGAGGCTGAGACATTTGGCTGTTTGTTTGATGTTCTTGATTGTACACCACCCAGTTTCCAGGCGGAACAAATATAAACGTGAATTCTGGATTCTTCGATCACATTTTGTATTTTGGTGTTCTGTCAATAAACGCTGAAAAATTATGACTGTATAAAACAATTTGTTTAGCTTTGTATTAAAAAAAAATATCCAAACTTAGCCAAGTATTAAAATGTGTTTATCCAAGGGTCCATACACTGTGCAATAGTTTGCCAATAGAGCATTTCCAAAACAAACATATTAATGTTAATCAAAACAGCTCCCTTAAATAAACAGACATTTACAACACTAATACTTAATTACACCCTAATTCTCCTGAAGGGCACACTTCTAATGAACATTCACAGAGCCGAGCCTCAACCTGAAAGCTAGAACTTGGAGATTAATTATTAATTATTAATTGTGGTTGATGATGGAGGATGAACTGATTTCAAAACTTGACCAAAAGACAATTGAAACCAATATTATAGTTAAAAAAAACAAACAAGTACGTAATGGTATGTAATCATTCAAATACACGGTAAGAATTTGACTCATAGGGTCACACCACATCCTTGAAAGATTCAATTAGACACTGAGGCTGAAGACTAGCTTGAATGTACTTGTTAAAATAGAGCAAAGCAGAAAAATTCTTCATTCTCCTCATCAGCCTGTGAACTTCAGCAGATGAGCGTAAAAATCATTTTCCATTCACTCTGTCCAACTCTATTATCTGGTTGACGGACTCTCAACGTAACTTAAGATTAATCTGTTTACGTAATCTAATATGTCTACAAATGCTAAATAACTCAAACTTAACTAATCATTACCGAACTGCACAGTGTAATGTCTGATTGGCATTTTCAGCAATTTTAAAAAGTTCAA
Organism: Danionella dracula; assembly: GCA_900490495.1. Taxonomy (NCBI): domain Eukaryota; kingdom Metazoa; phylum Chordata; class Actinopteri; order Cypriniformes; family Danionidae; genus Danionella; species Danionella dracula. The sequence continues at coordinate 4,313,953 of UELW01000888.1, forward strand.
TTTGCAAAACTGAAAAAAACTAGCTGATTGTTGACTAGCTGGCCCTGCCAATTCTCACCATTCTGCAGAGATCTTCGACAATCCTCCCTTCTCCTTCAGTTAAGAATCATGGAGTGATTCTGGATGAACAGCTGACCTCCAAAGTCCAATTCCCCAAAAAACAACTCGAAAAAAGATCTGGGGCCTCATGTATAAAACTTTGCGTAGATGTAATCCTTAAAGTGTGCATACGCACATAAGGCAGAATTTGCGTACACACAAAAGTTTTCAGATTCATAAAACCATACGTACGCCTGAACCTGCGCAAGGTTCGCTTTATAAATCAAAATGATCTGAATATTGTGTGCAGGTGCACGTGCGTGTTGTTTACCCCAATCTCCTCCCGAAATAACCATATTTGGAGGTTAAGACCGTCCATTTTTAATATGTATGATCTCCCTGCATATTAATACCACCAATAATTCGGTTAACAAAAGCAAATTCATTCTCAGATGGTGACTTTATTGCAACATGAGTGCAGTCAACAGCACCGATTACATTGGGAAAACCGGCGATTGCTGCAAATCGCATTTTGATGTTGGGCTGTTCAGCTTGCGTGTAAGGAAAACGGATGTATCAGGGATGCCATCCCCACTATGGCATCCCGTACATATGGCATGACACGGCTCAGGGATGACTGCGACATACCCGATCGGTCTGCCAACTCTCGATGGAAAGTACCAGTGGCCGAGTGGCCTAATGTGGTCAATACTTGCACAGGAACAAACAGCGCATGGTTTCTCCGCGAGGGTCTTTCCAATACTGGCCGTAATTCAGAACACAATTCCAAGAGGATGGCTCTTGGAAATTGAAATCGGCTCATGAGCCAATCATCATCATGAGCAAGGAAATCTTCACGGTCTCTGAAAACACGCTCCCTCCGTAGAGCGTCATTAACAAGGTCTTCTAACAGCGCTAGCATCCATTGTGATAAGTTATATACGCACATACCTTTTTATAGCCCATTCATTAAAACAAATTAGTAAATTCAAAGTATTTGCACCTGGTTAAGAATACTAATAATGATAATTCAGGTTGATACAATTTGATTTATTGGGTGATGTAATAGGATAATTTAGAAGTTTTTCATTTTAAATAGCTATTGCTATTTAGGACAGTTGGTGTCGCCAAAACACATACTCTTCTAAAAGAGTGCGTACGCACGGTCAAGAGCATCCGTACGGTGCGCACTTATTTACGCCAAGTTTATTTTTTATAAATCCAGATATGTGCGTGGAAAAATGCGTACGCATATTTCTATGCCCATTTTGTGCGTACGCAACGTTTATACATCAGGCCCCAGGCCCTTCTAAACAGAACACACAGCACAACTCCTGGTTGTTCTGGTGATCCAGAACTTTACAGCTCGTCAGATCTTTACAGATCCTAGACTAGCTCATGTTGCTCCCCTCTTCATCTCTCTTCACTGGCTCCCCATCGCATCACGTTTTAAGTTAAAATCACTGACGCTCCAGATCAGCCCCTGTCTACCTTTACAAGACTGTACAATCCTTGTTCTATCTGAAATCTCTCACCATGACTTTTTCATTCATTGTCTCGCTCAGTGACTTATGCCCCAGACCTGAAAACTCTTCTGAAAAATAATAACAATACTGCTTTGTTTTTCTTTAACTATACTAAGAGCACTTCTTGAGACATGCCGAGGAGATGTTAACTTCCTTACTTCCGTCCATGTGCCTCGACAAGCCTTCAAACATATTCTTCAAAAGGATGCAGTCTCCAAGTGAGAGACAGCTTAGACCTTTCCTCACACTAATGTTCTTTGTTCTGAGAGTCTGCTGGGGAAACCAAAACATGTTGTCATGGCTCCCACAGAGGATGACATCACTGCTTAGGCTTACATCGCAGGAAACCGCAAAGCTTTTGTTCGGACATTCCTTGGATTTCCAAGTACCATCTGGCTTTTACATGGTAATGTTTTAAAACGAAATCCCTAAATAATAGCCATAGATCCACCTGAATCCAAATATTCTGAAGCCATGTAGATATTTATATAACTTAGATTTGAACATTTATACACCAACTATAAAATCACAAAGAACAAAAACAGAGTTTTTCTTTTATAAAAAAAATATACATTTTCACTTACAATTTCACACTAAATTATTAAATGTTATTTAAAGTGCTTGATTACACTCAATACTTTTGGCCCTGAATATGAGCATTCATGTGTTGTTTTCCAAGACTCAAATCTAAGAGTTTATTATTCTTTAGCTTTGAAAAAAGGAATTATTTGGGTTTTTAAATTTTATGATGTTTCACAATTGCATCATTTTATACATGGTTTCTTTTAATGAATTCTAGTCTGTCAATGAAGAGAGTAGCATTATCAAAGTCACTAACCAATCTGAGAACAGAGGTATAAAAGTTTGCAAAGAGACCAATCACCTTGTTTGATGACCATGTATATTTTACAGACTGGTGTACATATCCTAAGGACACAGGACATCATTGTCAATGTTTTACCATTTATTTAAAGATGTTTGGCTAATCCATTGAGTCTGTGTTGTTTTTGCCGGTTGCTCTTGCTGGTTACAGTCAGGCAGTCCATTCTTGGTTGCTTCAAAAGGGGTGGTGCCAGGATGACGTATTTTTTATAATGTATGACTTTAGGACAAACTATTATGTTTAGTAGTCCGTTTTAAATCATGCATAATTTATAACAAATATTTTGACGCTCTAGACAATCACTGCAGCCTTTATAACCTTATAAAAAGTATTTATCCTAAACCTTAACTGATTGTGCTCCGCAAAATTAGACACATATCTCATGTTCCTCCCACTACCTCAGTCATGCCCTATTCTGGAGGTTTTCTTGTTGGCACACACAAAATAAACTCATTTCATTGTTTGTCCAACGAGGTTCTACTTTGGTTACAATCCCGGGTCAATCAGCGTGTATGTTCTTCATTGAGATGCATTAGCGCTTCATTTGATTGATTAGAGGACGTGGCTATAGCCATTGAGCCTTTTTGAGCTCCCAGAAAAAGAAAGTAGGATTACACAAACATGTACGAACCAGTCTTAATATGATTTGAGGAATATTTTTGATGAGGGAACAAAAACTATTTGATTGTTTCCCTATTTTTATTTAAAATGTTTTCACCCAACTAATTTGGAGGGATTGCATTCTATTTAAGCCAGTTGGATCTAGACTGCCATAAAGTGAGGAGGGCTCAAAACTGAGCTAAGATTGCTGTGAAAACAAAATTAGTTTGACTGCCGTATCTTAGCATTGTACAGTTTTTTTTCTCAATCAATATAAGCCTACTGCTTATAAACCAAATGAACTGATTCACAGCCAGTGAGTGGAGGATATTTATTAGGTCTGATACTTGCTCTTTAGTTAAACAAATAGATGCTATTTACATGGCAGCATATATGTGTCTACGTTGTAATAATGCAACCAGACCTGCAGCAGGAGAGGTTCAGTGGAATTTGCGTGGTTAGCAAGTGGGAAAATATGAGCAAATAATTACCTGAACATTACAAAAACTTGACATGACACTAGTAAATGTATTTATTATGACATTCATTTGTTCTGATTTATCCTTTAAGATAAACCCCTGAAAATTCAGGGAAGACAATTACTACATAAGATTACGTCAATAAACAAGTCACAAATATGAAGAGATAAAAAAATATATTCACAAATTAATATATTGAGATTTGTGAATTCATACATGTATTATTGCATAGAAGACAACCACAAATAAATCTTAGCAAAACAGTATGTGCTTTTAAAAACGGTTATTTGTAGAAAACATATCAATTCACAATTTACTTATTTGTAACAAAACTTTTTTATAGATCTTTTAAAATATATTTGTAGATGGTAAATTTGTTGATGTGGCTTTTGAAGCAATTATTCTCCCACCAAAATCAAATGGGTTAAAAAAATCCCCATGTCACACTGGTACACAGCAGAGTGCAAAAATACAAGGTCTCCTTCATTGAGATTCAGAGAGAAGCTTGCAAGTCATGGGTACTTAACCAGACTAAAAGACTGTGAATAATTTACACTGTCTGCTTTACCAGGTCCAATCATGAACAGAATGAACCAAAGAAACCGGAGGAAAGCAATTAACATAAAAAAAACACAAAAATGAACAGATGATTTAAGTTAGCCACAGATGAGTCATCACTGCAAAAACTATTGATGTCTGATGAAAAACATACCAGGAGATTCATCGGTCATAATTTCTTGGTCTGCCTCAATGGAGAAACTTGCGGTTTTATGAATTAATGATAAAATCTGTGGGGTATTAAAATCTAACTTTATTTTCCCTACAATTTCAGTTGGAAACTTTTATTGTTGATTCCATCAATTTTTTTATTGACTTCAAAAAACCCTAACTAATTTTAAAAGCACAATAAATAAGATTTTAAAAAGTACAAGGGTAGAAAGAGTACAAAGAGGTTGAACTCAATTAAAAGCGCTGCTATGTTTGTGAAAATGTACTAAAATCAAGTTTAGTTACCCCCCTGTAAAAATCTACACGTAAATGCAAAAAAAATAATAATAATAATAATAAAATAAAAATAATGAGTAATGAGTAACCCCCAACAAAGCTCAGTGTAATCTCGGCTGTCTCGACCAGCTTGAAAGGTTAGAAATGTTAATTAAGCTCATGCTCATGTTCAAGAAGAACAAGAAAATTGTGTACCTAAACATACATGTGCAGCTTTGATGACCAGATGACCAACTTCAATAGTTTAACATAACAAAAATCTACTCAAGTAAAACTACACGTGATGAAAAATACTTCAAAACATTGGATTGCACAAAATTACTCAATTACAGTAGCGTGAGTAAATGCAATTCCAAAAGAGAAAGACACACATTTGACCTAGCGATAGGCTCAAATGAAAAAAGTGTGCCCCTGCCATGTTGCCATGGTTTGTAGGCAGCCTAATACTCTGTGTGAAACAATGAAAGTTGGCTCTTTTGATCACGTGTTCAGAGTGCTGCTGGGACATAAAAGAGTAGGAAGAACAAAAAGAAAAAGAAGAACTAAAGAAGAAATAATGGAAGAAGAATGATGCAGAAAAGTAATCTCTGTCATTAGAGGAGCTGCTGGAGCTGTTTGAGTTGTTGAAGCTACACAATGTTGATTTGCCACCTAAACAAGTACAGTGGAAAATATTCAACACTCTGATACCCCACAATGCCTTGTGTGCAAAAACTGTCTGTTTTTAAAAATACTATGTTACCCTGTTGCTCTATGAGCACTATCGAGGGGCAAGAAGTGTCACAGCATCAACATTTAAACAGCAGAACAGTGAAGTTAGTGAAAAGCCCCCTGCAGAGAAACCATTCTAGCTAGCGAGAAAATTTCATTTAAGCTAGATGTGTGGTAGCCCTAATTCTCTACTTTCTTCTAAAAAAAAAGCACAATATCAAACCTAAAAACTCTGACTAGTTTTTTTTTTACTTGATGCAACCTTTGATTAGACTGGCTTTTCCCTTTGTGTTCCTTTGTTCATAAGCAGGAGGAAAATTATGCACAATATTCAGCAATCCAAACAAACAGTTTGAAAGGGAGCAAAGGAACATGGGTGTGAGTAAGTAATGATTTTTCAGAAATGTGTTACCTATGAATCTGTCCATTTTTATGAACATACTCCAGGCCTTGAAGAACTTCTTTGAGAACTGTAGCTATACTGGCCTCATCCAGCACACCAGTCTTGTGCTCCCCCTTAGAAATTATGTGCTTGATAACATCCAGAACTGACCCTGCAAAATGAACAAAACACATATTGTAAAGCAGCTTGAAAATCCATCGGTTTATTGTATCGGAATTAACTCACATGTCTCCCAATGGCAATTTTACGCGTATGACACCAAATGGATAAGTTCGTATAGAGGATGAATGAAATTTATTTATTTTTTTAGTGTTCAAACATTTTTTGTAACTTGATTAGACATTTGCCAATGTCTGGTGTTGAATGCACATATACAGCAAATAAACATAGGACAAACAAACCTCATAGTGCACATTTTAAGAAACAATATATAGAGAAAGCATGTCAAATTAGGAAAGTGAAGTATAAATCTATCACATATTTTATCATAAAGTCTTGATTTAAAATTGATACATACAACAATGGATAGATACACCAACTAATCTCTCAAGCTCCATCAGGTTGGATGGGTTGTTTTGGTGAAGTCATTTTTATTTTTTACAAGTTTGTGTCTGTCTCAGCCACTGAAGTACATTCACAGAGTCTTCCTGTTTCCTGTTTAATTGAAATAAGTCTGGTTGTGTTTTAAGGGTTGTTCCCTGCCAAAAGATAAGTCCTGTCTACAAGTTTTCATCCATGCACAAAGCCTAATTTTTCCACCACCATGATTCACTGCAGGGAAGTAAAACTTTATTCAGCTATACAGATAAGCAACTTCAAGTTACCTCTAAAAATGACATCAGGTATTCACAAAAAGGAGCATAATGTTCCTGATTTGTGATTTTTGATGGCCGATTACTATTTTTTTTATTAACAGCATCTGGGCACTGAGAAACACATAAACAGCATGTATGTTCATAGTCTCTTCATGTGTAGCCACACTTCCAGAATATTGGCAGCATACAAAAACAAAACAGGACTTTATAGTTGCTCATAAAAATTAAATAATCAATTACTATTCATATTGGGAGTAAAATTTTTGTGAAAAGACACTTAAAATAGATAACACTAACTCCTAATGGGCATGGTTGGTGAAATGCTATAAAAAGTATTCCTTCTTGAAGTTTCTTCTCTGTCAACATAGTCAAAGAGAGGACCAAGAACCCAGTGGTTACTAAGGATTATTCCACTGATGGCTCAGCTAGATGGGTGGCCAGCTCCTGTCTGAAAAGTCTATAGACAATTGTTTTTGTCTTCATGCTCAATTTGACAGTTTGGGGTTTTAGGTCACACAGTTGGGTTTCTAAAATGTCATCAAACAGACTCATTGAAGTATTATAAGCTCATTTTTAGAGCTTTGTGATGAAGGTTGTAAATATGTATGCACATGTGAATCCTTGATGATGAGGTTTTTGTTTAAAATAAATCAACCAAATCAATCAAATACGTTTTAAAATAGCAGAACTGGGAATTCTTTATAGGAGGACTGTATTACACGACAAAGAGTTACAGAGTTGATGATTTTTTTTTAATTTTTTTTTTTACAAATGGTAGTCATAAAAAAAACTCAATATTTTGATCTTTTTATTAGAGCCAGTCTTCAAAAAAAAGTACAAGCTATTCCTTCTGATTTTAAATTCCGCCTCAATGACAATATCCAGATTCTAAAGATGGGTGGATTAAGCTTAACGATTAAACAAAGTAAGGTTTAATGTTGAGCAATGACTGATTTCAGTTTGTTAATACTTCCTTTGGAAGCACTCTGCATCTTTTAAAACACATGTTACATTTACACACATCTTAGGTTGAAACTAAATAGTATTTAAAATTAAACACATCAATCCTTGTTTTCCATGACATTTATTTTTCTCAGGGGACGTTTTGCTCTCCTCATGGGTACGAAATGTATGGGTCAAAAACTTTGCCCAAAATTTAAGCTTAAACATTACATTCCATTATTACAAATCATTCTTCTTAATCTTATAATGATGACCAATTGAATTCCTAATTTCAAAAATAACTTTAGCTAAATGAACTATATGCTGAAATTCTCCTCTCCCTGATGAAAAAAAAGTTTAAAAGAATTTGATATAATTTTTAGTTACTTTTACAAGCCAAATGTTTGTGAAGCAGCTATGAAGCATAACCAAAAAGTATTAAATATTTACACATTTTAATGAGAGAAAGACCCACAACAGTTCAAACTAGTTGCCATTTTTCATCTTTGGAGAACATCCAGCACCTCCTGCAAACATTGCAGTCTGACACAAGCTCCTCAGGGATCTGATGTGGATGTTGCAAACTGAACAGGCCGATAGTCTGGCAACCATGTGTTGGGGAAAGTTCGGAACGACCTGGTTTCAGTCATAGCTTACACAAAGACTGTCTGTTCATGGAAGAACCTTAATACTGCTATCCATGTGTGAAGGTGGAGCAAATATAATTTCATCCCAGTTACCTTGACTAAGATTCAGGGAAACGAAACACTGAGAAAGTGATTACTGAGTTCTAGGAATTGTGATCAAGTTATCTACATCGGCATCACAGGGCTCTCTTTGCAGGCCAAAAGCAGAACTTTAAACCTTCCAGAGGGAGCAGAGGTCCAGCGATGTGTTGTCAGTGGGGTAGGCAGTTTGCCAGCATTAGAGTGTCTCTTGCTCACTTAGCTGAAAGCTTTTCAATCACTGTCTGGAGGAAGTAAAGATCCTAAACAGCACCTCCTCCCTGTGTATGTTAATTTAATAGAATTCAAACTTTTAAACAGTGATTGTACTTCAGGTGTATGTAACATATATGGTTTAATTAATACAAATGGTCATCTATAAACAAATCACCTGTGTGAATTTATGATAACTTTGATTTTTAGGAGTTAGATAATTAAACCTAGAATCGACAGTTGTGAAAGAGGCCCCTAGCGGCTAATTATGTTGGAATCTGTGTGGATCTTTAACAACTTCGCCCCTATTCCACAACAACTCTGTACATATGTAACCTCTTTCATTGGTTAAGCTCATGTTTCTTTTATACAACTATTTTTATTGAAATTGAACAAGTAACACTTAAGTATTTTAGAGTCGTAAGCTAAGAAGCTGTTTTGATTTGTAAAAAAAAAAAAAAAAAGATAGCCATTAAAAAATCAACATTTCGTTGTTTTCATTAGACAGCCTTCAAAATAGTTCACATTATTCATTTAGATTTAAAAATTCCCCATTCATGACAATCGCCAGCTCTTCCATTGGGCAAAGTACAAGCACATGTTCGTCACCAAAGCAGACTCAGTAGCCATCTTCTAAAGATGGGTGGGCTATCAGAACACTGGCCCTAAGAATAATCAAGCATTGTACAAATTAGCATTGAATTTTAACTTACAAAAATAAAAACATTATTTTAAATAGTTTGGAAGTCAAAACAATGTACAACACAGCATTTTTTGCAATCAGGCCACAATTTGATGCTGGACTTTGATAGACGCTTCTGTACTGTATCATTGTATTGTAACACAGTATTGTAATGTGTTGTTGATGCAAATAATTTTAATTAACAGCAACTGGTCAATCAACAAGAGTGCTGTGCTCTGTATATGATGTGTCTCAAAAAAAGACACAGTGGAATCTGTTAGGAAAATTATATCGGTCTTTCCATCTTTGGGTCCTTTTTTCAGACGATTTGCCAATTGCACATTTGATGATGTTAAGCTATCCAATGATACACCAAGAGTATTTCTAGAAAAGAATATAAGTAGAAAAAAAGTTGGTACCCTTTTACACATTGGAAATATTCAAAAACAGTCAATAGCCAAACATATGAGTTGTTCAGTCAACTGCAACTGAACTACAGGAACACATGTGCTCTAAATAACAAGAAGACAACATCTAGCATGACTCACCAGGAAAAACGGCAGAGTAAATCAAGCAGGTTTATCGCACCCACAGCTCAGTTCAAGTTAAAATGTTTCCTAGAAAAAGAGAAGGGGCTCAGAAGCTTTCCTATTTTGATTGGTTGCTTTCTTCAAGCCATCTTTTTTTCTGGATTAATTTGTTCAACTCTGACCTAAAAAGAGATTGAAGGTTGATTTGCATTATGATGCCAAGACATTGCAGATTGAGCTACAAGCACATCTTATTTTATAGAAATGTGACAGGGATTATCGGGTCCAAATTACAGTAAATTTGTTTAGAACTCACAATGAGAAGAGAAGGGGCAGAAAGAAGCAGAGATAACAAGAAGCAATGGATACGTTATCAGCATAATGATGTCAAAGGGTTCAAGGCATGGAGAACTATTTTTTACTAATGCTTTAGAAAAAAGGCAGATGAATACCAAAACAAACTTGTGTCTATTCAAAATTCAGATGAGAAGAATTTAGTGCAGAGGACAAACAATAGCTAAGAGTGACAAACAAACTACTGGATTAAAAAAAATCTCTAATACTACTCTGCCTGGTGTGCTTGGTGTGGCTTAGTTTCCTTGGATGTCTACAATCAGTTCTAAGTGATCGGTAAGAACATAACACAGTACAAGAAGGACCATAGAAGTAATCACTCTTTTTTTAAAGAGCATAATGGCAGCCAGATGAAGAACCGCCGAAAAGAGTTTTCAAGTTCACAATATTTCTTTTCCTACAATCAGTAAGCTCAGCGATTTACCAGTCAGAGGTCACTAGGGTGTTGCACTCCCATCATAATTTTTCTTTCCAATCAAAGAAAAGCATCACTTTGGTTCGACAACGCTTGGCTTAAAATCTGATTTAAACGCTTACAGATACTGGGTATGTAACATAATGTAGAGTCGCTCCGCATGGTTAAGTGGCATGAGGGTACAGGAAACCAGATGATTGTCACTTGTGCACAGTGTTCAGTGTGATCTAGTTTGATTTACTGTGAAATAATAAAACAGTGGTAAGGGTGGCCAGGGCGAGAGTCTAGAATTCAAAGGTTAAAAAAAGATGAAAGAGGGTAGTGAGAAGGGTGAATGACAGAAAAAATACTCGTTACTCATCTTTCCATTCAGCACTCACTGAGTAAATAAAGTTGTGTAAAGCAAAGTGTCTGGTTGCTACCATGTTCTTCACCACAAGTAGGGGTGAGCGATTTGGTTTAAAGTTCATATGATGATGTTTTCCACTGTCTAGACTGCATCCGTATTATACCGTGATGTGACAGAAAAAAATTGGACATCACTCTTTAGAAGACCTTAACATTAGAGGCAAATTTTGCATTTTAACCTCATTTAAAGTGCGAGATTAGACAGAGAACTGAAAACTGTTTTTACATGTGTTAAATATGACACATATTTTTGTTAATTTCTACCAGGTTACTTGCTGACGTTTAATGTCAAACTGCACTTGATGTTTAATTCTGAGATGTTCTCATATAGATTAGTTGTGAAGTCTGCTAGCTAGAGTCTGATGGAATATTTTCATGATGAATCCTCAGTAAGTGTTTATACCCAAATGCAATTGTGACTGCTTAACAATTTCTCCATTTTGTTTTATACAGGTTTCCCTTCCACAGTTTTTACTCACCATTCCAGGTTGTTTTCTACTTAAATTCTCGCTACCCCAGTTTGCAGGAACTGGACCTGAACACTTTCAATACAGACTGTACGTCATACGTCTTTATTTACACATTTTCATCAATAAACCGAGTCTTCAACAGAGAGAGAGAGCGCTAATAGAGAGAGAGAGATGAGAGAGAGAGAGAGAGAGAGAGCGAGAGAGAGAGAGAGAGAGAGTGCGCACTGAGGGGATGCCCCGGGCAGCCGTCCTAACTGGTCATTAGGTGTTGACAACTTGTCACTGGATTTAGCGACTCTTCAGACCGCCTAGCGACTTTTTAGAATCCAGCGAATAGTGACAAATCTAGCAACATTTTCTGCTGTTCTTGGTGGCATTTAGTAATTTAGCTTGTTCTGGGTGAAGGGATTTCAGACAGAGCAGCAGCTGATGCGATCTCTGTAGCTAGCTTCTGTAGGAGGGCAGGAGACGATACATCTCCTTGTCTAAATATCAAATGAATTGAGCGTTTGCAAGCAAAACGTCAAGCTGAATTCCTTAATTTATGAATGTGTGACAATATCCACGGTACAGCAAAATTCAAATACATATCATTGCGCACAACACAATACCAGTATTCACTGTCATACCGGTATAGCACCCACCCCTAATCACAAGTAATCATTATTCCTGTACAAAGATGGTTTGCTTTAATGACAATCCCTTCCTTGTGTGACCAACCACACAACTTCCAAAGCAAGCAAGCTTGGTTTTCTTTTGAAAGCTCTATTCCTAGCCTATGATGGATAACTAGAATAGGTATAAAAAAAACAGACCAGAGACTACAGCATATAGGCTACAGGGTTCCTGGAAATGTTCAAGAATGAGCTTGCTGATCTCTTATGTTGGGGTGTGTACAGAATGCATTTAAAACACAAACACGTTTTAGATTAAACTTTTTATCATGCCATGCTTTTGCGTGTGATACTTATGTTTACATGAAGAAACCCAAGCCTCTAAAGAAAAAAAGAAAAGAAAACATGGACATATTTTCTGTGTTTATTTCCAAAACTATAATAATTCACCCAAGACGGCCTCAGTCATGTACATGCCTGTGCTGAGCTGCTATGAAGATTTCTTTGCAAACACGTCCAAATTCATTAAATCTCACACAAATCAATGTATCTATGGTTCACATGAGCGTCCTCTCTAATTATGAAAGAAGCTCATCAACGTGACAGAAAAACATTCTTGAAATCCTCTCAGGGCACTTCGAGGAAAACTCTCACCAGGAAAGCCCCCCCAATGCCCATTCTGTAATTCCACTTATGCTTCCACAACAGGAAAAGAAAACCACTCTATGTGCTATCCGACACTTCTGGCAAAGGATCCTGCATGTGCTGGTGTGGGTGGAGCATGGCATATCATGCCCACTAGGCCAAAGGGCAATGTGACACACATGCCGCTGATGAGGGAAAGATTACTACAAGAAAGTAGGGGTGGAGGAGCAAAGGAGTAAATGCAATGAAGAGAACATCTGTAGTCTCACAGAAGTGATAGTAGTTAAAAAGGCATACTGTACATGTCTAAAATGTAAAAAAGGAAGCAACAGCTTGACAGTGAGAAATAAGCCTATGAATGCCAAGGAGTTAGATTAATAAAAAAAAAACGAAGAGAGAAATAATAGACAAATAAAAATTTCAGGAATGCAGTCCTGAGTTTCTGTTGAATTCCAAAGGCTGTGCATGCTCACTCTTTCTTATGTGGTGCTCTATGTGTTGGCATGTGTGATTGTGTAAACTTAAAAAATAAACAAACCAAAAAAGTGGCTTTGGGTTGGGTGTAAAGGTTATCAAACTAATAATGACCAATTATACAGAGGAAGTAAATAATTAAAATACATGGTAAACTTTGGAACTGTAGAGCTTCTTTTGAAATCAGTAAATATTACTATTATTGATTATCTACAGCCTTAAGGTTAATATTAGTATATTGTTATTATCACATAAAAAATGATATCACAATATTTGTAAAATAGCGTCACTGTATTTTACTGTATTTTACTGTATTTAACGCTTGAGTAAATATTTCCTAATAATTTACAGAATAATTACAGCTGCAAAATGAAAGTTTTTTTATTTAAAATGTAAAAGAACTTTAAGTTGAAGTCCTCTTTCTCAAGAGTATTCAGTGGGTTGCAATATCATTGATAATATCGTTCCCCTGTTTACTTTTCTTGTCGTAGGCAGTCAGCTTTGCAAGTGTGTCTAAGTGATGTCTGAGTCTGGTTTTGTGTGGCAGTGCCAACATTGACCAACAGACATGGAAAAGCATGAAGATCTCCGTTTCATGTTCACGCGTTTATTACACATTTCTATAATAAAAAAAACAAGTATTCTGTATGAAAAGGTATACCACCCAGCCCTAGTTGTGGTCAACATGTTACGTAAGCCTATTTTTAAGCAATGTAGAGCAATCAATTCACTTCTTTTAATGTGTTATGTTATAGGTAAAAATAAAATTCATGCACTCACACATGAGGAGAACATGAACTCCCCCAGAGGGAGCTCCCTGCACAAGTTGGATGCAGGGTGTGACCTCACAATTGTAGTCAGACTGAGCTAATTTAATCTGATTTGGGGTGGAAAGGTGGTGCAGTTATAAAAAACAAATAAACTGTTCACAAAAAAAAAACTACATCACAAAGGATTATTCCCTCACAATAGAGGCACCCCTTTGTTCAGAAAGGTTTGACATACCTTTAATAAATATAGAAATATAGATATAAAACAAAACAAAAAATAAATAAACAATTAAAAACACAAGGCTTTGATCATTGTGCTAATATATTTGGGACCCAATGCTACTTTTACCATCTGTAATCAACAATCTATGCTAAGCTAAACTAAAAGATCTTGTTCCCATATCTATTCGAACACACTATTATTACATAATTAGAGGGAAGATGTAAAATGAACCAATGTTTAAATAAAACAGGAACGATACTCTAAAACCAATTGATTCAGGCCATCTTTGTCTGCAACCTGACCAACTGAACCCATGCTTTAACTCATCATTGTTACAACATTTTTAACAGTCAGCCTGCATACTTACACATTAAACAAATCAGGTGCCCTCCTTTGAACAATGTACCTATTACGCCCATCACAGTTCACATGCAACAGCCAACAATGTGTGCTGAGTTGTAAACTTCCCATCCAGCTGTAAAAGCTCTACTCACAAGTGCTGGTGAGTAGGCGGAACGGCCAGCCTTGTTTCTGGTGTAAAGGAATGAAGTTATTGATCACGTTCCTATCTCACAAACCTTTGCACCGGACAAACAAGTCTTGCAGAGGCGTTGACTTTCTGCCAGAGAGGGTTTTCCTGTGAATACCATGAGTATGTAAATATTCCTTTAAGAACCTGTCTGTAAATGTATTGTTCAATTGAAAAAGAATAGTTCACTTAATAAATGACTAAATAAGCTAGATGTAGTCACATTTGAAAATATACCATCAATAACTACCATCAAAAAGCTTTAAGAATAATATTCTGTCATGTCATCAAGATTTCCGACCGTAGTTAAAGGGAATATTACAAATAACTCTGTCATGACGGGAAGGTTTAACCTAAACATGTCAGATTTTCAATGAAAAATCAGTGAGTGCTCTATGCTCCCTCACATGCTGGAGAGTGGATCTGATTGCACAGTGCAAGTACACCCTTAGTCTAAATGAAGGGTTAGGGAATATTGAATATTGAGTTTAAGAATTTGAGATACAAAAACTTTGAGAGAACATCACACAAAGGAATCTTCTGGCTTAGTATTTAGAGCAGATTCGATTTAACCTAACCTGAGAACAATAAATAAAAAGGTTGAAGATGTAAAGGTTTAAAAGAACACCATAAAAAACTGCACTTGTTGAATCACGCACCCTGTGACACACGCATAACAACACCACATGCAACCCATTTAGAACATAACTTATTTCACTGACTTTGTAACTAATAAACCAACACTTCTTAAAGACAGATCTGTGCATTAAGTTATTTTTGCAGAGATTACAGTGAAAACAAGAAGAAGCAACATCTTAACTCAAGTCCTTTGTATTTAAGTCAAGAAAGAATCTGTCCCAATTTACAACTCCTGTCCACCCTCAAGGACTTGAGTCGAAGCCCCCTAAGGTCTGCCCTTCATTATGTCATAAAAGTCTGAACTCCGATGTCCACATGTCTGGAATGTGCCGTTGGGACAGAGCCGTATGCTCTATTATCAAAATCTATAAACTCCTTCTTATGCTACTGCACTGCTCCATCACTGCTAAATTAAATCAATGTAGGAATTCTTTTTTTACAGTTAACTTAGCTGCATTCATATTTTAGACACTGAGAGGAGGTTAATGAATGATTCATGCAGGCTTACTGGTTTCAGCTCTGCATCAGGCAAGAAAAACCTGCTCCCATGACAGTCCATGTAAGCCTGAGCTAGACTATAATCTCCCTGTCCAGCAATTGGCAGCATCAGGGACAGAAAATTACACGCTGACTTGAGCAAATCGTTAAACTCTCAACACTTGCTTTGCTCAATGAGGTTTGGAGTTTCTATAGACTGCTGGAGCTTAATGATGCATTTGAATCAAGTGGAACTGTGGTCCTGATGTAAAAAGGAGAGAAAAATGGAAAAAGGAACTGTGAGATTATGCTGTATCTCACTGACTGCTCCACAACTGATGCCACAACTTGAGAGTTGGACTGCTGCACTAATGCATCTGCTGTCTGTGATTAACTCCACAGGGGAGCCAGACTCACTCTATTATCATTCTTAGAGCTCATTTGACATCCAAACCAGTGACTGGAGTGTTCAAAACTTAAACAGAAATATGTGAGCATTTGCATAAATTATTTCTTCCACAATAAAGACAATGCAAATAAGATATGTTTGGAAAGCTATATAATGAACATGTGCAACAACACCAAAAATTATATAAAAAAGATGAATGATCATACAATTGGTTCCAGATACATCTTATAAAGATAAACAGGTGATGACAATAACCTGATAATAAAAAGGGTGTAACACACTTGCATTTAGTCTATGGATGCAATTCAATTTGAATGGACTTTTTTGAAAAATTGTTTGTACAGCAGACAAAGCAATAGCACAGAAAGAAATACTACTTAACTTATAAATAGCTGTTTTGTTTGTCATTCTAATAATTTGTTTGTAATTATTCAGCAATTGTGGCTTGTGTAAAGAAGCAAAATAGTGTATTTCCTTTTTAAATTAAGCATTTTTTCTTATGCTTGTTCTACATTTCATTAAAAAAAAAAGTTTGGTTCCTGGCTTAAAAGTTCTTTGAAACTATTAATAGATGAGTTGGTTGCAGAGTACCGAAGTTATGAGAGCCTTCTGATTACTGCTTGCAGCTTAAATTTTCACACCATCATCAAAAGATTTTAAATTTTTTGTGTGTTTTACGTGGTTAATCCTTGCAATATTCTCATTTGTTTGTCTTAACAGAGGATTAAGAACTAATTCTAAAATAAAAACTTTACAGTCAGAATAAAGTTTAGTAAAACTATTCCAAAAGCTAAAGGGATAGAACAAAATATATATTACTTGAAATATATGAACTCAAAGTAGACTAGAAAAACCCTCCTAATAAATCATGCTGAAAGTAAATAGTTTTTTTTTTTTTTACAAGTCAGTTGAAAGCCTATCTTTAAAAACCTTCATATGACAAAAAAAAACATTTCAAGTCTTACCTCCGCTGAGCAGCTTCATGACCAGCCACAGCTCATCCTTTACCACGAACGAAGTGTAGTAAGACACAATGTTTGGATGGTGACATTGGCTCATGGCCTGAATTTCTTTCTAAAGAGAACAGCAGAAAAACAATCAGTTTTTATTGAAACTCACCCAGAAAAAGCAATATGCATTCTAAATAGTCCAGAGGAGGCATGAAACAAACATCGAGGCTCCCTCACTTACTAGATAACAAACCACGCAATCAATCAAAATAGCAGCACACTATGATGGGCCTTGTGTGAATACTTTACATAGTTTTTGCTCCATAATGCCAACCAAAATAACTGCAGCTTCTTACAATGGCACCATTCCAGATCTGGATTAACTTTGACACGGTTGCAGGGCAGGCAAACCTTCCGGTTCAATGCTTATATTTATACTTCGGCAGAAAAGGGAGTTTATTTTATTAGCTCACGAGCCTAAGAAGCACATCCCCTGACCGCAAACCAAACATAAATGGTAAAAGTACACAACATCAATCTTAGTAGGCTGTAAATACTCTGACACCTTCATCTGCCTGCCCTGCAAAAAGCTCCAAATATCCAGGGTGTTCAAATAAATGGTTGTGTTTTACAATCAATTTCCCTCAGAAGAGCATCCCAGCTTGATAGATTTCTCAGCAATCAGAAACAAGAGGCTTTCCTTTGCATCCTCTGTTCATTTGCTTGTCTTTCCTGCTGACAGAGCTTTCGAGATCAAAGTGATTGAATGCTGAGGTAATATTGGTACTCCAGCCAAATCAACCATGTTGAGTCTCACTGGCTGGAGTCTGTAATTTGGTATTACAAAGTAATAATGCTTTTTGAATTTATAGGCCAGGGCTCGTCTTATTAAATCTGTGGCAACAATGAACACTGCATAAAACAATAAACAAAAAACAAACTATTAATTCTATTAAATGCAATTAAAATGAACACAGTAAAGGATTTACTCCCACATAAAATCAAGGTTTCTACATGGTCAAATTTAAGGCTAACATATTTTTTAGATGACTTAAAAACAGAAAGCTGATTGGATGTTGCATGTTGGTCTGATTTGTAGTTGTAATAATTATACCTTGACAAGTAAAACAAAAACAAAAAACCCCAGATTCAACCAATCAACAAAAACAGAATTGAAATCAGATTTCATGGACATAAATATAGAAATACATAAATACTTATAATAAGACTTGGAAAAGGTATTATTAAGGGCCTATAAAAGTGAATTAGTAAAAAAGTATGACCTATAAATCATTTGTAATCCTATTAAATATATATATTTTTTTAATTTTAAGAATAAAAAAAATAGTTTTTCTTTGTGACTGTGGCAGAGTGATTGAAGCAGACTTGTTTTTACATTGTATAGATCATTGGGATGTAATTATTGAGAATCTCTTTTTTTTACATAGACATTCATGCATTAAACTTCAGAGGCATGATTATGTATACCAGTCAACACAAAGCCCTTCCACCCCATGGAGTCACCAATGCTCAGACAGTGGGTAATAGACATGTCGCACCTTTCTGGATCAAATTCAACTATGTAGTCGACTTTGGCCAGCCTCCACAAAGGCTGGGCCCATATCTAGATGGGTTGCAGGCATATGAAAACAATGATGCCCAGGAAGGGGTTTTAGACGTTTACCGGCTAATGCCCTATTTGTGCTCTCACAATAGCAGCCAAGGGTCATCTCAACTTAGCTGCCTGATGTCTACCCGAGAGGGACAAAAACAATAGGGTGACACCATGAGACTGCCTGCCACCCGACTCGTGAACATCCAGAGGACAATGAGCAAAGAAAAGCACTGAGACTCTTTGTCTGGGGCTATGACACTGGCTTTCTGCAGCTAAAGCCAGTGGAAAGAACACTTTCAGTCTTCCTCTGGGTAACTTTTTCAGTCAGGCTATGTTTTCCTCCTGTAAACATTTCCAGTTCAGTTGGGGCTTAAACTTCAGGGTAAGCACTGGTTCATTTGATTACGCGGTCATATTCATGTCCCTACATATTGTTCAAAGCAAAAGAATGTCATTTTTCTGCACAGGAGCCACACCTCTAAACATTATTGTCAACACATTGGTTAACTTTGACCTACTGATATTCCCCTCATTCTCTTCAGCAAAACACGAAAAACAAGCTCCTTTTCATTAGCTTGGAAATCAGATTGAAACAGATCAGCTGGTTATTTAGCTGATTTGCTTTCAGGAAAGTTCTATTTGAGAGACTTTCCTTTGAGACTGCACGGTTGAAGGAAGGAAATCAATAACAAGTGGAAATTTTAAAATACTACCTCATTAAAACCTTAAAGTCTATGAGACAGCGAATTTTGTTTTTACTACACATCAAAAAAATAAAGTTCAAGAAACATTTATACAGTAAAAATATATTAAAATTTAATGACGTTGTTCATATTTGATATAACCTAAATCTTGACAAAAAGCACAAATCAGAGTCTGTTAGCAAACAGTGGAATATTTATTACATTTATTACATACATAATCTACATGTAGAGTTGAGGCAGGATGGACTCTCTCATTTCCAGCCAGGTCATGGCAGCACATATTCAAAAGACTTTTTGAGTTAAGCGCTAACCAACACTACGTTGAATGTTTGGGAACTTTGGTGAATTATTCCCAAAAATGAGGAAAATAAATCAAGAGAGAAATGTGCATACAGATTGTGTGGTTTATTTCTGTTAAACACCTATAGGTGTTGAGTAAAACTCGTATTCCACAGACGCAAACCCAAGCTCTGACTACTTCAGTAATTCTGAATAATGGCGAACATGGACAATGATAAGAAAACAGCTTAAACAGAATAAAAACATGTTTAAAAGCAGATATTTTACTTCCTCAAGCACATTCTTCCAAGACAGAAGATTCCTTTGTCATACATCTCCTGGTATCCGTGAACAGTTACCATAATTTAGCCAACTAGTTTTGGTTTACACATGACATTTCTTCCTGGGTTAACCACGTACTTGTTTTTTTAGCTTATCCCAGTCACATTTTTGCAAATTAGTTAAAGTCAGGAATAACACTTGACCAAAACGATAACTTTGTTCAAGATTCATTAGCAGCTACAAAAAGAAAAACAAGATTCATTAGCAGCTATAAAAAAAATTACTGTAACAACTTGATCTAAATTCACCTTCTTATTCCCGTCACCAGCTCAGTCATGGTAACTATAATGTTTTTCTTGTTGATTACAAGCACATGATTTGTTGTCACATGTGCTATTGTCCACCAATATTCAAATATTTCAGTGTGGGCGAGCAATGTGGATTAATTGTTGTGTGATTGAGAATAGGGCTGAAACGATTCCTTGAGTTACTCAAACAACTTGATTAAAATGTTCTGCCTCAATGCTTCAAACTATTTCTTTCATGGCATAGTCTGCCTGAATACTGGATTCTGATTGGTTGTCAGAACAAAATCCAGGCAGGTTTGTATCCTTGCATGACATTAGTCACAAACATTTGCCATTCAGACATCACGCAGTGTGAGCACTAGATTACAGTTCAGTAAACAGCACATTCCAGTTTATAAACTTATCCTTTAGGACACCTTGACTATAATCTTTATTATGGCACGTTATGGGCAACCTACACAAACTGTTACTCTTGATTAAAAACACATTTTAAACTTTATTTAATTCAAAATATGTTGTGTTAAAATCCAAGTAGTTCTATACTTCACTGAACACACTTGTGCAGAACCAATTGAATGTACTTTTATGAACCAGCAGCCAATCAACAGCTATAATCAAGTCAGGAGAGAGGCTGTACTTTTCCTTCATCTAACTAATGCTGTTTTAGTCTAAACAAGCAAACTGTGTTCCGTTTATATTCTGACCATAGATTAATACACTTTTTGCTGCAGCTATTATTATATATTTAGATTTCCTTGCATTAAGACAGCTAGCCAAGAATCTAAAGACTTGTATACAAAACGGCATTCACTGATACTAAAAATATTAGCATAACATAAACTTGCACTAAACACTGTTTAAATGTGAAGCAATACTCCTTTCCTCTTTTTAAATTATAAAGACATATATCCCTTTACTCTTTTTAGATTCTAAATACAAATATACATGCTGTTTCCTGATTGGGAGAGGTTGAATTGTCAGGTGTTAATGAAGTGTGCAATATTTCATGTGATTAAGTAAGTTATTGTTACATTAATCGACTTGCATGCTATTATTCATTTTTAAATAGCAACATATAATGCCTAATTTATGGAGGACCGAATCTCTTGAAATGTAATTAACATACAAAGAGAGCATTATTTCTAATAGAAGATCAAGTGATGTAGAAAAGAATAGTGTGCTGAACCATAAGACTGGGAAAAGACATCATAAAAAATGTGCTTGAATAACTGACACCTTGGGTCTCAAAAGAAAAGAATAGAAAATATAGAAAGTATTCACATCAACGCATCGCGAGTATGCTTCATATCAGAATCAACTAAGTGTCAAGTAGGACTCCCTTGCCAATCTCTATGTAAAAATATACTGTAGTTTACGAACGAGAATTTATTTTCTGTTTCTGCATAGCTGGGCATCTTATTTATATAAAACATCAGAAACACAATCACAAAATGAAAATGCTTGAGTATGCCACTTAATCCCATAGTTTGGCTACAAACAATTAGCAGAACAATCATATTTTATTTGTCACATTTTTAGGAAGCTATTCAGGACAAATGCAGGAGATTAATCATCTGATGGATAGTTGGCAGCCACTCAAGTCATGGGGTCGAAAAGGCACTTGCCAGCTCATGCCGTTTCTAGTAGAACACAAGTCCCTAAACAGCAGCGGCAGTGAAAGACGAACCAAAATCCTAAAGGAAACTGTTCCCATCACTTTCAATTGCTGCCTGCTGCTCTACCCTGCTACAACAGCAATCTGGATTGAATTTAATGCCTCCTCTGTGTTTAAGAGGGCATTCAGCAGGTCACCAAGACAAAGAAAGCACTGCAGAAAACTTGAACTTAATATTTTCCATATGATCCCCCCCTATACAAGAGTATTCCTTTAAAGTTCACTACTTTAGGCATATTCTGGGGTAGACTTGAAGACTGTTTACATCAAACAAAAAACAGATCTGGGTATCCATTATGCTCATAATTATCCTCATACCCATTATGTTAAGTTTGCCATTAAAAGATTTTTTTAAACTTGGTGAAAATGTGTCAAACAGTGTAGGCAAGGCAAAGCAAGTTTATTTGTATAGCACATTTCGTACACAGTCTAATTCAAAGTACTTTACATTGTAAACAAAGACTAAAACGAAAGTACATTTAATAAATCAGACAAAAGAAGTCATAAAAACATAGTGGTTACAAACTGAAAACTTAAAACATAAATTTTATCGAGGTGCAGAGGTCATTTTAATTTTCCTTTTCATGATTGGTAAAATGTTTAACTGAATAATTAGTCTGTTCACGATTTTAAGATTTTTTAACTAGGTGTATTTTTCTTCCTAAAAATCAAGATATTCTAAAGGAGTACATTGAAAATGAGTTACCATCACTCTTGGGATAACTCTTTTTGTTTTTTGGTCCTGGAGGTCTGGAGCCATGTACGTTATTGGTTCAACCATCACAAAAGTTCCAGTTGATAAGTTTCTCTTGGCTTGTTTGAAGCTTGAGTATTATGATTACTAGAGCTAGGTTGAATCTCAAATGTGAATTACTTCAGACCTCTAGGGCCATATTTGGTGAACCGTGAGCTAAATTAAAGGAAATACAACTATTTATTTGCTTCTCTCAATAACTGTCTCAGGTCATCTGATCTAATTCTATCTAATGATCTCATTGTACAGACGTTTCTTAGCAATACATCAGCTTAACGATCGTTTAACTAGATTAGTATTTAACTCTTACAATAATATAAGTGGTCTCTAAAATGTCCTTTTTTAGTGGAAGTCACAAACTCCCAATCACTGTATTCCATTTAGCACATTTAGATGGTCATGAAATACGTCCGGTATTAGTTTTGAAGAAAAACTTTTTACACACCAATGCATTTAACGAGTACAAGTCTGAAGGCATTTCCTGTGTGCGTTAACCAGTTGCGTTTGAATTTGTTTAAATCAAGAATGAGAGAGCATAACCTCTCAACCTTATACTAGAAATTATTTGAATCACATTTTTCTAATTCTGAACATTTAAACAGTTTGAGAAAAATGTGAAGAGATTCAAAACAGAAATCTTTGCGTTTGGAGAGCTGGTGAAAATGGTCATGTTAGTGCTCTTTTTTATCTTAACAGGGCGTTCAGATCAAGCATTAAACACGCGGCCAGTATGAGTCTCTCCGCACTCACCGGAAGAGGCATGGCGATGAAGAGACCGGACCATACCTGCTGCTGACCCTCTCTTGCTCTCCTATTTCTTTCTCCTCTCCTTCAAAATGTGTCCCTCAACCCTCTCAACTTCTTCCTGTACACTCAGCACAATATCCATTTATATCAGGTTGATTCATTAAAAATGTGTAACTTACAAGATTCAGCCACCTCAGCACCCACTTAATTCCAAGCAAGGTTGTTTTTGATTTTACATGGATAATAAAACAAGTTATTAATTCTGGTTGGCCACAAACTGTGATATTTGTCTCCTCTATTGTTGCTGCACATGTCCCTGCTTCACAGAACAACCATGTAACTGCAAGAGCAAGCCCTGATTGGTTGCCGCGCAAACGAACTTTCGGATGAGTACAAAATATTCCCACTGCCGCAATCAGTCCGGTTTGCCGCACCTCGTCTCTCATGGCATTCAGGTCCCCCGTGCCATGTTATCTGGACCCTTCGTGCCGTGGGGTGCCTTATTGCGTCTTTACATAGATTTTACATTAAAATCTTCCTGGATCACTCACACTTGGTGTGTAGGCAGCATAAGAGACCACTACTGCAAAAGTGACAACAGTGAACTCGCTCCTTTTCAAAAGCTTAATGTGCTTTTTTCTGTTTGTGTAAAACAAGCTGTAACCTGATGGAACTTTTGGGATAGATTTATTGTCTATTTTGATAGCTACTGCTAATTTGCTTCTTTTTTTTGTTCTGTCAGGACCAACTACCATTTTTGGAAAAATGCATACAATTTTGCATACAAACCATTGACTATTTAACATGGAGGTATCGTGCATGAAGTTTCATATGAAAGGTAATGTAGGCTCAGAATGGGTCTATAGAGGGGGACATACTTTGGCACTGCATAGATGTCCGATTGGCTTAAATTTTAGTTTTTATAAAACAAACCGAAGTCATTTAACCAACAAAGTTAAACCAACGAGTCAATCCCATAGATTATCTTCAGAGTAACCAACTTTTGATCAATATTAGAGCAAAAAACACACTGTTTTAATTTAGCTAATTACACTCCAGAGACTTCCTGTAGTAGCGAGTGTCGTATTTATTTTTGTTCTGCCCGGAAACCATGCGTATGATAAATAACATTAAATAAACATGGTGTGTATCGAAAATTTGTGATTTTAACGAATAACGAAACATTTGATTCACTAGCAACATGAGACTATTGTTGTGGTGACATTTTCACATCCTGAAACATGATGCTATGTATTATATGGGATTGGTTGTTTGTCAAGTCAGTCAAATGGTCTCATGGAGTGGGTCTTGACCAAAAAAGCTGCCAAAAACCCCAGACTGTCCCTGAAGTGTAACTAGTTTCTAGGCTATGCCCACCCACCTTTTTCCTTTTACCTTTACCATTTTCAATGTGCTTGAGAATATCAAAAGTACCAACATGACAAACAAACTAGTATATGGCACACTGCAAAATTTACTTTCTAGTAATCTAAATTGTCCACCAAAAACTCACCTAGATTTAGATGATACACAGCTAGATTTAAATACCCTGAAGCAGAGTAAATAAAAAAAATATATATTTTCGATGACCTATCATTTCCAATTTAGATAGATGAAAATCTCAATTCACTGAGAGCAAGATGAAGATAATATCATGCATGATTTGTAACATATCTGCCAGCTCACAATCCAGTATGTGGGAATATTTGAGTAAGAGGAGGCCTCCTGCAGAGGGCTTGTAAATCTGGAATATGAGCTTTCCCTCTCAGGCACTAAATCAGCTTCACCTGGTCACGAGGAACCCAAGAATGACCTTCTGAGCTCCTTGAGGAGTTGACAGATGAAGTTAATAAGCTGGGAATGGGAAAGGATTTGAGCTGGAACCTAAGGAGCCAGGTAAAAATTGTAGCTGCTGTAACCGGACAAGAATGTATCAAAAGGCGGCCTGAACTAAACGGATAATTGGGGCTTGAATCAATGGGCTTTTAATTAAATAACACGATTATTTATAGAAATCTTTGCAGCAAAACAGAAGTTTGTGGTCTGAAAATTGGGAACTGACAGTCACAAATGTTTTAATAGACATTGATGAGGGGTGAGTTACCAGGAGCTCGTCCATGCTGGTCTGGCATTTCTCTAGATTAATGCGTTTGATGGCCACTTTTTCCTTGCGGGGCACACAGTAGGCAGCCTGGACCACAGCCGTCGCTCCGCTCCCTGAAAGTACACAGCAACCACTGGGTTCAGCTCAGAGCATCAGCAAAAACACAGCATTTAATGGGGAAAAAAAACAATGCAATAATAAAGAACTGCATTTTGTAAAAATTCCATTAAATCTAATGACCTATTCAAAAATGTGTTTATTTTACAGCTTAGGCTGAATGCTGCAATCATAAAGATAATTTTAACTATAAATTAATAAACTATTTTCACATAAACTAGTGCTGACTAGTTCAGGCTGAGTAAAGTAAGGAAGCAGTAACAATTGCGATGAGCAAAGAGACAAAATGAAGAGGAAAAATTCCTGACAAATGTCAAGGTTTGGGATCATTTAAAAGAAAGATTAAGAAAGAAAATGCTTTAGCGAGTGTACATTGAAAGATCGAGTCAGCATACCAGCAGGAAACATTTCTTCATTGCTTTAGAGCGCAGGGCAAGCCTCAATTCTGAGTTCGCTGACATGCTCACCTTCTTCATAGCATCCTCTAAAAACTTGCACACTCACCCATTAAAAGATTTTCTCACAAATATATTGACCTAAACCAGTCAGTTTGAAAGCATGTATAGACTCTGGTTTCAATTTACAGTCCATGAGTGTGCATAAGAGCTTTGTTATGTCTGAGCTATTTAGAAAACTTTAGTTGTGAAGGATAAGTTGTACTACTTGAGGGCAGTGTTTCTATATTATTAATGTATGCCTTAGTTTAATACTTTAAAAAATACATTAAAAGTAATTTAAATAATTTTAAATAATAAATAATTGTACATTTATTTTAATGCTAATATTTAATCTCAGTAAAACTCTAAAAATTTTAATTGCTCATAGCTCAAGAAAAGACAATAATTAGAAATGGGATGATTAGAAGGGAAGTAATGTTCGTTTGCATTACAATATTTTGAAAAGAATATCTTTTTTTCTCTTCCATAATTATTGTTGCTCTTTAATTAAGTTTAAGTATGTTTATTCCAATAACTTAATTAATTAAAGATATTCTCAGTAGAAAACTTAATAACTAAAATATTCAATAGCTACAGCCCTAGCATGAACCCACTCACACTTAAACTTGCGCGCCATTAGATAGTAAAGAGACCAATAGCATACTGAATTGATACTGTTAAGTGCATTGGATCAGCCTCCAATGCTTCATAACAAAAACATTTGTGCATATGTTCGGGCTTAGCTGGAATTTGCTCAGTGTAATCGCGGTCCATTGAAATGAATGACAAGCAGAAGAGTTAACGACATGAGCTTAGTCTTTACACACAACAAGAAACAGCAGATAAAATGTGAAAGATACAAGTGACTTCATAAAAGATGAGGAGAAAGTCTACTTTTAGATACATTTGACATGTTCAACCCCTGAAATTCAAAGGGTTTTGAATTGTTTGCTTAAAAGGGAACCCACTTTTAACCCTAAATGCCTCGCTGGGAAAGTGCAAGAGAAAAGCCGACAGCTAAAAGCTAATTCAAAACATTCCTCTGTCACAGCAGCACTAGACAATTATTTGAGAAGACTATTAAACCCTGATAAGTGCAAGTCAAAGGATTTGAGCGCTATACTTGGCTTTCAACTTCAACTTGAGGTTAATCTCCAGAGTGCTTTAATGAGGTTTACTTCGTGACACAGGACAGAAAGCAGACAAGACAATTCTGAACACCACACTCATTACTGAAAAGCCAGGTAAGGTCATCCTGCTTCACAAACCCTGAATAACATCTGAATGACTATATCTGCAGGGTACAGACCCTCATAAATCAGAGCACACCTTAAAAAACAATCAGAGCCCAACTCTCTTTCCACAGTGAGCTCTTAATTTGAGGAAGATCCATCCATCCATCCATCTTCATGTCGGCTTTATTCCCTTTCGGGGTCGCCACAGCGGAATGAACCGCCAACTCACTGGCATATGTTTTACGCAGCGGATGCCATTCCCTGCCGCAACCCATCGCTGGGAAATTGAGGAAGATAAAAGCAGGAATAATCTTTAAATCGTCAACATGAAATCCACATGAAATAAGTCATTATTATCAAAACAAATAATGCTCTCCTCCTAGTCTTTGAGCACAGAAAGCAATCACAGTCAAACAGTAGTGTATTGAGTTACCTGTATGACACAGATTAAAATGAGTTCTAATTTGTTAATAAAGCAATAAAGGGTTACATTTGTTTTTAAAACGGAATTTTTACATGTATGAGAATATAATCCCATGCCAATAAGCCTAAACAGTAAATTCTTACGGGGGAAAGTTAACTTAATCCAGAGAAGGAACCGACCAGATCGCCCGAATTCTGTATAAAAGCCTGGAACTTCTAAACAAATTCAAGAGCGGGTGAAAATAAATACTTAGTCAAAATATTAAATTCCTCCTGTAGAAGAATGAAATTAAGATTCCTTTTATTTTCAACATGGGATCAATTAACAGAAGAGGTCATTTAAGGCTAAAAATTAAAATAATAATAATAAAAGAAATAAAAAAAGCATATCTTTATTGCATCTACATGATTGTAGGTCCCTATTAAACTCAATATTTTACTAAACTCATAGTACTAAGCCAATATATAATATACAGTATATATCAAGCCAACACACCTCAATCAACTTACATAGAGGGAAGTAATAAACCAGCAAAAGCAACCCCGCAAATCATATACAAACATAATAAAGCTGTTTTAATTCATGAGAACAGTCTAAATGTTGTGAACAGCCTGAGCAAAGATCTGCTTTTACTGAATGAGTTTTGCTTTAACCAGTTAACCTTTCGCATCAGATGGGAGCAATATAACAGTCCTGAGAATTTCTTCAACCAGTCTTGGATCACACATTGCGCTGATGATTTAAAGGAAAATAAAACATAAGAAGAAAGTGTGCTAAGATCAGCACTGCAGCAACAGGATTTATAAACCCTTGTTGATGGTTCATGAAATGAATGACTCATTATTATATTCCATGTTAGAGCAGCAAAAAACAACATGCTGATTATGGGTGGTTTCATTTATAGTTACACAGAAACTTAGTAGAGTATCTGGATAATTCTTTCAATGGAAATGCAATCTACTGTATGCCGACAGAGATGTCTGAGGACTTATTCAAACATCTGCTTAAAGAATAATTGAATTTCTGTGTAATATGTATTCACTTCAACAGAACGTGCTTGTTAGAATTGTTTAAACTGATCAATGTAATTATCATCACATAAATGTTTGCAATCTTTTTTTAGAACAGGAACTTAAAAGGTGCAATGTCATGATAATGTGACTTTTCTGACAATCCTGGCATCTTTAAGTGTTGTCCCCTCATCAAAAACATGCCACAAGTAGTATTCGGATTAGTTCATGCATGTTTGAGTAACCATGTATTACTTTTTTTCTGAGCTGAAAACGGCTCAAAATGTTTTAAAACAATAACACATGTTTAAAGTGTTGCTAGTTGTGTGTTTTTGTCCAAACCGGACCAGGTTGAGACTGTAGGGGGCGTGCCGAAAGCATGTTAAAATGTTAAAAAAAACATGACGTGATTCAAACACGTTGTTTATGAAAAATATTGCATTTTGAAAATTATTAACAGTGCAACACTAGTATAGAGGGCTAGATTCTAAGTGATTTATCAAGGGCATAACATGGGACCTTTAAAAAAAAAAAAAAAAAAAAACTTTTTTTTTTTTTTTTGCAACATTGAACAATATAAAAAATTTCAATGTTTACTGGTCAAAGTCCAAATGTTAATTTTTCTTTTAAAAAGCACTTAAGAGGTTTAGGAACCTCATAAATACTAAAAAAGTACTCAGGCCAAAAACGTTAGACATAGAAAACTGTGCTTCTGTTTAAATCAACCATCCAGACCGCTAAATCAGTTTGCCCTGGTCACAGATAATATTATATAGAGGAGTCTATACATTTTTGGAAATTTTATTCCAGTTTTTTAATTTATCTGTTTTCGGAAGTTTATCTCATTTAAATGTATACTGTACAAAAACAATGCTGGTGAGCAATGAACCATTTATTTAAATTTTTAACTTGTATAGAAAAAGAAGAAGCACACAATTTTGAGTAAAGACGTCCTTCAAAGGGATACTCCATCTCAAAATGAAAATTGTCAATCACTTATTCCACGTTGTTCCACGAATGATATGGCTTTATTTGACCTCTGAACACATTTTGACATTTTTTGGATATAATCCTGGAGAGCACTCATGTCACATGGGTTTCCAAGCCTTAAAAAAGCAGTTGAAACATCAAATGTCCCCACTTACCAGATCGGGTTAGATACAAACTTATTATCATGATGACCTCTTTAAAATTTAAATAAAGACTTAAATCCACATTATCATCTCATTGTATTCTCTGCCAGACTCACTGAAGATGTGCTCAAATATTGACTTTATGCATTAATGACTAAAGTATTGACTAAGATCGATTTTTTATGGATTTGTGTTTATACTAACTTTATACCATACAGAAAATATCTCTTAAACTAATAAATGTTCACAAAACTTTTCTATTTTAAATATTTTCAATTGAATAAAAGATAAAAGTCCTGCTAATTTTCTGCCAGTACTTTTATCTACCTTTTTTTTAACATTTTAACTGTGTCAGTGTTATTAGTAATTTAGGTTGAATAGTGTGAAATTGACTGTGCAACCTGCAGAAACTTTTCCCCATGTGTCTAACTCCATCTGAAAATACCATGAGTTCAGTGTGGTGGGAAGAACAGCTAGGAAAAGCAAGACTTCAATTACCCCTGTGAAGATAACAACACAATTGATCTGCTGAGTGAGCTTCATACACATCCTCGTTGCAAACACACATGAACATTCCAGTGGAGACCAACAGATATACCTGAGGAATCCTTTAGGACTGTTTGCTTTTGTACAATCAAATTCAAATTAAGAACCCAACTTCTCTAATCAACAGCAACTCAGAAACAGAATAAATCAACAAGTCAATCAAAGTTGTTCTTGAATTTATTATTAATATGGATAACACAAAGTGAACACAAAATTATTAATTTGGGTGAAAGCAAGATGTTTAGTTCACAGAAAAAAAGGTAGGCAGATCTGCAGGAATTCCTCAAGAAAATGACCACCTGATTTTCAAGTTCCAGGTTAAAAGTTAAACTCTCTACTGAAGTCTCTTATCCACAACGTAAAAAAATATCTAAAAAAAAAAGAATTCTGAAAGTAATGTCAGAAAATCATCAGGACTTTTCCAATTTTTCCCTCTATTATAAAATTAACATAAAGATTTTTCCAAAATAGTAGAGAACATTTATTTATTTATTGGATATTTCTGAAGGAAAACACTGTTGAGGGCTGGAGTCAAACTCTGAACCGAGGAGCGCCTGGGCTCCAACACTTGGGTTGTGTATGTCCCTATTTTGAAACTATTTAAACATACATTTTGTAATGTAATCACATATTAAGTAAGTATTTAAATATTAAACATTTAGCATCTCCACTGAATAACTGAAAAAGATGTTAATGAGAGCTGGCAGGTACTCCTGTTGCTAACTGTAAAAATAACGAGCAACTGTTTACCTAGGTTAGCAATAATGCATGGTGACTGAACAAAACTTAGTTTTTTTCTTCATTTACTTTCAGGTGACAAATTTTTATCTACCACTTCAGAAGTAATACTTTTAAAAGACAGATCAGTAATGCTGCCTTGGTCAAGTCAGCTACTTCAATACAAATCTGGGCAGAGACACAAGAGTTTGGAGGGAATCAAGAGATTTACATCATAAAATGAGCCTGATGAAAGCACAGAGAGCAACTCTTATTACCAGAGCTGTGTTTTCTTGTAAGTTGAATTTAAGTTGAAGAAGCTCTTTAATAAACTAAACACTAAAAGAAAAGCTGGGCAAATAAAATAAAAGATAATTATTCCATTCTAGATTAAATAGTTTAGATTTTTTATTTAAAAAATCTATCTTTAAAATAAAAAAAATCTGTCTACACCCAAAAAGATCCAAAAGAGAATAATCTGAAGCATACCAAAAACTAAACTCCTGTTTTGGAATGTCACTTTTTACATGCCAGATTTGAACAAAGAAGCAGTTCTCAAGGTGAATTGCTAGAGGGCACAACGTAGAGAGACTAAATGAAAGTTTCCAGGAATTTAGGGAGTGCAACTTGGCTTTTTGGTTTGAGGTAACATGAAATTACCATATAAAAAAAGTTTGTCATCACTTTGAAATGTTGACAATTTTGTCCAATCTGAAGGTAATGATCCAACGACTCAAATCTTTGTTGCATTAAACCTCTTGAACTATAAAAACCAACTTCCTAACTTGTAGAGTTCTATTATATATATTATATATATACTATATATATATATATATATATATATATATATATATATATATATATATATATATATATATATATATATAAATAAATATATATACTATATTTACTTCTCAGACTAATACAAATTGCTTTTTTGTGATGCCAAAGATATTCACTACTATTGTTCATAATGAATTCCAATTTCAACTCTGACAGAGCAGAAGAGTCAAATAAGAAGAAAAAAAGACATGATGGTAAAGACAAGTTGGACCAGTATCTCTCTCCCTCTACTTTACACATATAGAAAAAATACATATAGAAAAAATATATTTATAGTCTTTATTTACTTTTTATTTATAGTCCACAATAAAGGTAACTTGTTAACTACCAAATCTGCTTTCAAAATTAATTGAAATCTGAATATGACTTGAGGCATGTTTTTAATGAGGGAACAATACTAAAACATACAGGAAATGTGTGAAAGGTCGAGTTAGATGATACAGCACCTTTGAGTTTGCTAACTTTTCTGAATAACTTTATATATGCCACCCACCTTCAACAATCACAACAACCCTTGCGCAAGGCACCAGTTTCCCGACTGCTCCCCAGGTGTCACAGCAATGGTTGCCCACTGCTCCAGGTGTGTGTTCATGGTGTGTTTGTCCACTGCTGTGGACATGGGTTACATGCAGAGTGGGTATGGGTCACTCTATATCTGGCCAACTAGTCACTTTCACTCACTTGACTTCTCTAGAAAGCTTCTGAATTGATAGTGTGGCTGCAAATATGTTCAAATATTCAAATATTGAATTTCTGCCGCATTGACTGAGAAATCAGAATTATCTAAATCTGCTAACGCCGATGATTGCAATCCAGAACTCACTCCACTTTCTTCGCACGTATTCAAGATTTATTTACATGTTCAGTCAATGCGTGGATGCACTTGCAAACCATGCAACTTTTATTTACACACGTCAGACAAAAAGCGTCACTCTGCTATGTCATTCCAGTGCCACTCTTTGACGTCAAAGCAAATGCAACAGAAACACTATCTCATAGTGCTTTTATACAAAGTGACTAACAGTAGAAGGCAATATGAAATTAGTTGCAAAGCCAAAGCCTAACTCAAGTTGCTTGCCCTCTAATTTTTTTCTAGTATCATAGTATGTGACATTATGGTGGACTTCAGGTAGCAACAGTTTCAGAACATCAGCACTAGAGAGTCAGAGGACGATAACCCTAGTGGCAGAACAAAAGCAATATGTGGAGAAAGACAATCAATGTTTACTCATGGAGAAACATTTGTTTTATGTGTTTAAGAAAGTTAAAGGAATTTTTCCAACAGCATTATAAGGTGAAATATCACTTTAAGAATATACACATAGACCCTACAGTAGGTGGAATTTTTTATTTAAAAATCTCGAGTTCCACAAATATTGAATTTTCCATTTGTAATTTAGAACAGGAAGGGAGTTGAAAGCCAGGACTTTCTGAAACTAGATAAGGGTTTTAATATTTCCGTTAGGTCTTATATGTTAACACATCAAGAACTTGAGGAGTCCCTGGTCTATTTAAACATTAAACTGTAGTAGTTGTTGGGCAAATATTTAAAGTCCTCAAGAGTTAAGACCTAATCTGATTTATCTGTAAGAATGTTTTTATACTTAATTATTTATTATAATATTAATTATATATAATAATACAATATTGTTATGCCTATGAATGGGATTTATAATGACCTACATTGATTCTATAAAGGATTTACAATGTCATGTGTTTTCAAACATGGATGGATTGGATTTATACTTTGAAGTTTACAAATCTGTTTAGGTAAACTGTGGGGTGTAGGCATAATGTATGCATGGATTAAGAGCAGTTTCATTCACCGTGTGTAACTCCATTTATATGTGTCTGGAATTTAAACTTACAAAAATGTAGACTAATAAAGCAAAAAGAAAAAAGAATACAATTTAGTTGGGCGTAATTAATTTTTTTCAGCCATCCAAGTCCTTTTGCCAACCCAGAAATTCTCAACATACATACTTTCAAAAAAATGTCATATAGAAGCAGTTAACAATGCTAAAATAAAACTACTATAAGCTACTGCTAACATTTTTTTAACTACAACTTCTCTGTGACAGGAAAGCAGCAATAAACTATTTACGATCATAATAAACTGGTAAAAAAATTTGGGTGAATGAAGTCTTTGAACAATCTAATTTAAACACTAAACGGGGTAAAAGGTGAAACAGCACGATGAGTTCCTCTGGCAAGTGCTTTGCAGCTTTATGAGAACAAAAAAACCTTGTCAAAACATGGAACAAGGAAATAGCCAGTTGAAAGCCTCCCTTTGGGGTCTAAAGGGCTGGAAAGAAATATGTCAGGTATCAGATGACTCTAGCAGCAGTTGTGTGACTGCACAGAAAGCTAATCTCACGCTAAAACCCTGCCATGTTGCTAGATTAAATCAACAAGTAACCTAAACAACACAGCTAATACAGCTAAAGTGAATGTGTAGAATGACCCATGAGAGCAGAGCAAGCCTAGAAAGCAGATTTGAAGCAGTTATGCCACAGTGCAATAAAAGTCAACAGCTAGCCTGCATCATGGCTCATCAAAAAGATTTATGTCATATAACATTGTAATTAGCTGCAAGAATGGAGTGGAGAGACGGTTAAGGCAAATATATCGCACTTGTTATAAAAGAACAACTGTTTTGAATACTTTGGGAAAAAAATACCACGTAAAAAACATGAACATAATTTTTCATCCACTATAGTTTTTGTAACTACATCTCTTAATTTTTTGGATGGAAAATGCAGAATATTGTGGTTGTAGGTAGATGCATTTGATTTTTGTTTTATACTTAATTTAACTGAAGTTTTATTTCACAAGCGCCAATTTACAGCAAACTACATTCTGTCAATAACAAGAAAATGTGTAAAGCAAGACATCTCATAAGAATGAAACACAAATTCGTTTGGTAAAAATAAAAACAAATGTAAAAATGTTAACAACATACTTGCTGTTACTAATAATCTCTAACCACTATTTAGTACTTTTTTTTTTTACATAGACTTAACCCTAACCCACACTGTAATATAAACCAAAAAGTGATTAAAGAATGTTGTGGCTTATCTTGCACATGCCCAAAGACCATGATGAGATAAAAGAAATCCAGTTTTGTATTCAAAATATTAAATTCTGTTTTTCTGTTCCAATCACTGATATGACTCAACATCTCCAGTTCTGTATAAATAAAAGAAACACATTCCCACTGAGCAAAGCACATCATACAAGTTCTGAGCCAGCACACGTTATGAAGGCATGATCTCAATGTCTGTTTGATGTTTGCTAGGTTATGCAATTCTCTGGGAGCCCGTAGCCTCACTTTGCTTGGGGCCCCAAAAATACACAGGAATGGGATGCAAATACCAAAGTAAAGTAGGTTATTAAAGTGTAAAATTCAAACATGTGAACATGGAGTTATTAAGGTCAGAGCTCATCAATTCATATCAAGATCTTTTGATCATGTTTTTATATATGTATTATAAATTGAACTGAACTGAATTACACTCGTTTGGTCGAATATCTCATACAGACAATTAATTATATCAATCCCCATTACACTCGAATCAATTATTAGCCAAGGACATTTATTTGCATTTCTTCTAGACTCCCAAATCCAGTTTACCTCACTTGGTTTATGATTAGATTTATGAGGACTTCTCCTTATGTATTCATGATCCATCATCATGCTAAGGTTCCCTCTATTCTCCTCATCGATTTAACTGATTCCGAGCAACAGAGGATTCTGTACCTTACTTTTTTACAGCATCACAGCAATTCTCTGATTCAGCAGGGTGCTTTCACACCAACAGTCAGGCAAAGAAACTGTATGACATTTTGGGCAAAATCCAACTAGATACTCTACATATCTACATTCTAAATTGTGCAAGTAGACGACTGAAGAAGACAGAAGTAATTGATGGAGGCACAAAGAAAGTGAGCGACGAATTGGATGAATTTTAATTTTAGTTCATTGGTGTTAACAAGGTTTGTTAAGTTCAATAGACATTTTCCGCACAATTTCAATGTTTTTTCATGCTTAATACTGTATACTACTTTACTAAAACCATAATATTGTACTGAAAATGTTATTAAATACTGAAATGTGCATCTGGGGTTTTTTAATAAACAAATTAATAATCAGTTTTCTAATAAACACCAAGACTACTATTGGAAAATATAAGTAAATAAATTGTTGCAAACTATAAAGATAAAGTCAATTTTGTCTGTTAATTTGACATACAAATTAAGTTATAACAACAATACCAGTCATCAATCACTGAAGATTTTTGACAACCAAGATTAAGGTTTCCCACTGGTCACATGACTCTAAATATATAATAACTAAATATATAATAATTAAATATAAATATAATTTAGCAGACTAAGTTTCAACAGACATGTTGGTTGCACAAAATGTACAGTTGGAGCAACACCGGTTAGTTGCATTATTGACAACTGACGACAATTTGGCTCAAATTAACCTTTAAAGCGTTTCCACAAGAAAACTACTACTGATCTATGTTTTATCCACGCAAACACGTTACACACAAAAGACCTTGCTTCAAAAGAAACTAAATAATATAACAATAACAATATATAACAATAAATAACTGAAAGAATAATGACAGAGAAATACCTACCAACATTTTCAGTTTTAATTTGTTTATCTCCTTTCATCGAAGTAACCAGTTTTGTTTATTTCCTAGTGAAATGTATTATTGAAGTTGACAAAAAAAATAGTTTTTGTTTATTATGTGTTTGTAATATTTAAAATGTTTTTAAAGCCAACTTATGAAGAAATGTATGCATTCTGCATTTATAATGATATTGCATTTCATTACAGCTATTAAAATAGAGATGAGGCATCTAGAAGTTAAATTTGAAATATCAACATTGGCTCCCGGGACTCACATATACCACCTTTAATTGTAGTATAACATTTTCTGATGACTCAGATAGATACTTCAATACAAATATGAGTTTTTAACCTATTTGTGACCTGTATCAGACATTTTCATTTTATTTATTTTTTCTGACCCAGATCACTTGTATAAACATATCTGATATTTTGCAATGCAACCTCAGTCTAAATGGTCAAGTCACAACTATCTGGCATTTAGCTGCAGGAGTAACTGGAGAAGACTGGCTTGTGCTGAAATCTTGAAAGGAAAACTTTGAATGACGTCAGTGTTGTTATCTCAGCACTTATTTTCTACTATAGTACTTGTACTTATATAATTACTTTCTTATTTGCATGTGTGCCAATTGAAGCTCCATTTAGATAGAACAAGGATATCAGGTGAATATTATTTGAAATGTGAAGGAACACAAAAAAAACAGAATTGAGCATTAAGTCCTGCAGTCTAAAGTCTGAATGTGAATGTACCTACCTTATTTTTAAAATGCATACACACAGGGGCGCAGATAATTGGGAAATGTGTGAATGATTCTGGGGCCCAGCAGTCCAGGGGCCCCAGAAGGCTACTAACATATAACCATCTATCACTGTATATATATATATTTAATATATCTATATGTAGAGTCTTTTGTTTATTCACCATAATAACCAAATTGAATTGATATGGGATTTATTTTATAGATTTATTAAAAGGTTTCTATATGCAATACCCCTAACCATTACTCACACCGTTTCAGCCATTTTTCTATTAAACAACTTACTGGACAGGAGCCAAGTGCATTTTTTAGACAATTTAACTCTTCCAGTACCCCTAAAAACAATGCCTCCTGTTAAACATCACTCATATATGTCTTCATTTAACCAACACAGCTTGTTCTGAAGCATTTTGAGACTGATGACTTCATTTCTGTGCCCACTTTCAGAAAGGGTCCTAGCGTAGCTCATCTCAATATCAGCTTATTTATAAATCAAACTGACAGTTTTGACAATAACATAGTGTTTAGCAAATGTATTTTATCATTTAAATTGAATTTAAAGTGAAGTATAATTTTGTCACAGTGATCCATCTTCAATATTTACTAAGTTTTCTTAGTTTAAAGTGTTTTTATAATAGTTTAGGAAGGCAATGTTACGTAAACAGTATATTTAAAATCTACTTAATTATGAAGACCATAATTTCACAACTTTAACAGTATGTTGAAAATAAAGATGAATTTAAATTTGCAAGAAAATTCTTCTGAAAGAGTAAATAATTCTAAATTATTAATAATTGATGGATTAATCATGAAGTAATAGTTGTGTTACGTAATAAATCAAAAACATGTTCAATATAAAAGATTTAAAAGTTTGATGTACAGCTGAATATTTCTTACAAATCTAGACACATCTTTTTTATCCCTTAAATTGCATCAAATTTAATCATTTTAACCTGAATTGTCCAGACTTAACTAAAAACTCTCCACCTAGCAAAATTGTACGGTACAATTCACTTGTGTGATTTCAATTCATCATGTTATTGTCCATAGCTAGCAGGTACAAATGTGATAAAACGTTCATTATAGCATACTTTATTATTTTTAGGAAATTCCCTGAGCAATATGTGTATGTTTTAGGGGAAAATTTGGAAAATTTTCTTCTTTCAGGGGGGCCTTACAGATTAATGTCAACAGAATCAACAGTAATATATATATATATATATATATATATATATATATATATATATATATATATATATATATATATATATATATATATATATATATATATATATATATATATATATGTGTGTGTGTGTGTGTGTGTGTGTGTGTGTGCGTGTGTGTGGGAAATAATTAATACACAATATGTTAATTAGTTAATAATATATTAAATAAACTTTTTGTATCTTTATATTTTTATTAATGAAGGCTCTCAACACGTGATCGCGCTTATCAGTAAAATGAGGCGTTGACACACAGTAATATTTACACTAGTACACACCGGTTACTCTCAAACTGGAAAACAACTAACTAACACATACACGTTAAATACAGTAAACCGGTTTCTTTAGGGTGCCGAAATGGTTAAATGTGCTAACAGCGAGGAAGACAGACCTGTGTTAGCAGGCGTGACAGCCTCAACTTTGAGTGCGGTTTTCCCCTCAATATTTATTGAGACCTTTTTACCTCGAATATTAAAGTTTAAAGCTTTTAAAGCTGTGAATCCTACGTAAAAAAAACTGACAACTCAGACATAAAATAATAGAAGCAATTTTTATGGTCTATATTCTCTGAGTATTGTCAACAGAAACAACCAACGTTAACAGTTAGCGTGGCCGCTCCTCTGGAATCATGTGTACCGAAATCACTCACCGATCACCTCCTGCAGCTCATAATCATCCTTTTTAATGGACCAGGGTTGAGAGCTCAGGTCCTCCGACATGTCTCAGGGTTGTGTACCTTTATACTGACCCAACTGATTCCAAGCGCTTGCGTTGGGTGCTTACGGAATAGAACTTGAAAATATTACTGTAACCTGTAAAACGACGGCATTCCAGTTCCTCACTGCGATAATTTCCAGCAGCCTTCTATCATTCCCAAACTTTGCCACAAGCGCCAGAGACCCCGCCCACCGCATTCCTACACAAGCGGACGCGCCGGGCGGCCATTTTGAGTGTGTAAAAGCTTTGACTACAAACTCTAACCTCTTGTGGAAACGCTTTAAAGGTAATTTGAGCCAAATTACTCTAACTGTACATTTTGTACAACCGACATTTGAATTTATTTTTAATTCATTATTTAATTGTCTTAATTTGGTTTTAATTTGCAGAAAAAGTAATTTATACGTAACAAATACAATAAAAAAAATTAAACACATTAAACTAGTTGGTCGCAGTACTGATATAAATATGACACCGGAATGTTAATGAAACGTCATTCATTGTCCATTTTATCTCAACTTGTCCTCTTTCGTTAAATACATTGCCCTCTTGCGGCCTTAAGTGTAACAAAGATAAAAATGAAGAAATCCGCCAGATGGCAGCATTTTATTTCTTCAGTATACATCAGCAAAGTTTTTTTTTTTGGCTGACAACCTTAGCTCACATAAGACCTTAAATTAACAAACAACCTAAAATTTTATTTTAAAACATTATTTTCTTCAGTTTAAGAAATACAGTATTGTAAACTAGAAAGAGGAGGGGTGATACATGATTGACCAAGAAAAACATACGTAAAAAGCCAATGTTGAAATTCAACTTCCTTAACTATGAATTTCTTGTGTAAAACCCAAAAGCCCTTATGAAAGTTGTCTATAAAACATACCTCGTTTAAATGTAACCATATAATGTAAATCAATAATTAAATATATTAATTAAACATTTATATTTTTTTGATTGACTTTGCATATTGAATATCAAATTGACTGCCTCATAAATCTGCTGTCTTAAAAGTATAAGACAATTCCAGATTAATGGTTATTTCCAGAACCAATGTGTTGAAACTGATATAAACTAGTTTAAAATAGAGCATATATTTATTCGCTGTTTAAAAAATTTAAATAGAATCAAACACTCTTCATAAAGACAACCCATCTTTGTTTTGTTTGATTTATTTAGAATGTACGTGTGTGTCTTCCTCTCCCTTTCACATCTTCTTCACATCCTCCCTGACTGTTCCTCTAGTGCATCAGATTCAGGGGTCGAGGGTGCACTGGGTCCGGTCTCATCGTACTCCTCCTCAGGGAAGATGAGTGAAAATATCGGCCTTAAAAAAAACGAGACTGCATCCTTAAAAAGCCTCCCTCTTTCAACTTCCTCAGCAGCCAGCACCGGCTCATCGGCCTCCGAGGCTTCCTTTGGCTCACTGGCATCCTCAGTTTCCTGTTCCAAAGAAATTTAAATGAGTGAAAATACATAACTTTTACTACATTCATTTCTTCAGTACCAACTGATAGAAAAAATATTTTAGTAGAGGTCCAATCATTCCATAAACTGATGTTAACTGGCTGTTTGTAAATGAGAAAAAAAATCTTACTCTCAAGCCATCATTCTCATGAGTCGGTTCTTGCGCAGAGTTATATTCAGCGACTTCCAGGTGCTCACCAAGAGGGTCGTGGCCCATTTGAGCATCTGTTAAAAGAGAGAGAATTAATCACAATCCACAACTTTCTTAACAGTCTTGTTTTCATCCAAGATGACAAAACTAAATGTTGTAATTTCTAAAATGTACCCTAGCCAAGACTTACCTTGCTTAAAGGTGCAGTATGTGATACATTTTGCACAACGTGAAATATATATATATATATATATATATATATATATATATATATATATATATATATATATATATATATATATATATATATATATATACAGACATTAAACTGGTCGCTCGGACAGTTTAATGTACGCTAATTAAAAAGAATATCTTATTCTTATATAAGTGCTGAATTACATGATGGATATCAACTTTATATCAACAATGCAATAAAAGGTGACTTTCGTACAGTAAATTTTAATTTTGTACTGTTTCACATGTATTCTAAATTCATCTTTTCTTTCTTTTCCTTCACTGTAAATAAAATGTGCAGACGAAAAAAGAAAAAAAAATGAATCAAAAAGATGCAAGTTATTATAAGTATTGATTTTCAAAGTTTCATTGTATGTGCTACTGTCCCCTTGCGTTAAAGAGATTTTAGTAAAACCGGCCATGTTTTCACTTCATCAAAGTACAGTATCTTGAGAAGTGGCTGCAGTGTCATCACGTTGCCACCAGTGACGCTGTTTGTCTTGGGAGTGTAGGTCCGAGAGCCCTGAAGAAGTGGCTCCTTCGTCGGTATCGTTGATAGTAGATGTCTAGCCAAAATATTCAACTTTCAACAGCTATTTTACAGCCCGGAAAAAATGTTTTAGTTTATGTTTAGTTTTTTTTTTGTTATAGTTTGATGTACTAACTTCAGGGATCCTGCAGGTTTTATTTGGTCAAATGTAAACCTTTTTATGTCTGTTTAGATTCAAATTTAATAGCTATATTATAAAAAATTCAACTCATACAAAACGTTTTTTTGCATAATAAACAGTATGCTTCGCATAAATTGCTTGAAACGCTAGCCATCCCTTAAATGTTTTTGAGCATTTACAAAGGTTTTCTCAAACTATGGCGACACTAATCATGATTTTACAAAGTTGAGCGTTTAGCGTTTTCTTAGCAATATATTTGATCTCTGGCAACACTAACTGTTGTTTTTACACTTTAGAACAATTTATTCATGTAGAATCATTTTCTCAATCTCTGGCAATCCAAACAACCACTTTTATGATTTTGATGATTTATTGCGTGTTTTTGCAATCTCTGGCAAACAATCACAGGCACTTTTTACCTTTAAGACTCTTATGTCAATATCTGGCATCCCGGTGTGTAACGATCACTTTTAAGATTTATGAGTGTTTTCTAAAACTGTGGCAAC
Organism: Danionella dracula; assembly: GCA_900490495.1. NCBI lineage: Eukaryota > Metazoa > Chordata > Actinopteri > Cypriniformes > Danionidae > Danionella > Danionella dracula. The sequence goes on from UELW01000888.1 coordinate 4,356,188, forward strand.
AATCCTTTTGATGATTTTGAGTGTAAATGGGCCTTTTCTCAAACTTTAGCAGCCTTAACCATCCATTTTCACCTCTTTTTTCCATTTAGGAGCATTTTTACATTAAACTTCAGCCTTTTTAAGACAGTGGAAAGTAGGACCTCTCACCTTTAAGTCAAACAAGTTCACTTTTCTTTTGATATCATTCTAAAAATAGAATTGTCAATTTACACTCTAAATTAAATTGTTATTGCAATGTTTCCAGTTTTGGCCACAAACTTTACATGTCAAAATGTTTTATAAACTTGTAAAGGCAGTTCAGGTCATTTACCTTCACAACAGTCTGGCTGTGATGGAGCAGGGTTCTGCTCCTCATCCTCATCCTCATATCTAGGCTTTATTTTCTTCCCATACTTCATAAACGCCAGCTTCCAAAAACTCTTCCTCTTTACCTCCTCACTCCTCTGTCCATCAACAGAACCGGCTGCTGTTTGCTGACTGTGCTGATGCTGTGTCTCTTGGTTCTCAGAAACCTCCTGGTCCTCCAAAGTCTCAGAATACAAACAAGAACCTTGTTGCTCCATGATCACTGTATGTATGCCACAGATTTATCTTCTGTTAAAACTCCAACTCCTGAAACCTCTTTACACTTCACCAGTGTATATATCACGGTCTCCCAGCAACCATTTAAATCAAAATCTCAAACTGCCATTCAATGAGCATCATATGGTGCAGCTGCAGAAAAGCACCAAGCAGTACTGCGCCCCTCAGACAGTTTTACACCCTGTTGTTTCTGATGCTTCCAGAAGAGGGAGAAGAAAGCGTTATACATCACACCGTAGCTATACATCCAAACTCAAACACATTTTGAACACTCATTAAATTAAGCTCGCAGAGTGGTCTGCACTCAAGGAATGCGATGAGAGACACGAGCGGTTTCACAAGGGATGGAAAAGTTGCACACAAATGGAGCCAGTGCACGCATACCTGAAATGGCTAGATTTGAAATCTCATCTAATTTTATAAACAATAAAAACTCAATGCCTCCTATTTTCTCAAATACTCAGGATGCAAATGTAAATCATAGACTATTTGTGTCATGAAGGAAAGATCGTCACCATTGAGTTTGTAAGATGCAAGGTTCAAACTCTTTATAACTGCAAACCCATTTCAAATTTTTTTTAATAATAAATCAATGTATTTTCACATATTTTTTGTTTAACTACAGCATAGACAGCAGTGAGGTTTGCCTCTCCCATTAGATGGTGCAATCTTTTGCTAAAAGGTTACGCATGCTTACAAGTATTCTTACAAGTATTTTACATTTATCGAAAGACATGTTGTAACCTTGAGTAAAAGATTAGGATCTATTCTACATGCATTTATTTATTTAAAAAATACAAATACAAAAAGTTATCAAATTAATCAAATCATCCTTCAAACATCTGAGGCTGAGACTAACTAAACCTAGTTAGTTAGTCCACCAAGTATGCTTGTGTATCTACGTCTAATTTCTTCAGTGTGCACTCTATGTTTGTAGTCATTTTAACTAAAAAATAATAAAATAAATGATAATGAAATAGCAAAACATTTTGAATCATGATCACAGGGTTGAAACCAAGCGAGTGAATTGTGTAGAAGCAATACGCAACAGATCCTTAAAAGTATAGATTCTTCATGTGTGATTCATGATCAAGCCTTTATTTACACAGCATATTACATCCACAACATTCATTTACAAAGATCAAAAAACACTCACATATGCATTAAAAACAGCAATTAAAAAATGCATTAAAAAATCGTTTTTTTGTAACTGGCAAAATAATTGATATCTGAAGGCAATGTAAACAAGCTGTTTACGCTGTTATTTCATCCTAGAAACAGACACTGAAAATATACAATTGGAGTCTGAAGTTACACTTCTTCTGAAAGTGGTTTCTAATTTCAAAGTAAAGTGAAAGTGACCACTAGGCAAGATACAGAGTGACCCATACCCGGAATTTGTCCTATGCGTTTAACACATCCCAGTGTACACACACAACAGTGAACAAACACACCGTGAACACACACCCGGAGCAGCTACGGCGCCCGGGGGGGCAGTCAGGAAACTGGTCCATTTATCAAAGGAGAGCAAGTGTTTCATCACCACCTTCAACTCAGTGGATCTGGGGATCGAACCAGCGAGCTTCTGATCACACGTCGATCTCCTTAACCGCCAGACCACAGCTTTGGGCACCATTATAACAGAAAGCAGACTCTTTGTGTTTAGACCACAGGTATTCTAATGAATATAAATTCTGTACCACAGAAATAAGTTCAAGTTTAATTTTAGAGAACTTTAAACATATTGTTTGATTTGACCTTTTTAACACTTAAACAAACCTTAAAAAATGTGAACATTGAGTTATTAATATCGGAGCTCAAATGAAATTCTTCCAAATCAATAAATTCATATCAAGATTTAGCATTTGATCATATTTTTATATCTGTATTATAGGAACCCCAAAAAGGATTCTGTGACAGGAAATATGACTGTTGCAGTTTAACTTTAAAATATAAAACTTCCAATCACATGCAAAAACCGTGTTACCTGTTTCACACTGCATCCTTCTGGGTTGTGTGTCCAGCGCATCCTTTTTTCGGCACACATGTTAATGATTTAAAGCTTTCAATCATAGTGTATGTGTAGTGCAGTTGTCCATCCCAGATGGACTGCATTGAAGCTAAGGCATTGGCTCCATTTTGTTGACTTTTTTTTTTAAAGATAATGGTTCTTTAGTTTTAAAACTTGATATTTCCATTCTCTTTACTCTTTACTAAATAAGATTAAGGCATTTACATAAAGAACACTAATGATTTGCTATAATAAATAATGACTGTAAAAATTTTTTAATTAAATTAATCATAAAAACTATATAGTATGTTAAAGCTTCAGACTTTTACATACAGACTTTTTTCAGTTTGAATCAAGAAATATAGTAAAAAGTGCTAATAATAAAAACCAATAGGCTGCAAGCTCAATAAACCCACAGTGAGACACAGATGCAGTGTGAAACAGGCACAAGGATGAAGCCCACAAACAACAATCTTACTAACAGATCTTGAAACAACAGACTAAACTGATAAGGAAAGAATTTTCCTGTTAATTAACAAGAGCTAAAAAATGATTAAATGAAAATATCGCTGCAAAGCATCCTCATTGGCTTGTCACTTGTGCTATAATAACAAACTCTCTATGCAAATTACTTATTCAAGCCAGAACTGTATGATTTACAACTACAAAGCATGCATTTTTTAACTGTCCCAAATAACTCACTTTCTGTTCAGAGAAACTAGAAACTTAGAATGTGAAACGTGTTCAGCTTGAGAACAAATTCTACATGTGACTTCTGTAGAGGGGTTCATAGAAAACCCGAGAATGAAAATTGGCTGAAAACAAGATAACATTTTTTCAAAAACATGAAACATGAACCTTTAACACCTCAACTCCCAAACTCCATCTGCCCAAGCCTAATGATCATACATTTCAAGTTGTATGCAAAGATTCATGAGTTTTCTAGCATATTAAGGCCCCCAACAATGCCTGTTTTTTTTTTTATCAAACCCATTGCAAAACAAAAGACTGTGCACTGCATGCTCAGAGCTATAAAAAGAATTTAAAAATGAGTTGCACAGTTACTTTACCTGATTTTTATGATGCACATTGCAACAAGGATGATGAATAATACAAAGTTGAAATGTATAAGACATGGTGGTTAATAATGACATCAAAAATGTCCTTGTTTTTCATGCCCTTGCCCATGTTTCCACAAGTACGATATTTGTGAAGTTAAAGTCTGGTGGATTTTATAGATCTGTATATACTTTACATTTTCTGCTTGAGTGCTTAATTGGCATATCTTTCATAGGGTCTTCAATTTAGTAAACCATTCATGAAAATCCTTATTGATCAGAAATAAAATTGAAAATGACTGAAAACTGTTTAAGCTCTTAAACATGTTGTCTAGATTCGATTCATCACTCACACATTGTACGTCTATCCATGTCTTACCACACATTCACACCAAAACCAGAAGTTGTGTGGTTTGCAAGTGATTTACATGTTAAGACAATGGGCAGGTGCAAACTTTCATTCGTGCAGAGAAAGCCGAGAGAATACCACGAATAGTGTGGTATACTGGTGTAGAGAAGGCAGAAGTCCTTGTACACTTGAAAATTAACATATTAGAACTTTTTTTTTGACCATTCAAAACATTCAGTTTCATTTTGATAGTTATTCCCCTTTTGTTTAGTCATGCTATTTTAAACACATAAATAAAACATGTTGGTGTGTAAAGATCTTAAGATTCCACAAGAAACCCGAAAAAACACTTTGAAATTTAAGGAACCATCATAATTTCAGTAGATCCCAAAAAAGTACCTTCGTTGAAATTGTCCCAAGCTGGACTTGATGGTATAAATCTCTCAAGACCACTCAAATGGCCCAGAATGGCATCAAGGTAAAGAGAGGGCCTTGGCCAGCCGTGTCCAGAACCAGGCCTGAGTGCATGGTCTGGTGTAATCACAGATGGTCAAGAATCGGAGGATGCTGGGAAAGGGTCTCTTCATGGATTTATACACAACAGGAATAAGACGTTTGGATCGAGCTCCTGAAGCACAAACACAAGACAAACTGATGCTGTGAAGTTAGGTGCAGAACTACAAGTATATGTCTAATCTAAAATCAATGTCTAATCTTAAAGGGGTCATAAACTTCTTTTTCGATTCACTGAGGTTCACTAAAAGCATGGTTGTCAAATTGAATTCCTGAAGGACATCCTAGGAGTTTAAAAACCTGTAGCTTTTAAACAAGCCTGAAGGACTTAATTACCACTATCAGGTGAGTTTTGTTAAAATCGCAGCTTAGCTATGTGGATCCATGTACTTTCAGGAACGAAGTTCGACACATGCAAGTTAAAAAATCTTGTAATTTTGACATAAGATTTGGATTTAAAGAACATTACATTATTATGAATATTTTATGAGGTTGAACATTTGGTTTCAGTAGCTATTGACCCAGGCTGATTTGAACAATTCAGTAAATTCAGTAGAAATATTCACAGGTTCGAATTCATCACATTTTTCAGCTATTTGACATTAAATATTTATGAAATTTGTACAATACATTTACGTAATGTTTATTGGGCCTCTGGGTTCTTGCACAATATTTTTGAGACTCTTTTTGCATATACTGTTTTTGGCATTTGACATGTGAACTTTTGACTCGTAAAATCCCAGCGAGCTGGTCTATCTACCCCTCAGCGCACTTTTTACTCAATGTCAAAGCTGCACAGTTTTTGTGCACAGTAGTTATTTAGGAATTCATTTTTAATTGCTGATTGGTCAGCAGCGCAGCATGAACAAAACGTTGTGATGAGAAAAAATTATGTCAAAATAAATGCATTCAACTATTACATGTAAATGTTTGAAAACAAATTTTTAAACTTTCGTAGGCAATAGTGGGACAAATACTTGGGCTTAACTTTTTTTTTTTTTTTTTACTTTTGATGGGATTCTAAAAGTGAGCTATTAGGTAATGAAACATGCAGTCAAGCCAAATTGCCTAAAAAGTTCAGCCAAGCCCTTAGTCCCGAACTGATCACAAGATTGTTCAAAACAATGCATTTTTTCAACCGATTGAAAGTTAAATAAAATAGTAATTTAACCTCTAAATAAGCCAAATTAGCAGAGGTGGCAATTAACCAATGCAGCTTACACAGGCCAACGATGTCTTTTAAAAACCTCAGCAAATTGAATTAAAATTTAAAAAAAAATTAGGTGGGTGTTTGGTAAAATTTTTATTAACATAGCCAACATTAACTCTTGTATGGTGTTCGGGCCTGTGGGACCCGTTCTCAGTTTTCATCAAAAGAAAAACGATTCAAGCAATAATTATTTGAAACTGAGATTCCCTGGCCTTGGCTCATTTTCTGTGAAAAACATATATCAGAACATAATTTTTATGACCCCACACTGTATCCTCCTCTACACATTCATATACAAGCGAGGTGTTGGGCTCTACTGGACCCGGAGCATGTAAAAGTGTGAAACTTATATATTCTTTACCTTTATTTTGTCTTCCCACACAAACATAAATCACAAATAAACATACAATTTAAAATGCTAGTATAAAATTCTATGATTGTGTGAAATAAAAGGCCCAAAATTCAATGTGTCTAGCAGACCCTCCAACCCTGCCAGAGTAACAATAATGAGAACACCACACATGGTTTTAACTCTAAATGTAAAGATATACGGTTAAAAAATACAATAAAAAACTTATATTTTTTGTTTACAACACTTGTTTCCTGGCTAAAGTAAATATCTTTAAAGTATTTTAAAATAAAACGCCTTGGTTGGGATTAAAAATCAATAGGTCCACCAGACCCACAAACACTGCCTGAGTAACAATAATATGAACACCACACGAGGGTTAAATAAATAAACATTCTACAAGAAATCGTAAAAAATTCAATTAAGAATAACTGGAAAATATATTTTGTAGAAATGAAAAGAACATAACCAAAATAAAATAAAAACACAGTATAATTTTAATTCAAATTAAATTAAGATTGCCTGAAAATTAAAATGAGTATTGGGCCCGAGTCAGGGCAAACTTTTTAGGCACAATTACAGTTCTACTCCACAATGCTTTCTCATGACGGCAACCATGCAGCACTAAACAGGAAAAGCGTCTCTGGTTCATTCAATTGAACTATGCAAGGTAGGAGTTAACGCAACCAACGGTAGTTTCTGAGAACGTTCTTCATCACAAACAAATTGAGAAAAATAATGGGGAAAACATACCTGGGCATAAGCTGAGTGCAAACTTGGTTTGAAAATCACACGCATCGCTGTCCAGATAATCATCAGAAATTACCACCACCATCCTCTTACACCTATAAAACAATGTTTGTACTTATTTACACATAAAAATTGCAATGTATCAAAAGGCAATGAGTCCAGCAAGTTCATTTTCTATACTAGCATATTGTTATTTACCATTATAGGTTCACACTGTTCGCTATTTGTCGCAAGTTGTTGTAAACAACTAATGTTATAATAATATGAAGATCTGTCCAGGATTCACTTTGTGTCAGCTGGAGATATTCACTAGCTAATTAGAATTATTTAGCTAATAGTAAAAGACAGCAGAAGATAACAGGAAAAATAAGGGTTTTTCACTTGCCTTTTTTCGATGAGCTCACTGGTGATGGTCCACACACAGGTGCCAGGAAGCACGTCTCGGTCAAACACACACAGTTTCAGATTACACTCGGTTTGTTCCAGCTGTTTGATCATCTCGTGGACGAACTGGAAGTCACTCTGGCAATAGCAGATGAAAGCATCGAACGTCTCCGGTGTCAATCCTGTTGATGAAAAAGAAAACTGTTAAAGAAAATTCCAAGTAACAACAGACTAAAAAGGAAGACAAAAAAATACAGACCTTGGGGGTCATCATTGCGTGTTATTGCCTCTCTCTCCTGAGTGCGAGGCCCACAGCTGTCCACAACTGGAACCTGCACTGGCTTCCTCTGCTGCCTTTCCAGATACTTCCTGCAGTCATCATCTGTACACGCAAAACAACCATTGACTATATAGAATATGAACATAGTATGCACGTTGCTTTGTACGAAAGGTAAAGAGACAATTCACTTCCAGGTATGGGTCACTCCATATCGTGTCATATTTCCTCATCTTAGCTTTCATGAGACTTTCATTTGTCTCTTTATCTCCTTCTCTCTACGCCTGTCTTCTCCACTTCGTGTCTACACTTTTTATACTCTGCCAATGAGAGCGCCACTGTCCCCCCTAATGTAGTGGAGTGGTGCTGCACTTTATTGCCTATTCCCTGAGGTCAAACGCACCCCCTTGATGGAGCCTCGCACGCCACTAATTCAGAACCACTGTCTTAAACAAAGACATTTAAAAAAAAATAATTCACCCAGCTCAAAGTTTTTATGAAGATCAAATAAAAAAAAACATTGTGTGCAGTTTTCACATGGGAGTAAACGAGAAGCAGCTCACTTCTCACCCGGCCCTGCCCCGCCCCCTTGTTACCGGTCGAGGTACTACAGTTGTCACTTCATATTGCGCATCAGAAAGGAGACCAGTAGGTCGTTCCTTGAAAACAACATAATACTGAACTCTTTATATAGTAATTTATTTGATTTACAGTTGAATCCATGTGTGGCTGATTTGATCATTTTATACTGAACTTAGTTATGATATAACGGATCCTATGCTTGTTCCGAAAAAGCGACATCCGATGGCGAAATGTAGTAGCAGAGATTTTTAATAAACAACTCCTTTACGCTTTCAATAGAACTGCTTTAATACTATTGTTAATGACAATTTATTGTTAATAAAATTTATCTGATATGAAAAACGTTATGGTCTAAAACTTAAACTTACCGAGAATTTCTTTGAGCTCTGCCAGCACATCTTTTCTCTCAGCTTTCTCTAAAATCGACAATAAATTAGCAACAGTTGCCTCAGGACGAGTTTCCCACTCCGTTAAGACCTTCTCGAAGGGACACTCTCTTTTCTCGAAGTTTTTAATCTCCAGGTAGGTGAAGTCCATGAGTTCCGCCACAGTCCTCCAGTCCGAAGCCACAGTGTTTGTTGGGTTCAAGAAGAGCCCGAGTTTCTTCCGGAAGCTGCAGTTCAACGCTGTTACTGGAATCCCCTCACAGTCTGTAACGTTACTTAACTTCGATGCCATACTTTTGAAAGCAGTACGATGAACTTACTTCTTGTAAATATTCGCGTTTACATCAACAGATAAATCATTAAAGCAAATGCCATAAGAAAACAATAATGCTTAAAACTGACATACAAACTACCTACGTTTGATTTTCACAGCAAAACACCGTATGAGGAAATGCTCATGCGAGTCAAAGAAATGACGAAAAACACTAACAGCCAATGGAATCTTGCCAGGTCAAGAGCTGGTTCAAGATCAGCTGAGAGCGATGTTTGAGCCGTAAAAATATTAACATACTGATCTCAGGTCTGCACCATTATCAACAAGGGTTAGGATTGTTTAGGTAACCAAAAACTGTCAGTTCCACATTCAAATGTCAACCGAGTTATTTTCATGTTTTTTTCTGGAGGGATAGTTTGCACAGGAATTATTATTATTAATTATTATATTGTAAAAACATAGAGAGAGAGAAAAGAAAATGCTGGGACGAAATGTTTCCAGCTTCATAATCCTAAAAGTTTAGATAAGTAGAAATATATTGGCATTGAATAGATCGGCTAGCTTAACCACTGGCAAATGTCTCTATAATCAAATTAATTTCATATACATCTACTGAAAAACTCCCATTTCAGCCTATGGCCTTCTGAACTGTCGTTCAATATTATCACTTTTTATTTGTATTGTTCACTGAACTTTTATTCAGTGTAGATCAGCAATGTCCAAAAGTGGTCCTGAAGGGTGGTGGACAACAGCTCTGCACAAATTAGTTTTAAACAAATATACAAAACACCTGATCACACTAATTAAGACACTCTTTGCTTGTCTAAAACCAGATTCGTATGCCAACCAGGCAGGGTTGCAACTAAAATGTGCAGGGCTGTGGACCTCCAGGACCAACTTACGACGTCTCTGTATTTCAAGCCTATGTTGCAGGAAACTTCTAAGCACAAAAGTATGTCAAGCCTATGCGTCCGATCCTAGATTTCTCTGGAAACATTTAGCTTGAGAATTTTACAGGTAGAAACTAATTTTTACATAAAGCCAATGTAATAAAAATTATCATTTGTACAAGAAAACTCATTCCTAATGTTCCAAATCTGTCAGAGGATCTGTTCAGATAAAGTTCATCAAATTAAAACTAAAATTCACTCTCTCGCTCTTCAATTCCTAATGTTGTAACTTTATATAACACAATTATACATAACAATTTAACAAAAAAAATCAAAAGATTTTATTTTTGATTTTTTTAAAACAGTTCAGCAAAACCTGCTGACAGTAACACAAAAAAAATTCAACACAAAAACAACTGCTTTACAGTTGGTGAAATATTCTCAGAAGATAAGTAACCAAAGCTCTGTAACTGTATGAACACGAACCAACTTCCTTTCCTCTTTCACATTCCAGTGAGTGAACTGTGGCACAAACAGCCTCAGAATCTCTTTCCCTTGGAGAAGTAGAAGTCAATGCCCCTGTCTTTGTGCTGTCTCGGTGTGTGAGAGGAGCCCTTCCTCCCTTTAGCTGATGATGGAGTGCCCTGTAAAACAAGCATCCAGATTTATATTCGAATTATGCTCATGAGTCATTGATGTTGTTGTGTTTGAGATCGCACAGATTTGTTGTTTATGTGCCGACTCCACTCCGGCGCTGTGACAATGGGAGATGGGTATGTTTCATTGAGAGAGACTCGTGCATGGACCAGTGCTGAGCTGCTGAGAGCCCAGGGTGTATGTACATCCCCACTTTTAATTCCTTGAAGCTCTGGGACCCACTGACGGACATAGTCACCCTTCACAGACACAAACAGATGACTTTATTTTACTAAATAAAACAAAATACAAGCGTTGTCGTGGTGGGGCTAAAGGATTCTATAAACCTTAGAATTCTCATCATTAAAATGGTAACAGTTTACTTACATTATTATCATAGTCCAGTCCTTGTTTGATCATATTGAACTTCCTGTTTTCACGTGGATCGTTTCCTATACCAGCACTGTAGAGCCAGTTTCCATAGTTGCTGCAGACATCGTGGTCCACCTGAGGATGATATATCAAGCATCAGAGCACCAGACAAAGAGAGAACTGCAGTACTCATTCTGCAGTAACCTACCAGCAGGTATTCAAACCACTCTGCACCCAGTCTCCAGTCTAAACCCAGGTCTTTGGTTAAGAAGCTGGCCACGTTTTGGCGCCCTCTGTTGGACATGAATCCAGTCAGAGCGAGTTCTCTCATGTTCGCATCCACAAATGGCACTCCAGTTCTGCCCTCTAGAAAAATATTTAATGTTTTAAAACTGTTTTAAAGGGAAAGCACGCCAAAAACATAGCTTGAAATATTGCACAGGCCAATATGGATGGATAATAATGGAATATATACTGTATTTCTCTTTAATTATTTGATTTCTCTGTTTCAAAACCAGATGATCAAATTACCTTTCCAGGCATTAAACATGTTCATATCCCTCTTCCACGGGACGTGTTTGTCTTGGAGGCCTTTATTAATCATAAGAAAATGTATTTTCATGATTATCAAGATTTATGTTCTGTTTGCATGCATTTCAGTTTGAAAGAAACATAGCCAACAAAGTATTTTATTTAAAAGTTGAATGTTGATTAAATCTGTTCATTAATCAGAAGTTTTTTCAAAGACAAAAAGTAGGCTGAAACCTCATCAGATGGTGTATATATAACCCAAAATTCAATTGTGAACATAGTAGAAGACTGGTTGACATGATTTATGCCAAGTAAACATTGAGTACGGTTGTTTTGGCAGCTTTTCTATATTATCCTCAAATACATGTTAAGGTGCAGATTTCTGATTGTTAGCTGAATTTGTGTTCTTATTTATGATGAAGAATGTCACTGCCAATGTAAAAAAGCTACTTTCAAATGAATTCAAAGATTCAAAAAGTGAAAAAAACAAAAAAAAACAGACTTACCATTCATATGAAATATTCGGTCTCCATATTTTACCCCAACAAACTTGAAGTAATCTCTCCACAGTAGTTCAAAAATCACCCTGTGGAAAATAAGCATATAGTATTTGTAAATGTAATACAATCCTGATATCTTCTTCCTAAACTTGACTCACCAGTAAGTGCTCTGATTGGCTGTACGCTCAGCTTCATATTTTTTTATCTGTTCATAGATGAACCGAGGTGAGATGCAGCCCATTGCAAGCCTGAAGTGAAATGAGACAAAATCTATTACATTTCAATTGATTTACACCTTCAAACTTTTTATTTATTCTTCTTGAGCTAGGTTAAATAGGTTGAATCTGCCCTAAGTTCTAAGCATTTAGTTGGTTAACACTTGGTCAGAAAACTTCTTTGTGGTCTATTCTCTCATGGTCTTTGTATCTCAAAGTCTTTAAATATTTTAAATTGCAATCAATTAAATTTCTTTTAACTAATCACTTTTCATTACAAAACACAACATAACTCAACCAGTGTAGAATAAAGTTTTGTCTCAAAACATAAGTCTATTCTCCGCTCAAAGTTCTGATTGTTCATCATCGGCGCTGGAGACAAGCTGAACTCAAAAGTTAATTGGCTTCTGCTCCAACTGCTGTCCAAGCTGCAGGTGCATGCAGTGAGTGGGTCCAGTTCATTGGTTGCTCACTAGAGCCCCCTCTGTCCATCAGGCAGTCTCACAGATGTCCTTAGTTCACTTTTACCCTTTTAATGCAATATAAATACATTTCTTGCCAGATAACTTTAACACGCTTTGCATTAGTATTGCAATACTTGTAATGTCTTTAAAATAGATCTAAAAATAAAGTTAAAATGGAAGCAGAATTTCACATTCTTGAAGTTATACAATGACTTACAGCTCCCATACTCTGGAATCGCTCTCTGGATTCTTTTTACATTTTTTTGAAACTGTATTGCTTGTTTTCTCTACCAGGACTCTCTCTTAAAGAAGATATTATTATTATTATTATTATTATTACCTTAAAAACTTACCAAGGAGAAAACTTTGTTGAATAGTCTACACCAATCATGCCATTCCGTGTTTCCTTATAAGCAGCAACTGCATTCTGGATTAAAAGTAGAGGATCAAATGATGTGACATGCCGACTGATCAAAAAAAGAAAAGAGAAATTCACTCACTGTATCCCAGAAATAATGCTTGAGTCGAGCCAGACCCTGAGTTTCTCCACCACAGCAAGGAAAAGCAGAACGACAGTCCTCCACCGGCTCTTAAACCAGAAAAAGCAAAAGTGTTAAGATTTTTAGACCTGTGCTTTGGTAAATTAACTTGTTTTGTATGGAGCGATAGCTTATATTATACATAACTGTTAAATGTTAAATTGACTGGTAGATGTTTAAATAAACAGGTTTATTAAATGTACAGCCTAAAATCTTGAGCTGTGTAAAAATGGCACCTGTCATTCCCAAACACTGGAATGTTGGGACAGGACCCTCCTCTAATCCACTTGGAGGCGGTTTAAGCTGTTCTGGGCTGGGCAGCACAGGCCGCACTCGTCCCTGAGCCTCAACAGCTTTTCTGAACTGGGTGTAAACATCAGGCAACCTGCTCCAAACACAAATCATTTACAAACGTACCTCACAATATAAGCAAGGCTTATAAATCTTTAAAAGCCAGGTAGGCTGGATAGTGCAAGAAATTTTGGTTTATGTGCAACCTATCAATCTTCAAATGGAGGCATCTTATTGGCCTAAACATGTTTAAATCCCACCCTCTGAGCTGGAACCATGTTAAAAAACATTTTAACTCATGAAGTTTCAATGTTTGAAAATTTGCTATATTCACGTTGAGAGGGTATAATTGGTTTAACCCATTTAGCTTCATCGCTTACAATCCTCTACGTATATTTGCTGAGAAGTAGCACAAAATAGTTTGACTGAAATTCTAAAATCTGTGCCGCTTTATAAAGTGCAGGACAAAACATCTGTGGAATGAAACTATTCTGAAACTATTTTGTAGTTGAAAATTATTTGTAGAATACGGTGATTTGAGATTGTTGACTTCAGTTTCTCAAGAATTTTTTATGTATTTTGGACAAGTTTTCATAATCTTCCAACACTATGGTATTTACAACGCCTCTTTACAACCCCTCTTGTAGCGAGTTGTTGATGGCTATCTCCCACCAATCATACTTCCAGGAATCTGATTGGAGGAGTTTCCCAGCTTGTTTGCTTATTGGCCTATGCTAAATGTGACCAGAGCCCAGAAGAACAGAAGATTTCTCTCCCAACATGCTGAGAGAGACACAGGTCAGCCATGTCATTTGGCTGGCTGATGATGGCTTTTTCAATAAAGCCTGATTTGATTTGACTTCTAAAAGCTTTTTTAAAAACCCAAAAATTTTAATGCAACAAAACTATTTGACAATTATTAAAACAGATAAATACCCTCCAACATGGCTGAATGGCAGATCATCTCTGTGGTAAAGTGTGGATCCCCAGAAAGTCTGAACTTTGACTTTATTTTTGCAGCAGATTTCCCTCAGGTTTTTCTCCACACACTTTTCCTCTGACGCCACCTTGAGGCAAGAGATAGGAAGTGTCAGGAAAACATGAACTATTTCAAGAGGCAGACATCTGACATACAGGTGCCTCTGGAACATGCAAATGAGTGTACCACTTCAACTGTCATGTGTCACTTGGTACGGTCATGTGTAGTGACTTGTGTACATCAAACTTATTGTGACATGCTACTCTGTTCTGCCACATATTATTGCATCATGGCTTGTAGCAATAAATACCAGATGTATTATTATGAACAAAAGAAATGCTTATACAGTACTGCAATCAAAAACACCATAGAGTAATCCTGCAATAAACCATGTTAAAAGCTGCGTAATGATTGAATATTGATTAGCGATTAGCAAGATGCGCGACACTCTGAGTGACGCACGTCACTAGACACGACAGTTCAGAGTGACACGTGTCAGTGCACTCAGTGGCATGTACCAATGACACCACAAGACACCTCAATGTTTAAACTGCTACTGACTATTTCTTATAATGCTTAATTTGATTAAACTTCACCTCCTCGTGGAAGGCTACTGCTGTGACCGAACCCAGTTGTTTTATCAAATCTCCCACAACATCCTCTGGCTTGCCTTGTCTGATCAACAGCGTGCTGCACAAAGTCACACATATGTTAGCTTAATAGTGTCAGAGGATAGAATGGCTGTGTTGTGCGTTATGAGACAAGCACCTTCCCCGAGTCTTGAGTGTGGCTCTGAGGTCTTTCACACTATCCAGGAGGAAGCGCAGTCGGAAGGGTCCGGTTTTAGGAAAGTTAAAGTGATAGGTGCCCTGGTAGTGGCGCGGGTCAAAGCAGTAAAGAGGGATGATGTGTTCGGCATTCCTCTGAGCCCAATAAAACACCTGTGTGAATGAGGAAAAACTTGTTTCTCAAAGGATAGAACAGAGCTGAGATTGTAGGCGTAACACTTCAAGTGAATAATTGTCTGTGTGTAAAGGTGTTTCATTTTAATATGTGAAACAACACAAATGACACATAAACTGGTTATTGCAAGGCATGCAAGAAATATGACGAGCAATGATTTTTTTGGGCAGAACATTCTTGCCTTTTTCCTTTACAAATTATTAATAAACAGAATTGGTTCTTAAAAAATGGCTTAAAAGCAAAATCCGATGGATAGATGTTTCTGCAGTCTAAACTCGAGGTAGATAACAATGATTTCAAGTAGATGTTGATATTTCAATACATGGATAGACACTAAAATACACTAAAATAATCTATATTTCGTCTTTGTTGCATTCTGGGATAGACTGTTGATTGAACAGGTCTCATCGTATCCTGAACACCTGCCAGTTCTCGTTATCTTCTTGTTTAGCTGCTAAAATACATGGTTAAATTTCATGTTTCTGTATAAATATTCTGTGTTCTGAGTTAGTTAACTTGCCCATATGAAGCGTTGTAATCACACCTTTAAAGTCAACACAGACACCATTGAGAGAAAAATGTTGTTTAAGAGGTTTTGTAAAATACTGAAAGGTTTTATTTTCTCTGCTGGCCATATGAATATACAGACCTAATATCTTTCTACAAAAAGACGGATCGTGTGTCCCAATCGGCGCACTGGCCAAACTTTTATGGGTGCAAAATGAAAATTATTCCCAATCTTCGTACACATAAAAAACATCCGAGCTAGTATATCATCTGAAAATGAGTATCTACTTCAAGGGTGCAATATAAGTATTGCAATTGGGACGCGGCAACACTCTATGACTGTAGCCACTCCTCTTATTACACTTGAGCCAATGAGCTTCAAGATTTTTTCACGTGGCGTTGGTGTTTCACAACTGTAGACAGACAAAACTGGTCAAATCAAGTTTAATGGTTTCACCCACTAAAAACAGTCAATTGTTTACATGTGCTCAAGGAAATTAGACAATGTGTTCAAATTAAGTGCAATAACCTAATAAATAGATGCGAGGGTGCGTTTTACTCACAAGACCAGTCGGTTTTGTGGAGAATAAAGGATAGGAGTGTGTTTACCTCGTTGTCATGAAGTCGGAGGTCGTTCCTCAGGAGACATATTACCGTTCGAGTAGCGGACATGCTGACAATTTGTCAAGAAATCTCTTTGAAGCAGTTTGTTTCGCCAAAACCAAATCTCCAGCGAACGAAAGCGCACACGTTTGTTAACATGCGCGTGCACGAGTGACGTTATCCAACACCCGAGAGCGCGCATTTCCGAGTTTCTATCTTTCTGCTCTATTGACGACAGGAAAATAACTGCAGTAAAAAAAAAAAGAGTAAAATAAAGATACAGATACTTATTAAAACGAACAATCTGTTCATAAAATCTAGAACTTAAATACACTTAAATGCATTAGAATGAATAACTATAGAAATAAAACATATTTAATATGTTTTAGTTTTTTTGCACCTAATTATTTCTGGAGCTGAAAGCTTATATTATTTTCGCCCCAGTGAAATATGCTCTTCAAATAGTAACAGCATGACATGGTTGCAGTAAACTACATAAACACAATTTTAAACACATAAATAAATCCTAATGTGACTTGGTGTCCCAGAAGATTGTCAATTACTTGGAAAATCTTACTAAATGTAAGTAGAAACCTTTACCATAACACATTTACGAATATATAATATAGTTTTTAAACATGGAAACATTTTACACTTAAATCATAAAAATACGAAACCAGAAAAAAATAGAAAGAACATTTCAGAAAATAATTATTATCTGTCTTATTTTATCTGCAGATAAAACTTTGTATACCATTTTTAACATGTTAAAATAAACGGTAACAAGTGTTATATTTAAACCATGCTTCTGCAGATGAAAATGCAAAATAAAACAAAAACATTTGCATATAAAGGCATTCACAATAAATTGTCTTTGACTATAAATGTATTTATTCAAATGCACAAAAGCTCAAAGGATTCCCGACTTTTTCATCAAGGCAGCACAGTTTCTCATTCTCAGCCCCTCAAAACCCAGCAGGATCAGCGAATGTGGCCACAGTTCTTCGAATACAAATAGACAGCTGGGTAGGTACAGCATGTATTTATAATACAATCACCTTCAGCAAAGTCCCAGACAGCACCACTTTGTTACCGGGAGCATCCGAAGGTCAAGAGGAAACAGATTCCACTGTCACATCCCATGTGTGTCAAAGGACAAAACAAGGGCTCCAGAAGAGAAGGCACAAACTGCAACATCCTTTGCAGCTGGTGTATTTTTCAGCAATAAAACAGCAATAATATCAAGTTATACAATTAAACAACGTGAAAGCAAGGTGTTGCAGCATCTTGGCTTTATCTGTGACAATAGAACAACTGCAGGATACAAATTAACATTTAAAAGCGACCAAATTAAAAAGCTCTTTGGTTGACGTTAACTGAGCTAATAGTACAACAACGCTAGCACATAATTTCAAAAACACTGCTTTTTAAATTTTTCATAATACACAGTTTGGCATTTTTCCCAAAGTAAAAAGATATAAAAATAGTGATTGAATCTTAGCTGATAATCGTATGTGCTCTATCTTGAGTGCATTATTTACAGTGATCAGCTTAAGTTTAAGAGTGCTTTGTTATTTTACGATTCTACATACAAAAAGTGTATACATTCTTCATTAACTAAAAACAATTATGCATTGTTTAATCTACCGCTGCTTCCTTCCACTTCATTGGTTTCATTTGTCATTCTCATTTGGTTAGATTCTAACCATCGAACATGGTCATCTTTTTAAAAACTTTACTCAATAAGAGTGAATTACAGTACATTTGTCACTGGATTTGCTTCCTAGGAGTCCTATAGAAAACCCTTACATACATTCAGCTGATAATAAAGTTTGCTGATTGTGCTTCTGTTTTGTTTGTGCAGTTTAAGCCTTTTTAGGATACACACTGAAAGACTCACAGAAGTCTTACTGGTGGTTATTACAAGACTATTAAACTTTTATAACATAAAAACTATATTCAAATAAATGTAAATTAAATTAGGCAATATGGTCACCCTAATAAATGTTAATTCTGTCTACACACACCATATTAATTATACTGTTAATAATCAGAAGACACAGGAGAGGTTAATTTATCTAAATTAGTGTATTTTGCGCTATTTTGGGTCTTTGTCATTATTGGTGGTAAGTAGATCAGATTTTTTCCTAATATGAGTGGTACAAACAAATCTTTCAAATGAATCCTTTTTTTAAATTAACAAGAGTCAAAAGAATGGATTACCAAAATGAACTAAACTTCCCATCACAACTCAAGGGAACTACGCAGCCACACCAGCAGCTGATTTATAATCTTTGTTGGCTTCGTTGAACAACTCTTGATGGTGGAACACCAACAAGATGAGCTTCTGAATGTCCAAATTCTCCTCTTTCATGTTTCGTCTCTTTATCAAGTTGTTCTTCGTTGCTGTTTCCCGTCATGAGATTGACAAGACTAGGTGTCGAGCGCCACCCAGCTGCACTTTTATGGCCCACTCAAGAGCTAGCTTTAGTTGGTCATTGGTTTGGCCTGATGTGTCTTTGGCACCCCTTCTTTGTGATCGAGGTGCATTCACAGAGGAAATTTTGCATGGAAGATTTGGATAGGTGTGTGATGGCCTTAAGCTGATCTGTTCCAGTATATGAAGTTTTGGCCATTTTAAGCATTTTTGCTACAGTGCTACAAGAAATAATGATTGGGGACAGAAATTGGAAATTAGATTTAGATGTTTCAAGCTACGTTCATTCATCGTTTGTACATCGAGTCAGAAATCAGATATTCAAAGTAACATAAAATGAAAGAAAATGAAATTTTAGCGGAGATTACCTTAAACAAAATAGTTCGAAAAAAGTTTAGTAGTAGTAGATAACTAAATGAATCGATTTTTACTGGAGACATAAATATGTCAGTTAATGTGTGTGTTTTAATGGGGACATAAAAATGTGGGTTAATGTGAGAAATACAACCTGCCTAAAAGGTTAAAATCCACCCAGGGTTTTTTTTGTTATTCACATCTTTAAAACACTTTAAAAATCAATGATTTTACTGATTGAAAGCTAAAAGAAGTGATAGTATGTGCGCGGCAGTGACTGTCCTCTTTAAAATCACTTTTTTAAAAGAGATATCTGATAGAAATATCACACTTTCATGTGTTTGAACCAAGAAGTAACCTCCTGCTTTCTCTCTTGATGCTTAATAGGAAAGTTACTCGACCGGCCACTTGAAACTGACTCCAGAAGGAAGGGTGCAAGTTCTCATTCACTCTGATGTTAAAACTTTGGAGCTGAAAAACATTGTTCCAGCCCTGGGCTTAAGGTTTGTTGATTCAAATAAGTGGTGTTCATTTTTATGAACACTCTGAGGGGGTGAATTATTTTTAAATTTGATTGTTGAAAATATTTAGGTTTGTAGTTATGCATAATTAAGGATGTTGTTTCTTGAGTGACAGATGATTGAAAATTCTTCAAATAGTCTAGTCTGTATCATTGTTTTATACAGTATATGGTTTGAACAAAAAAGTGAGTTAATAAAGTGTGTGTACAATGATCCTCAATTTTTTTAACAAGCATCACAAATCTTAAAACCCTCTAAAAAAATCTGCACTTGGATTGCTGTGTTTGTGACATCACACAACTTTGGGTCCCACCTACTGCGTAAGACTTCTGTATATTTATTAAATCATTTGCTAAGGATTCAGTGGACGACTTCCATTTGATAAGAAGGGGCAGTATCAGCACAAGCTTAGAATCATTAAAGGCCAGACACCATTTTGATTCGTTACTCTTTTAAAGTCAAGCTGTGTAGTTTAGTTGTTGTATATGAATTGTTTTTTATTAGCTATTCAGTTCATTTTTATTTTTATCTAAGTATTAAAATTTATTTTTGAAATTATAGGATGAAATATTGTATTTGATATGTCGAACTTGGAATGTGTCTTTTCTTTCCGAGACACCATCTAACTTCAGAGGTCAACAAATGCAGAAAAGTGAAAAATGGCTGGGTGTTAGAGTTGTCAGGTAGTGATTATCAGTTGGAATAGATCAGTGGAGGACAGGACTACAGTGTTGGAAGTGCTATCATGGGTTCACCTTTTTCTCTCTGAACATTTCATACAGCTGCATGGAAGAGAACCTCTTTGTATGCCTAGGTTTGTTCTTTCTCTCGGCTGCTGGTGGGTTTCACCTGACATCAACTGAAGACGCAGTGGGGATGGAGAGAGATCAGAAGCTGCCCTGGACAAATGGGTGGCTGAGAAGCCCTTCGGCAGTAGGTCTCCATTTCTCTTCCACAAAAATCTGATGCAG
Source organism: Danionella dracula (assembly GCA_900490495.1). NCBI lineage: Eukaryota > Metazoa > Chordata > Actinopteri > Cypriniformes > Danionidae > Danionella > Danionella dracula. Next base: position 4,376,686 of record UELW01000888.1, read on the forward strand.
AAAGTCTCTGCATGCGTCAGACACTCCGTCTGGCAAGCTCGGCTTAGTCGGCTGGGTGGCGATCTTGAAAATGGCTGCCATTGCTTCATATTCTGCCCATGGAGGCTTCTGGGTCAACATCTCTACCACTGTGCACGCAACGCTCCTGAGAACAGAGAAGCACAAGTGATATTAGCTTAGAAGAGCTTTGTTTTAGTCTACAGCTGATTGAATTAAAGGAAACAAGGTATTGATATGTTTGTATGACTGTTGTTTGCTGTTGATACATTTAAATCATTCCTCAAAAACAAAATGTTTTTGTCATATTGCAAAGCTGGACAAATACAAAAACACTACATCTCGAGGCAAAAAAACAAGACTAGTAGTTAAAAAAAAAACCCACACACTTTGTTGTTAGTTTGGAAACTGGCTCATTCTTCATCTTCTCCAGAGCTAAAAAGTGGTGTTTTACCATTTAGCAATTGATTACGTCATGCTCCTGACCGTACAATAGCTCATTTAGCATCAAGCTTAACATAGACCAATGAATTGGATTAGACCAGTAGTATTTTGTAGTCAGTGATACTGACAGTCAGAATCTCAGAATTATCATTATTTTTCATCTTTTCTATAATGATCATCTTCAGACCTAAACTCCACTCCATTAACATAATTCAAATAACTTTGTAACTGTATTAAAGGCATGCACGTGCAAGGATAACTCCAGAATATCTGCTTACTTCTCTCAAGAAGTATTTACACTTAAGATGGTGGCCAATGTGACCAAAAAGTTGTTTTGTCATGTATAAAAGTTTTAAAATGACAAACATGTATTGTTTTATTTAAATGTTCATGTCATAAGTGAAGATACACATCAAAGTAAAATCTTCTCTGTTGGCTAAGGCAGTAGTCCCCATTTTTTTTTTATCACTGATAAATACTTAAGTATCTCTTTGGCAGCCTGGTATCAATTGTTCCATGGACCAGTACGACACTATGGGCAGGTGTGAGAAATGGAATGCACCGTCTGGGGAGATGAACAATGAGCCAATTTCCTTCGTGCCTTCTTATCGAGTCTCTAATTTTTCATTTGTTTCCAATAACCGAACGCATCATTACTCACCAAATATCTGCTTTACGACCATAGCCCTCTCCATTGATAACCTCCGGACTCATCCAGTAGGGGGTGCCGGTCACTGATTTGATCCCTGTGCCGGACATGCAAATGGTCTGAATGCGCTTACTCGCCCCGAAATCCCCCAGCTTCACATTTCCAGAGGAGTCCCGCAGAATGTTTGCACCTGTCATGAAACCCAGAGATTAAAACCAGCTAAATTGTGTTTGATCAATTCTGCAGCAATGACAATTGAATTCTGAGACACAGACATTCTTTCCAAAAGTATTTTAATGGCTATAACTGCAGATTTGATGACTGACTAATTCCCTCAGCCACAAGCTTTCCACAAACTCACTCTGACAGGTATGGAAACTGAAGACTGAAGATTGGGAGAGGAAGAACAGAGCTTAGTATGGATCATTTTTACAAATATTTTTTGTTTGAACATCCTCAGTTATCTGTGATTATAATTGTTAAATTTCAGTCAGATGAGGTCTGCCAAAGCATTATTAATACATTATATAATACATATTTTTAATTAATTTAATTCAATTGATCACAATCTCTTGACAGAGATGCTACTGTTAGCCCACTTGAAAACATTAACAAAAACAGTCACCAGGCAGCTTATTTAGTATTTTATTTAGTTCATTAGCATTCAAACCTTTTACCTTTAATGTCACGGTGTACGATCATGTTGTTGTGCAGGTAGTGGACGCCCTGCAGTATCTGTCGTGTGTACCTGCGGGTGACTTTCTCAGTCAGTGCTCCGTAGGCCTTCAGCTGGTCTTTAATAGAGCCCTGGACACACAAATTCAGACCTAAGAAAGTGCTGGCTAGTAAAACAAATGTAGGCGAAGCTTAAAGTGTTCGACTTGTTTGAGCGGGAAAAATAAAAACAGGATTCAAAGCTGTTTTTAAAGGATACAGGAGAAAGGAAAGTTTTGAACCCTTCCTGTTTTTTCATTTGTTTTGTTTTACTGTGATTGTTCATATCGAATGCATCTTTTAAATGTGTTTTGTTTTTGAGAAGCAGGACCACAGAGTTACATTTTCCCCTGAAGCAATAAAATTTAGCTTTTTGTTGAGATGTTGTTGTCCTTTTCCAATAGATATTCATGAAATATTCTGGATCAATTTTTAGGAGAATTTTATTCCTCCCATTTCACCCCTAAGGTTAAACAAGATGCTTTGAATCCAAGTTCTTTGAAATCTTTATTTGAGATCAAATTGTTTCAACACTGCAAATAAAACTAAAAGAGGAGGTGAAATGTTTCAGACAAAAAAAGATGAATTGCAAATAAGTAGTATAAACATTTATAGTGGTGTTCTTTATTTTACTTAACTGCTTTCAGATAAGTTATTACAAATACAAGTTATTACAAATAAATATTTTCTTTAATATTTTTCTGACTTTTTAATAGCATCGAAAGTCTTCAATCACTTCACATTCACTCTCAAAGGAAAGTTAGTTATTGTATGAAGCTATTTGATTGTTAAATAAAAAAGCATTTGCCTTTGTCAAGATAACAATTGTTGTGTAGGTGATGTTGTCTACACATTTGTCATTTCTATCCATCAATCCTCATCCGTTTATCCGGGGCCTAAGCAAAGATGTCCAGACCTCCCTCACCGAGAACACTTCCTCCAGCTCTACGGGGGAAACTTAGGCTTTCCCAGGCCAATCTGGAGAAATAATCTCTCCATCAAGTCCTGGGTCTTCCTCCAGCAGGACATGCTGAAACACCTTCCTAGAGAGGCATCCGGAACATATGCCCGAGCCACAACAACTGGGTCCTCTCTTTGTGGAGGAGCAGTGGCTCTTCTCCAAGCTTCTCCTGAGTGAAGAAGCTGCTCACCCTATTTCAAATTGAGAGCTTTGCCTTTCGATTCATCTCCTTTTTCACCACTACAGATCGTTCGATGGACCGCATTAATGCAGAAGCTGCATCCATCCACCTATCAATCTCATGCTCCATCCTTTCCTCACTCGTGAATAAAACCACAAGATACTTGAATCCCTCCAAGTTTGGCCTCGGATTTGGAGGTGCTGATCCTCATCCCTGGCACTTCACACTCAGCTGCAAACCTCCCTAATACCTGCTGAAGGTAGCCAACAGAATCCGCAAAAAGCAGAGAGGAAATCCTGTGGCTCTGTCTAGAAATTCTGACCATAAATATAATGAACAGAATTGGTGAAAATGGACTTGCCGGAGTTCAACTTGCACCGAGAAGACATTTGACTTACTGCCGGGAATGAGATCCATGCTCCTTCTTTGGCTGTACAGAGACCGGACGGCCCTTAGCAGAGGGCCGCAGACCCAAAGAACATCCCACAGGACCCCATGAGGGACACGGCCAAAATCCTTTTCCAAATCCACAAACACGTGTGGACTGGTTGAGCAAACTCCCATGACCCCTCGAGAACCCTTTAAAGAGTTTAGAGCTGGTCCAAAGTTCTACCTCAGCCTCAATAGGAACAACATGGTTTCCGTCCAGGTTGTGGAATACTGGACCAGCATTTGCTATTTGTTGGGTGGAAATTGTTTCTCTGCACAATAGTGACAAAACAGTAGGCGAAAAAAAGATCTTGATATGTAGAGTGCAATGTGTTTGAACTGTGTGTTTGTTTCTATTGTGCTTGCCAGGAATTCAGAGCTAGACATGTTTACAGAACTAGAGCTGAAGCTTTAACGCAAAACTTTCTTGAAAAACAGATCATTTGCCAAGTGTTCCTCACATGCATCAGAGTTTCTTTGAAACACCAGCCCAAACATAGTTCGTATTTCCTCTGCTTTCCTGTGTACAGGCCAAACAATGTCTTCTCAAGGACAACATGATGAAAACTCCAATAAGATTCTTCCAGTCAAATTCTATATTTATAAGAACCATGCAACTCTTCCACTATAACAAATACACAGCAGATGATCTATTTCCTGCACAACACTGAACCACATAAGAATGCCTGAAACTTGAAGTTGTGAGATAGGTCTGGCTGCAGACACACAGTCTCAGGTACAAATGCGCAGTCTAAAACAGGCACGTATCAGAAGCACGTGCTTGCCTGTACAGTTCAGCCATAAATACTGTGAAATAAATATCCACTTGCAAGAAGTCCTTTTGCTGGGACTTATTTATTAGAACACTCACGATCCGTTAAAGCAATTCTCTGTCTATCCTCTAAATCTTTCTTTCTTCCTGGTTGACAATCACTTTATACATATTTTAAAGCCTCCCCCCCATCTCTCATTGGTCAACCAAGATATCAATCTCTTGAGTTGCATGTTATTTACACATCTTTACACGTTTCTACACTGTCCTTTACAAATGTAATTTGATGAAATTTTTTAAAATTGTACATTTAATTATTTAAAATACGATTGTGAACCTTACCAGCCAGCTAACTTTATAGTTTTAAGGAAATCAGTCCTTGACTAATTGTAATAGTTCTCTTAAAAACAACAGCTTATGTCGTGCTTTTATTTTGTAAATAACTTCCCAACATATTTCCACCCCTCACTGAGTAACAATGTGCATGTGCCTCTGAGGCTGTGTTTCTGCAGCCAGACTCTATTTGGCTCGTCTTTGATTTGAACCCAGGGGCTCTCACACAGACATTTACAGCTTTAAACTTTAAAACTTTTTTACAACTTTAAAATTGCTCCATTAATTTTCTGTTGAGATTTTCCCTCCTCTGGATGATGCGTTAGTAGTCTAGAGAAAGCTGATTGGTTGGGGAAGACTAATTCTGCCAAAAGTTTACATTTCCTATCTTCTGAATTCTCAGTTTTCCTGCCTTTGCATCAACATTTCTGATTTTCCCTCATGACTGTGTCTTCTTGTTGACTTAACAGGTAAAACATCTGCCACTCCTGCTTTTATGCTTGTCGGTGCGAACACAACTTCAAAATTGGGAATTCAGCTGGCCATAACATTCTTTAAAACTGTAACCTTTTATTTAACTTTTTACTACTCAACTGTTAAAAAGCATATTTGAGGTTGCGGTGATTTGAGTCGTCAGCAACAACTGAGGAGAGTGGTGTTAGATTTTCTTTACGTTATTTCTTTTTTGATTCTGATAGTAACACGCCGATGAGAAGAACACACATGGCCACCCCAAGCGTGGGCCTATGATACATACCCCAGGCATGAACTCCACAAAGATTGACAGCTTTTTCTGCACTGGATCCCTCAAGCATCCATAGTACTGGACTATCCGCTCATGACGCAGGTTCTTCAAAAGCTGAATCTCACACTCCAGTGCATTTACTTCCTGTAGACCAACAGAAAAGAAACTAAGACTTTCATCAACTTATAAACACTGCCACAATCTCACTGACGATCACACTAACCTTGCTCGTCTCTTGACACTCGGGGTCGAAAGGCACTTGTTTGGCAGCAAGCTCTCGGCCTGTGTCTACATCATAGCAGAGATAAACCACACCAAAAGCTCCTCGACCCAGGAGCTTCCCCTGACGCCAGTTAACCGGAGCCCGCGGGGCTGAGGAGAAGAAAAAAACAGCATACTGAGCTCAACAGTACAAATGGACCACTGCAAATGGTAACTCATAGCAATAGCACACTCAATAGTATAACAACCAGCAAAACACCAATTTGAGGCTCCACAATTATGAACTCTTGCGTTCAGAGCGCCTCTTAAGGGATATAAAAGATGAAGACACAGACACACAGAGCAGAGAAAAGACTTTTGCTCTGAGAACCAACAACAAACTTTATTCTTCACAGGTTGAGTAGTGTTTTACTTTATGATGAACAGCATGATTTATAATATATTTAAAAAGGGGTTAACAAAAAAATTTGATTGTAATTACTGACTATCGATTTCTGATTTAAAATGTCTTAAGACTTTGAGAGAACAGACCTCAACAGTGAATTTCAGACTTTTTAAGCCCTAACAATTGGTCTTATAAATGTCAGACTTTTTTAGACAATTAAAAGATATTCACTGCTACATTGATAACAGTCAGCTTTAGCTTCCTCTTAAGTCTAATGATTCTAGCACCCCACTTTTAGCCTGTCTTGTGGATATTAGGAGATGGCTGAGCTGTAGCGTTCTAAAGCTAAATGATCAAGAGACAGAAATGATTGTTTTAATGCTCTTAAAGCATGTTGCTCTATTATTCAAGACTTATATTTTCATTTACCAACTGTTTCTCCTCAGGTAAGTTCCTCTCTGAGTAACTATGAGCAATAAGCAAACAAATTAATGTACAAGTAAGAAATATTTTTTCCCTTGAACTTTTCAGCATAGAACTTTTCCCTGTTGTTCAGACTAACTTATCTGCTGCCGATTTTGACCATGTAATGCATCCTTATGGAACGTCACGATTGAAATATTGTAATCCTATGTATTGTGGACATCCCAAGCAGAGTATCTCCAGACTCTAGCTGCTCCAGACTGCTGCTGAGAGACTGCTGACTAGGGTAATGAATTTAGAGCAGGACATTTTTGTTAATTTCATAATAAATGGTCAGTTGTGCATTCTACAGTTTTAATGGAGGGCAAAGAACCATTATAAGAAAATCTAAAAATCTAAAAATAAAATGTAATCTAAAAGACACATTATGTTTCCTTACATTTAGGAGAGTTGAGCTGACTGTTCTCCGTCCAGCTGGTGGAGTGTGCCTCACCACTGTACAGCACAGTACTTTCTCCATTGTAGCTACGAGTACGGCTTGACGGCACCAGCTGAAACAGGTTCTCCTGGGGCATAAAGCTTCGAGGAAATGTTCTTCGTCCTGGAAACAATTTCCTTTGATATTTAACTTCAGACATTTGTGCAACGGATCAAAACAGATCAATACATGTACTCCCATAACTATATAACAAATGGCACATTTAATAAGAAGACTTTTGATTACTTTTACCTGAATTTTTTACATACTTCTACATTCATCTATATTTTTGTTTAATACAAAGAAAATTAGTGCATTAACACCATTTATACAGTAAGAAATGTGCCGGAATTATTTAAACAAAGAAAACAAAAAACTGTGAAGAAATCAAGCACATTCTCCAAGGTGTTTCCATGATTTTCCTTTACTGCATCCACATATATTTAAAATTTAACAAAACCCAGAGCAAATATCACGAATTAACTTTAACAGATTAACATTATTTTGAAAATTCTAAACCCAAAACAAGAATTAAATTACTTAATCAAAGCTCAAGAGGAAAATTTTCAAGTCTATGAACATACTTATGGAACATATACAAGCCAAAGTAAACAGAGAAACAACATTTAGTAGATATGAAAATTAGAGAAGGAAAGTACAGATGACATAACCCATAATATAGCTTGTTGTGAAGAATCCATTTAAAGCCAAAATAAAGTGTATTTTTCTACTTCTTCTTATTATTATTAATATTATTATTGTATTATTACTATAATATGACCAGCATCAGTGCAGTAATATAGCATAGAAAAATCCTCCATAAAGCCACAAAAAGCTTTGTATTTCTTCTCTTCCTTCCTTTCTCTGAATCTGTGGCTCGCTCATGATCTTCCTTTCCTGTCTTTCTCTTCCTCCATCAAGCTTTCCACAAGGCCGGAAAATGCTCCGAAATATGTTTTGCAAGAGCTAATGTGTCTTTTTGTAGGTTCATGGTCATATCCCCGGTAGATCCTGCTTTGGGCTTCGAGGAATTTCAAATAACTACAATAACAATCTGAAAGTGTACTGTGGTTTTGTTTGCGCCACCTAGAAGCTTTTGTATGTGCAACAAGTAAAAAAATTAAAGAAGATTTCACTCCAAGCAGGTGGACTAGAGACCAATAATGCATGCTGTGTGCCATTGAAACACACTTTTAAACCTTAAACTAATAAAAAATCACCTGCCTTTTCTTATAAATGCACAATCATCTGCATGAACATGTACAAAAATGTTATTTACTCCAAAATATGGATACAATTATTGTCTAACTCGTAATAATGTACAAACACGATTTGTCCGCAATATACATTAAAGATTATTTGTTAATACAAGTTAACATTTTTTTTTGTTTTATCCTGGGTCAAAACTAACATTGTTTACTGTAGTAAATTTCTACGCAGATTTTTTGTAACCTCAGCTAAGTCTAGTTTTGAGGGTATGGTTATTACTGATTATTGTTTAGAAAAAAGCATAGTCACACACAGTATGAGAGCTCACCATCTCCGTAGTCCTTGCTGTGGCTGGACAGGTGGAACTGGCGTGGGAAGGTGCCGTGTTTCCCATGACGACCTGTAGATGGAGCAGTGAAAGACACAGATTATTGAAGGGCTTGCTAACAGTCAGCTACACTTCTAATAGTCTACACTTCTAATATTTAAACATTTTGCAGTTATTTTGGGTCATTATACCGCTGCAAGATAAAAGTGATCAATGAAGTGAAAATAATATTATTACTGTTTTTCAAAAAGGAAAAACAAGCAGGCAGGAACATATCATCTTAGCAGCATACAGCAGTTGAAAACCATAACAAAAGTTGCAACAGCAAATAAAAAAAAAAACTTAAGGAAATAACCCATAAAGACCTACCCAAAATCACAACAAAGTAAGCAATTATAGAATTAAATTACAGTTTAAAAATAACTCACTGATTGGATGAAACACCAAACTATGAAGGTATACAAGAAGTATATAGAGGCAGCTAAACAGACCAACCAGCCCCCCAGCAGGCAGGCAGGCAGACCAATGCCGCTCACTCTCCTTCAATCACTGTCTTCTCTACACCCCTTTAGGTGTATTTAAAAGAAAGAATTGAGGGTTATCTGAACAACTGGGGGTTTTAGGCCCTTTAACCCTTTGCCAAAATCATAGCCTTTGTATTTATGAAAGGAGTTCCTTGAAAGAAATTGAAAGCTGGATGAGGAGAGAGAGTTCCGGGTAGAGTCAGCGATTGGTTGTAAACTCCAGCAGAGGGAGTTGCCTAAACCCCTGACCCCTAAAGTACTGTGTTGCAATTCGTCTCCCAGAGAAACAGAGGAAAAATGTACTCAACACTCCAGGGAAGCACATCTGGCTCTCTGTGTGTTCTGAATCCATGTATGAATGTTCTGGCAACCCTGGCTCTGTCTCTATCACAGTGCTCTTTCAGTCACTGGACTGGGAATTCTGTGTGTCAATAGGAAAGTTTCCATGAGAAACGTCTGTGTTTGGCTTATAACTGGCCTCCGTCTGTTGGAGAAGATGACTCTCTCATTATCAAGCACGACGGCTTCATTTGATCCTCACTCAAGAGGAAAATCAACACAGAATGAGAGCTAGAGATGAAACAGGGTAACCAATAAGAGAAAACCTCCAAGTTGGACCCCTCTGAGTACTTTTAATCTCAGCTTAGCAGAGGAAAAAAAACACAATTTTTTCTCCCTATGACAATACAGATTTGTAAACCTGCTGAAAAAACTCAGCAAAAACTCAAAAGTTGACTTTATGGCTAAGTTCAGTTCCTAATACTCAATTCAGATTTTTTTGGTGTGTTCGTTCAGATTACGAATACAATTCCATTTGCTAGAACTTGTGTGTATTATAATGGATACGTTTTGTTTAAATGTTAATTTTAATGTGAGTTTGGTCATATACATTGCCAAAACCAAAAATGAAATGATATGTTTAGTGAGGAGCGCTGGATCAACAATGATTTTAATGGTTTAGGTTGCATTCTAAGTCTGACTTCCTTTTTGGTCTTTCAATGGATCTGGTTTACCTGATAATGCTGGTTACGATCCAGAGTTCCTTATCGTTTTGTTTTGGACTGTGATGTCATCTTTTCTTTTCTGCTGTGTCTTTGTGTTCAATTAAGTTCGATGTCAAGCCCCGCCCACTCTCCATCAATTATAATGTTGATTCATCGATAAATCAGCAGATATGATAATAACAGAACTTTGAGTATCTTGTTTGTCTGTTGCTGTTGCTGTGTCTGTTGTGTTTTTGAATTAGTTTCTTTTTGACTAACTGAGCCCTGCTGCCTTTTTCCCATCCCACACTCAGGACCTGAAGGCAGTTTAGCTCGTCATACTTCAGAGTTTGTATGTAAGGTGGTTATCTCTGTCTGATACAACATTTTAGAAGGGTGCCACATGTTCTATTGGTATACAGCTAGAGTAGTTATTTAGTGTTTTGCTACAAACTGGAATCATTTTGTGTTAAATATATAATTAATTTATTTGCTAATTATTCATTTTAGTCAAGAGTTCGATGGTGCACCTTTAATTTGATTACACAATAGGAAGATTTATCATCTCTTATTTTCTTTTATTATCTTTTCTTGGTGTTATTGTTAAATATATACATACATTACAGGTAGTTCAGAACACAACACTAGAGTTCTCATAAGAACAAAGAAATATGATCACATTACATCAGTTTTGTGCTCTCGTCATTGGCTTCCTGTAAAATATCTCATAGATTATAAGATACTGCTCCTTGCCTTTAAGGCGCTGAATGGCTTGGCTCCGGTCTACCTGAGCAGTCTCCTCTCACGATATATTCCAGCTCGCTCTCTTTGAGCACAAGAAGTAGGACTATTGATTATTCCGAAGATTAGTAAACTCACAAGAAGGGGAAGAGCATTCTCATATAGAGCCCAAAAGCTCTGGAACAAACTCATAGATGTTGTCCGGAGCTCAGATAGTTCAAAACTAAATAAAAAAAATATCTGTTTAATCTAGCATTCGAATAATTGGCTCCTGGGATTTGTCCAAATGAATATGGTGTCTGAGCGCTATAAACATACAAACAGTTGAAAAAACAATTTGGTTCAATGTGCCTATCTAATCTATCCTCATCCTTTATCACTCATCCTGCAGCTGGTGCTGATCACCGGTTTGTTGTCTGTTACATTTTTCTAACAATTGTTCTTCGTTTGTTAGTTTCTGTTTTGTCTTTGTTTGTTTTCCATTCAAAGACATTCTTTATGAGAAATGCTGCCTTTTTTGAAGGGGAGAGTGTGAGCAAAGTTTTTATAATAAACGGTTTAAAAGAGGAGTGATTTGGCACCTTTAAGATTTAGAAAAAATCAAAAGGGCAATCCGTGTGACAACGGTGAACACCGAAAGTCAACAGCTGTGTTCATGTCATCCCTCGAGAAAGAAGCTTTAAAACAAAACAGGCTCACCTTTGTACTCATAGTTGAGGTTCAGGTAATTGTTGTCCCGGTTGTTCTGGGAGAATGGCGGGCTGTAGAGAGATTAGGAGAAATGAGGCGTTATTTTTGCCTGGCCTACATTCCCGTCCCCGTATGCCAACTTGCCTACCAGCCACCTGCTGAACCCCAGCTTTTCTCTGCTTGATACCTGACACAGTAATGTCTGACCACTATTTTCTAAAGGTTTGAATAAAGCAGTGAATGCTTTAACAGTCAGTCAAATCTGTACAATGAACTGCTTTTAAAGAGAGCCTGAACACAAGCCGACTCATTGTGAACACGTAAGCCACAGATTTAAACTTTGTACAGTTGACTTCTTTAAATGTTATGCTTTTAGTAGATTTAGATCTTCACTAAACGACAAAATTAATCATATTTTCTAGACAATCAAGTAGCTGAATCTAGCCACTGCTTTTAACTTTTCATAGCATTCATTGTTTTACTAATAAATAATTGTTTGCTGTTTCTAAGATTTATTTACAAACTTCAAAAAATCATACTGATCCTGCATAATAGCCAACTAACACATCAGATCAGGATAAGTGCAAAGTCAACAAACAAACGACTAAAATGTCTCCAATTATCATTTACCAAACATGATTCACACATCAGGGAGTTGGAAATTAGTAATCAGCCTGCTGCAGCTTTGTGTTTCGTGTGCATTCACAGTATTATCATATATAAATAGTATTATCTATATGACCTGCATTGTAAATTAATCTTTGTTTATAGTCACCTACATCAACATGAAATTGAAATTTGAAAATAATTTGTCTGAGCCTGTCAAAATCGGTCACTTTATAGACATTTATCTGTTTTGATAACGATTTAAAAAAAAACCTCCACCATCTTGTTTTAGAGCAGATTGTGTACTTTTAATGTTTTTAATGCATTTAATGGCATTAATAATAATGTTTTTTTAAGGTCTATTGAACACAATTTAAGAAGTTTGATATATTTTCATTTTAGTATTTCATTTAGTGTTTACTGCTGTATTTTCGAAGTAATTTTTTGTGCCATTAGTAATTGCAAATCTTAAGTAAACTAGAAACTAGGGCTCCCGATTCAATCTCACGACAGAATATAGCTCCAAAGAACTATGGGATGAACAGCTGAGGAAGAGACTGCCAAAGAGGAGAATATAAAACCCAGATGCTTGTATTACTGGTGTCCGATCATTAAGAGTTGTTCAATAAACTCACAAAGATTATAAAACAGTCAGCGTGTGGCTGTTGTTCCTGAGTAATGAAAAGTTTTGTTCAAATTCTGCTTCGTTCTTTTGACTCTTGTTAATTTATTAGAACGATTCATTTGAGTGAATCACTTGTATCATTCATCAGGAAAAAATTGTATTTAATTGCAAAATGTTACAATAAAGATCCAAAAATAGAGGAAAAAACACAAAACTGAGTAAATAAAAATGCTTATCCGTGTCTTCTAATTACTAACAGTGTAATCCACACTTCAACAGAGTTATTACTAAAGAGTCAGATTCGTTCTTTTCACGGACGACACATCATTACACACGAGCGCCAACCAATGGCAAGAAGAGTCACTGCATTCACTTTTAAAACTCGCTTACAAAAAGCACCCCGCAGAGAAGCCATACGAGGATTCATGTGAATCTCAGTTCAGTTAGATGTGAAGGCAGTGATATGGCAGAGACATATGACTGAGCTGCTAAGGAACATACTTTTAAAGTTTGCTTTCTCAAGCCAACACAATTAAAGTAGTATGCTGTATTAACAAAAAATATTTTGATTGTTATTGTAGTACTGATCTTGTAAAAATATAGTAAGTGGATGATGTCTTCAGCTCCCAGTCTTTTGCGGTCAACAAGAGGAAAAGGTTTTACAGTGCATGCAAACATCCCTACGTCTGCAAAGGAACCAGTTGAACATTAAAAACCCTTTCTAATTTCAATATTTGTTTTAGCAATGCAAAAAACTCAGGAGTTAATGTGCAAAGAGACATAAAGGGATTGTTTTGCCCCGACCTGTTATCCCTCATGGACAGTGACGTCAATAGCAAGCAGGGAGATCGAGGGGACCCCAGATAATGGGCCCAAACATACAAAAACACAGCAGCAGTGAGGGGGGAAATTTCCATCTACTTACTTCCTGCCATTGTTCTAAGGGCTGAAAGCCAGATAAAACTTGAGCAGGTAGCTTGTGTTTCCTTTCTATGCAACTCTCACTCTCCTCACTTTCCTGTGTTTCATTCTCACTATTTTACTCCCCCGCGGGCTTTTTACATCACATTATTGACTGGCTCTTTTTTATAACAATAGCAGCAGAAAGCAGGCCTGAGCAGAGCGCAGCAGAGGCATCCAGATAAGAAAGAGTCATTGCCATGGTGACATCCAGGGCTTCCTGGTTGGCCTTTGTGGCGACCTGATTCTATTTCCTCATAGGGCTGCTAGCTGATTTATCAGATTTGACTTCTAGTTGTAATTATTACAAGAGCCTAACCATATTAGATGAAGTGTACAAAGATTGTTGAATTACTTCTAGGCCAGATCATATTTAAAGATTTCTATTTGAATGTAACATTATGATATGCAGGGTAGTTTACCAACGAGTTAGTTTTGGCCCAATAGAAATTATGAACACAACAACACATTTTCCAGTGTCTGTGTTTGGGGCAAGGCATAACGTGGAAGCAGGGATTAAAAAAAACTTTGCCTGCATCAAGATGTCTGGTTGTTGCATTTACAGTTGCACTAATGAAATGAGACCATAATAAACAATTACGTCATTACATTTAATTACCAGCAGCCAAGGTGCCTCTTGTTTTTCTGAAATGGCTGTGAACCTGACAGAATCCTATAAATCTTCAGACCAGCTCAATGTGTTCATGATTTCTGAAAAATATTGGGCCTTTAAAAAAAACATATTATCCAGAATTCTGTAAGTTTGTGTTACAGGTGTTTGGTTGAAAAACAAGCTTGTCTACAAGCTCCGATCAGAATGGTCAGGTGGGAGTGGCCTACAGAAGAATGCGGACCACAATTGCATGACAGTTGTAAAATGAAACTTTATTAAAGAAACAATAACAAGCTCAGGATAACTAAGGCAACAAAGCAAACCCCTCAAGGGTGAAAACGAAGACTAGAAAACTCAAATTAAAGGATTGAAACACAAAATCAATTACACAGATTAATCTCATCTTTCATATACGTAAATGCAGTCTCGAAAGAATCAGTAGTAGTATGTGCCCGGAAGGAAGAGAAAACTGAGGGAAGCTTATAAAGGTGAACCAATCAAACATAACGAGGGAAACCCAGGTATACTTACTGAAAGCTCTAAATAGAACATGAGAAGGGTGGTGAAAGGTAAGAAAACAACAAGATCATGTGCTTAAAACAGACAAAACAAATCAATGATGGCCCCCGCCAGTTACATGACTGGAGCCATGTGGCTGGAGGTGGCAAAGGAAAAGGGAAACAAAATAAAAAGAGTGTTAACTGAAAACAAGGTAAAACCAAAAAATGAGGGAAGGACTGTCGAGGATCTGTCACCCAAAGGCAATTATTTACAAAATAGATACTTGACAGATCATTACAAGAACTTCATTGATCAGTATGTATGTTTATCAATGGGGAGTAAAGGCATTAACATTAACAAAATGCGCTTGAAAATTCCAAAACAACCATTATAGATTGCATGCAGAAAGATGATCAATTATTTTTGTGAGTTGTTATAAAGTTTGCACAATGCATAATTTAGAAAGTTTTTTTTTAACTATCAATATAACAACAGCACAAAATAGATTTAAAAATCAAATGGCAGACTCACGGGACACCTAATGGAGAAAAAATGTTATAAATTGCACATTTACAGACACATTTTTCTTTTATTTTGAACTGATTGCGTTTACCATATACTGTATAATGCATTTAAAGTAAATTAAACAAACTATAACAAAATCAATTAGTTTTGCACATTTAGTACATATTTGTCTTTAAAGTCAATCCACAAAATTTTTTTAATTAACTTTCAATTTCTCTGTTTTAGGTATGCGATGAATGTAATAAATTTGTCTAAAAAAACAAGAGTGTATCAATTGTGCAAACATTTTATTTGCTCAGATAAAATAGTTTTGGCTGACCTGTCCAGTGTTTGGTCCAGTGACTGACAGCTGCTGGAAAGAGAGCCATTGGCGCTCCTGAACGGCTCCATAATCTACAGACAAAAACACAAGATGACATCACTGAATTGCATTACAGCTTGTGCATTTGAACATTAGCCCTTGACTTGCGTCAGAGTTTCCATGAGCTAGTGTGCCTTAAGCGTCCTCTCCCTCGACTATTTTAAAACACGAAGCAATGACATCTTGAGATGGTCAAAGTACACAGCGAAACCTCAGGGGACAGCATTGTTTCTACTCAGTGTTTTTATTACATGCTACTAATCCAGAATCAGTCGCAAACAAAATCTGGAATCTGCAAATCATTCAGGGCTTAGGGTAATCTGAACATGTATTTATTGTCAATCGATTATGCATTAATTGCATGGTCCTCAAAAAACGTATAGTGAGTAATCCCAATTTATTTAAAATACTGTAAATGACCTAATTCAATGAGCTCTATTATGTAAAAGAAACATTACATATCAGACTGTGCAGTATTTGTAGCTTTTTTATTGCTAAAAAACTTAATATTTTGGTTTTGTTTTGTTCTCTACAGCTTTAAATAACATATTTAAATGCATAAAAAAGTCTGAAATATACTGTCTAATAATGTCGATTTCATGGTGTAACGTTCAATACATTTGTGTTAAGTGCGCAAAAATAAATAATGCATTCATATCCAAAATGTAACCTTAATCACCCAGCAGTGATTACCCATTAACCCATACTTCTAATAGCACTAAATTATATAGAAATATGAAAAAGTATTTAATAAGTGTAAAAAATAAATTCTGTTTCAAAAGGAAATACTAATCCCTGTTGATTCACTTATAAAACCAGCTTCAATGCATTTCTTTGAAAATTTTTTTATCATTAAGTCAAACCACAGATCTCCACTGGGCTCCAAAGTGGTGGACTTGACAGCACGACTATAATGTAGCATTTTCATATTTTGTACAGTTATAATATGTCTTAATAGTAACAAAAGAAAAAGAATAGTACTGTTAGATAAATCAATATTCCATTTGACAAAACCGTCAACGATGACCTTAGACATTAAAGCTGTCTATTTCTGAAGTTAATCTAATGCAATCAGCCCATGTTCTTATGAGCATCTCCCTACACCATAGGCTGTCCCACAAACGCCCAGAGGGTAACTGATGAAGAAACTCTTGCAGTGAGAAGACCTGCTGACCCTAAAAGTTTCTAAAAGTTTAAGGTGTTCTGATGTACAAGAAAATCTTACTTTTGACGAGTGTATATTAGCATATTCTGTCACACGATTTTTCATTCAGACTCTCATTTCAACGGGAGAAGAAAGCAAATGAAATATACAGATCTAAATATAGGGACTTACATTGGAGTCGATCGTTTCGGGGATGAACTCTCCCTCACTGTGAATGCTGGTGTAGGAACCCTGACGTGCAATCTGCTGTTGTTCATCTGGGATGCTGCCCGGAGGAGGAGAGGAACGGCCAGTGTTCAAAGATCCTGTGAACAGACGGAGAGATTAGGATGGAAAAGAATCATCTAGTAGAGACATCAACTGCAACTGGTTATGGTAAGTAAAATGAAGCCAGATTTGAATAAAATCAAAACGTCCAAAATCCACCCTAATATCCTCCTATATTTCATGCAATTTCTTCAGTTTATGTTGCTTTCAATTCTGTTGATGTGTTTTCTATAATACAAGTATGCGTTGGCATATCTGATCGCTGAAAATGACTGTAAATAATTATCTTGTTAATCAGTTACCCTATCACCTCTATCACTCTTCAGTATATAGGACTCAATTACCCAGCAATCTACCTCCAACAACTGTTTAGCTTCTGCTACAATTTCTGTTTCATTTTCCAGGGATGTCTTCACATCTCCTGCAAATCTCTTAAAATTCTAGACTCACCTGCACTCAGTGGTGGTGTTGTGGACTGGAATGCACAGGTTCCTTTATTTTAATGACATTTTTTAAAATGTTTTTTTGATAAAATACTTTTTTATTTATTTATCTTAATTATTTTGTAAAATAATTTATGTAACAAAATATTTTTCAGGTGGTGAGCACAGAATAGAAAATGTAATAAACATTCAGGTCTCAATTTTACATTTTAATAGAAAATTGTTACGAAGACATTTTGGAGAATTTTTAGGTTAAATCTGTCAACATTTTATATGCTCATATGATACACTTGCAAATGGCATTGAGTCATGTAATGAAGAGGTTTCCACATTACTAGAAATTTGCTTCAGTGAGTTAATTAATAACAAACATAAAACTTAACACATAACAAGAAAGTGCAATGACATTTAAGTGTGGTATGTAAAAATAGGGAGAAAATAAACTAAAAAAATGAGTAAAGTAAATTAAATTTAAATTGATGCGAGGAAATATGGAATAAAAAAGGCTATAACTTAATATAGCTGTAAGTCTATTTGAATCTGAAACTAAATAAAGCTATAACAGTTAAGATATAATTTGGGACACATACACTTAGCCGAACATAAGAATGGTTAGTAGTCCAATTGTGTGAGTGTATGCGCGTGTGTGTGTGTGTGTATACGCTTAAAAAGACCAGACAGAACAAGGCAACTGACACTGTTCCGTTGTTGACAGTATTTAGACAGTGAGAGTGTTTATCCTCAAATAATAATAATTATATAAATATATACTATATTTCTATTTAGTTCATTATTAAATTATATTTAATAATTATATAAAAATAATAAATAAATAATGATAGGACGACAAGAGAAAGAGAAAAAATATATATTGAGGTAAAAAGAGAGAGCATATGAGAGAGAGAGAGAGAGAGAGAGAGAGAGAGAGAGAGAGAGAGAGAGAGAGAGAGATGAATCAATGAATGCTATGGGTGTCACTGATATTCCAAAAGTAAAGCACTCCTTTAGAAAATGGATTCAGAGCAAACTGATTCTACAGAATACCACAATGTTGCAATCACACAGTGAAATTGTTTCAAACAGATTATTACAAAAAGCCCCTATGCCACTCAAAACATCCTCAATGATTTCTCCAGGCTTTCTTCAACAGCTCAACATCACCTGTGCTCTTTAATGCCATTCCACACTCAATGTGGAAAGACAAAATAAAGCCACACTATGCAGTTATATATGTGTTTAGAAAGGAACGTGGGGGCGGGGCGGGGCTCACCTGTTGAGTGTTTGCGCACTCGTTCAGAGGCTTTGAGAGCAGAGGCTTTAAGATCTCCTAAGGACCTGGAGGATCTCATCTCACTCTGCCTGTCGGGGTCAATCACCTGAAGGAACTGTGGGGAAAGGATATTTTTGTGCTAAATACATAGTTATTTCTTTAAGTTTGTTTGACACCATGGTTACTTTCGACTCACTTGGTTTTTAGCGGGTGTTTTCAAGATGACTCGTAAGAGATTGTTTATTGCCGAGCTGGAGGTCAGGGCTTGAACGGCTCGGTCCAGATCTTCCTGACACATCAAAGCCAGAAGAGTCTAAGAG
Organism: Danionella dracula; assembly: GCA_900490495.1. Classification (NCBI taxonomy): domain Eukaryota; kingdom Metazoa; phylum Chordata; class Actinopteri; order Cypriniformes; family Danionidae; genus Danionella; species Danionella dracula. The sequence continues at coordinate 4,395,550 of UELW01000888.1, forward strand.
GAGATGTTTTACAACAAAGATTAATGTTTTTTTTTTTAAGATAAAATACCTTAAATGGATAAAAAAAACATTAAACCAACAAAAGGTGAAATCCAGTGTGTAAGGCTACATTCAGACTGTAGCCCAAAGTGACCCAAATCTTGCACTGAGATAGTTACAGGATGAGCTCAAAGTTGCATTTGAAGCTTAATGAAGTCGTGGTTGACATTTGAGCACTTATAACCATTAGCATTTCCGGGAGTATACCATAATATGTGTCCTTTACTGTCTCTATAGGTATTAAACAATATTAAGAAAACGATTAAGTTGGCCCTGGTCAGATATTTATGCCCACAAAGCATCAAGCTTGTCCAAGAGCAGACGCTTCAGTATTTACATCTATTAGTAATGCCTTCTGGGGTATGTAGTTTCCTCTTGTGTGACTGCGCATGAGTCACATTGGAGCCACATTTTGTTTACACTAAAGACGCTCATGTTGTTTGTAATGTAAACGAACACACCAGAAAAACACACCTGCAGTCTGAACATAGCCTTATATTTTCTTGCTTTCTCCTGGAGGGTTAGGATTAGGCTAGTCCTTAGTCTCCAGAGCTGAAAACGTCTCCCACTCCGGCCCTTATTGTTTAGGAAATGAGGTTAGTATTTTGCACTTAGTGTTTTTGTTACCTTACATTACTTTAACTTTACAATTTAAGTTGTTTTGAATCTGACACTCATTCTTTTACATGAGCAAAAATCTTGAGATGCTACAGAAGTCGTTTAAACACATAAATTCATGAGAAGGTAGGAAGTAACTAATTACATTTACTTAGTTATATTTACATGAGTACATTTTTAGGGTAACTAGCACTTTTTGAGAGTGTACTTTTACTCAATACCTTTACTCAAGTGTTTTGTCTAAATATCTGTACTTTTACTTAGTTACATATGAGTTATATTTAGTTACATCTTAGCTCTGTTATGTAACGGAAGTATTTAAAGTACTGAAACAGATGGTTCTTCTTGGGGCGGAAATTCACAACCATGTTTCCTGTATAGCCTTTTTGTGGGAGCATTTAATTTTTTTATGTCCAAAGTTCGCATTGTCCTTGTCTGAGCACATGACAGGTGATTGTTGTTTACATTCACCAGTCATGTCTGTCTTCATGTAAAACCAGTTATGAGATTAACCAGTTATAGGTCACATGACTAGTGGATATTTAGTTATCTCATCTTGAGTCTTTACTACTGTTTGTCTTTACAGTAGATTTAGATTTTATTTGTTGGCATCAAGTCAATTTCTTGGCGGGAAAGTGTCTATTATGAATGTACTACCTCTTTGTCTTGGTAATAGAGGTCCATTTGCTGGCCAAAGGCTTCTGTCACCTTCTGGAGCAGATCCTTGAACTTAAGTGGCCTTTGGACGAGGATGATTCTAAAGGCAGAGGAGAAATTGCTGAGTCAGAACTCAAGTGCCATAAACTTTGCTTTTACGCCATTAATACATGGCCCAGTGAATATTCTTGTTTAGTTCAAATAATATGGAATATCCAAGGAACCGAGAGATAGATACCGAAGTAGTTTACTAATGACTGGGAGAAAGGCAGCACTCCAGTACAATGAAGCCCTCTATGGTGCAATCATGCATAGCACCCCACAAACCGTAACTTTGATTTAACATCAACATATGGTGAGAGAGAAAGGAACAGTGAGTAAATATTGCACCATGTCCATTCAAGCCAAACATGATGAGCTGTGACTGTGTGTGTTTTTGGTCTAATCAAGCACACCACAGTGCTGTTTTAACTCGGGGGCCCATAGCACAGCCCTCACAAACCCAGATGGCGCACCTGATAGGAAAGAGACAAAAATGTGAAGCGGCTCTGGAAGAAGCAGGAAGCCTGTTTTCCATTCCTCCTCCATGCACTATACACCAGGCAACATTTGGCAGACGCAGCTCTTTACTTCAGGGTACGCACCCAGTGATACTCAAGCTGAGTCTTAACACTTAAGGCTAACTTAACACACCCACTTTGCCTCTCAATACATTTAAGGCAACTAAAAAGCTTACTAATATCATTTTACTCCACAAAAATCCTTTGTAAAGGGGCTACTGTGGTTACAATTTATATAGCATGAAGGTTCATACTTTGGTTTAAGGAGTCTGTAGCAATAGGTTAACATACATGCAAGGTCATGTTTGTTGTCTTCTAATATAAAATTATTTTACCAGTTTTCCCAATTACTACAAACTGATTATTGCAGCTATTCTTTAGTCAAAATATTTTTTTTTTATTAATTAAGTTTGAGAAAAACTCTTGCCTAGCTGTGATTAATTCTGAATTAAAAGCACGGATACTCTCTTTATAAAGGTCGTAGTGGATGACAAGTTTGGATTTTCTCCACCTTCTTTCTGCCTTCCTGCAAAGTCTTTTCATACTTTGAACTTTTGTTGAATTTCTCCAGGGTGTTTTTTGACTCTCATGTGTTCTTGTCTCTCAGGTCTTCTTGACAGTTATAGGTGAGATGTCATCAATAACGGACTTGATTATTAAAGTAAATACATGAAGAAGTAAGTCAGCTGTGCTAGAAGTGATGCTTGGTGTTTGAGATATGGCATGCATAAACGTCTTGCTGGTGTTATCGTTTATGTGTCTTTTTCTAACAGAAATTGATTTTGCAATTTTGACGTTGGAGATTGAAACATCAAGAAAAACAGAGAATTGATCAGACAGAGCAACATCTTGCACAACGGTGGATAAAATATTTAAGGCCTAACTAATTACTAAGTCCAGTGTGTGACCGTGTACTACTTCTACTATTGACGCTAAAATACACTACTAAGAAATAACAGCAAGAATGATATGAGATTTGTTTGGGGTAAGAACACAAGGATTCAACTAGATGAAAACTATGCTTTGGTCTGATAAACTCAAATTTGAGATTTTCTTAAGACTCCAGAAAAGTGGTTCCCACTGTGAAGAATGGAAGAGAAGGTGTTATTGTGTGGGGGTGCTGTTTTTGACTTTTAAAACTGCGGGAGATGCCTCAAACAACGTGACTACAAAAGATCTTGCACAGACTCATCTGGTTTTAGCTGTATTGGACAATTATTCATTTTTCAAAATGGTGCGCAAGGGTGATCTGACCAATGATGGTTGACCTGAAAGACAATTGTTGGATAGTTGATTGAAATGAGTCATGACACATCATTATGCTTTTGAAGGATCTTCAACTTGACCAAACAATGTCTTAAGTAAATAATCAGTCATGTTCTGAATTCTCATCTGCAGATTGGTACAAGAATAAAAGATTATGTAAAAACTAGGGGCATCTGTCTTGGTTAAAACCCAGCATTTGGTCTGATCTGATCTCATCCGTATAAGTTTTATCAGATCTGCTGGAGAAACAGCAGTGTGTTTGGTTTGAGGGATGGCTCTGTTTACTCTGGCAGATGAGGGAGATAGTGAGTGAAGAATATCAGAGTGGAAAAGGGGAAAAATGGAAGATATAGGGTACAAGATGATTTTCCTTCCTCGCATCCTGAGGAATAGCAAGAACAGCTAGACTGGTCGAGTCATTAAAGTCACTTAGGTTCAGTTAATTTTACGTTTTCATGTGGATTTGATCAATGGGGTGTTGCATCAAAAAGGAGTTTTATGAGTCTATACAGTGATGCACACTTTGTAAAGTGACATTCAAATGTTTTTCTTGTTTTGTTCTAGAAAAAGATTTCAAAGATTCTGTTTCTTTTAAAGCAGACAGTTATGTAATTGAAGCCCAGAGGAATGAACATTCTTAATATTCTCCCCAGGGTTAGTATGAAAATGGAAAACATGGCATGTTCTGTGTGTGGGCGTTCAGATGAACTACAGAACACTGAAAATGAACATTGGGTGTGGCATGGAGTTTGGCTCAAGCTCGACTTTCCACTTTCCTCTAGCATCATCTGCCAAACTTTACCCGACCATGATTAAACTAAATGTCAAGTTTTTAAGGGAACTACATGTATCTTTTGAGCTATTTTTTGTGCAGAACTAGGAGATTTTCAGAAACAAAAATAAAAATAGGAGAAGGCTTTAACTTACCGTTTCTCACGCTCATGCTCAAGTTTCACTCGCAAATCCTGAGAAGAAAACAACATAAAAAGCAACATGAAGCAATTTAAAAAAAAATTCCATTGAGCAATTTATACATTTACTGACAAAAACTACTGTCAGAAGGTATGAAAACAATCAATTTGAATTTTTTGCAGCAGCAAATGTTCCTATTCCAACATTAAGTAACAAATTTGAAGTGTTTTTTGCAATTTATTATTGGCGCATTACATGGCATTGATTGAATAATAATACTTTTTGAGACTCATCAATTAGTGTGCTGGCATTATTAGTGTACAACAATTAATTAATTAACCAACATATAAAAATAAATACCTATGAATAATTGTGTAAAAACACACACACACAAACAAGGCAAAAAGTCTGTCCTGGAAATGGGCCTTTCTGCATTGTCCCACAGAAGAGGACATCAACGCACACATCTTCGTGTAGGTTTGAGCAAACAATTTTATATAAATAACATGATGTTAAAATAATTCTTTGCAAGGTCCATGTGATCCATCAGCTATGTTTAGCTCCTAACTTTGTACAATTTTTGTTACATACAGTATAACATTTATGACATAGGTATGTTCTATAAAACAAAAAACATAACATAAAACATAACTAAAAAACATAACATGATATAACATAACTTCAGTCTATCTTTTGCAAACCAAAAGAGAAATCCAGTAGTCTCCCGCACTTCAGCTGACACTAGCAGCTCAGCATACCAGATTGCATTGCACATTAATGCAGTGTTCCCCTAAGACATACATAAAAAAATCTACTGAACACTTTTTCTACACACTTTGTGAAAGAGCTTATACTTTCAGCTGACAGGAAAGCAGCGAAAAGCTTAATAAGAACTCATCATATGCCTTTTTTCTTTATGAGTTCTTTTCTTTATGAGGTTTTTTCTTTATGCTTGCTTTTTTATCCTGTCAAGGCTACAATTCTATGAATAAACAGTCAACGTTTCTTTTTATACCATGACTTTTTTTGGTTGGGAAAATGCTTCTGTCGGTTAGCATCACAACCGAATTTGAAATTTGTGGACATCTAAAAAAAAAAAAGTAAAAAGAGTATTTTCGTGCACACTAGAGAGTGCATTTCAGTAATTTATCTGGAGCACAAACTGATGTCCGGTATGAGCTGACAGCACTGTAGGGACCAGGCAGGCAATGAAAGAAGGTTATGAGGATCCTGGGTTTTATTTTTTACAGTGCTGCAGAAGGGGGCTGGATGCTAAAAATTAATGGCTCTGCTATGCTCAGCTGCATCCTGTTTGAGACTATCTTAAGTCCAGGTCTGGTTGGGATCATATAAGGTTAAGATGAAAACTACAAGTTGTTTACCAAGTGCAAAAAACGTTTTGTCTAAAGCATTCTGTAGCAAATGATTGTATTTAAAAAGCACATTAAAAAGAGTACTTGTTAAATAGGTGGTTATAATAAATATTATAATAGTACTTATATAAAAAACAACCCAAAGAGATTAAGCAAATGAAAGCAAACATATATATATAGCAAAGTACCAAAACAACAATAAGTAAAAAAGCAAAGACTAATATTTTATATCATTTTAAAAAAGATGATTAATAAACTTCTTTACTTCTTTAATCATAAAACTTATGTTATGATTAATAAAATCCGTTAATAAAATTATCCCAAGAGTGCTCAAATTGGAACTTTTTTTTAGAAGCTCTAAAGCTACTTTTCATATTTCTTTTACTTTTGTCATACTTTTACTTTTTTGTATGATTTTCTGCTTCTAAAATCACCTGTCTGTAGGAGGGGCTCCTGCTCTTGGGTTTGCTGCTGTTGCTGCTGCTCTTGAGCTGGTAACAGAAGCGTAATGCTGCCAGGTCCTTCATGATGGAGCTGAGCGCCTCTTCATCATCTGTAAAAAAACACACAGGTTAATACAATGCAGAGATTTCACTAAAAACTCACTTTGAATTTGCCACATGGTCCACTTGTTTTATTACTTTTATCAAACCAGGGCTCGAGATTTGCTTAAGTAAAAGCAAAGGTTACAGAATGTACTGTATTCACTATTTATCCATGCAAATCTCACGGTTGCCAAAAAGTATGGAGGTATAAGTTGTATAAGGTGGAGAAGGTAATATTTTATCATCAACAATAAGCCTGTACCAAATTCCCTAATAATTAGAACATGTGTCCATCTGGTATACCACTGAGTTCCATTCTGAGCTGTGTGCACAGCTTAAATAGTCCCCTACAATGCAAACATACCCAGTGCAGGAGTTCCCAGTGCAAAGAAAATCTATGTTCTTTATAGGTTAGGTGTTGGCGCTTTAATGAGAATTCTATATTTGATAAGGTAAATGTATGATAATATTATTTAGTTAATTGTATAAGTTAACAATATATTATCTCTAATTGGTCCTACGTGTCTCCCCTGCCATTCAATAGGTGCAGAGCATCACCCCTTTAAGATGACCTTGATTTTACAACCTCTTAACTCTTTAGCCTTTAACTCTTTAGCCTTCATGGCAGATGTAGTCTGAGGCTATGTTCGTTTGTCACCAGTGGCCATCTCACACTGCAGCTGTTCTTTCTCCGTTAAACAGGGTTCTCAAACAGTTCAGAATGCACACCTACTTGTTTCCTATCAGATTTCATTTTCCTGACCACCCAGTTAACATTTGAAAAATAATGTTACAGAGAAAATCTGACACTTTTTCAAGTAAAATCACAAAAGCAATGTGGCTTTGAGAAAAAGCATTTCCATTAGAATTTGTTTGTTAACTTTCATCTGATCTGCTAACCCCCGCCCCACGTAAAAAAAAAAGAACAGATTAATGTGAATCGAATACATGAACTTGTCTTAAAGTGTTTTGAACCTTTTTTTTTAATGGCACAAGACCTCATTAAGAACAATTCAAAATTACTTTAGAATTGTTTGTTTTCACCTCTTGGCTTGGGACTTATATAATAAATTGTGGTTATTTTTGGTTCACATTATTAATAATTAGGGAGCATCATGTCGGATCTGTTTCCGAGAATGGTCGCACCCCCTGCCAAATCCCGCGCAGTTTTATGTTCTTACAGTAACTTCTGATCTGTCCCAGAGACGCATATATATGTAACTGTAGTCACATGAAAGACAAATAAATCTCTTATATCCCTGTGTGGACAGATTGCGACAAAGCAACATAAAGCCACATGAAGCGGACACTGTTTTGCGGGTGTTCTTACCAAAGCCTCCATATTTCCACATTTACTGTGCAGTTCTGAAGATGAAAACAGCCTTTCCCCCCCTTGTTACTGTGTATAAAGAACAATGGAGTCTGTGGTCTTTTGAGCCACATGTCCCATCCATCCCGCCACTAGACTGCTTGAATCGTTTCCGAGACTACCTCTGGAAGCGTTTTTGGTAACGTTTCCTGAAAACAAAAAGATTGCTTTCACACATGCCAGAGACAAGTGTTATAGGAAATGGAATGCTGACACCAGCCTGAAAGGGCCCAAAGATTTTCCTTCTTGAAGTACTAATAAAATGCAGCACTACTTTGGAAAATGTATCAATAATATAAATGCACATTATGGCCAAAATGACATGAATACTGTTTCAAAGATACAGTCTGTTAGTTAGTGGCCCAAATGTTTTCTTTGGAGTGTTCAGAAAGCTAAGGGTTTTCTAAACACAACAAGGTGAGAGAAAGAGCATCAGGGACTTAAACAAAATGTAAAAGAAATGTTTTTTTATTTATTCAAATTTGAATACTCTAGCTTCATTCATTTCACTGATTTCAATGCTTGAAATTATTATGATTCTGTAAAGTGTCATGACCTATTATGACCATCCCTACACATGCTATTTTAAAAATAATAAATACATATATGTAAACAGATTTTGGCAGGAATTATGCAGATTTACAGCAAATATAAAACTATTTCCTCAGTATTTGCATAGTTGTTAAAAAAAACACTCACATTATTTTTTGTAAAGCTAATAAATTAGGTAAATTTCCTCTCTGGGCATGTTGAACCCGCAAATAATACAGGGTCCCTTTTTCAGCAACTTTTCCTCCCAATGAAAGCTCCAGAAGAGCCTCAAGGTAATTCTAACAATTTCATTCTTGTATTACACAACACAGTCTGCTCCGTTTTCATAGAAAAAGGAAGAGCGATAAGCAAGTACTTCACCTGCAAGTACAAAAGCTAGCAAGCTGATGAACACCTTTAATGGGTTTGACCACTTATTTGCATGTTGTATTTCTAGAGTATAATGAAAATGGCTATAAATAGAAAGCAATGGTGTGAAGGTGAAGTGTACAGTTTTGTTATAGATTATTAATTATAGAGTTAATAATGTATTTCCTGGAGCAACTATTAACAGAATGTAGAAAAGCTTAACAAAGTGCATGTTTCAAATCAGTAGATTCAGTCATCTAACCCTGACAGATGATCTAATTAATATTGTACAGAATAAAAATAGATGATAACAGATTTAATAAACGAATATTAAAAGTTAATACAGGTTCACTTTTTATAATCAGGGTAATCTAGAGTGTTTCAAACTACTCTTTATTTTTTTTCCAAAACCGTTCAGAAATGTAAACTTAGATTGCTTTACATATATAACCTAAAGAACAAAAGTATCTTTTGTTAAATTGGCATCTGAGGTCTGAAATTCTTAAATTTTTTGGGTGTCTGGCTGAAGTCACAGACTTCTAAACTCATATGATTGTTTTTTTTTATTACAACTGACTAAATAGAAATTTAGAAAAGCTGTGAATTGCACGCAGTTCCGCAGGTCTGTTGAGAAAGCAATTGTGTGTGACAGAGAGACTGTCCTGATGTGAATGATGACATAGTGGGGATTTCCCAAGCAAGTGCTGGGCCACACATCACCGATAAAACATTCAGCAATTTCAGAACAGCAAGTTTCAGTTAAAGCCCTTGAACTTAAAAGCTGCAGTAATTAGCCTAAAGCCCGACACCATGGAGTAACCTCATAGTCATTTCTCCCTCAACAACCTAGAAAGCACTGACATAAAAGAGCAACAAACAAAGAACCAAAACCTCACTAAACTGGTACAAAATGTATTTAAACGTGCAATATGAAAATTCAAACTTGGCAAGCTGTGAAATATGTGACAAGTTAAAGTTCAACAAAAGAAAAATGCAGATGATGTAAGAGTTTCCGAGGTGGGGTTGTGTTTGTTTTCTGCTCTGGATAATGAGTCACCTCTTTACAGTAGCTTTTCTATCACTTAAGACTTCAGGTTACTTCACACTTAATATTCTTGCAAATTGAGGAGGAAACCTTTTGTGAAATATAAAAATACTAAAATTGTTCATAAAATAGCACAATTACAATAATCACCTTATAATACCTGGGCAATTTAGATTCCCGAGCAAAGCTTTTACATTGAAATTGGTTTTATAGGACTGTTTATTTAGGTGAAACTTGTGCAAGGGTGAAAAAAAATTACTTAAAGGTTCCATATAATGAAAATTTACAATTTCTGACATTCCTGGCATCTTGAAATGTTGTTTCCTCATCAAAAACATGCTTCAAGTTGTATTCAGATTAGTTCATGCATGTTTGAGCAATTCTTTATTCCTGTTTTGTGAGCTGAAAACACCACTCTTTTCCCCACCCAAGCCCCACCTACTTGTCATTCAAATGAATCCTCTTTATGACGAGCAGGAAATGCAGTTTGACCAGGAAGTGTGAGAGCAGCAGACCAGCATTGGACAAACAATGTTGAAGAAGTGTGTTTTCAGATGTATGGATCCTAAAGTTTTATTTTGTTTGGATTACCAAAGAATGAGCTTATTTGTCAGAAATAGCCAGATTTTGTGTTCAGCAAAAACATGGAAATGTCAGTTTTGTTTGTGAGCAGCACTTCATGTCGAACTTGTTTGTCAGCAAAGAAATGTTAAATACAATAATTACACTTAAACACATTAATGAAATACGCAATTTTAACTCTTCATACATCAGGCCGAGCTCACACTACATTTCACGCATTTCAACTTATGGGAGTGTTAGTCAGTAAGCAGAGGTGAAGAGCCATGACGAAAGGCAGGTGTAAACAGCGCATTTTGCCGGGCCAAACATACGATACACATATCTGGTCTGTGACTGCACATGACTTCCAAATCTTGCCCATAATAAAGTTCACAACTAGATTTAATCAAATCAAACTAAAAGGTCACCACACACCTATGCATATGTATAGGAACGTAAATTCTGCACACCGGTTTCTCTGCACGAGGTTTTTCATCTCTGTTGATGCAATGACAATCCTTGCCCTTAGATGGTGCTCAAGGGAACTCCAGTGACACGTTAAAGTTTAAGACAATAGTATGTCACATCATATTTTCTCCATTTTGTCCATATTTTTATAGTATGGGACTTATTGAATAACTCAGGACACTCAGACACCAACGTGATAAGCTTTTCACAATCAATTCTCTTACGTAAACTTCTGCTCTATTTCCTGTCATGAGTCAGCGTTAGCATGAGGAAATAGTTGTGTATTTGCTATAAATCTGCAGAAATCTGTTTACATATGTGTATCTGTTATTTTTAAAGCCAACTTTCATTAGTCAAGAACAAAATCACATACAACATTACATTGGGATGACATGGCAGATGGGCTCTTTTTTTTCCAATGGCTATATGTTTGCACTGATTACACAGATGGCTTTGTAGTGGCCTTAAGAATGAGTGTTTTTCAATGCGATTCAAAATATAACTGTTTTTCTACACAAACAGAAATGAAAACAAATTATGAGGGGTAGTGGATAGAACTAAACATGTCAACCTAAGCATCCACGCAAGTAATTTTATGCAGTACAGGAGGGCTGTATACTTATTCAACTTTTGGTCACAATATTAATTTCGAGCCTTAACGGCTCGAAAAAACCCGATACTATCAAAAATATGGCATTTATCATTTACTGTATGCCTGCGCATGCACAGTAATTCGCCCCAGAAGCAGGTTGCCTTCAGGCTTGCAAGCATGTCTGATCGAAGTGACGACGCAGCTTTTAGGACTTTCACTTTAAAAGCAGTAAGATGTATTCAGAATTCCTGTTGTTCAGTTATAAGTTAGCGAAGCCAATAGTGTGTAATAAATAGTGGAAATAATCTCTCCATAAAGGAAACAAACACACATAATGTAGTGGAGAACATTCAGTAACAGTTTGCGCACGGATCCATCTGGCTCAAATAAATATTTCTCTCCATATAAAACATGTTTGCGCCACTTAAAAACAATGAATGTAATGCTGTGGTGCAGAGACATGTTATTAGCATCTTCTGAGAACTGAACCTCTTTCAAAACCAGCATTCAATATTTTGCCAAGACTAAAATGTATGTCTACCATAGACTTACAGAGGTGTAATCTTCATGTTGAATATTAAAAACAATTTTCCTGTCATTCGAAATAATGTTAATAATACATACATACACAATACTTATTAAGATTTAATTTAAGATCAATTTCAAAATATGTATTAAATTTCAAAAAGGTACATTTGTTTCCTTTTTAGCTACATGTTATTACTTATTCTTCGTATATACTTTTCTATTCATATAACAATTCTGATTTCAAATGTAGAGATTAACTAAAAATACTCAACTACAAGTAAAAGTACACATTTTAAAAACAAGTTAAAATAGTACAAGTACAAAAAATCTACTCAATAACAGTAGTGTGAGTAAATATAATTCTCTACATTCCACCTCTGTTGTGTAATATGAAATCAACACCTAGCTCACCTTGTGAGCTCTTGCGCTGTCCAGGTCCATTTTGGAGACCGGCATCTGTAAATACAGGGAAAAATAAATAATTTTTTTTCCTTAAGGCAAGGCAAGGCAAGTTTATTTGTATAGCACATTTCGTACACAGGGTAATTCAAAGTGCTTTACATTGGAAATAAAGAGTAAAAAGAAAGTGCATACATTAAAATCAAGCATAAAAAAGTCATATAAAATCAAACTGATTTAAAACACTGAAATTTAAAACATTGATTAAAACAAAGATTAAGATTTGAAGTGCAGAGGTAAAATAGTTGTTCGGACGTAGGTGCTCAGTCGACAAAAGCGCAACTAAACAGGAGAGTCTTTAGCCTGGAATTAAACGTGACTAAAGTGTTGGCACCCTTGATCTCCTCTGGAAGTTGGTTCCATCTGTGGGCCGCATGGTAACTAAAGGAGTATTTTCCCTGTTTGGAATTTACCCGGGGTAGATTTAATTTATTAGATCTGTGGGATCTCAGCTCTCTGTTTGGTGTGTATTCACTGATCATGTCTGTTAAGTATTTTGGTGCTAAGTTATGTTTGGACTTATATACGAGCAGCAGAACTTTAAAATCTATTCTGAAGGAGACCGGCAGCCAGTGTAGAGACTTAAGAACTGGAGAAATGTGTTCTGACTTTCTAGTTTTGGTTAGAATTCGAGCCGCTGCATTCTGAACGAGCTGGAGCTGTTTAATGGTCTTTTTGGGAAGACCGGTTAAGAGGCCGTTACAGTAGTCCAGCCTGCTGGAGATGAAAGCATGAATCAGTTTCTCTAAATCTCGTCTGGAAACAAAGCATCTGATTCTTGTGATGTTTCTAAGATGGTAATAAGCGGATTTTGTCATTGCTTTTACGTGGCTATTTAGACTAAGGAGTAGACTTGAGGAGTATAGTATCCAATAAACTAGATAAAAACATTTTTAAAATGATACAAGTGTGTACACTGAGGCAGACAAACAAGCATACTTGTTAAGCCAAACTGTTTTTAACAGTTTAAGTTTAGAACAGAAGTCTTAAACTCAATTCCTGGAAGGCTGCAGTTCTGCAGTTTTACTTCAACCTAAACTGAACACACCTGATTCCACTGATTGAGCTCCTCTGATTTGTTTGAAGCTACTGCAATGTCTCCTGAAACAGGGTTGGAACAAAAAAACCTGCAGGGGCTGTGGCCCTCCAGGAATTTAGTCTAAACCCCTGGTTTAGAACTTCTAGAAATCTCATCATTCACGACTAGATAATTCATAGACATGAGAACCACTGAATGATGGAGGATTATAAAAAGAGTGATTGAAAAAAAAGAAGAATGTAAATACTATGAAAAAAAACACTGATTTAAATCTTGGTTAACATGATGGACAAGAAGAAACACAGGTTCTAATACACAAAAACCTAGAAAAGATTAACAGGTGAACAGTGGTGGAACATACCTGATGTGCATCACATGCACAGGAAATTCCGAAAAAGTAGCTATGTTCTGGTTTAGAGACCACAAGCTTACGATCGTCCAATCAGTGGCTATAAAATGAACTTTTGAGTGACGTAATACTAGCATCTGTAACATGATTTTTTTCTGTAATAGCCACATTTTCTTCCTAATCCTGTGCATATTTGTGCACAAACTGTTAAACGCGCACTTAATTCGAGACAAGTATTTAGTATTTCCTGACACATATTTGCATGAAAGATACAGATTATCTGCTGAAGAAATATGTTACATTTATGACCGTCTTCACACACACAAAATGTGACACACGCAGAAGTCACGCCCTTACTGTACTGCAGATGGTGTGTTATACGGCTAACCTGCTCCAGACCTTAATTTTTATCTGCTGCCATGATCGTTTTGCATTGGGGTTACATCTTCCAAAAAAAGAAAAACTATTATATAGACCTTTAAAATTAAACATAGATTTGTAGGGAAATAAGCACTTAAAGTATATTGTACATTATACATTGTAAATTAATACAACCATAAACACATTAACATGACATAAAAATAAAAATGTATTAGAATTAATACGGCAAAAAATATGCTATCGTTATAAAATTCATGTCACCCACAATACTCAATTTTACATTAAACAAAATCTGCTTCTTTGACATCCTTTTCACAAAATCAGCAATTTTCTGCCAACAATCTCATCTGGCTTTGGCAGCTGCCACAGTATTACTACGACACAAAAATAGATATAAAATATAAAAAACTCATCTTATTTTCTAACTTAAATTTTTTGCTCCTCCTCCACAGAGAAAAAAATTATTATCATCTTCATTGTCATTGGTTATTCAGTGCCAACATCAATGTTTTACGTGCACACGCTGTGAACAAATCTTAGCTTCAGGTTTAAAGCCTGACTCAACAAAGAAAGTTGAGCTGCTTCATGCTACTGATTAAGCCTGATTGAAACAGTTTGGTTTTGTCAAGTCAAACGCTATCCGGTAATAAAGAGTTTGTTAAGCAGCGTTCATGGTACAAGCCCCTGATGCAGACTGCTCATGTACAAACCCTCTCTGTAACAATTATAGATATTTTTTAGACTATTTACATATGATGTAGAACAGTTCAAGATCATCACGGCAAATTGAGCAAAGTTTAAAATTGTTAGTCATGCTGACTATGTTAATCATGCTAAAGAACTACTTTAGCTTTTTTTCAAAGGAACTGTTTACAGGAAGCATCCACACAGAGAGAACGAAATAGAAAAAAAGAGATGCGCACTCACAGAGAGAGAGAGAGAGACAGAAGAGAGAGAGAGAGAGAGAGAGAGAGAGAGAGAGGGAGAGCTTACCCATGTTTACGGTCATCATCAGTGACCCTAGCGAACTCAAGCTGAATGCTCGACTCCTTTCATCAAGCACAATCTCTCTGTACACACAACATAAACACAACCAATCAGTGATCTGCAGATATCAGTTATGCCAAATACTGGACCTCTTTAGTTTAAAGTTTTATTGTTCGAAAGTGTGAAAGTAGCTTGCCAACAGCAGTCCCTGTCTTTGGAGTTCCTTGCAATAGGGGTGGATTCACTCGAAAGTAGAGTGTGATTTATGAAATTTAACCATTTAGAGAGCCAGAACTTTGATCAAACACTTAAGTGGTGCAGCGGTATCACAGAAAAGAGTGCAGAATATCTGCAGCTTTTAGAAAGTCACAGGACAAATATCAAAGCAGCAGCAAACACTCTTTCTCATACACACTAAGAAGTCTATAAAGGAAGACTAGTCAGGCTCTTTTGATCATTTGAGTGGGACATGAAAGAGTAGTTGGATGGTGCAGCTCAACCTTGCAACAGGAAACCGTGCCGAAGAACAACGTAATGAGAGGAGAATATAAACATCCAGAAGCTTGTATTGCTGGTACAAGACCATCAAGAGTTGTTCAACAAAGCCCACAACGATTATAAAACAGCCAGACGTGTGGCTGATATCTACAGTGTAGTGATGGGAAGTTTTGTTAATTCTTGATTCTTATGTTTACTACTTTAATTTTTACTTACTTACTTTTTATTCTCAGTTTTTAAATAATGATTCATTTGAATGATTCAAATATATTGTTCATGTTGGGGAAAAAAAATCAGCTAATTTTTAAAGTAAAATACAAGAATCTGATGTTAAATCTAACGTGATCACATTTCAACAAACACATTTGTCTCACTTATGATTTTCAACACACTACAGGAACTCACTCTTTTATCGGTTTACACAGATGAAGTGCAAGTTCACATTGCAAACGGTCCAATGTGCTCAGAAAAAAACAATCAATGGAGATTTTCTTCATCGTGAGAGAAGTCAATAGTTAACTCAATGAAATGTATTAACTAAGTGTAACTAAAATGTATTAACTAAGTTTATTAAGTAAGTGTATTTAAGTTATGTTTCCTTAATAAAATAAAAAACCTTAAAAAACACCACGTTCACATTACTTTTTCTGTCCCCTGTGCACGATCTATCACCTGCTTAAGAATGATTAATAAATATTTTCTTTAAGATTTTCTGTTCTCAGTTGGGTATCCCTCTTGTCTGGCACCCAATTGTCTTCTAATGAGCTGCATCTCATGCACCCACGTCTCTCTCCATTTAAGCAAAATCCTGACAACCTGCATTTGCATTTCAGCCTGCTGATAAAAAAAATGTCTATTGGATTTGCTGCTTGTTTGACCAGAAACTTGATTAGAAACCTACATATCTAATCCAGTTTTTAACAGTGCTGTCAAATTCATATCTACCATGTTTTCTCAAAGTAAATGGCTTGATTCAATTACATTTGTTTTTTACTAAGGGCTCAACATTAACCAATCTTCTCGATTTGGATTTACAATGGTTTCCATCCTTCAGGTCACCTGCAAATCCCTGCTGTTTTCAAGGGTAAAGGTTTCACAAAGATGAAGTCAGCCTTCATGGTACATTCTATCCAACTATTACATCAGCTTTTCAAATAAATTCAAGGTGAGCCAAACTGAAGGGTATTTCCCACTTTACCATGAGTGCTCTGGCTTCAACTTCTCAATAATCTTGGTAAGCTATTGGCCATTGAGGAAAGAAGAGTTTTCCAAGTGCATGCACATATGAGCTAAGCTGATTGTAAAAACAACGGTAGGAACTCAACTATAGTTCAACAGTTGATAAGTGAAATGATCTCAACAAAACTTGAGTTGTTTTTTAAAATATGAATTGATTATATTCTTCTTAGTGAAAACTTGGTGTCACTTACGGAAGTTATTTATGTGAAAAAAACAGAGCTGAAACCAATCATTAATTTAAAAGCTGGGTGATACGGCTTCAATAACATTTAACATGATTAAACTGAGTCAAAAACTGTTTTTTGTTTATGTAAACCCCACATTTTCAATGCCGTAATTGCCACATTTTAAATTGTAGTCAATTTTTTAAAAAAGGAAATTATTTTTTCAGCTATAATATTTAATAAATCATGATAATTACAGCGGGGGAAATACGTATTTGACACATCAGCGTTTTTAACAGTAAGGGGATTTCTAAGTGGACTATTGACACAAAATGTACACCAGATGTAGCCATCAAGCCAAATAATGAATTCATACAAATACATGGCACAGGGAATAAGTATTGAACACACTTTATTTAATACTTTGTAGAATAGCCTTTGTTGGGGATTAAAGCTTCTAGACACCTCTTGTATGGAGAGACTAGTCGTCTGCATTGCAATTGAAATACAGGTAATATTAAGAACAGCTTTGACGAAATATCCTAGAACCTTTATTGACCTCAGACAGTCAGGATCCCTTTTAATGTCTCACACTTAACAGTAAGTATCACCGTGATACCAGGATAGCACTGGGGTGCTCGACAGAGACAATATGGTGAGCAGGACTAGCACCTCTTTCCACAGCAACCTGATTTTCCTTTGATATTTTCCAGATATTAACCAGGCTCTGACCTGCTTCACTTCAGTAAGGAACCAGTTGTAGATTGCATGGTGATATGGCTGGGTCTACACTGCCGCACACTGTTTTTTAGTGGAATGTTAAAAATGTGTAAAAATTGGCATTCTCTTATCCACGATAAACAAAAATAATACTGCTACCTTGAGCCTTCTGCTGCTGTCTGTGAACATTGATATTGTGGATTATGGAGCTGAGCGCTGCTTATCATTTTTATGTAGCAGTGTAGCAGTCATTTCTTTTTTTCTGTAGATGTGATACCACTTGACTATGTTAACAGCCCTGTTTCTGAATTAGGGTCCCTTGTTCAGTTACTGGTAAATGCTTCATTTGTGGAGGGGAGTTTCCTAGTATTTTTTAAACATATGGTAATGTACCCTCTTTTAAAGGTGCCATCTCAGACATTTTTTGTATGTTTTAGTATCGGTTCCTCTTCAAAAACATGCCTCAAGGTGTTGTTGTTGTTTATTTGTAACCAAGAGAAGGCTACATGAATTACATCTTAAATATAAATTACAGTCAAACAAGACATTAACACAATTTATATTTTCCTTTTAAGTCTGTACTAAAAATAAAGCTCAACAATCTGTTTGGTGCTCCATAAATTTCACTGTAATTTTGAGTTTCTGTTTTCTCATCATTCCAAATATTGGGCATTCCATGATCAGATGTTTGATTGTATGCTGGCATTTACACATTCTGCGTTTGGGGCTTGTTTCTCTTTAAGTAGAAAGCTGTGTGTGATGTCCTATTCTGCATCTTGAATGGATAACTTGTTCTTGCCTGTTTGGTGGGAGGAACTTGAGATAGACAGCTTTTTCCAGATCACAACCAGTTAAGGTGATTCAAAAACATTGTTTACGATAAACACTGCATTATGAAGGTTATTAAGGGTGCACTGATAGTAAAGAAGGGTCAACTATTTCTTATAAATGATTTAAAAGGGACATATAATGGCACCTTTAAGAACTCTGACCTTTATGAGTTTTGTCTGAATAATTAGATTTAGACTTTTCATAAATGCACTCAAGAATATCACCTTTTCTTTTTACAGAAACTCACATATTCAAGTTGACTCCATAAGTGTGCTTGAAGAGGCTCGGAGACGAAGTGAGGACACAAAATCTACAAAGACAAACCTTTTGTCAGCAGCATGATGACTCAAACTGATGCAACAGCATTTCTGGGAAATGACACATTAGCCTCAGTCTACCCTCATTCTTGTTTCGGACCACCTAGTTGATCAGACACAATCTTACACACTTTCTATGCTTCTTTTACGGTCAATTTTTCACCTAGAGTGCAAACTTAAACATAGATCGACACACTTCAGCACATGCTAGCTAACCGTCAGTGTTTCATTGGTTCTTTTTTTGTTTACACACTTTTAGTCTGCCATGGTTAGCATGAATACAGGTTTACGGTCTGCTCATTAGTGCTGATTCATACACCCTGGTTCTCAATCTCAATCTGGCCTTAATGCTCAATTCAGATTTTTTTTGTGAAATTATTATTTATTGGGGGAGTTCATTCAGATTACAATAACATGCGCTTGCTCCAATGTGACACAGATGCAAAGAAGAGGAAAGTACGTCCCCCAGAATGCACTGCAAAAACACTGAAATGTCTACTCTCGGATACGTTTGGGGCTTTGTGACTGTCAGAGCCAACTTTATTAGTGTTAAACAATATTTAAAAAAAATAGAGACGGAAAAGAACACATGTTACCGTACCCTCATGGAAGCAGAGTTAAAAGTGCTCGGATAACAACCATGACTTCATCAAACTTCAAATGCAGCTCTTCCTGTAACTATTTCAGCCCACGAATGTCTTCTCTTGTTATTCATTTCAATGAGAAACTGTGTTTATGTTAGGCTCGATGACACAAGATAAATGTGACCTGACTGTTCAGACTGAGGTCGCCATGGAAAAAATATGTTTATTGAATATTTATCTAATTCAGGAGCACATGTAAAAGTGATCTGGGTCATATTTGGGAAAACAAAAATCAGAATTGAGCTGTTTTCCTTCCAGGAAATATCAGATACAGGTCACACATGGGAAAAAAAATCGGATTTTGGTCACTTTTGGCTATAGTCTTAATGTAGCCTGGGTCTGCTCCCCTCCTTATCACAATTAACTGAAACCGCTCAAGAATTATGCTTCTCACGTCGTCTTCTGGTGTTCTTTCTTCAAAATTAAATTCTTATTACATATTGGACAACTTTTGGCTGTTGGCAGAATGTCTTCTGATCAGAGCTTACAGTTTGAACCAAAGGGAAATCTCTTGATCCCTGTGCTGATGCCTAATAAGAAGTGACTGAACTGTAGTACCACGACCGGTCCAGAAGGGAGCAAGTTCTTATTAAATTCCATGATCACTGCCCTAGTTTTGACCAACATAAACAGTCATGGGTGAATTATTAAAAAAATGTGTTTATTTGAGGGGTTTTTTAAAGTCCTTGAAAAGAAGAACGCCTTCTCTGTCTGCCATGACCTTGTAAAATTTATTCTACAAGAATTCTCCTTCCAGCCTACGGAAACACATAGACCTAATTTATTTTCATTCTGGTGGTCATTTTTAATGAAGTAATCTAACAGTAGATTCAGAAAAAGATTTAATTGTGTACGTTTTTATATTCAAATGGAATAACAAAGTGATTTTAAATGACGTGAAGTTCTGCAACCCAAAAGCAGTTTAGAATCCTGTTCTTTCTTTCGAAGGAAAAGCTAGTTCACTAAATATTGATATGCTTTAAAAAATATTGTTTTAAAAAAAGCTTATATTTTGTCTAGAAAATTAATGTAGTATCTAAAATTAGCATCCCATGAAAAAAGCTATATACTATACCAAAGAGCAGAGAAGGTTTAATTGTGTTTTGTTATGAATTTGAGTTATTTGGAATTGGGTCACATGGGTAGTCAGGTAGATATTTTCCTGGTGGCATTTCCTGTTCAGGAAATAACAATGGTTGGGCGGATAGGTGAGTGGGTATGCTCACTTTCTTCTAAACATAATTATTCGATCTTTGGTTTATTTGAACATGCCGTTATTTTACACCTTTGATGTGTTTCTTTGTTTGCCATTTGTCAACCAAAATAAATAATAAAATGATATACCTTGTCATAGAATTCATTCTCACCACCTAGCATCCAAGTGGCTAATGGGCGATGCCATAGTATAAATACGATTTTTAAAATCTCAGAGATTTCACTTAAAAGCTATTTTTAGTACATCTATTTCTTGAGCTGTATAAAACTACAATTCCCTTTAATCATAAACAACAGGAGCTAAACTGCCTTCATGGTGCTTGGCTCCTTTTCTGCATAGTGCTGAAACCATGTGTTGCCAAATATGTCACTTTATCTTTACACTTCCTCAGTGTGTGAGGTTGGGCTCGATATATGCAGTTTTATTTTTTTGTTCAGTTTGATCCTGATGCCTTAGAAAGAGTTTTTTTATCATCCTTAGCTATAGCATAGATCACACGAATAGATAAAAAACATTTAATTAATACACAGCTTTAAAAATTGACACTTTAAACAATAAAAAATGTACAATATAAAGCAAACATAAAGTAATTGTAAGGTAAAGTGCAGTAGTACAGTATTCCATATGTACTAGTGCAACAGAACTTATTCAAGCCATCTGCTTTAGCAATCAATACCCCTACAGCATTTGTTACTTTTGCGTCTCACAAAAACAGTTTGGTATGATTGATTCAGAGTGGGTCTGTTGTTTTTTCATTGTTTATGTGACTCGCTCAACTGCAGACACAGCTGTGATGATGGTGCAGATGTACGCTCATAATTGACGAGATGCCTTCTGCATAATTACATCTGGTAACAGTGCTTGGATATGGTGTTTGTTTTTGTTGTTTACATTTACAAAAATGTTTGTTTACTGTTTTGTTTTTCCATCTTTGCCGTACTTGACAGGCAAGCAGAAATGTCTAAAAGATTTAAAAGTTGAAGGTGTCTCATCATATTCCTGACTCTCTCAACTGGCCATGAACTAAACATGAGAAGCTCCGCCCCTCTATCTTTAATGTTCGCTTATATTTACAAAAGGGAGCAGTTAATTGATTGGATATTAGCTTGCAGAAAGGCTTTTCTCTGACATATGCGTGTTCCCATCTATAAAGAAGTAGTTTCCCAGGCTTTCCAGTAGTTTCCCAAAATAACAATACACTCGACAGTTATTCAAATGAGGAAACGAAAACCCATGGCCCACATGCGGGAATTGAACCAAAGACAGCGTACCGAACATTTTGGTATAAAACAAAGTATTGTTGCATCCGAGGGGCTACAAAACAGGTTACATTTTCTTGGGACTGTGCAAATGCTAATCTGGAGCAAGCCAAGATGGGGTAATCACGTAGAACTTCTTGTGTTCTGTAGCTCATTCATTTTGTGGTTATGAATCTCTGTTAACCCAGGTATACTAGATGATGCATGACATTAGATGAAACTTAAAAATTGGTCAAAAATCACACATTGTGTGCTCAGTTTAAAGCTGATTTTGGTCTTTATCAAAACTTACACTCTTTTAGCAGCTATTCGCCTCACACTGACCAATAGTTTTCTTGTATGTCAGTAGATTCACTCTCACATGGGAAGTGATGTTTCCCTCATGTCTACATGGCAGTGTGGAGATTAAAGCTGAAGGATGCATCAAGAAGATCTATGGCTGACTGCTGACCAGACAATCCTTTGACGTACAGCCACAAAGCAGACATTCTCTGAGGAAACAGGATTAAAAAAAAAAGATTCCTCCCACATCCTAGTCTAAAACGACTATCCATCAACAGACTTGAATGTTTTTCTCCCAAAATAGTCCTTCAGGGATTCCTGATAATATGAGCCAAGATTAAAGTAAGTCAAAACCCTTTTCCATCATGAAGAGGGCTGGGTTGTGAGGGCGAACAAACAAATATTCTAATGCTTAAATCTTTAAGGATCTAAATGAGCAGACTGCCAAGAGAATCATTTTCCTTTCCATTTAGGGAAGAGACTTCCGACAAGAGAACATATAAATATGCAGCCTGGGAATCTGGCTTGATGAATGTGTTCCAGGTCTGTGTGAAAATGAGAAACAGAAGATTTCAGGTAGTTAATATATGTAGATTTCTGTTGCCTTAAGCGTATCAGTAAGTGTATCAGGCTCTTAAATAAGTATAAGTTGAGATATTGCTTTTTAAATCCATCTTTAAAAAGTATCTTGGAGCACTTTTTTCTGCTCTCACAGTTTTGATGTCTCAATAAGCAACAATGTAGAAGTAAGTCAGAATCCATATGAAGATCATCAGAAGGTTGAGGAGAGAGAGGAGTGAAAAAATACAAGCATTTCTGTGTCTGTTGTTTGACAATGCCAAAAGAGAGAGCTGGGTATTCTTGTATATCAACTGTTCAAGGTAAGCTACAGTTCAACTTGAGGTTAATAATGTATGCTTGGTTTAGATTGGTAGAATCACAGTAGAGTTCTTTCCCCTCTCTGGGTAGGTGAGAACACAGAAATCACACTGAAGTGTGCACTAAAAGCAAAAGGTGAGAATATGTTCAGAACCAAACCAATCCAAACTCAACCACACCTGGTAAGCATTTTGAACTAAATAGGCATAGTATAGCCAGCTGAATTCAATAACAATAATCATCACGCAATACATTTGCTTGAAAGAAGTACTTCCAGAGAGCAGTGTGAAATACTGAGTTATTTAGAAAACACAGTTTTTTTCTATGTGAATACTCTGTTCATCTGCACTTACATGAAGCTGCGTGTCATCATAACCAGGTAGTTTTGAAAATGCTAGCCAAGATCACGTTTTTTTAAATGCAGTGAAAGTTTTTTTTGTTCATGTTGTTTCCTGGTCACGGTGGAAGCAAGAGATTGCATGGCTAATGACATGTACAGTACTACATGCACATTTTACATATTTAATAATGTGCTTAATCCGATGCTGTCATTTTTTGTCAAGGTTGGACAAAAACTGATAGAACTTAAAATAAGTATGGCTCATTTCTCCTAAAAAAATGGAGGTGTGGTTATATGAATAACAACTACACTGAACCGATCACTGTACTGACTGTCATTTATTGTGGCTAATTTCATCATACAAACTTCATGGCTTCTCTGTAAATACCAGGAAGGGATGTACTTTTACAAAGGCAATTGCAAGCTGCATCCCAATCCAAAAACTTATACTGCACCCTTAAATTAGATACTCAGGTTCAGAACTCTGTCTTTCACATTGCTTTAAAAATATTTTAACAATCGATATAACAATTTTTATATTGCTATAATTTATTTATTATTTATTTCCGCTTGTTTTGGTCCAAGGGAAAACTTCTCCTGTTCGAGTGAAGTGGATTGTGGGTAATAGCAGCCAGTTGAGCATCCATCGACCTACACTTCTGGAAAAAGTACACATCTGAGCACCGCTGGGATGCTTTTTTGTGTATACTTCAGTTTGAGACAAACTCATTCTTATTTTGCACCCATAAAAGGGTAAACAGTGTGCCGAATGGAACACAGGGAAAGCCTCTTTTACCTTCATCAGAAACCCTTGGGTGAGGTCACGGACACTTCGTCCATGTTTTATGCTGTGAACATGAACTAACAAACTGCACCTCTTTGTGCAATTCACATTTAAGAAATATAATAAAGATTATGTATTTATCTTCACACAGGTATTGGGTTAATTTAAGTAATACCTCATCATTCCATTTATTAATTACCCCATTGTTATTTTCTATAATAAGTTGAATATTTTACATTAGTAATAAAATTGTAAATGGAATTGTAAGGATTGTGTTTAGTAAATTGTTTCTCCAACAAGAAAACACAGTCTATACAGATATTTTGTTATCAGTGTTTCTCTGTTCTGCGATCAAAGAGGACCCTCCATTGAGAACCTGTTGAAACATGACACTGGGTGGCATCTTATCATGGGAGGTCCTCTGCTAGAATTTGATTGGAGGAAGGACGACAAACCATCTTTGAACCAGAATAAGGAGGAGATAGAGGGAGAATGATGCGGCAGAGAGATCTTAAGAGTTATGTGCAATGTATTATAAACAAAAGCTCAAGTAAAGACTAATGAGATTGAAAGACTTTGTCTGTTGTCCCTATTAAAATGGTGTTTAAAACTCTACACAGGTTATCACATGATTTGGCAGGTTAGCAAACATTATATAGGCAGAATGTGAAACAGTTCTTAAGTAAATAGTGGTCCACATTTATTGTAGCTGTGGAAGAGCTTTGAACATGTTTCAAAGTTGCTTCAAAAGCAACAGTTGTATGTATGTATTTATGTATGTAATTCAATAAATGAAAAAAATGTAACGTTATAATAAATTGTACGCGTTGTTTTCCTGTCTATTTGTCTCTCTCTCTCTCAAATTGTTTTGGTTGTTTATGTGGTCTTTTAAATTTTCCAATATAAATTACTTTCTATTTTACGTACTTAATTTAAACATACTTGCTAAACAAGCACGATAAGGTGTTGTGTACTTCGCACTACTTCAAGCTGTCAACAATGTACCTGCAGGCGTTACTCTTATTATTCCACATGACTCACCTTACTAACCCAGCTTCATGTTACGAGAAACTCAATTTGATGTTCAAAGCGAGAAATTCGAGCTGTCAGGGAGAGAAATCCACAAACCGAGCTCTTCTGGAGCGGATACAGTTCAAACGCAGATATATCCGGAAGCTGAGGGCACTTGAACACAGTTGTCAAAGAGGAGCAGCACACATCCTCCTTCTGAGACGCACGGCGAGTTGCGTTGTCTCGAACGGTGTAATCCGTGTAGATGGAGCTTGCATTCAAAAGAAGTTTCTTTTCTCTACAAACATTAACTGACGCCGAGTTTTTCCACGGAAGAGCGACTGTGTGAGTGTGTGTGAGTGAGAGTGAGCTCAGGAAGGGATGACGCACGTGCCGCTGACTGGTGGAGAGCAGCAATCTTGCGCCCTCTACTGTATAATTTTAAGATGACACTTGAAAAAAATCTATTCATGCGTCAGAACCATGGATCATGTCGTTAAATGTGATTAATATACCACGCAATATAAGCAAAAACATTCAGGAGAGTAGTAACCACTAGCATAATCTAGTGTTTTTATTGAGCTTGAAGGTCGAGTGTATCAGTATTGCGTCCTTCCCTTCGACTTGTCTCTGTCCCCTTGCAGGTAGCTTAGTCTTGTTATACTGAAAAGGGTTCGAATCCTGGTTACTGCATGACTGGCTTATACTGGCCCAGTCGAGGGCTCTGTTGATTTGTCACAGAGACAGGTACTTTGTATAGCAGAGATAGACCTGTTCGGCACCCCAGAGAATGCTCAGTGCCAGCTGTTCTACGCTCCGTCCCAGGCTCCTCTGAGGATGGATGCCCTGGCCTCCTTGCACCCCTCCTGTTCAAGACCAGGGAGGATGAGGCAGAGGTCCCAACAGTGGCACCTTATAGGCCTAATCAACCTTGGTTCATAGAGCTCTGCTCCCTCGTGACAGTCCCTCCCTGACTAGTTCCCCTGCGGTCCCCTTCTGTCCCAGGGATGCAGGCACAAGCACTGGGACTCCATGTCTGTACTTTAGGTGCGGAGAACCCTCGGTTATGCCATGTCCATGGTCCAAAAACTGTCTGTCAGAGCTTGTTATGTCGGTAAGTGGGGTTGGTTTGTCAACTGGTGTAACTCTCGCAAGTACACCTGAGCAGCTGCCCCTCTGAACTTGTGTTAATCCTTCTCAAAAAGGGTAAGAATCGAGGACTGTCTCCATCCACCCTGAAGGTTACATCGCTGCTATTCTGCCTGTCACTTCCTGTTGAAGGCAACACGCCGAGACCACTTGAGTTAACAATCAGATTCCTTAGAGGGGTCAGAAGGGATAGACCCTCTAGGCTGTCCTTAGTTCCCTCCTGGGACGTTCTATCGTCCTGAGAGGATGTCATGCTCATCCATTTTAGCCACTTGACTCAGGAGAGCTTAAGTTCTGTCAAATAAGCAGCGCTCCTAATCAAATTAGTCTCGATTAGTTGGTGCGGGATCTGCAGGCACTCACAAACAACGAGACCTGCTTACAGTTAGGGCCTGGTGTCACTCATGTTATTATTAGCCCAGGTCTGGATAAGGAACCTCTGCCCGGAAAGGAGGCAGCACCAATCACTGGTCCCAAATGCCCAGTTCAAGCACTGAGAATGTATGTAGAAAGTAACCGAACTTTAGAAGTTCTGATCAGCTATTTGAATGCTTTGGAGGACACCAGACAATAGGGAAGGCGGTCTCCAAACAGAGGTTGGCCAACTGGCTAGTGGAGGCCATCTCTACTGCATACACAGTGTCTGATGTCTCTTGTCCTCCGGTACAGCAGAGTGCCTTTCAGCCTGTAAACACACATACAAATCAAATCAGTTCTTTTTTTCACAAAACAGGGAGTATTTTGTGTATGTGTTTGCATTGTATTAATCGACTTGTAAAAACAAATAAACTTTTTAATCATATATTTAAAAATAGCATTCAGAAGATAAATAAATCCATATACATGTTAAATGATGTTATATATAATAATATATTTTCAAAATGCCTTGGTCTAAAATAAAGAAAAATATTAAAAAGGAACATTGTTTTAATATACATCTCTTTAACAGTTTATGTTTATTTTCTACTTTCACTTGAATATATTTAAATACATAGACATATATTATTTATTCACATTTATTAGTCATTTATTTTAATACATGTGTCTTCCTTACACTTTATATTTTAAATTAGATATGAACAAAAAATGTTAATATTTCAAAAAGCATCCCACATATTACAGTCCTCTATTTTCCCAGCCCAACAGAACCAAACATAGCCCAATTAGCCCGAAAACAGTCCTTTCTGGCAACACTGTAATGAATTAAATGAAATGAAATGAATGAAAAACAAGCCTTTCACAAGCGCAATAATCAAACAGATATTTTTCAGATGAGATCGGTAAAGAGGAACAAAATCTGTTCAGGTTTTCAACTCAGACTGGGAATTTAATGATGCTCTTTAGCCGCTAAACTAGCATTGTACTGTTGAAGAACTGCTGTATTTGTAGTTGAAAAGTGCTGGAAGAAGTGTGAGAAACTGAGAGAGACTTATTTGAATGAGAGAATAATGGAGAGTTTTGATGCGTGATATGAGCAGATTTTTGGTAGCGACTGTCAATCAATTTTCAGGGAGGGAGAAATGTCATTATGACGCCACACTTCAATCAGTTGAAAATAGCTTGTGATTTGTGCCCATTTAGCTTGTTACAAATCTTGCAGAGAAGACTCAATTAAATGAAACCTGTTAGGTCTGTTTCTCTGTCTTGTCTGCTCGTTAAGCTTGTTTCCCTCTTCTCCTGCTGTTACCTGTCGGCGTCGTTCCTGTTAATTGCTCATCAGCTGCGCCTGCTCTCGGTCACTCTTTACTCAGGGTTTTAAGGAACTTGTCCCCTTTCTCTCTTTGTGAGTTATTGAACTGTATTCACAGCGTACTTGCGGATCTTCTCCCCTATCCAGCGTGACGTGTACTGTCATGTCTGCCTTTCTTCTCCTTTGGATTACCCTGCTTCTCTCTGCCTAACCTAAAACGAGGATCTGCTGTTGACTAGACCCAGTTCGCCTTGGTGTGCCAGCTCTCACCTACGAGCTGGTGAGCTCTCCTTCCCTCCTGGGGAAAATCACTCTTGGCTCCCTCTCTGCTTTTCTGAAGCAGATCGTAACAGACTTTGTGATTTTCCCTCTGGAGAGACGTACTTTGGTTTCTTTTCTTCACCACTGCGGCCTGAGTTGTCCCTGTTCCATTGAACAGCTGTTTTGGTTCTCTTATTAATAAAAGACTTTAAGTTCACCCCTCGCTTTTGGGTCCTTCCTCTACCTACACAACAAAACCACTCTAATATAGTTATTTACATTGCATTAGTGCACATATTGATTTACTAACGTTGCAAAAGTTCTGTTTACATAATACTGCACCTTTAAATAAAATGAGTAATTGTTTCTTTTTTGTGTGTGGATAGTGTTGGGAGAGCACTATTGTAACTCACCTATTTATCTTGTGGCTGAAGCGCTCGAGCTCTCACTCTCAGATTCAACTACTGCTGGGCTCTCCTGCGATCCCATCTAAACATGACCAAAACAATGATGTAATTACAAAAACAACAAAATGTACACTACAAATCTCTCAATAAAGTTTACCTGTAGCCATTTGAGTGTATGCAGTTTCTCTATCTGAACCCGCTGCTCTGGTTCCATCTGGAGGCAGCTGCGGAGAAACTCGATGCATTCTTTTGGAAAGAAGAGATAAAATAGTTAGCTTTGCTTGACTTGTTTAAGTAAGAGTCCATACCTCAGAAAGGCCCAATTCATGAGCATTTTTAAGCTTTGCTTTATTAATTACACCTCTCCTTAAAGTTAATGCAAGCCTTCCTTCTTTTTCAGCCTATTTTAACCTTTAGAGTTACAGAACAGCAGTTCAAGAATATTCGTGCATCCAGAAACAAGTCTGAAAGTTGTTCTGTTTCAAAATATTTAATGGTTGCACTAAAAATTATATGATTTTTTTTGGTTATAGCTTCATTATTTCCTTACATGAGTTTACAATCGCCCAACTATAAATGTGTTCATCAATAATATAAGCATCATAACATTTCAGTTTACAGGGCCAAATAAAGGTTTATCTTTATATGTATATTTTGGGCTATTTTTAGTCATGTCAGCATTCATAATTGTGAGCCCTAGCATCTTGCTTTGCTAGAATCCTTATAATTGGGTTTGTAAAATCAAAATCTCACCATTTGATACTTTTTGTTTGATCCAGAAGTTACTTTTGACTTCGAGCAGATATCGTTTCAAGGGATACATCAGGGTTAACATGCCAAACAAAGTGATCCCTAATGACCAGACGGTGGCTGGCTTTCCATGGAAGATTCCTTGGGATAAAAACTCCGGAGGAAGAAAGTTTTCAGTTCCTGCAACAAAATAATAAAAATAATTAAAAAAAATTTTTTTTTAACATTTCGATCCTTTATAAGACCAGGGTTTCTGCAGGTTTCATAAGGTCAAATTTAAGACTGTTTAAGGCTGTTAAAGTTCAAATTCAAGATATATCATAAAATAAAAACACCTACAAAACTTTTTTCATAATTAACAGTATGATTATAAAACACTGTTTGAAACCCAAAATTTTCTTTTTACATT
Source organism: Danionella dracula (assembly GCA_900490495.1). Lineage (NCBI taxonomy): Eukaryota > Metazoa > Chordata > Actinopteri > Cypriniformes > Danionidae > Danionella > Danionella dracula. Next base: position 4,425,048 of record UELW01000888.1, read on the forward strand.
TATGAAGGCTTTCTCAAACTCTTGAAACTCTAACCATCATTTAAAAAAACACCCCAAGCAACAACATACAGCACTTATCAGATGAGCTTTACATGATCGTTTGAAAAATAAGACCTGTGAAAAAATTATTTTAAATAATTTACAAAAGTAAAATTTAGACATTTCAAGACCCTCAGAAACCCAGAAGACCTAAATGTTCCACTGAGAATCGATCACAAAGCCTCAGACTTACCATTGAATTCAACGTATCCAGATGGTACGAGGAGCCTACCACACCCAAAGTCGATCAGCTTGATCTCAAGTGTTAGGGGGTTAATTAATATGTTAGTCAGTTTAATGTCCTGATGGAACACTCCTCGCCGGCAGCAGACCTGGGCTGCGGATACAAGCTGTCGCATGATGACCCGGGCATCCCTCTCTGAAACCGGGGAATTGGAGTGCAACATAAACTCGGCCAAATCCTTAAAGTTTATGGGGTACTCAAGGACCATAATGCATTCCTCAGGCTCCTCTTTCCAGTCGAGGAGATCAAGAAACTCTCGAGCTTTCGGTTGTTTATTGAGTATGATCTGTAGAGCCACCTCTATTGGAAGAGGATCAGGGAAACCTTCCTAGAAACACAATAAGTTGAATAGGTGAGTGAAAACCCTTTATCAATGCTCAAAGTCTGTAATTGTTCCATATTTGAGATTAACAAAAACAGAGGGATTAGCACTTGCCAAACGCATACGTCCAGTCCTCAAAGTATTGGCTATTTTAACTGCCACCTAAAATATAAAACAGAGAAAAAAATGTATTTAGTCATCAAGCATAAACAGCATCTCTCAAGATCATTCTATGCAGCAGTACATACCTGCAGTCCATCCTTCAGTCGAGTCGCAGCGTAAACTGTTCCAAAGCCTCCAGCACCCAGCAAGGGACCCAGTTTGTACTGATTGGAACTGAATTCTTTGAAAAACAAAGAAAAAAACAATCAGTATATGAATTCTTTTAATTAAATCTATCTCAACTTTTATGATCAGATCCTTTGAAGTGAAACAGGGCTGTGCTTCTCAAAAGCATCTTAAGTTGAAGTTCTTCTAAAAACATTCTTACGATTGATCTTAAAATTCCGCTTGTTCCAAACAGCCTTGTGACTTAAATAGCATGGGGAAAAAGTCTTAAGGTCACCTTGGGCTGAGTGAATATAAATAAATAAATAAATATATAATTATAATTTTTTTATACCAGTCGCTATCAAGAAATACCACAGTATTGTCAAATGTTTATTCCTGGTAAAAATAAAAATAGTTAGAAGTGAAAGTTGTACAAGCCTGATCATTAACTGAGGTTTTCAACTATTTTTTATAGTCAAAGCAAAGGAAACCTTTTCTAAACATAAAAAGTTAAACAGTTAATATTATTATAATTTCAATCTTAGAGCCAATGTTAAAAAATTCTGTTGGGGCTGATGTAAACGTTACAGCTCACGACGCACATCGTGCTCACGGGCGACCACTGGGCTTCTTTAAGCAACGACAACTACTTAGACATTATAGCACACTTTGTTGATAAAGAACGGAAATTGCATTAATTCCACTAACTGTGTCTAAAACTGAGGAACAGCAGCACACGGAGGCATGTGCTGATCATTTTCTTGATGTGCTGCGAAAACGGAAAATCGAGGACAAGTTAAGCATTATTTTGTTCATTTGTTTTTTTTTAATCAATTTATAGCGCTTTTATATATTGAAAACACCTACAAAGTTTTCTTTGTATGACATTCAAATATGTCATTGTAGCTTCTTCAAAGTAGCCACCTTTTGCTTTGATTATACTTTGCACACTTTTGGCGTTCTCTTGATGATCTTCAAGAAGTAGTCTCCTAAACTGGTCTTCACTTCACAGGTGAGCCCTGTCAGGTTTAATAAGTGGGATTTCTTGCCTTATAAATGGGGTCAGGACCATCAGTTGTGTTGTGCAGAATTCAGGTGGATACACAGCTGATAGTTCCACTGTATAGATTGTTAGAATTTTTATTGTATTGAAAATGCAGCTAAGTAAAGAAAAACAAGTGGCTATTATTACTTTAAGAAATGAAGGTCAGTCAGTCCAAAAAACTTTTTGAATGAGAAGGTTTGTCCAATCTTTTGATCAAGAGAGATAGAGCGAGAGAGATAGAGCGAGAGAGAGAGCGAGAGCGAGAGCGAGAGAGAGAGAGAGAGAGAGAGAGAGAGAGAGAGAGAGAGAGAGAGAGAGAGAGAGAGAAGTAGCTCACTGGCCCTTTTTACAAACTCAGGACACTAAATAAATCAGGAGAATAAAATATGGATAATAAAAAGCTCTTCATGCTGGAGTCCAGCCATCACGCGATTTTCAACAAGGATTACAAAAAAGGGAGGTTTGGTGCGGCTCTGCCTTAGAATTAAAAGTCAATTGTGAGGTTCATTTCTTGGGACTGTTGTGCATCCAAGGGCAAGTAGTGTCACTGCATCAACAGAGTTGTTATTATCGTGTTACAGCACTTCACATAGAAGCCGGTCCAGAATTACATTCACATAGGGGTGTCCACGAGAGATCTTCTACCCTAAACTGTAATCTCTCAATCTAATTTACTATGTAATATATTGTTTATTATTGTTAAGAGACAATTTAATTCATTAATTTGAGAACTCTCGAGAGGAGACGAAATTTACTGAGAACATTTACCTTGATCCGGATATTAAAGATTACTAAATGAGTACAACATCTAACTACCATCTGCTGAGACTGTGAGTGTTTCATTTGGATTAGAATAAGACTTTTATACTCACTAAGTATTTTAGGGTCGTCCTGCGTTTTGGACACTTGAGAAGCCCTTGGCTTCAATGAGTGGGACACATCAGCTTCCTCATCATCTGGAGCTTTAGCATCAGCACCAGCAGCTTCCTCGTTGCCGTGGCTACTCCTGATATTTTCATCATCTTTCGGAGCCTCTGCAGAGATCCTTGCTGCAGGTGCTTCAGCAGAACCTATGACAAAGTCATCACACATCAAGTCTTTGTAAAGCTGCTTTGAAGCAACAGCAAACAAAGTTCTTTATACATTAAATACATTTTGATTTCATAAGTGCCCCCTTTAGGATTATGATTTTGATGGCAAAGATTATGGAGGACAGATCTCTAGCTCAATAAAAGAAACTAAAATGAGTCATGCAGCGAATCTTAGTTTATGTTCAGCAACTAACACTTTTCTGCCAGTTGCACTAAGTCCAGGTTGACACGTTTTAGAGGACTCACCAGCTTTCTGAAGATGCTCTTCTGAGCCCACTTTCTTGTTTGAAGAAAGCCCCTGAATCTTTGTTTGAAGAACTGCAATCATTTCAAGGTTTTGGATGCAGTTTAAACAGCAGTTAGATGTTTGGTGATCATTCTTGTGGGCTTTACTAAAAATCCCAGGGCATTCTGCAATGCTGTGGAGATCCTCCTGAAACCCAGCTGCAAGTGTCTGCTCAATGGATTCCTCCTCCACGTCATCACAGTGCACTTCTGGGTCTAATAGAGGCAAAAAAAGATTTCATTACAATGGTTTAAATTTTTTAACATTACAAACAGCTGCTAGGCTTTGAGGACCTACATCTTATTTTCTTATACAATCTGCAAAATCAACAAGAATCATGTATAATATTTGTTGTCTGTATGTTGATTTTAATTATATACATGTTAAATATGTTTTCTACCTCAACATTTTAATTCCTCCAAACTACTCTTACAATTAAATATGTCAAACATCAAACTACCGCTTTCTAAGAGTGTGAGAGTGTACAAAGCTTTATACTCACTTGTGATATCGCTCTCCTGCTCTTGCTGGGAGGACTCAGTTGAGTTGGAAGCATCGTCGTGAGTCTCAGATTCAACCTCTGCAGCTTCAGGACCAGCCTCCTGGTTTTCAGGGGGAGCAGGGACTTCTGATAAAACGTTAGTTTCCTCCACCAGCGAATCTACTACACAGTCCACCTCTTGATCTATGAGGGAGATTAAAAAACAACAACTTTAACACAATGTTTCATTCCAGCTTTTGAAAATGAACACATTTCTTCTGAATATTAAAAAGTCTTACATCTGACATATTTTGTTTCATCAAAATTGGGGGTGGGCCTGATCTATAAATCAAATTTATTTATGTGATATATTAATTATTATTGTTATGAGACACTTCAAATCATTATTTGTAGAATGAAAAGAGACGTTGTTTACTGAGAAAATCACTTTGATGCTGATAGTAAAGATTGCCAAATGAGTACAACATCAAACTACCCTCTGCTGAGACTGTGTGTGTTTAATTTGGAGTGGAAGAAAACTTTTATTCTCAGTGAGATTTACTTTGCGCTCCACACGAACACAGTTAAATATGTGTCAAGACCTAGAAATAGCAGATGTGTGGAGGGAGCTCACCCAGAAGTCAGAGATTATACTTTTATCTCATCCCTTATAATTCATACTCTAGATTGGACTACTTTCTTATATCATCTAGATATCTTCGTTGTGTCATGGCCTGTGAAGTAGGGCCTATGGCATTCTCAGACCATAATCCAGTGTATTTAATAGTAAGTGAATTTTATATCCCCAAAACATAAAATTGGAAATATAATAGTTTAAACAATGATAGTTTCTGCTTAGTCCTCCAAAAAAAATATCACAATATTGGCAGGATAATGAAATGTGTCCAGTAATTAGCATTATTAAATGGGATGCATTTAAAGCTACTTTACAGGGAAATATAATATCCTTTTTAGCATGGCTTAAAAAACAAGACACTAAAGAGGGGGAGACAGTGGAAGAGATGAGAAGAATGGAACAACATCATAAAAAATTATTCAAAAGCGGATAACTGGTATAAACTAAATGTACATCATTTGTATAAATAAAAAAACTGTTAACATTTAGTAAATAAAAACATTATCAATATAGAAATAAACCTAGTTATTTACTACCAATTAAATAAGTAGAAAAGTAGAAAAGTCTATTAATGCCATTACGCTATCCAAAGGGCAAGTAGTGTCACTGCATCAACAGAGTTGTTATTATCGTGTTACAGCACTTCACATAGAAGTCGGTCCAGAATTACATTCACATAGGGGTGTCCACGAGAGATCTTCTGCCCTAAACTGTAATCTCTCAATCTAATTTACTATGTAATATATTGTTTATTATTGTTAAGAGACAATTTAATTCATTAATTTGAGAACTCTCGAGAGGAGACGAAATTTACTGAGAACATTTACCTTGATCCGGGTATTAAAGATTACTAAATGAGTACAACATCTAACTACCATCTGCTGAGACTGTGAGTGTTTCATTTGGATTAGAATAAGACTTTTATACTCACTAAGTATTTTAGGGTCGTCCTGCGCTTTGGACACTTGAGAAGCCCCTGGCTTCAATGAGTGGGACACATCAGCTTCCTCATCATCTGGAGCTTTAGCATCAGCACCAGCAGCTTCCTCGTTGCCGTGGCTACTCCTGATATTTTCATCATCTTTCGGAGCCTCTGCAGAGATCCTTGCTGCAGGTGCTTCAGCAGAACCTATGACAAAGTCATCACACATCAAGTCTTTGTAAAGCTGCTTTGAAGCAACAGCAAACAAAGATCTTTATACATTAAATACATTTTGATTTCATAAGTGCCCCCTTTAGGATTATGATTTTGATGGCAAAGATTATGGAGGACCGATCTCTAGCTCAATAAAAGAAACTAAAATGAGTCATGCAGCGAATCTTAGTTTATGTTCAGCAACTAACACTTTTCTGCCAGTTGCACTAAGTCCAGGTTGACACGTTTTAGAGGACTCACCAGCTTTCTGAAGATGCTCTTCTGAGCCCACTTTCTTGTTTGAAGAAAGCCCCTGAATCTTTGTTTGAAGAACTGCAATCATTTCAAGGTTTTGGATGCAGTTTAAACAGCAGTTAGATGTTTGGTGATCATTCTTGTGGGGTTTACTATTAACCCCAGGGCATTCTGCAATGCTGTGGAGATCCTCCTGAAACCCAGCTGCAAGTGTCTGCTCAATGGATTCCTCCTCCACGTCATCACAGTGCACTTCTGGGTCTAATAGAGGCAAAAAAAGATTTCATTACAATGGTTTAAATTTTTTAACATTACAAACAGCTGCTAGGCTTTGAGGACCTACATCTTATTTTCTTATACAATCTGCAAAATCAACAAGAATCATGTATAATATTTGTTGTCTGTATGTTGATTTTAATTATATACATGTTAAATATGTTTTCTACCTCAACATTTTAATTCCTCCAAACTACTCTTACAATTAAATATGTCAAACATCAAACTACCGCTTTCTAAGAGTGTGAGAGTGTACAAAGCTTTATACTCACTTGTGATATCGCTCTCCTGCTCTTGCTGGGAGGACTCAGTTGAGTTGGAAGCATCGTCGTGAGTCTCAGATTCAACCTCTGCAGCTTCAGGACCAGCCTCCTGGTTTTCAGGGGGAGCAGGGACTTCTGATAAAACGTTAGTTTCCTCCACCAGCGAATCTACTACACAGTCCACCTCTTGATCTATGAGGGAGATTAAAAAACAACAACTTTAACACAATGTTTCATTCCAGCTTTTGAAAATGAACACATTTCTTCTGAATATTAAAAAGTCTTACATCTGACATATTTTGTTTCATCAAAATTGGGGGTGGGCCTGATCTATAAATCTAATTTATTTATGTGATATATTAATTATTATTGTTATGAGACACTTCAAATCATTATTTGTAGAATGAAAAGAGACGTTGTTTACTGAGAAAATCACTTTGATGCTGATAGTAAAGATTGCTAAATGAGTACAACATCAAACTACCCTCTGCTGAGACTGTGTGTGTTTAATTTGGAGTGGAAGAAAACTTTTATTCTCAGTGAGATTTACTTTGCGCTCCACACGAACACAGTTAAATATGTGTCAAGACCTAGAAATAGCAGATGTGTGGAGGGAACTCACCCAGAAGTCAGAGATTATACTTTTATCTCATCCCTTATAATTCATACTCTAGATTGGACTACTTTCTTATATCATCTAGATATCTTCGTTGTGTCATGGCCTGTGAAGTAGGGCCTATGGCATTCTCAGACCATAATCCAGTGTATTTAATAGTAAGTGAATTTTATATCCCCAAAACATAAAATTGGAAATATAATAGTTTAAACAATGATAGTTTCTGCTTAGTCCTCCAAAAATAAATATCACCATATTGGCAGGATAATGAAATGTGTCCAGTAATTAGCATTATTAAATGGGATGCATTTAAAGCTACTTTACAGGGAAATATAATATCCTTTTTAGCATGGCTTAAAAAACAAGACACTAAAGAGGGGGAGACAGTGGAAGAGATGAGAAGAATGGAACAACATCATAAAAAATTATTCAAAAGCGGATAACTGGTATAAACTAAATTTACATCATTTGTATAAATAAAAAAAACTGTTAACATTTAGTAAACAAAAACATTATCAATATAGAAATAAACCTAGTTATTTACTACCAATTAAATAAGTAGAAAAGTAGAAAAGTCTATTAATGCCATTACGCTATCCAATGGCACTATGTCTTTTGATCCACTTACAATCAACAATAGTTTTAAAGATTTCTATAAGGAGCTGTACACATCTATGTGTGATTCTGAAGACCCATCCATTTTTTTTGGATAAGATTGCTGTAGCTGAAATTTCTCAGGAGGACCAAAGATTACTTAATGCACCTCTTACTAAAAAGGAAAAATTCACTGCAACCCAATCAATGCCCACAGGTAAAGGCCCAGGTTTAGATGGAGTTCAATTAGAGTTTTATACATTTTGGCCTGAATTATTTCCTATATTTAAGCCTGTCGTAGACCACCTCCTACCGAATAATGCAACTCATGGAAAACAGCCTCAATTAGCTTAATACTCAAAGAAGGCAAGAATCCTTTAAATTGTAGTTCATATAGGCCAATTAGTTTACCTAATGTAGATTTTAAGATTATCTCTAAAAATCAAGTCGACTTGAAACATTCATTCATCTTCATGTCGGCTTTCTTCCCTTTCGGGGTCGCTACAGCGGAATGAACCATCAACTCTCTGGCATATGTTTTACGCGGCGGATGCCCTTCCAGCCGCAACCCATACATAGTTCTTTAACACTATGGGCAATCGTTCTTACTCAATTCACTTATACAGCATGTCTTTGGAAAGACATCATTGCAACCGGAGCACCCGGAGAAAACCCACGCGATCATGGGGAGAACATTTAAACTCCACACAGAAATGCCACCTTCCCAAGCCAAGCCTAGAACCAGCAACCTTCTTGCTGTGTGAGACGACCGTGCTACCCACTGCGCCACCGTGACGCCCGACTTGAAACAATTTTACATAAAGTCATCAAACCAGACCAAACTGGATTTGACAAATCTTGTTATGGTTCAGATAAATTACAACGTTTGCAAAATATTATACAACTTTTGACCATTAATTTTGAACCAGACTGTATAACATCCCTCAATGCAGAAAAAGTCTGCGACAGAGTTGAATGGAAAAAAAATTCCAAGTCCTCTTCAATTTGTCCTCAATTGTATTATTTAATTTAATAATAATTTAATTATTAAACTAAACAAAAAACCTAGGATTGAATTCAGTTAACTTCTAAAATCAACAAGTTAGGGGGTGGATCTCTAACGAAAATACAATTACATTACTAGGAAAATTTTGATAATATAATAGCGAAGAGTAAGAAACGCTAATATTTATCCTTCCAGGCTGCTGCTGGAGCAGGGAAGATTTTTTTGACAAGAGGGTCAGGGGTGGGGAAGACTCGAGTCCGCAAAATGTCAATTTTAACAATCATTTCATGAAAAATTAACTGCAGTCGAACATAAAAGTTACACATTATAAGTGGAAGATTATTTATTAACTTTTCAAATATAGTTTAATTAACCACGGTAATCCGCACACTTCGTGGTCTTGCTGTTTTTTTTTTTTTTTTTTTTTTTTCTTCTTCCAAGATATTGGCCGTCATTCAAGCTTTTTTAAGTTCGTAAGACCCTTCCCCGGAGATTTGAAGCAGAATCGGGCTTGTCTATGCACCACAGAGAGCTATAGAATACCTTGAATCTACGTTAAATGTACAGCCGAAAACTTCTGTCAAATTTGCAGTTACCTGCAGGGTTATTTTAACTACTAATCATTGGACAAAAACACAGATAACAGAAATGTTTACATTTTCTAAAACATTGAGTACAAAATGTTAACATTACCTTCAATGTCCTCGAGGGGTTCATGGTTTGGGTCGTCGACGTTTTCGACCCCGGTGTCGTTCCTTCTCCTCCACTTTCGGACACCAAAAGCAATGGCTCCAAAAAGCACTGCAGCAGATGCAACAACGCGTAGATTCCGAGAGCTAAACATGACTTTTTCACGGGTTTGAGCCAGAAAATCAGTCTCAAAAGCCAAAAATTCGCGGAGCGAAGTAATCGACGTGCAGCTGAAAGCTGAGGTAAAGCCTGTTGAGCGCGTGACGTTCGGCTTTAACCACGACGTTTAAAAAATAACAAAAATTCAAACTGATTCACAGCTGAAATAAACAGCCCAAAACATAATGCAATAGTCGAGTTTAAATCAGGATAGTTTATGCTTCCTTTGTTTACCCTTCTGGACTAAATTTGATAAAATGTTAATGTTGTACGTTAGCAAGCTAGCAAACACTTAGCTGCTTAGTTTTCAAGCCGTTTTAACGTCTAGCTCTCCCTGGATTGCTTCGACATTCAAATAAATCTCTTTAATTTTATAATTAACTTTATTCCTGACGTCCTTCTTTTTTTCCTTAGACCATTTCCAACTCAAACTTTCCTCTTGACACGAGGTGTGCCACTAGACTTTGAGAATGCCACGGTTTGGATTGGCAAAAGCAAAAAAAGTTTATAAAAAATGTTACAGATATTGTGGCAAAACCACGATTAAACCGGTTTAAACTAAGTTATTTATGCTAAAAAAAATAATACTAATAAAACATGCCAAACCTTCTGCCTGTTTCTTGACGAATTTACTTAACTTTTTCTTTTCGGCCAAAATTCAAAATAAAATCGATATATTTTTAAAACATTTTCATTGAAAATTAATCAAATAGTCTGATATATATTATACGTGCATCTTTTCTTGGTGAATTTGCTTTGCGTGTTTTTTTCAGACAAAATTAAGAAGGGTATATTTATCAAAATCTTTTTTCATTTATAACTAATAATAAAATATGCTTTATCTCGTTTATCCTCACAACTTTTTGTGAATTAGCTTCATTTGTTTTTCATATTTGACAAAACAATCGAAATAAATAATAATAAATTATTATATTATACATTACTATGATATACGTACTATGTGACATTTTTTAAAGTGTTGTTTGAGTAGAGACGTTTAAAAGAGAAAACTTTATAGAAAAGATCAATTTGACTCCCTGCTGATTTCACTCAACAAAAAAAACAATCAGTTCATAATTTAATGGTAGAGGTGAGAGATAACGTGAAAAATCCTAAATGTATCACAATACATGCTGAATGAACTACATTGCCCACAGATTATTACCATATCTCCTTAAATCAAAAGGAACTGTGTACCATAGATGCAAATAAGGAAGTAATTGAAACTGGAATTAAACTTGTAACATGAGACTGGCTATTAAAACAGCAGATTAATATTAACTAACTTAATAAAACTTGTTTTACCCTCTTACTGTGAGATGAGTACACTTTCATTATTTACTGGTTTGTGTTAGATTAGAAGAGGAACACAAATAGATAAATGAATTAATATTAAAACAATCACAACCAAACCATACCAAATTATTGTCCATTTTCAGCAAAAAAGTTATGTAGTCTTGAAAAAAAAGAAAATTACAATCAGAGCCATATATACCCTTTGACTGTTTATAACCAATGATATTTTATTTGTTATTATGTTATTTCTGTTGCATTTTGGCAACAAAAGTATGGTGGAAGTCAATGTAGGATTTCTTTTATTTTAACTGAGTCGCTAGTGGATCCCCGCAGCCCTTGGGAAGCTTTGAATGAACAAGTGTTTATTCAGACAAAGACTTCAAGAAACACCCAGTATAGTCTCCTTATATACCCTCCTATATGCAATGGAAAAATCAAATGTGCAAGATGTGGTGGATAAATGCATGTGTTGTACAGTACATGCATTGAAAACGCAGAAATTAAATGTTGCAATTGTGATGGAAACCACAGTGTAGCTTACAGAGGCTGTGAAGTAAGTAAAAGAGCTGAAAAAGTGCAACAATCATCCAAGGATTCACATATGCAGAATGTCAAGCACTTTCCAAAAAACATAATGTTTAGAATGGAATTCCCCAGGGTAGTCTAAGTAGCGCAATTTTATTTAATATAATGATAAATGAAATATTTGAAGATATAGAATAATCAAACAGGGATGTCTTTGTACGCTGACGATTGAGCAATATGGATTAGAGCAAGAAATATAAAACTTATAGAAAATAAAATTGAAAAATGGACAAAGAAACAGGGTTTTAAATGATCAATAAGTTAAACACAACATATATGTTTTGCAAGAAGACACAAGACGATTAAGTTACAAGCATTAAGACAAGTCACAGAAATACAATTCCTGGGAATAATACTTGATGAGAAACTAACCTGACAAGAATATATAGAATATGTAAAAAAATTAATGTAAACAGATAAATAATATATTAAGAAACCTAGTGGTAAAAGATTGTGGAAGAAGCAAAAATGGAATTATTAAAATTTATAAAAGCATAATGAAACCCCAAGTTGCTTAACATACATGTCTGCTGCAGAAACTAATTTAAAGAAACTAGAAGTAGAGCAAATAAAAGCACTCGGTGTAGCTGTGGAGCTATCATATCATCCCCAGGAGAGACGTCTTTAAGGCTAAGAAGAATAAAAATAACGATGAACTACTGGGTAAACATACAAGGTCAAGATAAAGATCGAGCTTAAAAAAGATACTCAAAAACTGTTGGGATTATATTCAAACTAATTTCTATAATTTAGGTTGGCTAGAAAACAAAATAGCAAACAAAATGGGACTAGATAAATATGAGTAAAGTGCCATATACGTAAAAGATAAAAAACCACCATGGCATACACAAATAATTAGAATTAACTTAAACCTAATTGAAAACCTAAAACCTTTTTTATTGAAAATAAAAGTCAAAAAGCTTCTTACCCACTAAACTACATTGATAAACATTATAAAATAAAATACAAATATTTACAGATGGCTCAAAAGACCCCAAAACTGGGAAAACAGTAGTGGTGGTAATTCCAAAATATAATATAATAGTGAACGAAAGAACGATGGACAATCTTTGTGTTTTTACAACAGAATTAGTAGCAATTCAAACAGCGCTCAAAGTAAAAAAATACCTGTTCATATAGTTAATCTGCTCTGCTAAGTATAAAAGAAAATCAGAGGGAAGACAAGACATGGTTAATAAAACCACAAATAATCTAGAAGAAATGTAAAGGAAAGATTTAATAGTTAAGTTTTTATGCTCATGTGGGTAAAGAGGGAAATGAAGAGGCAGATGCAGCAGCCAAGCAAGCTGTTAAACCAGAGAAGGTAGCAGCTAACATTCCGCTAAATTAGAATGAGGCAAAAAGAATAATAATTAAAAGTATAATTGAAATGTGGCAAGAACAATGGAAAGAAGGTGAAAATGGAAGAGATCTTAATAAAATACAGGAAAATGCAAAAAAAAGAGACAATTTATTATAATAAACAGGAAAGAAGTGACAATAATAACAAGGTTAAGAATAGGACACACCAGATTAAATCACCATCAATTTAAAATATAAAATCATCCAACAGGAAAATGTGAAAGCTGTGGAGAGCAGGAATCTATTGAACATGTTATTTTTGAACGCAAAAAATCTAGCCAAAGGGGTTTCTAGCCAGTGACTTCTGTGCTGGTCCCAAGCCCGGATAAATAGAGAGGGTTGCGTCAGGAAGGGCATGCGGCGTAAAACATGCCAAAACCAAATATGCAAGTCATCAATACGATTTCCATACCGGATCGGTCGAGGCCCGGGTTAACAACGACCGCCACCGGTGCTGTTGACCTACAGGGTGCCGGTGGAAATTGGACTACTGTTGGTCAAAGAAGGAGAGGAGGGAGAAGGATTCGTAGGCAGAGAGAGAAGAGGAAAGGCAAGAGTATAGGTCTGAGAATAGGGACTCTCAACGTTGGTACAATGACCGGGAAAGGTAGAGAGCTGGCGGACATGATGGAGAGAAGGAAGGTAGATATTCTGTGTGTGCAGGAGACCAGGTGGAAGGGTAGCAAAGTGCGTAGTATTGGAGGGGGATACAAACTGTTTTACTATGGTGAGGATAGGAAGAGAAATGGGGTAGGAGTGATCCTGAAGGAGGAGTTTGTGAGGAATGTTTTAGAGGTGAAAAGAGGGTCTGACAGGGTGATCAGTTTGAAGTTAGAGATTGAAGGGGTGATGTTGAATGTAGTGAGTGGTTATGCTCCACAAGTAGGCTGTAAGCTGGAAGAAAAGGAGAGATTCTGGAGTGAGTTAGATGAGGTGATGGAGAGTATTACCAGAGGGGAGAGAGTAGTGGTGGGAGCAGACTTCAATGGTCATGTGGGCGAGGGCAAAAGAGGTGATAAGGAAGTGATGGGCAGGTTTGGTGTTAAGGAAAGGAACCCAGAAGGACAGATGGTGGTGGACTTTGCCAAGAGGATGGAAATGGCTGTAGTTAACACTTATTTCCAGAAGAGGGAGGATCATAGAGTTACCTACAAGAGTGGTGGTAGGAGTACGCAGGTGGACTACATCCTAAGTAGACGAGCCAATCTGAGAGAGATCCCTGACTGCAAAGTAGTGGTAGGAGAGAGTGTAGCCAGACAGCATCGGATGGTGATGTGTAGGATGTTTCTGGTGGTCAGGAAGAAGAGGGGACGAAAGATGGAAAAGAAGACCAAGTGGTGGAAGTTGAAAAAGGAAGACAGTTGTGAGGAATTCAGACAGAAGCCGAGACAGGCTTTGTGTGGTCAGGAAGAGCTTCCAGAGGACTGGGAAGCTACAGCAGAAGTGATCAGGGAGACAGATAGGAAGGTGCTAGGTGTGTCAGCAGGAAGAAGGAAAGAAGATAAGGAAACATGGTGGTGGAATGAGGAAGTACAGGACATCATCCAGAGGAAGAGGCTAGCTCAAAAGAAGTGGGACATCGAAAGGACTGAAGAAAGTAGACAGGACTACAAGGAATCACAGCGCAGGGTGAAGAGGGAGGTGGCAAAGGCCAAACAGAAGGCATATGATGAGTTGTATGCCAGGTTAGACACGAGGGAAGGTGAGAAGGAATTGTACAGATTAGCGAGACAGAGAAACAGAGATGGGAAGGATGTGCAACAGATAAGGGTGATTAAAGAAAGAGATGGAAGGGTTCTTACAAGTGAGGAGAGTGTGCAGAGAAGATGGAAGAAGTATTTTGAGGAGTTGATGAATGAGGAGAATGAGAGGGAAAGAAGGGGGGAAGAGGTGAACATTGTAGAGCAGGAAGTTGAAAAGATTAGAAAGGATGAGGTGAGGAAGGCTCTGAGGAGAATGAAGAGCGGAAAGGCTGTTGGTCCAGATGACATCCCTGTGGAGGTATGGAAGTGTCTAGGAGAGACAGCAGTGGAGTTCCTATCTAGGTTATTCAACAGGATTCTAGAGAGGGAGAAGATGCCTGAGAAATGGAGGAGAAGTGTCCTAGTGCCAATCTTTAAGAACAAGGGTGATGTGCAGCGTTGTAACAACTACAGAGGTATAAAGTTGATGAGCCACACATTGAAACTCTGGGAAAGAGTAGTGGAAGCTAGGCTAAGAAGGGAAGTGGATATTTGCGAGCAGAAGTATGGCTTCATGCCCAGGAAGAGCACTACTGATGCAATTTTTGCTCTGAGAATTACTAATGGAGAGGTACAGAGATGGTCAGAAGGAGCTGCACTGCGTCTTTGTGGACTTAGAGAAAGCGTATGACAGGGTGCCGAGAGAGGAGCTATGGTCGTGTATGAGGATGTCAGGAGTGGCAGAGAAGTACGTCAGAGTAGTTCAGGATATGTATGAGAGGAGTATGACAACAGTGAGATGTGCTGCAGGTCAGACGGAGGAGTTCAAGGTGGAGATGGGGCTACACAAGGATCAGCTTTGAGTCCCTTCTTGTTTGCTATGGTGATGGACAGGTTGACAGATGAGGTCAGACAGAAATCTCCATGGACAATGATGTTTGCAGATGACATTGTAATCTGTAGTGAGAGTAGAGAGCAGGTGGAGGGACACCTGGAAAGTTGGAGGACTGCTCTAGAAAGAAGAGGAATGAAAGTCAGTCGTAGTAAGACAGAATACATATGTTTGAACGAGAGGGAGGGAAGTAGAACAGTGAGGTTTTGAACGAGAGGGAGGGAAGTAGAACAGTGAGGTTACAGGGGGCTGAGGCCAAGAAGGTGGAGGAGTTTAGGTATTTGGGGTCAACAGTCCAGTGCGACGGGGAGTGTGGAAAAGAGGTGAAGAGGCGAGTGCAGGCAGGTTGGAGTGGGTGGAGAAAAGTGTCAGGGGTGTTGTGTGACAGAAGAGTGTCAGCAAGAATCAAAGGAAAGGTGTACAGAACAGTAGTGAGACCAGCTATGATGTATGGGTTAGAGACTGTAGCAGTGAGGAAGAGACACGAGGCAGAGATGGAAGTAGCAGAGATGAGGATGTTGAGGTTCAGTTTAGGAGTGACAAGGATGGACAAGATTAGGAACGAGCGCATCAGAGGAACAGCTCAGGTTGGTTGTTTTGGAGACAAAGTCAGAGAAGCCAGATTGAGATGGTTTGGACATGTGCAGAGAAGGGATAGTAGTTATATTGGTAGAAGGATGTTGGAGATGGAGCTGCCAGGCAAGAGGGCGAGAGGAAGGCCAAATACAAGTTATATGGGTGTGCTGAAGGAGGACATGAAGGTAATTGGTGCAAGAGTAGAGGATACTGAGGCCAGAGTTAGGTGGAAACAGATGATTTGCTGTGGCGACCCCTAAACTGGGAACAGCCGAAAGAAGAAGAAGAAGAAGAATTATTGAACGCAAAACCTATGAAGAGGAGAGAAAAAGTCAAATGGAATAAGTTAAAAAAAAATAGATCCATTTACAATTTCGACATTATTAAAAGATGCAAGCATAGACGTACAAAAATATTTTGATTTATCTTAAAAAAAACAAAAAAATAATCACCGAATATAAGCGTTTGCATGTTTATGTATCCATACACATTTATAAGTCTGTGTGTTTAGACACATACATTTAGTATAGGTTGTAATATCGATCGTAGAGTTTCTTTCCGTTAGCACAATTGTCCAAAGTACATCCCAGGTGGTGGCGGTAATGCACCAAAAGAAAGGATGCAAACTTCCATAAAACATCAAAAGAAGAAGAAGGAAATCGTTCCGAATCATCTAGCAGAGTCGAAACGTCAGTCACCGGCAGCCATCCCTAGTTCTGGCTCGTGAGTTCTTGAGAAAGCCGTGTGGGATGCGTTATATTCCATGTGCTTTTGTTACTTTATAGAATAAACCACTCGTTTGGACTCCAGCGTCATCTTTTCCTTTCTACTGTATTGAGTCTGGTACACTGAAGCTGTTTTAAAACCACGTCCAAATGAATGAAGAACGCGCGTGCACTATTTGATTGTGTAAACTGTTAAACGCTCTTTAGAGTTAAGCCCACATAGTGGTTAAAGCAGAGCCGTCAATTATCAAAACTTCATTTCCCAGACACCCCAAATGGTGTCGTTGAAGCTCACCATCCAATCATGTGCACTCTGACTAGGGAAGCAAGGTTCACCAGGAAACTTAATCAGAAATGTAGAGCATAGTTCAGTGGCTGTTTGTGTATGTATCACATCGATCCAGTATTTTTTTCCTCTGCATAGTTTTCATTTTGAAGATGCATAGAGTGACCGTTTTGTCGGGACACTTGTCGTCAGGACGAGTGGGTCTGAGGCAGTGCAGCAGTGCATCAGCTGCGGATCCCAATGAGATCCTTGTGGTCCACGGGCTCAGAACAGCCATCGGCCGGGCGAAGAGAGGCTCCTTTAAGGTCAGAATAATGAGCACACGATTAATGGTGGCATGCTGTTACACGGACATACCCAGTACATGTATTTATAAGTCTGTTTTGGTTTCTTTATCAGGACACTACCCCAGACGAGCTGCTCAGTGCTGTGATGAGCGCAGTAATCAAGGATGTGAAGCTGGAACCCTCTTTGCTAGGGGATGTGTGTGTTGGTAAGTTTGGTGTCATAAAATACAGTAAACCTCAAAAGCATCAACAAACATGAAGTAATATTTTTTTTTTTCAGGGAATGTACTTCAACCTGGGGCAGGAGCGTTGATGACTCGTGTTGCTCATTTCTTAAGGTGAAGTTACACAATAAATCAACATGTTGAAGCTACGTTTTATAAAACCTTTCTTTCTTTCTTTCTTTCTTTCTTTCTTTCTTTCTTTCTTTCTTTCTTTCTTTCTTCATATTTCAGTGGGTTTCCAGAGTCGGTACCTGTGTACACTGTAAACAGACAGTGCTCTTCTGGACTGCAGGCGCTTTTTAATATAGCTGGTAAGACATTAAGAGGGATTTGGTCTTTTTAGCATCATAATTTATAAAACCAAGATTACAGGTGATATTTGTTTTTCTTCAAGGTGGAATCAGAGGGGGTTCCTATGATTTGGGACTTGCTTGTGGGTTAGTATGGCAAAATTTAAATGTACATGTAAATAGTCCCGACATGATGTCACAACATATAGATTTTCTAGAGCCCTCACCTGAGGAAAATTAGAAAAGATATACTAGAAAAATATGAGGTGCCTTGCACGATTTAAATCAAACTTCGCTTATCACTACATACATAAAACACGTGCATATACACCTATAATTTACTCACATATACTTGTATACTATCACGTTCAAAAGCACATGTATAAAATACACACGTACACTATTATGAAAAACATAACAATAGATATTATTTTAGTATACGAATGCATATAGACTCATGGTGTAGCTTGCGTGCACATATAAACGCATGCATATACCTATAAACAGTCGCTGGAACGTGTAAACTCGAACCATGCATAAACCTACAACACACACAAACACGCACGTACATACAAATTTGCTGCATGTGGACACATCATAACATACTCACATGTACATGAAAACTTGATTGATGCCTATACACCTATAAACACTCGCGCATACATATAAACTCACCGCATACATATACGTCTATGAACACTCGCTCATACATGTAAACTCGCTTTATCTCAATACACACACATATATAAACTTTAAACATGCACACTTATTAACATTTGCATATAAACTCAATGACCGCATATATATATATTAATATATATATATATATATATATATATATATATATATATATATATAGTGATTTCACATGTAGATGTGCGTGCATTTTTCAGTGCAAATTGAAGTCAATTCAGTGTAAAAGGCAGTTGTTTAAGCTTAAATAAATATAACATATCCTACACAGCACCTCATAGAAAAATATCAATATAGACAAAGGAAAGTTTTTTTTGTAGATGTCATCAGACTTTTACATTACTACACACAGTAAAATGTGATGCTTTATTTGAAAATCTTAGCTGGACAACAAGCTGGTTGATAAACTTAGAAGTAAATCGTGAAGAGTTGAAGCTGGTAGGCAAAGTTTATCATCTCACTTTCCTGGGAATATCAAAGATCAGATGAATTTTCACAAAGCTAATGCCGTTTTAGTTTTGTGTAGCCAAACCTACTGTGTTTGACAGATTTGTTTGGCTAAGACCTGCCCAGGAAGCTGTTTGAGCGACATGTGAAACAACCAATCCCATTTCACTTCAAATTGTATGGCGTGTCTTGGTGTGGAAATGTTACTTAAAAAATTGACAGGCATTCAACAAGTTCTTCATTGTTTTCCAAAGTTTAGCTCTTCTTTAGAACATTGCATTTTCAGTTCACGAGATAGCTTTTAGTCTCGATTGTACAGCTGAAGTTTGTTTTCCTGCTGAATGAAAATAAATGCAACACTCGCTTCTCTCAAAAATCCAGGTAAATTCAACCAATCAGATCATGACTTCAGGATTCTTGAAGGTCTGCCATTAAATTGTTCCAAACCCATCAGAGGAATAGCTAACGTTCTGAGGGGTAAAATGAGTGGCATCAAGTTTTAATTATATTAATATTCAATCATGATTTACTAAAAGTCAGTCTATATTTGTTGACATCACTGGCCCATCATATTTCTCATCTGTGAAATCAATCATCCTATTGGTCATTCATACAGAATTCTGGGTTGTAGGGCATGTAAAGCCAAGTCGATGTACTGCATTAAATGCAAAAATGGCAGTTGGGACACTCTACGGACTTAAGCACATCACAATCATGGGAGAATCAAGTCCACTAATACACATAAAATAATAGAATTGAGATAGGGCTGTGAACTATTAGACAAATTCAAACTTTCCAATGGCAGCATGAAGATCCCTGAAGCATTCAAAGGTTCAATTTCGCTGCATGCAACAGTGTAGTGACCAATAAAGGCCTTCATTCATTCATTATTATCGCACTTAGTTTAAAAGCTTTGATAACCTTCTCCAGCTATCTGTAGTCATGTACACTTCTTTATTTTTATTAAGTTTTGATGTCTGTATTTCTGCAAACCCTTGACAATATTTTCCTGCAAGTGGTCTCCTCCTGTTTCTGTACTTTTGTACCCTAAACCCTTCCACACTGCCAAAGTCTCTTTATTTTTCACACACTCTGCATATATTAAACACATCGTTGTTAATACATGTTATGTGAATACCTCGATGTTACACATGCCATCATGTTACACATCTGAATACCTCGATGTGTAAATATTATACCTAAGTAATAATTGTATCAATATTATCATGGATGGTATGTATCCTTCAACCCTTGATTTTCCCTCATAGTGTGGAGAGCATGACCCTTCGTTCACCAAACAATCCAGGAGATATCAGCCCTCGTCTGATGGACAATGAGAAGGCTAGAGACTGCATCGTTCCCATGGGGTACAAATGTTTTTCATTTTGTTTAAAGTCCTCAAACTACTTAAACAAACGTCAATCAGCAGGAGCTATTAAAAATGTTCTCTTTGTGTTGGAATGAATTTGTTTTGGTGTCTTCCAATGTTAATATTGGCTCATAAACCAAACAAGTTACTTGTAAT
Organism: Danionella dracula; assembly: GCA_900490495.1. Taxonomy (NCBI): domain Eukaryota; kingdom Metazoa; phylum Chordata; class Actinopteri; order Cypriniformes; family Danionidae; genus Danionella; species Danionella dracula. The sequence continues at coordinate 4,445,327 of UELW01000888.1, forward strand.
GTCTTGTTCAGAATAACTTCAGAGAATGTTGCTGAGAGATTTGGTGTCACAAGAGAAAAACAGGACCTGTTTGCTCTCCATTCCCAACAAAAGCGAGTTCTTCATTAACATGAATTTTTCAACTTTTGATTCCGTAACAACACTAACCATGAACTTTTATAACACCAGGGCGGCCACGGCACAGAAAAATGGCATATTTGATCAGGAGATTACACCAGTCACTACTAAATTTGTGGATGACAAGGGCACAGAGCGCAGCATCACTGTCTCAAAGGATGATGGGATCCGGCCCGGTACGACATTAGAAGGTCTTGGCAAACTGCGACCAGCTTTCAAAGATGACGGCAGCACCACAGCCGGTATGTTCTGGGGATTTAAAAGAACGAATAAGTATAAGTACTTATAAGTATGTCCTGAAACCTGGTTTTGCTTCTTCTCAATGCAGGTAATGCAAGTCAAGTGAGTGACGGAGCAGCAGCTGTGCTGATTGGCCGAAGATCTGCGGTGGAGAAACTAGGTCTTCCTGTATTTGGGATCCTCAGGGCGAGCGCTGTCGTGGGGGTACCGCCAGACCTAATGGGGATTGGTCCAGCATATGCAATCCCAGAGGCGCTAAAACAGGCTGGTGAGGGTGCACAAATCTAATATCTTCATTATGATCTAGTAACTCAAAATCTATTATGGAACAATGCTGCCAATGGATGTCACCAGAGCCTGGTGTTTCCACTATATCTTCTTCAATTGTAGTTCAAATACACAGGGAAGATGATCATCTACATTGTCTTGCTGATAATTATAATCATGATTAATTTGGTTTAGAATTTTTAAATTTGCACTTTACAACTATGTATAGAAAATAAAGATTATAAACAGAGAATTCTAGAACTGATTAAAAAATACAGCTTAAAAAAAGGAATCTCACCCAGTTATCTTAATTTGACTTTAGGAAAGACAACTGGTACTAAAAGCTTTCTTTCAAAGTCTTACGTCAAACAATGATTCCTGTTTGCTTCCAAAATGTTCCCTCTAGTAGAAAGATACTGCTTAGTGTACCTTAAAGCTCAAAAACTGATGTATTTGTTATAATCGAGCTGTGTTGGGTTTCTTTGTTCAGGGCTGGCTGTGGATGATATCGATGTGTTTGAAATCAACGAAGCTTTCGCCAGTCAGGTGCCTCTTTTACTTGAGTTGGGCTCAATTCTAAAACTTTTTTGCAGGAGATTGTTTACTTTTCAATCTGTCCAGGCTGTTTATTGTGTGGAAAAGCTGGGTATTCCAATGGAGAAAGTGAATCCTAATGGTGGGGCTATCGCTTTTGGACATCCTCTGGGCTGCACTGGTGCTCGTCAAGTTGTGACGTTACTCAATGAGCTCAAACGAAGAGGCAAGAGGTGAATGGAAGAAAATTCCTAGCTTAAGCATCCAAGTAATAAGTAATGTTTGTTTAACGCAAACATTAAAGTAGCGTTGAAATGTTGAAATTTTCGAAAAGAAGCTTTTTATGATGTCATCAAGCAATTGCCAAATAATGTAAATTAAATGAGAAGATTAAATGTATGAAATAACCATTTATTTTGGTAAATATAAATTTTTTTCTCTTTTATGTTGATCAATTATATGTCAAACATACATATGCGTGTGTATATATATGTACATATATGTATATATATATATATTTATTTTACATATTATATGTTTTTTAATATAGTTTTAGTAATATACGTTCCATGTAAAGATCCATTCCATTCCATTTCTTTCCCTTGGCCCTTCTTTTTATCTTTGACAAAGAGTGGTAAGGGGAAGACCTGAAAAATTGTATGAATTACTACACTAAAAACTCACGATGTTGTATTGTTGGTTGCAGAGGATACGGTGTGGTGTCGATGTGCATCGGGACTGGAATGGGAGCCGCTGCAGTCTTCGAGTATCCTGGACAGTGAGAAACTAACAAGCTCCAGAGAAAGAGTCTTAAATAGGTTTAATTCAAGCTGCTAGTACACTAATGTTTAAGCACAGAGAGAGAGTGTGCACCTCGGTTTGTACGCATTAATTACATAATTTTCGAAAGATAAGTTATGGAAGAGGATCTCTTGTTAGTGCCTTGCATTTCAATGAATACTTTAATATCATTGATTTTAACTCAAATTGACATTATCAATATGTTTTTTAATGTGGTTGTGATATATGATGCCAGATTTTTTCTGAATAAAATCTGCTAATGTTTGATGTATGGTCAATACCTGTACAATGTAACAAATTGTTATTTGGTACATCCAGAAAGTATTTATAATGCTGGACTTTTTTTCATACATCACATTCCTACACACAATACTCCAAAGTGATAAAAGGGCAAAAATAGCAGATGATTTTGGCCTAATAAAATTTAGCGCTGTGCACTATACTGTTGCACTTTAAAAGGTCATGATCTTAAATACATTTTTTTAAATTGTTAATGCTTCAAGAGTCCATTACAATGTATAAGTTAAGCGTAGAGTAATGGTTAATTAACTACTAATGCAGTACACACTAAAATCTTTATAGTAAAAATAACCAAAAAGCTAAATACAGAAAAAGTCTAAATTGCAATCAAACATAATTAAAATATCTATGAGGCTCTCTAAACAGACAATTCTTCAACGAAACCTTGTATTTTGTAAGAAATGTTTGCATTTCAGCATATAAAACTGAAAGTCTTTGTCATTCCTATCTCAACATTTAAGTGATTAAAAAAATGAAGGTATAGGTTGAAAGGCAGAATGTTAATTTAACTCTAGAGGATAACTAGAGTCGATTTAACTCTAATTTCATTGTGTAGTACTAGTAATACAAAATAAAGGTCCTAAATTATGCATTAGTTAAACATAAACAACAAAATATAGTTCTATAAAGCACTATAGATAGGCAGGTAAACAGACTTTCTTTCTTACCTACCTACTACATACCTGCCAACTTACTTCATTGATCTTGGAGGAAATTTGTCAGTTCCAGCAGCATCCCCAAACATTCTCAAACTAAATAATTAGTTAACAATTTGTTTAGTAAATACAACATTGGTTAAGAACAGGGAGCAAACTATATAATAATACTAAATATATTGGTCACCTAAATGCAAGGTCATGAGGTTGTCAGAGCCATAGTTAGGTAGTTTGTAGTTACTTATATATTGCTGGAAAGTTTGAATTTAAGCAAAACTCAAATGCTCAACAGCCAGCCGTCTAAGGTAAATTTCTTTAACCCCTGTGAGGGAAACTCTGATCAAAATTAAAACCTAAAGTCCGCAAATTAAGGAATAAGGCCAGGATGAACAGAAAATATCAAAAGTTTTGAGTACATCAAAAACACATGAAACTAATCGAGAATGAAGCAGACTTGATGCAGTGGGTAATAAAAGACAGACCAGCAGGGGTGAGATTCTTATGAAGTAACAAAAAGTAGTTGTTCGGTCTAGTGACTCATCTCTGCAAAATGATCTGTGTACTTCCTTTTCCTCTCACTGCCATGCTCCCTTGTTGGCATACAGATAATTTACCCATTTCTGACAAATAGGTACATTTTTTGTTAAACATTATTTGCCCAGGAAATAAAAAAAAAATATATTTTATATTTTCATTGTTTATCGATGAGGTTCTTCTACGGTTACATTTTTGGGTCATTCAGTGTACATGTTTTTCATCAAAATGAGATGCTTTAGCTGTTCATCCGTATGGTTAGTGGGCGTGGCTACCTTCATCGAAACTTTTGAGCTACCAGAAATAGAAAAAAGTATTACACAAACATGCATGAACCAATCTGAATATGACGAGTTGTTTTTGATGAGGGAACAATACTAAAACTCGCAAGAAATGTCTGAAAGTTTACATGATACATCTTTAATTTACCATCAGACACCAAATGATTCACTAGTGATCAGTTTAATAATTTTATTATTAAATTAAAAAACTCAGGATTTGAAGGAAAATCGTAAACTGAAGATTCAAAGACAAAAGCGCTTCTCTTGTCTGGTCTTACAAGTGAAAGTCAGTGTGCTCCAGTGAGGTGACAGATAGTGGAGGTATAAAACTCTCATCAAACGATCCTCTTCCCTTCACCTGAAGGATCAACGGCTTCTCTCCAAGAACACCCAGCACTGTCACCATCATCTGGAACTCTTTCTGATCGCTAGAGGGACAGTCAGGGCTGTAAGTCAGCTAAATTATGTGAGTGGCAATGAGTATGTTTTAGAGACTCCATCATACCTTGCAGTGAAGCTGATCTGAATTAGCTGTTTGCTGCATGGTGCATCTCCAGAGGGTTTCAACACACCAGAGTCAGGACTCAGCTTGAACACCTCTGGGATACAGTCAGCATCTACGCAGTCACAAAACAATTTAATGAACAACCAAAACAGTATTGAAACAGTGATTATTCTCATCCATGACAATCAGGAACCATGTAAAGCCTGTGAAAGTTCCCCAAAGATAGTAAATCAACAACAAGAGCCCTATCTTTTAACAATTTTGTCAAAATTAAATAGGTGAAGTTAAATAGTGAAGGCCAGGAAATATTTTGTACAATTGAAAGAACACATTTATTTAGACACATTATACTTCCAGATTCCCGCTGGTATAAACAGTTACATTTCACGTGGAGTTGGAAAAATAAGAAAAGGTTTGTTATTTTCCAGCATTTCTCTGTATAGCAGTTCATGGGCATCATGTTTCAATGTTACATATGTACAATAACATTATTTATGTCTTTTGTGTTTGAGCGGAGTGAAATCGACATAGATTTAAGCTTTTTTCTATGCACAGAACACAACTGGAGTGCATAATGTTTCTGTGGATACTTTGTCATCTTCTACAGTTCATGAAGAGATAATATATTATTTATCAAGATAAATGTTCATTAGTTTATTGTAATTTCAGAACCTAGTTGTGTTTTTTCTTTTAAACTAATTTTCTTCAAAATGCCTCAAATATTTACTTAAAAATGTAATAGTTTCAATGATTGGTCATCATGGCCCATCGCCACTCAGATTTTATTCATCAGTTTTGGAGTGAAATATTTAAAATCATTCAGATTTTATACTTATTAGTTCATTCACCATAATAACCAAATTTAACTAATATGTGATGTTTCTTTTGCTATCAATCCCCCCAACGCCTTTCACCACTTGTTATGGTCCAAATACATTCTAAGGTATTTTCCCACTAAGACGTGCAGGGAAGGAGCAAAGTCCAATTTTTTCTGTCCCATTTTTACTCTCCCAAGGCCAAGGCAAGTTTATTTGTATAGCACATTTCATACACATGGTAATTAAAAGTGCTTTACATTGGAAACAAAGAATAGAAAGAAAGTACAATTCATAAAATCAAGCATAAATCAAGTCATATAAAAACAAAAAGATTAAAAACTGAAAATTTAGATAGAGAATAGATTAAGCTAGAGAAATACAGAGCTAAAAATAGTTGTTCAGATGTTTGTGCTTGACGACAAAAGCGCAACTAAACAGGTGTCTTTAACCTGGATTTAAAGTGACTAAAGTGTTAGCGCCCTTGAGCTCTGGAAGCTGATTCTATCTGTGGGCCGCATGTAAACTAAAGGAGTATTTAGCCTGTCTGTAAATAATTCGGGGTAGATCTAATTTATGTGATCTGAGGGATTTCAGTTCCCTGTTTGGTGTGTATTCACTGATAATGTCTTTTAGGTATTTAGGTAATACGCTACATTTGGACTTATATACGAGCAACAGAACTTTAAAATCTATTCTGAAGGAGACTGGCAGCCAGTGTAGAAACTTAAGAACTGGAGAAATGTGTTCTGACTTTCTAGTTTTGGTTAGAATTTGAGCCGCTGCATTCTGAACGAGCTGGAGATGTTTAATGGTCTTTTTGGGAAGACCGGTGAGAAGGCCGTTACAGTAGGCCAGCCTCCTGGAGATGAAAGCATGAATAAGTTTCTCTAAATCTTGTCTGGAAACAAAGCATCTGATTCTTGCAAAGTTTCTAAGATGGTAATAAGCTGACTTGGTCATCACTTTTCCTGAATCTGTGTTTAACCGGATTTCATTGACTATCTTCATTAGTACTGTCTCTGCTGCGATGAGCTCTGAAACCCGACTGGTAACAATCCACGTGTTCATTTTGGGTAAGTAACTCATTCAGTTAGTTTGGCACAATCTTTTCCATATTTTTACCAATTAAAGGGAGATTTTAGATGGGCTTGTAGTTGCTCAGTAAACAGCACCCAAAAAAAACAATACCTCCCGTTATATTATGCTCAGGTGATGTAGTATCTCCAATATAGCCTTTTAAAGTCTTTTATTTAAGGCATTTATTAAAACACAAAAGCAATTAAATCACATGTGTTTAAGTACTTTAAAATGGTTTAAAAAAGAAACATGGTTAAAACTTTTCTGGCTATCTTATGACTAGCTTTGGAAACCTATGATTGGATTGAAGATTATTAATTTAACTTCTTTTAATATGCTTGCTGCCAAATCATTGTACCTGTGACTGCAGTCCAGTAGCTGCTGGAGCCTCCTCTGTTGTAGAGGTAGATCTCTTTCAAAGCTGTTTGCCCAACATAGCATGTGCCAAAAGCCACAGAAGCACTAGACAGGTGCAGTGTGGGTATTGCCAGATGGGCATCAAGAGACACTGTCTGAAACCGTAAAACATTTACAGTATAGGTACAAAAGTGAAAATGTGATGCAACGCATTCAAATGTGCATTTCAATGGCTAGAAATAGGGTTTACACTGACTCTTGCCATTAAAATATAATGGCAATTTGCCATTTATTAGTTTTTGTTAAATACTGAGAAAAATGTACCTATACGCCACTATAGTTTTGCTAACATTAATGACATGACCGACCCTCCTAAAAAACATCATATCATGGACCATAGAAAAGTTAAATGTTTACTCTGATTTGAATTAGTTTAAACATACAATGATTTGTCCTCTTATGCGTTTGGAGCAATTTTTTATTTCAACCTGCACTGTAAAAAATCAGAAAAATTCAAATGGCATGTAGATTTTACAGAATCAGTCTGTTTCTGTCCTTTACATGGTTGTATTTATATTTTTAAAGGCAGGTTGCATTCTGGGGTAGTTTGCTGATTGAACAAGTGTCATTATATTCAAAATACCAGCCAGCTATAATAACTCTTTTTTTTTAGTTGTTCTGTTTCTAGTAAACTTGCTCTTGTTAGTCTAACAATTGATTTGTTTTATTTATGCTGGTGTCTTGAACAAATCCCAGTAGTTTTCTGCAAGTACTTTCTCTGTTTTTTAAACAAAAAATTAATTTGCCAATTATAATGAAAAAGAGTTTCAACTAAACACATGTTTTGTTTTACAAACAAATGCAACCAAAAGTTGTAAGCATTGCCTATTCTAAAATAAATAAATTTAAAAAATATATAGCATTTTTCACTTTTTGTTGAGTGGTCTGCTCAGAATTGAAAACCAGCTATTATTCACTATTTCTGCTATTTGTTAGTAGCTACTGGAAAATATTTTACCCATATCTTTCTTTGTTAACTAATTTACATCTAACTGAAGGTAGCTATAATGTTCTTCCACTGACTTCAGTTAAGAGTGCTGTGACTGGAGAGATATTTTATGGAGCTAGTGATCTGCCTAAATCTGAATTTGATTTCTGTTTCTCTGAATTATTGATTATTTAATAAAACTGAATATTATATGCCATTATAACAGCATTTATATTTGAATATCTTAATTTGAATCTCTTAATTTCCATATTATTTATACTGATGTAATAATGATGCTGCATATAACCTCATTTTGTATCTCTGAGGAAACAACATAAATAATTTGCCCTGATGGCTAAGCCAACTCTTTCCATTCAGTTAAACTGTGTCAAACAATATACACTGTACTGATTAGCTTATTTTCCCAAAGCTTTTCCAGGCTTACGAATAACCATTTTCCATAATCGTAAAAAAGTCTGAAATACAATCAATGTATGTCCTCAAAGTATCTTAACGATACATCTAAAGATGTTGACCTGTATGCTGTTATTGCTGTACTGAATGATCAAACTCTGCTGGAACTGTAGCGCTCTTTCTCCATCATCACCACACACAAGAGATCCAGAGAGCTGAGAGTCTGACTCCTCACATGCTTCGTTCAGACAGGCCAGCAATGAAGCAGAGTAATGGAATGCGACTTTAATCTGAAAATCAAAAGTACAAGTTAAATAAACCTGAATGATCCCAAAGTATGAATTCAAAATAATTCAATCTGCTGAAAGCTCTGGTGTGCACAGACCGGCATGATGTGTTTAGGTTGCAGAACCAGTGTTGCTTGTTCATCTCCTGATCCAGAGAGTCCATGAGTGTGTTTGCGAGCAGGTGTGCTGATGATCTGTCTTGGCAGCAGCACAGAGAAAGGTGGATTAGTGCTCAGTCTGAAACTCAAAGCCATGTCTGTGTTGTTTTTCAGCTGGAAAGTTCTGGAAATCCTGGACTCTCTCTACATACAGACACATCAGCAGTGGTTATAATTATGGTGTTTGTCTTTCACTTGGTTGCTTGTTTAACAGTACCTGTGTTTGTGTTGCTCCATCTAGTGTGTCACTGGCAGCAGCAAAGAATTGTAGGACTTCTGTTTCCTTTGCCATCTGCACTGACAAACTACAATCACATACACACTCAGTTTTATTCATTTAACACTGTTCAATTTTGTACAACAAATCCTCATAGTTTTAACCAGAACATGAACTTTAATTTAAATGATGTTAATCCACATAAGGCCTTATTTTTGTTAAGCTGCTTTGAAGTAACTGCAAAAACTGCTATATACATTTTGATTGATTTATTAACCCAGTGATGCCAAACTGAATCCATAGAGGGCTAACACCCTGTACAGTTTTACCTTTTGTATATTGACCTTGCAGTGTGGATATGTGACAACTTTTGACACATGAAAGCATGTGACAAACTTTCTAAAATACAGGTACGTTTTCAGAGTTCAGCTTTCAATTGCATTTAAGCTCATTCTACTTTTAGCATAGCTAAAAAAAAGAAAAATAGGTAATTTCCTTTTTCCTATATAAAACATTTCATTTCATTAAAAGCATCGCTTACTAAGACCAGTTGAAAATTAAAAGCTGATGTTTTCAGCTCGATATTGGTAGGAACGATGCTCTCATGCTGGCATTATGATCTAGAACAGGGGTCACCAAATCCAATCCTGGAGGTCCGGAGTTCTGCATATTTTTGATTCCATTATCTTGAAACACACCTGTTGCTCTTATTCAGGTACTCTTGACTTGTCTGAAACTAGAGTGGTATGCATGGCTGCAACTAAAATGTGCAGAACAGCAGCTCTCCAGGACTGGAGTTGGTGATCTTTTATCTAGAAGCTTTGCTTCTCTAACACGGTAATCTCAAATCTCAAATACTTTCACATCAATGCTACAGGTCTAATTCAATGACCAATGCTAAGTTATGCTAAAGTGAAAATGGTTCAAAAATGGTTAAAAACTACTGTACTTAACATGTCCGGGAGAGTTGGAGAAAGTGTAGTGGCATTTTGCAAGTTGTCCCCATAGTCGCTACCGACATAGGTCGGAGTGACCAATTGATGGGGAACGTAATGGTTACTTTCACGCCCCCCAGCCACAACCATACGGTTGTGAGTAAGTCTGGTTGCCTAGGGGGTGAGAACGGCTCCAGCTTCACAACAGTAAGAGTGATTACACTTGCATCCGCTTTGTACATGACAGCGTGGTCACGTGACCATCAGCTCATTCCCTGATTGAGATTTTGAAAAGAGTGTGGAGAGAGTAAAGGGCTCCTAGCAGAGCTTCCCCTATTCAGTACCAACATAATGAAAGTGAAAATCATAGTTTAGGCCTGTCCTAAAGTAGGCATTTTTAAAAAAAAAAATAATTCTAGATAGTTAATCCTTAAACCCTAAAATGAAACACGTTTTACTTTTACCGGAGGATGGTATATTTCAGAAACAAGACACATATTTCTTACGAGGCAGGTTTAACATTAGCCTGCATGTCCAGCCTCAAAGGTTCAAGTTCATAGCCCTGAACCCTCTCCACTCTTCCAGGAGTCAGTGATGCAAGCTACAAAATAAAATAAAATAAATAATTGATGTTACTTGTTTTATAGATTGGCATTCAAATAAGATCACTAATAAAGCATTTACCTTTGAGTCCAGGCTCATAAAACCCAGAGCGTAACCCAAACTTTTTTCACTGGTTGAACAAGACAGTATCGGAGGTGTGAATGACAAATGAATGGTGCTGCTGCCCTGTGCTGGAACTACCTGTATTAAAGGACATCATGGATTTAAAGGTGTATTATATGATTGATGATTTCCGATATCCAAACAAAGAAAACCATTGTGCGATTTCTATTTCGATAGCTCCTACCAGACACAAGTTTGATTTGGTACATGAGAATGTGCTTGAAATATCTTATAATGTACCTTTAAATTACAGTGATTAAATCTGCTACAATTCTAGTTAACATGTTGAAGACCTACAGTTTGCTGTGGAGTAACACAGTATGGGTTGTCAGAAAGGTTTCCTTCATGAGGCTTCAGAAACACAGAAAACAGCTTCTTCACTGGAGACAGAGACAGACTATCCGACTCTTCAACATGCTCACCAAAATCATCCTAAGACACAAGGAAAGTCACCATCAGCATCTCCTGTGCTGGCTTGTTTGAGTTGAGGCAAAGTGGACTCACAGACTGAGTCATGAAAGTTGAGCTGGTTCCCTCTCGGCTGGGGGTGTGGCTTTCCTCCCATGTGGGTAGGAACAGAACAGATGAGTCCAGCCCTCCTAAAACCTCATTGCCATCAGCATCCTTGAGAGGAAAAGCTTCACCACAGACCACCAGAAGATCTAACAGTTTATTATCCCCCACCTCCAGGTTATATGTCAGCCAGTCCATTCGAATATCTAAAGGATTCAGGAAAACTTTTTTTTAAGGAAAATAATTTTACTTTAGAATTAAAAATGATAATTACATAGGAAAACCTACACTTGCTGAGAAATTAATTACCCAGGGTTTCACTGGTCATACATCTAAAAAACTCCTATTTTTTTCCTGCCTATTTTATGTCAGCCGCTAAAAGTTAGAACCACACTTCAAAAGTTCTATTTAGAACTAACCACACTTAGAATAACCTGTTCTTCACATATGAAAAATTCAAACACATAAAAGATTTGATACTGGGGCTAAATGATACCATAATTATAAGTCAGAGAACAGCATGTGTTGCCATAAACTACTGTTTTTGTATAGTCTGTGACAACAAAGCACGTTTTAGCTATTAGCTATTGTACAAAATTATTCAGAAAATTTAAAGAATTAAAGAATTGTTAAAAGCTTCATAAATGCCATAAAAATCAGGGTTTCTGCAGGTTTTATAATGTCAAATTTGATATTTTTTGTTGCATAATAAACAGTATGCTTCACATGCATTGTTAGAGACAGTCTCAATCAAGCCCTATATTCAGTTTTTTTTTGAGCCAAGTGTCGTTAAACCCCATAGCACATGTCAGTGGTGGCTTTAAAATTTCCCAGAGAGACTCACACCAATAATAGAAAGTTAATGCAAGTTTGTGTCTTATTTCTAGTCATAATACAGCAAAATATATATAGATTAGTGAACCAAAAAACATGGAATTAACCAAGCAACAACAAAAACATATATATACATATTATATATATATAATTAAAAAAAAATTTTATTACTCACTGACACTCTGAAACATGAGACTGAGGGGCTTACAAGATTTACAGTAAGCTTTTACACCTCACGACCATGCCCCATAATCTAACAAAAAAATCTTAATTTTTTTATCTCCCTAAATTTTTTATTTCTGTCATAATTGTAGATTTAAGCGTTAAATTTCTCAGAGCAGAACAGCGTATTTGTAAAAGTGGATATCAGAGATTGTCATTCTCTGCAAGAGGTCCTCAGTTTACTCAGCTGCCCGCATGACTATGCATGAGTATTGTTACATTTTCAGTTAACGCAAAGGAACTGCAAGCCCGGGAATTGAAATGAGGTCACCTGATGCACAGCTGTGTCTTGCATATCCCGCGAACTACCGACTATACCAGTGAGCAGAACAATTGATGAAAAAACTTTTTTTTGGAGACATAAACAATAGTCTAATACTAGAATTAGTTTTTTTAATGAGCATCTTTCATGTCAGCAATAAACGCAAGTAGATCTATTGTTGGTGAAGTATGCAGTGAGTAATTATGAGAGGCATTTCTAAACTTAATAACTCACCAAATGGACTAATGTTGATGAGTCGTAAAGAGCGTGACACAGTGTCTCCCCCAGAAACATGGCTTCCAAATCTGCCATGCAGACAACAACATGAAAATGACAGAAATGCACAGAAAAACACAAAATTTTCCCTCTCATAATACTGACCGTATGAATGGACCCTGATTCTGGTTGTTAGGCTGTGGCCCAATCATCTGAAAATGGATCGGACAACCCCTGACAGACATTTTCATTGAAATATAGCTCATATCTAGATCACCAACCTAAAAAAAGAATATTTATACAAATCAATGCCTCGAGGGAGAAATGTTTATTAATCATGTGAGAATGTGAGAGTGTGAGAATGTTTTGAGATATACTTTACACAACAGCCTGTCCTGGTAATCGCCCCACATGTTAGTAAAAGCAGTGACAATGATGGTTTGACACTCAAACGGACCAAGCGTGCCACTGTTTGGTTCAATAAAGAACACTGCTCCTTTACCATGAGAAAGAAGAGAGCTAACAAACTCTGAAAATAAAATAAATCAAATTCTGATATGGTTCCCAAGTTCACTATTATTAAAGATGGACAACAAAGCACAGACCGTCAAACGCCTTTTGCTGCCTTTTTTTGGCCTGTATGGCTTGGAGAGTTACAGGAATGCTAAAAGAAAAGAGCAAACCATTGTTAAAAGGGCTGTAATTGACAAGAGAAAATTAAACAGGGAAGTTCAAGGAGGGATTTTTTGCAGGGAGGTGGTGCTCCAGTTGAATTTTTTTGGAATCATTTTGAAATAAAAATAAATTCATGAATAAAAAAAAATTCTGTTTGTCTGTTTTTTTTGTTCCAAATTCCTCATCATCTTTACACAGTCAACTACAATCCAGGAGATCAGCAAAACATCTTGCATCTCTTCAGGTCATATTTTACTGTTTAAACACATTAAGCAGTTCTCACAGGTGCAGCAGTTATTAAGAAGGGTGGTCTTATAAGCTCAGTTGTAAATATTTGTATTGATTTTTAGATTAGGCCTTGTAAACTTTGGCTATTGTTTTATTGAATAACAAAATCGTACTATAAACCTAAATCTATTCAATTTAAAAATAATGGAACAAACTCTTGAAAAGGGTATTCAGATAAAGATAGCACCATATTAATATATTAATTAAAAATATCTTTAAACGTCAGCTTTACCATCACAGAATAAAATATTTTTCACATTCACATTGCTGTACCTTTCATTGGGTTCATATGGATGTGATGTACAAAATGCAGTAAAGTATTCTGCCTCCAAAGTAAACGGTGCATGAATTGCGCTGTGATTGTTTATCAGAAACTGCCGTTTGACTGCTTTGCCAATTACCAGTGGCTCCTGCTCAGTGAAAACCAGTTCGATTGGCTTCTCACCATCATCACCTGAACAAATGCTACATATATCACAGTGAAGAAAACAAAGTTAGTTTATTTTAGTTTTATTGCTAGAAAAACACTAAAGAATTGTCAAACTTAACAACAGATACTTCAAGGACAAGGCAACCCTGTTTGTGAAGTAAATGCACAGCAAAGTGTTTCAATCCTAGATTCTAAAATACCCAAAGTTCAGACCCCTTGACTAGAGACTTTTTTTTACAAGGGACCACCAGCTGACTGTAGCGACCACAGAGATTGAAATGGAGACAGTATTCGGGTGTCATAGACAGTGGGTCGTCCTTTTAAAGCTGTATGAAAACAAATAAAACCATAAACTGAGACTCCTCAGTCGCTCTATTTTAAAGAGGACAAAACTGAGGTGAAGTTATAGTTACAAACCAAATATTTGCCGAATATTAGTTGTCCAATCCAAGAAATCTTGAAATAGTTTAAACTCCATGGCACCCTAGAAAACAGGGTTGCCTACCCTCAATATTTGTCTTCTCACCCATCAGATGGCAGTGTGTAGGAGACTCTGAGGGATTTGGGTTTAGACAAAAAACCCAAAAGTAACAGATCAGGCATTCCTTCAACCTCACAAACAGCAGCTACTTCAGTAAGCTCTTCCTAAAACATGAATAATACATGTGATATGATACTGGAGCTGGAGCATCCAGAGAAATGGTCGGTTTGTGATAAACTGATTAGAGAATGACATTTTCAATACACACAACAGTATGAGCTGTGAATGAAACGGTGACAAATGCTTTGCCGTTGGGCTCCAGAACACCAGCACAGGGATCGAAGGCTGCAGTGCAGAGATGAGCTTGAGCGCCAAGGAGCTGTGCCGAACAAAAAAAGCACACAATCCAATCAATTAATTTTCATGTGGTCATGAGGCTCATGACTTATGGATATCTTGTATGACTAGTTTAAGGGTAACACACTCACAACGCGCATCTTTAAAAAAGAACTATGGGTTTCAGACCTTGGTCCAGGTGAAGTGAGCAGGCAGAAGTGTCTGATTAAACAGAATTATGCTGCCCGTCTCTGGAACCCCAACATACAGATCTTCAAACAGCAGCTCTGACTTCATCAAACACACCTGAGGAGACTGGACAACGGCCTGGATTAAGAGATGGCTGCAAATAAGCAGAAATTCACTTCACTCAAACTTTGTATCAGTTAACTTTTCTGAAGCATTTTCAAGTGGAAGGTTCTGATTCCGTTCCTCACCAGCCCGTGCCATTGTGCACAGAAAGCTTCAAAACTGACTCGAAATGCTGACAGTACACAGCTCTGAATACTATGTCCACGCTGCAGGATGCCAGAGCAGGCAAAACACCTTTATTTGGATTGATATGAACCTGAACACATAAAATCATGAAAATTATTACTGTTGTAAAAAAAGAGCTTAGCTGTAAAAAATCTAAACTAAGTACGCATAATAGTTTACACATTTATATTTTCATTCATTCACTAATGTATAAAAATAAACTTTATAATTAAGTAAATTTAACATTCTGTAATTGAGGTCAGATGAAGCAAAGTTTTTATAAAAACAAAGCAAACGCAGTCAAAACAACTTCATTGGGGTAAAGGAATTCAGATGTAAAAAATAAATAAATAAATAAATCAAAGTAAAAGGGTGAAGATTCAAATGGAAAAACCCTTCCCTTTGTTTTGATGAGACATTTTGAGTGACTATTACTTTGAGTTAATTAATATTAAAAAAAATGATTCTAGAACTATAATCATATTAACTGTTTTCTCAAATAAGGGAACAAAAATTGTAAGAGAGGAGGGGACATTGCAATTACTACAATTGGCTTTAATAGTTTAGGGGTTAGTGAACATGACATGCAGCTTAATTTTTGACCAGTTTTTTTTTTATCTGACTTGTGGTAAATAATAACAAAGAAAAATACTTTGACAGCTAATGTAGCATGCAGTAAACTGCCGACGAACAATTGTCATGAACAATTGTCAAGTTTTCAAAGAGATTTAAGAGCCAAATAAAATCCACATTGGTACAACAACGTCTTTTGACCATCACATTATTATATGTTGACCCAGACATAATTTTAGGACAGATTTAAATGTCTGGCTGAGAACTATGCCCAGGAGATGTCAAGGCTGTGGGTCAAAATGTTTTTTTTTTTAGCTCTGTCTTAATAAAACTTTTACGCTTACATTTTTGATTCGTTAGTTATTTAGTATTTATAATTTAAAAAGCTTCTTTTATACCAATAACACTTCAATATTTTTAGCTAAAAATGACAATCATTTATCAGTCGGGTCAATTTTACTAATTTCATAAAAGATCCTATAAAAATGTTTAATGCATGTGCATGACACGCAGCACAGCTGAGCTTCTGGAGTTCTGAGTTTGACCTCTAGTCTGCGTTCCCTTTCTAACATCAACACTCAGCCCACCCCCTCTTTAAATGCACATACTGTCTAGCAATTTCTTGCCAATTAAAAGAAATCTGCAAGTATTTTTTTATATAATGAAGTCTTGATTTTTCATTATTGGGGAAAAATTTCCACATACATTTATATTTAAGAGCTCAAGAGGATTTGAATAACTAATCAATCCATTCATTAACTGTTTGTTCAGTTTACTGTATATAATCCAGTTTAGGAGAGACAAAACGAGGGATGGCTCTTTTGGGACAATTACATGAGGACAGCCCAAATCAAGTGAGGATGTGGAAACAGAGCAGAGGAATATGTAACAATTCTTGGGAGAGTGTAGATGATCGAGAGATTTCAGGGAGTTGTACCAGTGCTTCGGTGGGGGACTGCATCTGCCCCTGCTCGTCTAGGCTCCAGTAGGCATCCAGTTGGCTGCTGTTGTTGATTTCAAAGCTCAGCACACTCTCATCTCCCATTTGGAGCAAACCAAAATCCAGACTGGGCACATTGACTGAGCAATGTGGACCCTGAAACACCACATTTCACACACTGCACATGAAACAGATGAAGTTTGTCATTTACAAAAAAAAATTCAGAAAGAGGTTCACACACCTTAAATGTGACATCTATGGCAAGTCCTATCAGTTTAGGATGATGCTGAATGTTACACTGAAGGGTGTATTTAAAATGACCTGGAGTCTTTCCAGTCAGAGTCAGCTCCATGTCAAAACACTCATTTGGTTCTATAAATACAAAGATTGTGATATTGTTACTGTTCGAACAGATTTCATTTTCAGACTAAAATTTATTTTAGTCTGAAACTTTTTTATTTAAATAAGCTGCATTGTTCTAACCAATATCTCCTGCTGAGGGCTCCACTTCAATTACATGGCTATTAATTCCTCGCTCCCATTCAAAGTGAACGACTGATTTGCTGTGATTCCACATCTAAATTAAACAGCACAAAAACATAATTGAAAGCATTAAAAAAATCTTGCTTCAAAACAATTGAAATGTTGGATTTTTTTTTCTCTTAAAACAACATCTTATACATTTTTAATAGATTACAATTGTATATTTCTATTGAACAATTTTAGCATATAATGCACTGTTTGTAGTTTATATTTATGTATAATTATGAATATTATTTCATAAAAATAGGTTCATGCTCACGAACCTTTTGTCAGATAAGACACCTTTACTTCATTTTGAGTTGTACTCTCACCTTGAATTCCTTGCACGTGTTGTTAAGTAATTGGAATAAATACATGTGGTAAACACTCAATTGCATGTTATCCTTATCAAAGTTTAACAATACTGAGACCCAATTAACAAGTTTTAATTTATGTTCTATGAAGTCACATTTAAATATACAAAGGAGTTTGAATCACGTGAAGTGACAAACAAACAACGGAATTGTAGAAGAGAATGTGCAGAGGCAGCCAGACCTCTCAAAAGTCAGTGCGCTAGTTTGGTCCCACTGCATATTAAGTAATCTAACTGTCTCCAGATGGTCAAACGGAAGTTAAGACTTCGCCCCTTCAGCAGTTTATTGAAAAAATTATTTTTGTTTGTTCTGATCATTATTGGTAACAGTTTTGTTTGCTCTGGTCATTATTGCTAACATACACTGTGTATAAGGAAACCATAAAAGGGCAACATACCGCAACATGCCGCATGTAAATAAATACTTTTATTTGCAGTACATATTTTACTATGTAATTATTAATGTTTTCTTTATAAAGGAAAGCCCATGTAGACAGAATGTTAGTCAGACAAGAAACTGCGTAGAATTAAGTTGTACGCTCACCTTGAATCCCTTGCATATGGTGTTGTGTATATAAGTCTCTCCAGGAATCAAAATGGCGTATGGCTCAAGAAGAACCTTATATGACTCAGCAGATCCTTTAACTTCAACCTCTAAAACGGTCACATCGTTCGTATGGAGAGCGGAATCTCTGCACATTTTGTCAAAAGAACACCGACATCTCAGCATGCAGAACTGATCAAAATGAAAATATCAAATATTTTTCATTTACCCTTCATCACAGATTCTGGGAGGATTGGGAACATCCATGATAACCAAGTGGCACACGCTGTTATAGTCTTTTAGCTGAAATGAATACAAACATACTGTGATTATTCATTTCAGCTAAAAGACTATAACAGCGTGTGCCACTTGGTTATCATGGATGTTCCCAATCCTCCCAGAATCTGTGATGAAGGGTAAATGAAAAATATTTGATATTTTCATTTTGATCAGTTCTGCATGCTGAGATGTCGGTGTTCTTTTGACAAAATGTGCAGAGATTCCGCTCTCCATACGAATGATGTGACCGTTTTAGAGGTTGAAGTTAAAGTCTCTCCAGGAATCAAAATGGCGTATGGCTCAAGAAGAACCTTATATGACTCAGCAGATCCTTTAACTTCAACCTCTAAAACGGTCACATCATTCGTATGGAGAGCGGAATCTCTGCACATTTTGTCAAAAGAACACCGACATCTCAGCATGCAGAACTGATCAAAATGAAAATATCAAATATTTTTCATTTACCCTTCATCACAGATTCTGGGAGGATTGGGAACATCCATGATAACCAAGTGGCACACGCTGTTATAGTCTTTTAGCTGAAATGAATACAAACATACTGTGATTATTCAGCTCATAAAGTGTACCATTCAAAATTAGGCAGTGCTTATACAGGTCCCCATCAATCTATGTTAATTTAGCACTATAAGAAAAACTGTGCAATTCCCTGTGTATACCTAAATGTAGTAATTATCACTTTAACAAAGTTTAACAATACCGAGACCTAATTATCAAGTTTTATGCTAAGCCTTTATAAGCCTCATTAAATATATGGAGGAGTTTAAAATGTAGTTTTTCCAAATTCTGTGTGATGTGTTGCAATTCCATGTGCTGAATTCATCTTTGACCAGCACTTTATGTGACTATGACCACCACATTGGAGAGGTGAGAGCATGAGCTTATTAAAATCTCATTTGAAACCAAGTTTTATTTTTTATTTTTGGAATTAAATTTTGATGTAAAGTTGATAAGAGTGAACACTGTTGCCGTTTGGATCATTTATCGTTGAAGTTTTATTGTTTAATAAAAAATATGCTGCTTCATGGTCAGAGTCATAACTGGGGAACTTTTTCATTTTGTGTGAATAAAACATTTTAAATCAATCAATTTGTTTCTGTTTTACATCAAATATTTCATAATACAGTTTGAGTTACACTCCATTTTAAGGTTCTAGAGTTTCAAACCTGGGTGGAAGAGATTTTATTACTAACTTAAAGTAACAATTATCATCAATGTATTAGTTTATTTGATTGAGCTCATGTTGTCATATTTAATAGAAAGGAGACAATGACTACAAACATGTATTTAACTTCCAAAGTAGCAAAATCCAAGAATCTCATCAAAATTCTCTTCAGCAGAAAGTTTACCAACTAAAACAAAAACCAGATTAAGGTACTAATGCCAAAATAATAGCACAACAAGACTAAAGTTCTAAGAGAGGTACTGGATAAAGGTGAACAGAGGAGTCAAGGAGTTGCTAATTGGCACAGGAGTTCAAAATTCAGATTAGTATTTTGAAAAGGGGATTAGTTGGATTAAAAAAAAATCCTGGGTTGACTCGTGACATTTGAAAATGTGTCAGCCTTGCTAGCCTAGGAGTTGGTGTGCATGACATAGAGCAGAGTTGTCCTTTCCACCTTTCTTAAGCCTTGTGGCGTCTTTTAACTGTAGCAGAGCTATATATGCTGGGAATTCAATCACAACAATCAGTAATAGCTCAAAATATGTAAGATATTATACATCTGTAAAAAAATTCTACTTTAACATTTGTCAACATATTAAACTCAACAGCTTTGTTTACAAAGTACAGCCAAATGATATCAAAAGAAGTAGCAGCCAAAATGAGAAAGGTTCAACATAGGTTACCAAAAATGTTCAATCCTCAATGTTTTTTTTTACATACGATAAATTTATTCCTTCCTTTTATTTATTTGGCTGACCTGGTTAACTTGTTTATAAATCACCCCAGATATATATTGTTCTTCCTTTCCAATGGTTTCTGGGAATGCTTGAGTGTGAGCTTGCATTTGATTTACCACTGCTTTGCATCACATATTTTGTTGCCAAACATGGTAAATTTGATCATCTTTGATGTATTCTCTGCAGAAAAAATTTCTACTGAAATTGTCTGGAGCTACAGAAAAAAAAAACATCCAGGGCTAAGCCCCAAATGCCAGGGCAAGGTGACACTCTAGTTTTTCTGCTATGAAATCAAGGTTCTTTGATAATAATTGGTAACATGTTTAGCTTCATCCAGTATAAAAACTAAAAAAAGTCAATATGTTTAGAGGAACTTATAAAAGAGCCCATGTGTAAAATGGTTAACATCTGCAAGTATACTTACGTCTTGTGGACTGAACGTGAGCAGAAATTCATGTTCCTCTGCAGCGTTCAGGATTCCCACATCTGGACTGATGCTGAACACACTGTCACTCTCAAGATAATGCTGAATTCTGGAAAGGTCTGGAGTTTCTTCAGATGACTGGCAATGAAGATTTGGCTTCATGATCCGCCATTGAAACGGGAGCTCCAAATGTCTACGAACGAGAAAAGATAATTAGATAAAATAAATGTTTTGGGCAAGTAAAGGTGCCTATCTGTTGTAGACAAAGTAACATTTGTAAGAAGCTCACGTATTGTTTTTCACAACAAGTAACTTCTGTAGAAGGGCGTGTGGATTGGTTGGGTTAAACTGAACATAGTGGTCAGCAGTGATATCACAAAGCTCCCCAAACTCTGGTCGATTCTCTCCACCTGATACAGAGTGTAGCTCCACTGCGATTATTTGGCCAGTACCTGAAACATCAGGAGCAATGTTATCTGGGGTTCATTTATTTGGCCAAAACTGATTTTTTTTTTCTTACATCATATTTCTTTTTAACCGTACCTTGGAGGGTAATGTCCTTCACTTGGCAGTTATCACAGACAATGGTGAATCTCTGAGAAGAGATCTCAGCCGTTGTGGGGAAAAACACAATCTAAATGTTTAAATAAATAAAATCATGAATCATGGCAAAAAATATGATTAGTGTATAGTATCATTGCGTGCACCTTCTGACTACCACACAAGACATATTCATAAATTTTATCATATACGCACTAGCAAAACATTGAGAATTACGGTAAAGAAACTATATGGATGAATGCAGTATTAAGACACAGAATGTACTAAATAGAATCCATACATAAATAATAGGTATGTTTTGGATTTTCTTGATGAATAACTTACGCTTGACCTGATTTTCTGTCAGAGTCACAAACCCTCAGTAACATCTCACCTCTATGACTGTGGATTGTCCTGGTAAAAGACCAAAAATAGAGGGACTGACGGCAAAGGGATGCTGTTCTGCATAAGCAGCCTTCACTGCAGACTAAAACAAACTCAGAATTAATATAAGAAAAGGTCAAAAATACAAAAAAAAGAGCAAAAGCAACTGTACTGTATCACTTTACTATTATGGTGAAGAATTCATAATTTGTTTCTGTCGTTTTCAGCTTGAGGACTTGATGAAAGTTAAAAAAGTAAAAAGTGAAAACACCAAGTTGGCCAGATATGGAGTGACCCATACCCTGAATTTGTGCTTTGCATTTAACCCATTCAGTGTACACACACAGCAGTGAACAAACACACCTTGAACACACACCCGGAGCAGCACCCGGGGAGCATTCGGGAAACTGGTGCCTTGCTCAAGGGCACCACAGCTGTGATCGTTAAAGATGGGAGAGCAAGTGATTCATCACTCACACCACCTTCAACTCTGTGGATCTGGGGATCGAACCGGCAACCATCAGATCGCAAGTCAATCTCCTTATCCACCAGACCACAACTTTTTAAGTAAAAAAAATGCAAAACTTTTCATTTCTTTTTGTTTAAATTTTAAATATTTTTTTAAAACACCCTTCACAAAAATCAACCCTGGTACTACATTATCATAACAGTCAGACACTAAGCTTAGACAATTAAAAAGTCTTTTATAAATATGAGTTGTGGTCATCACTGAAAATGTTAACAGATACTAAACATAAAATGTAAAATAATTGTGGTTAATGTTTTTGTTGTTCACCCTCAAGTTTGACGCAGGCCACTGATTCTTAGGCATCACGCAGAATGTCCCAGCACTCAGTCCTTCATTCCGACACAAAACCTCCACGCACTTTACACCTCCTACCAGACAGAATCCACAGTCCAGAACAGCAGGCACTAGCACGGATAAAAAAAAAGAATTCTTCATTGTCAGCTTGTGGGTTAACTTTACTTTTTTATGTAACTGAAAAGGCATTTATTTTGACTCACAAGTAAGTATGGGAGGGGGTCTGCAGGCCTCTATGGGTATAATGAGAGGATATGGCAGCTGTGTCTCCACAACCAGCGCATCCTCATAGTCTGCAAGAGAATCTGGAGCAAAGCGCACCATATATTGGCAACTCATCCCCGGAGCCACAATCCCTCCCTCACCGGGGAACTGACCTGATGAATGGACAGCTTTAATGGATCATCTATACAGCTAAAACATATTTAAACAGTAGATGTCACTGTTTTCCTACTATTCCAAGTAGAGCAGTAGGGTAAATACCACAATGTTTTTATGCCACTCCTCACAATCCTGTTGTTTCCAGCTATTTTAGTTTCACATCTAGTATTTATAGTTCTGTTATTACATACAGTTACATTAATATTGTCTATGTTTTAATATTATCTTTTTAAAATAATTTTCATTATATAGGGTACAATGCTGTGTAGAGGATATAATATTATTGGTTAAGGTAATCAGTAGAATCTTGGCAAAATTAGGAAATCTAGTTTTGACTAAGGATTGAAACTAGGACATGGAATCAAAAGATTGACTTTTGAAAACAAATTAGTTTCAGCTTGCTGGCAAGTAAATAAATTCAATAAAACCAAACAATAAATCTAATCTGAAAATGGTATAATTTGTTAAAATATGCATTTTAATGTCTGTTATTTCTCCTATGTGTGAATTTATTCTTTAAGTAAATAGAATTTCAACAGTCATAACACAATACAAAAAGAACATGTTACCTGAAATAATCAAAATGTATATATACATTTACCTTTGCATACTCATAAATCAAATAAGAGTGTTTTCTTTTTCCTAACTAAATATGGACAAACAAGACCCTCTCACAGTATGAATGGAAACCTTGCAGAGATCTCCAGCCATCTATAAATGAGTCTTTCATGAAATCACTGTGTACTTTTTCTCAACGCTCACCCAGACCGACAGAGAAGTGTGGGGTGGTTGGAGGAATCATTCGTATGTGTCGGCTGCTAGCGGTCATGTTTTTGAGCTCCATCGCAGTCTACAGAAAACAGAACCAGCCATTCACACAAAAAACACACCGCACTTGAAAACAAACTACTGTACTCTAAAGATCTTTGCATGAAAATCCTCTCAAAAGGAGGTCTGTTAAGAGCAAAAGGTGAGCTCATCCCAGATAAAAATGAAAGAAAGGTAAGTTATTTTATACCTCATAGACTTGTCCTACTCTGTAGTCAGTGAAGAAGATGACGGGTGGATTTGCTGTAAAAATTGGCACATGACCCTCGGGACTATGAAGAAGTCAAAGGAAAATATTTTCATTTGTCAAAAAATATATATATATCTGGAAACAGTTTATCCAAGTGATTTAAACGCTAAAATGTAAACAAATGGTTTGTTAAAAGTAAAAAAAAAAAAAAAAAAAACAGTTTTACACAACTTTTTACACCTTATTTTTTTGGAAATAGCCTCATTCTCAAACTCCACCGAAATTATTAAATGGTTTTACCATTTTGCAATCTATCCAGTGCCAATAGCGCTCTCTTTACAATAGCTTAGCATTAGCCAAAGAAAATGACAGGACCGGAAGCATTTGTTTTAAAAATGCTGATGCTATTTTTCCTACACTATAAAAAGGTGCTAAATAGCATTAAATTTGTTTTTGACTTGTAATTTTAGGGCTATTTAGCAACTCTCTAACGAACATCTGGTTCTTAAAAAGGAAAAAGTGCCATGAGACACCTAAAAAACTACAACAACAAAACAATTATTTGTACTCTAAATGTGGTTTGGCGTTTGCTATAAATGTATTTGGCTCTAAATCTAGTTAGTTCTAAATAGCTTTAGAGACTGACCAAAATGGTTCCCTTATGATTACAAGAGCCAGATTTGGTGTTTTTGTAGCTCTACTCTCTTTTAGGAAACATCAAGGCCAATGATATTATGCAGGCATCGACCTTAATATAAATAACAATGAAACTATAGAAGGGTTATATCTTAAATATTATAACAAAAAGCTCAGTGGTAGAGCGCATGCTTTGCATGTATGAGGCTTTAGCAGTTTCTACTTCTGTAAGTCACCTTGGACAAAAGTGTCCGCCAAAATGTAAATATAAGATACAGTGAGAAACTACACACAAAAAATCCATTACATAACAACTCAACTTTAATTTTCCATTTTAAACAACTGGTTTTTAATCATTTTCTTTCATTTGTTAACTGAAGGCACATGAAACAAGTAATCTGAACTAATGAAAGTTGACTGTGCTCTTTACCAGTTTTCAAGTATTCAGCAACTTAACACAACAATCTAACGCAAAATTTCATTTTTTGAACTTTGCAAATATGAAGTATGGCTCAACAAAATTAAAAAAACTATATATCCACAAAAGAGCTATTTAATATTTGTGACAGGTGGAGGGACTGGGTGTGGTACAAGGAATAGGTAAATCAGAATATTATATTTTGGGAGTTGTGTACGAAGGCCATATAACATCCATACAAAAAAAATCTATCTTTTTAGAAAGAAAAAATAAAGAGAATTTCTGGAAAAATCCAGAAAGAGTCAACTGAGGCTCTTTTATGATCTTTATATTTTTTTGGGTTGAAGATGAAAAACCACTCTTCTGAGCTAGCAGTTATGTTTCAGTCGAGTCAGACATGAAAAACAAGTGATGAAGTCATTCTGTTCTAAACCAGTTTTTAAATCTCACATGCTGATGTGTGTGCTCAGAGACAATAGCATCTATAAATTCAAAATGCTCGCTGCTGATTATAATCACAATGCCTCTCCAGGACTGCAAACTCTGTAAGAAAATAATAATGTAATGCATTAAGCTAGCAGCTTGGCATTGGGTGTGATCTATGTTTGAGTCCTCTTGTATCATATTTCTCTGGCCTAAGCTGCACAAATATTGCGGCTCTAGTGGTTGAATAAAGCTGTTCCAAATCCAAACAATGCAAGAACAAAGAAAAAAAAAAAAGCTTTAGCGATTCAAAGAAAAGCCATAGGGTTCTAATGATTTGTTTACAATAGAAAGTTGTTCTGGAAAACTTGTTGATTCCTTAAAAACAGGTTTAAAATACTGAACATAAAATGTGGCAAGACACATGTTTAAATGGGTAAATGTGTCTAAAACCTTTAAACAATAAAAGAAAATGATTTTTAATGGATGCTCACCTCTCTCTGCCAGTGCTTTTCTTTTTCCGACTCTTGGTCCTCTTATTTGAAGCGATTAGAGACTTTCCTCCACGTTGAGCTGCTGGAAGAAGGAATCGAGGATTGCGAAGGAATTGATGTGTACTTTTTTGCTTTTGCATGGACACTCTGTCTTCGACTCGACTCTGAGAACTGGACCTCTCCATCTTCAAGGCCTTAGGGAACGTAAAATGAAACAACCATATCGTAAGAATGACAATTTGTATACTAAATGATAATATATCCTATTTATATGAATGTATATGCAAATAAATGTATGGTCATGTCAGCCACTGATTAACTAAGCTCAATTAAACCCACTACATCTGGAAATCTGATCATAAGCACCTGATCATCTAATCACCCACTCAGTTTTACAAGCACTCTCAGTGGACAATTATTCCAGGAATCATAGTCTTTAAAAAAGGTTGACACTTTGAGTTTCAACATTTCAATTCTGATTCAAAGTTGTAAAGGTTTACAGCTAGACATTTATTTTTATCTATATTTATAAAATTGTATTATTTCTGTTTTGCACTTATGAATGTGGGACTTTAGAGCACAAGTAAACAAATTAATCACAAGTAGAGCTTTTTCTTAATTAAATAACCCTGTGAATACTGTCCCACAAAATCACATGTCACACCAAAAGTGGACTGTATTATTTTCACAGGAATGTCATTTTTCAACTTTTGTAATGAGTTGATCTGAATTCATTCATTCATCTTCATGTCGGCTTTATTCCCTTTCGGGGAATTCACTTATTCTGCATGTCTTTGGACTTGTGGGGAAACCGGAGCACCCGGAGAAAACCCACGCGATCATGGGGAGAACATGCAAACTCCACACAGAAATGCCACCTGCCCCAGCCGAGCCTAGAACCAGCGACCTTCTTGCTGTGAGATGACCGTGCTACCCACTGCGCCACCGTGACGCCTGATCTGAATTCATGTATAAGATATTTATTTACTTTTATTTACAATAATTATTTAAAGGGCAATTGCTGTACTTTTTCCTAAAGCATCTCTGGTAGAATACCATTCCAGTAGGAGCCCACTTAAGACACTAAATATGCTTTGTTGATTTTAGAACATGAGGCAGAAAACATGGTTCGTTTGTACAGTATGTTTATTGATGATGTTAATTAATTATGATAAAAATGTAAGATAGGAAATTAGATAAGGAGATTTGGTAAAATAATTCTCTTATTTACAGTCAATGGATTGGGCGTAATTAGCCTAAAATTGTGTAGAAGAGCTACCTAAATTAACATGTTTTTTTGTTAAACATAAAAACTTAAATATGTGTAAAGTGATTTTAAAACCCTCTTGTAAATAAAGGTACTGTACTTATTAGTCCAAGGTCTGTAAGAGCAAAGAGAAAAGGTTGTAGTCAAGGTGAAAACATCTGTTCATGAAAGCAAAATCATTTAATAAATTGTTTTTGGGATTTCAAAAATCAAACTCCCTTGTTCTAAGACAATTAAATTAGGAATCAAATTTCAGACAGAGCTAAGTTCATTTAAGAAACTATTTATCATTTTCATTGGAGTTTACAAGGAGTGGTCAACCGAGAGGCCAAAAAAGACCATTCAATTAAATAAAAAAGCTGCTTATACCATTTTCCTCAGTTAAAGTGTGTTTGAGAATCCACATAGAAAGAGACTGGGGAAATAATGGTTTTCATTCATAAGTTGCAAGATCTGATCCAGAGCAAAAGTTCAGGTTAACCATAACTCTATTTTTTGTGGATTGTATAGTTATTTGTACATCATGTCATCATGTTTAGCTTAAATAAACAAAAAAAAAACTCATGGCAACAATGAAACATGGTAGCGTTGGTGTGATGATCTAGAGCTGCTTCAGGTACCACAAATCTGCCAGCTATCAAAAAATTAATGAGGAGAATATCCATCTATCTGTTTGTGACCACAAGCTGAAGCAAACTTGCCTTCTACAGCAGAAAAATAATTCAAAATACAATGCGAAGTCTGTGTCAAAATGACTGAAGAAAATTGGAAAATAAGTCTTTTGGGGAGCATATTAAGAAAATTACTTTTTACAAATTACTAATCACTGAAGAAGTTTGACTGTAGTTTTTCTGCTGGGTCACTAAACCACAGGGCTTCATTTTGAATCCTTAGTAATAAAAATTACATTTCATTTAATGTAGTAAAAATAAAAATAAATCAGAAACACATGTCCCATGTCCCTTCCCTTTAGATATTTTAAGTTAACCGATATTGGGTTGTAACAAAGTCGTTGTAAATGTTTGCTCTCCTTATCACTTTCATTAGCTATTAGCATAGTTACCGTGGTAAGCTAAATACAAGATCTGAGCAAATTCTTGCTTATTTGGTAACATCAGAACCTGTTTTTTTTTTTCAATATTTACCTAAATACCTAATTTACCTAATCCAGTTGTAATAGAGAGAATTTGGAGAGACTGCCGTTTCCTAGAATATGGAAATACGATCTTAGACTTTGTTTTCATTTATAGAAGCATAAAAAGAGTGCTTGTTACCAAAAAGATGATCTTTTATGAACAGAGATTTATGAACAGAGCTTTGGTTTTCTACCAAAGATTTATCAATAGAAGCTTTATCTAAATAATGTAATTGCTCTGCATTGAAGTCTATAGCTGATATGCTTATGCTTGTTTTTCCTCTGTATTTACTGGACCATGTAAATTTTCCCTTCAAATATCAACTAAGTCAAATTAGACTTAAAACCTCAGTGCTGATCCTGGGAGAGTTTCTGGGTGGACGTCTATTTCATTTTCAAAAGGGCATAAGCCTAGAAATAACCAGGAATTGTTAACAGTTATGGGTGGTTGTAATACTGTTAATAACAATATTTATTATTGTTATTTTAAGCAAATAAAGCTTTATTAACACTTTTGACAAACCTGAGTCCAAATTCCAGCTTGCCCCTCCCCCTCCTCCACTACAACATAGTAAACACATTTTTAAAAATGGCAAAAGA
This sequence comes from Danionella dracula, assembly GCA_900490495.1. Taxonomy (NCBI): domain Eukaryota; kingdom Metazoa; phylum Chordata; class Actinopteri; order Cypriniformes; family Danionidae; genus Danionella; species Danionella dracula. The sequence continues at coordinate 4,473,967 of UELW01000888.1, forward strand.
GAAGTTTATTTGTTTGAAACAGCAGCTGACAAACACAAATAAATATTTTCATAGAAGAAATACCCCCCCTCCCCTTTCCCTTGGATATTTACATACATTTCTAATGTCTTTGCAAAGTAAAAAACAAAAGTACATTTATGTTATTTTAGAATAATTTCCTTTACTTAAAACACAAATAAAGATTTTCCTCACTCAAACTTTTTTTTTCTATCAACTGTTATGGAACAATTGTATATCTAAGGGAATTGATTTTTTTTATCTAAAATGTTTGAAGAGCCTTTTTATATATGTGTAGATTTAACTAAACAGCATCTTAGTAATGTGAGTGAAGGACAAACCTGGGTGGGCTTCCTGGAGCTGGACTCTGGAGTGGAGGGGACCGTGAGCGTCTCTTCTGATTGTTCCAGCAGACTGAGAGCTGTGCGTGCAGGATGAAGAAGCGGACTATAGCCATCATCCCGCAGACCCAACGAAATGTGCATATTATAGCTTACAGTTGGCTCAGCATAGCCTGGAGTTAAGTAACCTATGAAATTGAATTAAAAGTGTGAATAAAAGTCATAATAATGCAGAGACACTAAATAAACATTCAGAAGGGAATTGTTTTTTAAAGAGCAAATACAATCCATAAATATTTGTTCAACCCAAGCTGTGAGAACCCATGACTTTGAATTGGAATAAAAGGAGAGAGACTAGTGAGATCTAAAAGACCTTCTGGTCAAATACTGAACAAAAAAAAGCGTCAGTTATTTTACTATGATACAAATTGGTGTACAATTTGCAACAGCAGGATTCGTTCAAATTGCCATTTAACAATGTAAAGATTTTTTAAATAACTAATTAAATTGAAAGAACTGATTTTATGCTAAAGCCAGCTGAGACTCTATTGTTAACTCATGCAAACACTACCTTGTGTTAGCTACAAGAAATCAGCTAAAAGATAGTCTCGCATAGTTAGATCGTAGAGGAACGTCTGGGAGTTTTGGCTGCTTTTTTGGTCCAGACCAAACTTTTCAATGCACATGATGAATATTTGATGTTCTTGATTGTATGCCTCCATGTTGCTTCTGGATAGAATTAAAATAAATGCAACTCTTAGTACTACCAGAAATTTGCATACGTTTAACCAATCAAACCACGACTTCAGGATTCTTGAAGTGTTTCCAATTTTCCATACCAAAACATCAGACGTTTAGCTAGGGTTCCGCTGGTGTGACGTCTGAGGCTGAGACTAGTTAAAATTTATTCAGTTTTAAACAAATGTCTTTATTGATCAAATAAGGCAAACTTCACAACCTCCAGAACAAAGATTTGCCTCTGTTTCGTTTTGGAAATGACAGAAAACACAACACAGTTTTGCTGCAACCTTAAAGAAAAGTTTTACATGCCTAAATTATGTTCTGAACATCTAAAATTACCTTTTGTGCATTTGACAACCGGGGTCTGTACTGTCATGTAGTCCAGAGGGCAGATCAAGTTATTGGTTCTCAGAAGTTCATCGTCAACACACCACTGCAAGGCTGATTTGACTTTATGGAGACAATAAGAACTACTGGTTTTACTTATTTTTGTGTTTTACTGAAAAATAATGTTTGTAGAATATACCTGGAGGAAGTCCCAGCTCATAATAGGCCCCACCCACATCTTCCACAATTGTGTTGTTGGCATGCTCCTCCTTTGCAGCAGCTTGAAGACGAGCTTGAATGATGTGTGTCTCCAACATATCAGTAGTCTCTATTAGCTTTTCATATTCAGAATGCACCTGATAAAACAGTTTTTAAATTGTATATAAATTAAGTCATACATGAAAAAAACTTATTAATGAGCCTCATTTCAATAAAAAAACAGCACCAACATTTGACCCAAGCTGGGCATCTAGCATTGATCTGGAAGTGGCATACAATGCCAAACAAGGTCAGAGTCTATTGATTTAATACTGCACACAACACATGGACCTGATAATAAATGAAAATGAACTTGACTGGGGATTGAGCCATGTGTGTCCATTTGTGGCCCCTGTCTGGAATCAAGACATAGTCTGCTTGTGTACAATAATTTAATGTAGTATTCAGGCCAAGCCAAAGCTGTTGGTGTAATGTGTCTTTGTTTTAGATTTTGGTAAGGTGATTTACCCGTTGCAGCTCCTCCACATATTTCTTATGGTACTTATTGCTTCCTCTTCTTGATTTACTGAGATTTGAAACCGTGTCTTTCCCGATCACATCTGTGGTGTAAAGGCCATTGAATATGCTGGCCAAAAGATGAGAAATGTCCTGAACACACAAAACCTACATTTTAATAGTTCTCTTGCAAAGAAATGCTGTCTCTATGGTCTTATTTAGGTGTAAATCTAATCATTCACTATTCATTTTCCTTAAACATGCCAAAAAATAGTGTTTAACACTTTTAATACAAGTGGCTAGTCTCCTAATATGACATTTAATACAGTACCAAAATACTGAGGTTAAATAAATGCAAATTACATTTATTTATGTATTAGATTTTAATTTAATAAATAACTATATTTTACGTATTGACACGCTTAAATTGCTACTGAGAAGCTCTTACCTGAGTTGTGCTTGAAGCTGGTTTGTGTCGGTTTAGTGGAGGCTCAGAACCCTTCCGTGTGTTTGGTTCATCTTCACTCATTGTGAAGGATAACGTTTAAAAATATATATATATATATATAAAAATAGCAACCCCTACTCAACTTCTATAACGCAAAAGATGCACAGTAGGTATGATTTAGAAGGAATGATTGTAGCGAGTTCACGTATTGACCGCCATGTTTGTTTTGGGAGTTACTATGACAGCATCGCGGCCAATTTAAGCAAGTCGAGATGACATTATTGTCCTATTATGTAACTTTCGTTTTTTGTTTTAGTTGTCATGGCTTTTTAACTTCACATATGGTAGTAATTGAAGTAAAGATAAGTTAACTTATTTAAACATACTTTAAACAAATATAAAATTAGTAGATATGGTTATTACGGCTACTCAGTGTTTGCATTTGTAACGTTAACCTAAAAAACGTAAACGCCTATCATGACTTTTAAAATTTTTTTACCCAAATATAAAAATCATGTGTTGTTTATTTTGATCAGACAACTCGGTGATTAAAAGAAATCAACAATAATTTTTTAAAATGTCATATGTTCAGCATAAAAATGTTATAAAAAATGTAAGGTAATACATATTAACCTCTTTACAAAAGTTCAGAAAAAACACTATTGATTATTTCAGACACATTTTTGTAATAATTCAACATTCAATTCACTACATTTGTAATACAAAATGTGTTACCGTATGTAAAATTTTTTATCAAATTGTTGAAACTATGTTGACAAGTTACAGTTAAACAATTTAAATTCTTTCTTCTTGAATCACTTGGTACAAAAGCATATGGCTTACAGACCATCTTCAGATTGTTCAAAATTAATCCCTTTGAAGGTCTGTGGAGCAAAAATATAAATAAAATCTATTTCCAACCATAGATAAGGATAGATTAAGTTGACATCCCAAGGTGCTAAAAAGACAAACCAGAAACTATGAGCGTAAATAGAAAAAACTAAATTGGAAGTATTCAAAATTGCCTGGAAAGAGAGCATGTCTAAATATATACTAGCATTAAAAACTGCAAAAACTATTATCACTAATTAATCGAAACAAATCAAAATAACCCATGCCTTCTATTTGAAATAATGGCTAATCTATTAAACAGTCAAACATCGACAGATTTAAATGCAGCTATAAATTTTAGCAGCTATGATTTTATGATATTTCTCAAATAAAATTACATATATTAGATTCAAAATCACTAAAACTCATAATCAATCTAAGCAGCTTAACTCAAATTCTACGCCTTCACTCTGAGCCCTCAGTCGCTGCAAAATTTTCAAATATTGACCTGAAAGAACTGCTGAAAATAATCACAGCATCTAAATCAATAACATCCTCTCTTGATCCTGTACCAACAAAATTACTGAAAGAATTGCTACAAATAGCACAAGAACCGTTTCTAAATATTATAAACTCATCACTATCGCTAGGTTATGTTGCTAAACAGCTTAAAAAAGTAGTAATTAAACCACTAATCAATAAAACGCATCTGGATCCTATTGAGTTATCCAACTATAGGCCAATCTCTAACCTTCCGTTCTTGTCAAAAATAATAGACAAAGTTGTATTACAAAAGAAGCATCACGGTGGCGCAGTGGGTAGCATGGTCGTCTCACAGCAAGAAGATCACTGGTTCGAGCCTCGGCTGGGTCGGTCGGCATTTCTGTGTGGAGTTTGCATGTTCTCCCCATGATCATGGGGGTTTTCTCCGGGTGCTCCGGTTTCCCCACAAGTCCAAAGACATGCGGTATAAGTGAATTGAGTAAGAACGATTGTCCATAGTGTTAAACTGTGAATGAGTGTGTGTGAATGTTTCCCAGCGATGGGTTGCGGCTGGAAGGGCACCCTTTTACTCTACCTGATCCTCACTAGGACTTTGGGAAGCTGCTTTGAAAGCATCTGCTAAAGAAGCGCTATACAAAATCTTGATTGAGTGATTGATTGATTGATTGAGATTATCTGGGGTTCAAGAGAGACTCGGCTGTAAGAATGAAACAATTTCGTCAATTGATGTGAAGACACATCTTGCATTCCCTGTACCCTAAAAATAGCATACAGTACACACCTCTGCATTCTGGATGTTCAGGTATGGTTTAGTAGTTTTGAAGGGTGTGTGAAGCTGTCAAACAGGAAGAAATCTTCATAATCATGAACCAAAGGATTTATGCTTTTCACACTGAAGGTGCACATAGTTTGAATCTGCTCGAGTTATTCATGTAATTTTCACCCTCACTTTTGTTTGTTGGCTTTCACCCAATCCGTCAAACATGGACTTCCCCTATAGTTCCATTAAAATAAGTCAATTGTAATATGATTAATTGTGTTTTTTAATAAAAATGTAAAAATGTGTTTGTTGCCTGCAACTAATAACTTGTTTGCCAACACTTTAGCAAAACCATGGCAGTCATTCATTTGTGATAACTTGCATTCAATCTGATTGTATTTTGCAATCATCTTTATAGAATTATTGAAATGTATCCACACTGGAGAGTTTTCTAGTAATTAAGATACAATTTAAGGTCAACACACTATCTCAATGTTATTCAGGTCAGGACTGACAAGGCCACTCCAAAGTCTTTGTTTTCATTTTCTTCATTCAACTTTGTTTCAACCTGAGTTCACAAGCAGTTGGACAGATATTTATTATTATTCTTAAATTATTTTTGGGAGGCCAGCAGAATTCATAATTTTGGTTATTACTAAAAGTCCTAAGTACCTATATCAACCCCAGACCATCATACTTCCAACACAATGTTTCGCTGTTGGCATTGATTTAATGTTTTTTTTACTGCCACACATCAAGCACCTTCTAACAAATGTATGTTTTTATTTTTAGTCCACAAAACATGTTCCTTCATTTCTAAGAATCATCCTATTCCAAATAAATTTTCTTGCAAAACTGAGATGAGCCTGTTCTTTTACTTAATGACAGCTTTGGTCTTGAAACTCTGCCATGCAAACCTATTTCCATAAGTGGAGTTATAAACACTTACTTTAATTGAGGCAAATGAAGCCTGGAGGTTTTTGAATGTTATTGAGGGATCTTTCAAAAACTTTTTCATCTTTTTGGCCGGTTCACAACTTTTATCATCCGTTGGTAGATTACCACTCTCAATAGATGCAGTTCCAAAACATTATAGATGTAAAACTACACCTTTTTTCTCTGTTTAATCCGGAAATGCAATGGTTAAGAAAAAGCCCGCATTAATTTTAATCAAATCAATGTAGTTTAACTATTTCAAAAATGCAATTAAGATAAGTCATGAAAGCTGTGACAATTTTAGATGAAAGTCATAAACACATTATTACATATTTTGAAAAGAATGTAAGAAAATGTAAAACGTATGGTGTTAAAACTAGCATAACAGGTTAATGCTAACAGGTTCCATTAGCATTATAGGAATAGATACCAGGGTTAAATGTGATGGAATATTTTTGAACAAAATGATCGCCGCTCAAAGAGAGACCAACAAATTAGATGAAGTTCAGAATTTGCATATATGCTTGGAAAAAAAACTTTTTATAAGCAATGACTAATAAAATTTTGTTTTCCTATTTCCGGGTTGAGTCATTGGCTTTCATAGCCACATTATAAAAAGTTAAATGATAAAAATCTAAGAAATGAAGGGAGCAACTTAAAAGAAGAAAAAACACAGAGAGAGAATGAAATGTGTCATTTTAAAGAATGACTCAAAAGCAGATCAAGCAAGCGGACAATCTTTACTATTACACCAATTAGTCTTTCAAATTAAAATAGATTTTACTTAAGAAAACACCCCATTTCGAAAAATCAGAAACAAGTGAAAGCATCAGTAGCTGAGAACAGAGACTTGACAGACTGGTGTTGCTGTGGGTGTAGCTGTATTTTCGATACTCCTCACAGAATAGGCGGATTAACAGCACGCATACGCACCCGCATACACAAAGAGCATGCTGGCTGGGGCTGTCAGTTTGTGGATCTTTAGGAGTCTACCTTGCTGTCTGTGAGAGCTGAAACTAATTAAATAGATTAATTCAGCGTGAGGAAAAACGTAAGACTACTGTAGCGCTAGTTTACGAGGAGAACCATGGAAGTCAATGGAAATGCCCGCTTAATGGGTAAGTCTACCGTGATTAATGTTAACTTTACATTTCAGTGCTTAGAAGTACCTTACTTGAAAGTAATCACTTATTTTATTCGACATTTAACACTTATGGAAATCGCAAGGCTAAATGTATTATGTTGTGAAGTGTAAAATGATCGTAAAACATCCTCTTATTTATTTTCAGCACATTTCGCGGTATCATGACACGTGTTTCTGAGAAGAACGCTCTCTTTAAAGACAGCAGCAACAAACAAATAGAACTAATTAACAAAATACGTTACTAACTTTAAATCCCTTCTTGGCACTAGTTGCTCATCACGCAACTGACAAATATACGACTCGAGTTCTCAGCCAGAGGAGGGCGCCCGTACACGTATTATTCGACGAATCTATTAACGAATCATTTCAAAACTTCGGTTCATAAGGTCATGATTTGCTTTTTTGAGTGGGCGTATTATTTGGTCCAAATATCCAATAAAATTGATCGTTGGAGCCCACGCAAGGACACTATTGGTTCGCTCACATGTCAGCAAAGCCCAATTTGTGAATTGAATCGTTCGTTTGAAAAAGATTTGTTAAGAGAATGACAGTTCTCGCCATAAAATGTTGAATAAAGTGAAAGTTTTGTAAACAAACAAAATACAAAAATTTGAGAAAATACCTCACGATCAGTGGGAAGTCTTTAATAACATAACCCAACCCTGAAAGTTTTCTTGTTAATCTAGTGCCAAATACCTCAGTGCGCCTGTAATAACATGTCAAACACTTTGCTTGCAAACCCCCGAAAGCCTCCAAACAAATGAGTCAGAAACGACATGGCTTTAGAACCCGCCCATACAGAGAGAAACTTGGAAACTTTAGCTGGAATCTTCATGGTTTTCTTCCGTCATGAGAGTTTTCTTGTCAAAGTAATTCGATGGCTGGGTCCCTCTGATGATATCTACGATGTCCTGTGTGTGTAAGCCCCACAAAAGGACAAAAGATGAGGAGTTCATTCACCAGGAGAAACGAAAGAATGTAGCTCACGAGAACAGCAAACGCATAGGTGGGTCTCTGGAGCATACGTTTGACATACTGTGTGGGCAAGAAGAGCGTTCTTGTTTATACTGTTCTGTAAAGCCATGTTTCATCCAAAATAGCGCGTTTTTTCCCTACTGATACTGTCTACCTAGATTAGTAATCAGGAGAAAGTTTCTGAACATTCATTAATTCTGCGAAATGTTGGCTGTTCCCCAGTAAGCAGTTTTGTAAGAAGTGTGGAAAGACAGGAGTAACTCGGTGAGCAGAGGAGAGTGCCCTGAATCAGGTTACAACTCGACCAACTGATATTCGGTGTTGTGTTGTTAAATAGTATTAGTACATATTATACCATAGTATATGGTATTTTGTTCACAAAAGCATGCTTAGTTAATCTTTTCACCAGCTTTGTCTGGAATGAGGCTAGAGGTCCAAGTTAAATTGAATTTATGGAACACATTTTTCATTTGTTACTCTGGTTTATGATGTGTATTACAAACATTGAATTTCTTCACGAGAGAGTCATGCTAAACAGTATTAAAAATGCTTTTGAGCATGTTTTGCAGTACTGTGTCAAATGTTCCTGAGAAATACACTCTTTATAAAACGCTTTAAAGCATACAAGCAACAAACAAACAGATGTTAATCTAAAAAGTTATTAACTTTAAAGCTCAATTGTTCTATTTCAAAAGGTTCTAAAAAAAAAGGTTTTCAAAAAAAAAAAAAAAAAAAAACAATTTCCTACACTTTATTTCACAAAATAAAAACATTAAAATCCAGACCTTACATTTCCAAACAGAAATCCCTGGATAAATAAATTCTGATAAAAATAACCTTTTTGATTGATGAAATGAAAAATGAAGCAAAATTAAAGATGATTACTGCAGTCTCATTTTGGACTAAAAAAGCTTTTTCAGTTTGAACATTATTTTTTTTTCATTAATTTGATCACATATCAAATATTTATAGATAAACTCAAACATTAAGGTACTACATCATTATCTTGTTTTCATTTAATTGACTGATAAGGAAAAACTTGTGAAATCATCCTGAAAAAATTAAATGTAAAATAATGAAATCAACCCATTAATTTGGCAAGAATGTAATTATTTAGAAATACAGCATCTTCTCACACATACAGTACAAACTCGACTGTTGTCATCATTTTTTTCCATGGCTGTGCCCTGAAACAAAGAAAAAGTGCAATGCTTCGTAGAGTTCCTTTGTGATAGTAACAGAGTGCTTTCATGTAAATGTTATTAATGTTTTACAAATATAAAATCGGACAGATCCAAAGCATTATGTTAAATAATTGGCGAGATAAATCCTGATCATATTGTTCTAAAAACAATGCCTGGTTCTTACTCTTCATCAGCAAAATCCTAAATAAAGATGAAAGCGCCTCAAATGAGCAAACATTGTAAGGGCTCAAATTGTATTTACACATGTTACTGCACATTAAGGGAATGTGTCTCAGGAAGATGTTCAATCCACGGAAATCTTTGTAAGCTTCAAGTTATTCTATGTAATATTTATATTACATATAAATGGAACAGAGTAAATCAAATTTAATTATCGGTGTATAAATATATTTTCATAGACAGTTTGACCTCTATACACTTTGTTGTAGCACATGCATTCTAGGAAAGACATGCATTCACGTTCACCTATGCCACAATCTGAGCTCGCCCAGCAGGTTTTGACCTTCAGCAGAGCCATTTAAAATCTGCAAGATCATTTTCCTTTTGTCTGTATAGAGGTGTGTCCACCCTTTAGCACTATCAAAACTATTCCTATTATCTTTTTAAAAAGCTATAATGCTGCTCTGGCACCAGATTTATGTGACTGCATTTAACTTTTGCAGATGTACAAGCTGAATCACTGATTCATACTCCAATATGTGCTTGACTCTAAGGTCTGGAGGGAGATCCTGATCTGCAGTTTCTGTTGAGAGGTGGAGAACTTATTAAGGTGAAGTCCACCTCATGGAAGAAGAACCGTTTGTTCCGACTGAATGAAGACTGCAAGACTTTGTGGCAGGAGACTGGCAAGACCTTCAAGAGGGATTCCACTTGTAAGCATCAATTTTAGGTTCATCAGCACCGCATGTGTTGGAGAGGGGACAGAAGATCATTCTGTGCTCATATAGTATGTACTAATGCCCCATAGACAGGGTGTGACAAAACTATCCTGTCTTAAAAAACAACAACAAGATTTCACTTAATTAAGAACTTAGTAAAGAGTCAAAACATAAATTGAAAAAAAACCCCACACGTTTCTATTTTAAATTATTGAAAAATAAAAAAACAAACAAACAAAAAAAACCCTAGAACAGGGGTCTCAAACTCAATGCCTGGAGGGCCGCAACCCCTGCAGGTTTTTGTTCCAATCCTGTTCCAAGAGACACAAAATAGCTCCAAACAAACCCAGTGGAATCAGTTAGGTTTGGAGTAAAACTGTGCAGGGCTGCGACCCTCCAGCAATTGAGTTTAAGACTCCAGCCCTAGAAGAATATTTGATCAAAACACTGGAACTGATCAAGTAACCATTTCTGGATGTTTTAGGATTTTCTACAAAAGCTGTTTTAACTTGCACTTCCATTGTGGATATACATAACTTTACACATCTTACACACCATTATTGGGTGTCTTTTTAAAAATATCATAAAAGGTAATGCTGACTGTGATGACCATAAACAATGACTCACTTTAGAATAGGTTATACACATATCAGGAGTCATGGGCAGGGTTTCTTATGAGTGTCACTGAGGGTTGATTCTGAGAATGACTTGATTTTTAAAAGAACTTTGATGTCACTGATGTCACACTTGTTTTTGCTGCAAACACATGTAGAAGGGAGTTTTCCATCTAATTGTCATGTTTATCTGTCTTGTTGTGTTTAGACCAAGACTAATGAATAAGTGTCTATAATCAAAATAACAAACTGTCTGGTGAACTCTTTTTGGTGAATTAATCATTCTGTATTTGGTGCATGCAGATTATTCATTTTCAAATGTTCCTGCTTGCGCCAGCAGCACTGGATGAAGAAATGAACTAGAACAATGAGTTGGTTTGTCCTTGCAAATCGACTCGTTTATGTAGCAGCTCTTTAGTATCTAGTATCCAAACACCCAGAACCAGATGAAGTTAAGAGATTGTTCTTCAACTCGTTGATTACTCTTTCATTTCAAACCTTCCCAATGTACCCCAGAACTAGATGTGTAGATGAGTTAGTTCTTCTGTGTCGCTTGTTCACTGAACTCAGAATTCACTTATGAATCAGTGTTCATTTATAGTGGGCATATTATGGACATTAATGAAGGAAACAACTGTATGCTGATGTGTTAGATGTATAAGAAGAGCTATCTAGTTTGTGTGGCTAATCAGAAGCCACAGGAAAGCCAAATTCTTGTTTTAGTTTCTCTATTTTTGTCATTTATCTTGTCATAACAGTTAGCTAGTAAACAATCGATCTGAAAGAATCGTTGCAATGATTTGTCTTTTTATTGAACAAGAGTCAAAAGAACAAATCCCCAAAATTAAGGAAACGTCCCATCACTAGCCAAGAGAGGAAAGTTGAACCTAGGCTCATGACAGCTGAAATAAAACATTATTGAAGGGAGGAAAGGTAGTCTGTTTACTATCAACAAATATGCGAGAGAAGAATACAAACAATAGCGAAATACCAGAATGCTACTCATCACTTTCAGGTTTTTCAAAGAAATGGACAGGAACAAAATCCAAGGGTGATTCAATCAAACATAACAAGGAGAAAACTATGTGTACTAACTAAAAAACTCTGACAAGGAAACAAATGGGACAGAGCAACAAAGGACCTTGTGCCATCAACAATAACAAAATATAGATGGTCACTGCCAGTCACGTGATCGAGACCACAACTGGAAAAAGCAATGATAAGGAAACGTTATAGACAAAAAAATGATTAAGTAAAAAACAAGGTAAAAAAGCAACAAAAAAAAGAGGAAAGGGCTGTCATTTATCTGTCGCCTCAAGTTATTACTGAGTACAGTATTACTGAATTCTGTGACACGACGTGATAGAAATGCATACGTCACTTTTAATGGCACCTTTTAGCCGGAGAGTTTGTATTATTGTGCATTTTTAGTCTACAAATGCTAGAAGGTACAAATAACTTCAAGCTAATTGGAGTGCATGTGGAGTCTTCCCCTTTTGAATGCAGGGTTTAGAAGGGTATTGAAAATGGTGCTTTTCACTCACACAATGTTTTATACGCAGAGGGTGCAGGATGCCACAAACGTGTCACGGGATAGGCTAACTTTAATCAATATCATGGCCCATATACACAACACCCTGTAAATGAATAGAACATGGTCCATTTTTATGATACAAGTATCAAACTAAAAGTTTAGTCCTGGGGAGATGATTCAGATGAGTCCAGAATAAATAGGCATAAATAAATTAAAAAAAAAGTTTTTTTTTGTCTATGTAACAATTAAATTTTGATTATAATAAATAAAAAAAATGATTATTATGATGACAGTAAAGATTATAGTGTCGTTATATTTAAATTTAAGGTTTACCGTATTATAATATATACTTTTTAAGTTAAAGTTATATATTAAATGTTAAAGTTCCAAAGCGGTGGAGGAAAAAAAAAAGTCTGACATTGAGTAAAGTGGATGATGCAAGAGTTAGAGTATAACCTAACGTAAATGTAAGCAATTTAAATAAGGAATGTCCAGGGGATCTTCAAAGATTTACAGTTTAATCACAAAAGTTAAATCTGTTTGGTTCTAATAGAAAAAAAGTCTTCAATTTCCTGATCTCAAAGCGACTTCCATAAACTCATATGACTGAAGTCCTCTAACTTTTAAGCTTTTAAAGAGCCTGGAGCTCTAAAAGATAGAACACCTTAATTTACAACTAGATTTGATTGGGAGAGAATAACATAGACAAAGCTCCAGAAATAAAGGTCATGCTTTTTGTGGTAATCCTTTGTCTTTTCCTATATATTGTTGTCTGAGCTTTCAGCTTATAGCTTCTGGCCCAATTCCTGAGATTAGCCCTCTTTTATCAGCCGACTGCCAGACCTCAGACCGGTATGTGTGTAAAGAAACCAGGAAGAAGCTAATATCACAAGGATTCTAGTAAAAACACAGCCTATCAGCAGGGAAACCCTCTGCTCCCCTTCACAACATGATACATTCACCCATTAGATGCATGTTTTGACAGGCGCTTCACTCCCCTTGGCAGGCAACAGTGTGTAGATGGGGTGCATGTTCAGTTGGAGGGTTTCACCTTCTGTTGGTGTCAAAACAACAAAATAGATGATTATAGAAAGCTGGGAAAACACCTCATTGGAAGAAAGATCCTTTTAGTATTAGTCTACGTCTAGTCTATGAGGATAAAAACATTTTTAAGCTCGTTTATTTGGCAGGTAAAGAAATAAATAGGGACGAAGACTCCATGAGCTCCGCCAACTCCCCTGTCTAAACACCCTAAACCTAGACTTTCAGAGTTGGTCAAGTTACTTCACTCTACAATAATACAAAGCTACTTTGTGTTGTTTTTTAAAGCATGTAACTTTATCTTGTATGTTTCTTTTGCGAAGTCTATGTTCAGACTACAGGTCTTGTTGCTTCACATTACAAATTGAATACGTCTGTTATCTATCTCTCTACTATATACTATTAAAGAAGAGCAAATACAGCGCAACACTGGTGGAAGCGTATTTAGAGGTCTCGGATAAAAACTGGGACTTCATTAAAGTTTAAAATACGTCTTTTTGAGCATCTTCCTGTAAAACATTTCAGTAAAATTCTGTCATCTCCAGTGACTCTGAGATACTGTGTAAAAGTTGGGCTTGATGGCAAAAAACCCCAGAATAATATGACATTAGTGTTCAGACTCACATTCCTTTAAACACTAGGAACAATAGGATGCATATCAGATTCAGGACCAGATACAGAGTCATATTTTAAAGAATAAGACTTGAGCTGCTCAGACGGTCATTAAAATAGAAGACGCAGGTCACATATAGTATGGCAAAAAAAAACCCTGATTTTCATCTGTGTCATTGCCACGCTGAACATCAAGAAAAAGATCAGGAGGTTGCTGATTGGAGGAGACAAACAGGGATCATGTTTTAGGCACATGATGACGTCAAGTTTATCTAAATGTACTTGCAGGGAGGAAAAGAGGCATGGGAAAAAGTTTTCCATCGAATACTGGTGGGTAGCAGAGTTTAATTATTGTAATTAAGTTAATTATTAATTAAGTAAATTATTATGTGTAAATACATAAATTAGAATTTGCCCAGAAATGAAATCACACCTGGATGTCACAACTGGACAATCATAGGTCTTACTGTTCCTTGGCTAATTTGAAAAGGTTTTTAACTCTTTATAATATTTAAAAGTGAATAAAGCATTTATATAGAAACCATTTTACATACACTTTAAAGTACATTAATTATGTTTCTTTTTTTATTCAAAAGGTATCTCCATTATGTTTATAGAATTGCTTTTAAAGGGTAACACTTTAGCGTATTTATAGAGCACCAATAAAATAGAAATTATTATTTTTACATAGTAAGATTTTGTAAAGATTTTTAAGCTTGTGTGCAGAGCAGTTTTTAGGGTTAGCCTCTAAAATGTGTCCCTTGTTTTTTTATAATCCTCTTTAAAATGAAGATAGCAAATGTCTGTGAACTTCCAGACCCTTCTAATCTGACTGTAATAGTATCAAAGGAGTGCAATTTTTCTGGAGTAGACCTTTAACATGAAAAAATCCATTTAAGTTGCTTAACAAACAGTTTCTAAGATTCAATGTCAAATGTGTTTAGTTTGTGACTTCATCATATAGAGAGAAAAGTGCAAACCGTCAGGTAAACATCTACACTTTGAAGGTATGTTCCAGCAGTATCCGCAATGTCTTAGTGAAAAGTTTCTGACCAAGCATATTGTTTTTTTTTCTGTCCGTGCTGGAGTTCGAAGTGGAATTTGAAGGACGATGGAGCGGTCTTTGACACAGCTTTCTTTCAACAGTTCACATGAGATTGGGCGTTCTCCAAATATTTCTCTTACAGGCCTCATTTCTGCCTTTGAGAGTGTCTTAAAGCCGCAAAATATCTCCAGCTGTGCTTTTTCTGGCACTGTCCACAAACAATGAAGAAAATACACATTGATTGTTTTCTGTAATGCGGACAATAAACAAAATGGTTTAAGTTACAAATCAAACAGAAACCAGTTTTGTCACATCACCAGCTGTTTCTGTCGAGTGGCATCTGTTATTTTGTAAGACACGGCCCTGCTCTGATTCTGTGTTTAGTTTAATTTGAGATCATGAACATATTTGCATCTGATTCAAATATCTGCCGATGCATCTCCCGATAGGCTCAAACTGTCCCATTGATTTATATTACATTAGTACTACATGAAGTTATTCTGCTGCATTTCATTTGCTGTGTTTTTATATTTGATTAAACAAAATTTCCAAAGTACTCAGCAGCATTCCAAAGCAACAAAAGTCATCACTTGTGACTTGAATGTATTCTTTATGTTACATTTATTTAACTCTGGATATAATTTGCAGCAGAGTTTGACTAGCATCATAGATAAAATAAACTGAAACATAGAAACTGTTTTGACTTCACTGAGATTATCAGAGCTACCTGATCAAAGTGTGAAACAAGACTTTAACCCTTTCAGACACTGTGTAAAAAAACACACATTAGTTTTTTTAAACACTTTTCTCAGAATTGCGTCTAATTATGTCTGACCTTACCTGAAATCAACAATGTGATGGTTGTGTAAAAGGGATGGTTAGGGTTTCAAACAATCTATTTCAATCATGCTGTTTATTATGCAAAAAAGTTTTATATGTGTTTTGACCTTATGAATCCTGCAGAAACCCTGAATTTAACTTTTTTTGTATTTGTTTGAAGACCTAGAAAACAGGGGGTCTGAAGGGATTAGTACAGAAGTACTTCTAGATTGAAACAAAAACAAATGAATCACCTTGGAAAATGGCTTTCAAGATTACATTTTTAAAAGTGAGAATACAATCCTAACTAATGCAGATGTGTTTTGAGAGGTAATACAGTTTTTATGAGAGAACATGACATATTGATTTCTGCAATACACTCTTTAATGCACTTTTTCATGGCTTCCCAGCAAAGTCTTCCAAAAAACATTCAGAATGCTGCTGCTAGACTCATCACAAGAACTTCATGTTCAGATCACATCACTCCTGTTTTGAACAATCTGCACTAGCTTCCTGCCTAATCTCGCATCCATTTTAAAATTCTCTTGTTAACCTGCAAGGCACTCAGCAATTGTTAACGGTACA
The DNA here is from genome assembly GCA_900490495.1 of Danionella dracula. NCBI lineage: Eukaryota > Metazoa > Chordata > Actinopteri > Cypriniformes > Danionidae > Danionella > Danionella dracula. The sequence goes on from UELW01000888.1 coordinate 4,490,018, forward strand.
ACTTGAGATGCGCTTCATCTCTTACACATTTCACCCTTACACTTGTCCCTCAAAATCCATTCTGCGGTCATGAGCGTTCAGTTGCATAGCTCACACACTGTGGAACAAATTAGCAGCGTAAGTGCGGAGCAGTTATAACATCCACAAGTTTAAATCAAACCTTACATTCTTTTTGTTCAGGGAGACGTTCTCGTGCTGAATTCTGTGTCAAGTCTTGTTGTTCCCGTTTACTTTTATTATGTAATTTTTACTACACATTTATTGCTTGTGATCTTTTCTGTGTCACTCACAGTGTATGGTGTCCTTGAATGACATTTTGAAAGGTCAGTTTAAGAATGAAAACTAGTAATACAAAGACGTTCCTGGCTTGTTTAACAGTCAATCTGGAAGATATTGATTCAGTGCGGCATGGACGTCAATCTGAAGGACTGCAGATGTACACTAACCCCTTCATGGAGGAGCGCTGCCTCTCCATCATATTCAAAGGTCGACAGAAAAACCTGGACTTGATTGCCCCATCCAAAGATGAAGCCGAGCGGTGGGTCAGCAGCCTGCAGAAGGTCATCAGTGGCCTGCACAACCTCGACCGCCAGCAGAACAGCGAACAGTATCCTTCCCAGTGGCTGTAATGGGACAAGCTCTGTGGTTATTCAAACAATAAATTAAACTTTTACTCCTTACATCAGAGTACAAGCTGGATCTATGACTGCATGCGCAAGGCAGATAAGAATGCAGACAACAAAATGTCCTTGAAGGAATTGAAGCAATTCTTACGGCATATCAATATTGAAGTGAGTGATGAATATGCTGAGAAGCTCTTCAAGGTGAGAGGAATGTTTCTATGTAATTTTCTAAAATCATTTGCAGCTAAAAACCTGAGAGAAAAGAATGAAATGTAACAACTGTGTAACATTGTTTGTTTTATATCATGTTTAGAAATGTGACACATCCAATTCCAAAACCCTGGAGGGATCGGAAATTAAAGAGTTCTACAATCTGCTCACTCAACGTGAGGAAATTTCTACTATCTATGGAAAGTATGCGAAAACCTCTGGACAGATGAGCGCCAACGACCTGCTGAACTTCCTTCAGTATGAGCAGAGGGAGGCGGCATCTCTTGATGATGCACACAAACTAATCGAAAAATATGAAATGGTTCCAGCAGGTAATTGTGCTTTTATTGACAGAATTTTTTTATTCTTTAAAGCTGTGTACACACCAAAAAGCTGCAAGTATCACACCAAGGTCACCTCAACTACTTAAGCTTCAGTCTCCTCTCCTTCAAATAAGTCTCCCTGAGTACTTTCCACTTCTTTCGGCACACTTCCACTACAAATATACTGCAGCTTCTCAGAAGTGCAATGCTAGCATAGCAGCTAAAGCTAGCAGAGTGCCTCATTACATTCCCAATGCGAGTAGAAAACTTGAAACTCCCTTCACTTCTGTTCTCAATTCTTCAAAACCCTAACCCTTCTGTTGAAACCTATCTCCGGACAAAGCATCAAATGTCTAGAGCAAGCTGATTACTTTGGGGTACCAGAATTCTGCCAAAACTTTTTAAACTTCTCGGGTACCAACAGAAAATGTTTTCAAACAAAATGTGAAAATACGTGCTTTTACAGCGCATCATCAAACCAAAGTTGGGTCAAATCAAGAAATTGGCCCGAAAAGCTGATCTTATGATGTTTTTGCTCATTTAAGTTGTCAAACATTAACCAGATTGGGTGCTATGCGTTAATTGAGATTAAAGTTAGCATCCTAAATTAAACGTTTTTTCATAATATTGCACCCATGTTTGCTGTAGCAGTAACATTTATAATAGTTTACAGTGTGATTTAAAGGGGGAAACATTACTTTGTTTATACCTGTTTATAAATATCTAAAGCCTAAATGTTTACCTTAACAGTGCTTAAATTTTATCTTTAAATACATTTTGGCCACTATATGTAATTCCATTACTTTTAGACATCAATTCGAAAGAAAGAAAGAGAGAAAGAGATAAAGAAAGAGAGAAAGAAAGATTATTTTGATTTATCATTATTATGATAAATTCAGACGTCAAGACCCCTATATTAAGAGTTGATTTTTTCTTCTTAATTAAGCTAAACGAAGTGTTTTGAATTGTACCCAGCAAAACAGAACAAATGCATGACTAAAGATGGCTTCCTGATGTACCTGAACCACGAGGAAGGCTCAATCTTCAATCCCACTCACAAAGATGTGTACCAGGACATGCGACAACCTCTGAACCACTACTTCATCTCCTCTTCTCATAACACTTATCTGATGGAGGACCAGCTGAAAGGGCCAAGCAGCACGGAAGCCTATATCAAGTAAGTCCGTGGCAAAAATGTTTTTAAACCTTTGGCCTCAGAAGAAAAAGTCAATTCAAACATAGATTTGTTTGCTTTTAGAGCGCTGATGAAGGGCTGTCGCTGTGTGGAGCTGGACTGCTGGGACGGAGCAAACGAGGAGCCGGTTATTTACCATGGCCACACACTCACATCCAAAGTGCTCTTCAAAGACGTCATTAAAGCCATCAAAGAATATGCTTTCAAAGTGAGCGGGATGACACTGTGATCTGATATTAGCAGCAGAGTGGACAAAGAAAACATGTTTCTTTATCACTGCAGACCTCACCTTATCCTGTCATTCTGTCTCTGGAGAACCATTGCACTGTACCGCAGCAGAAGGTCATGGCCAGACACTTAACTTCCATCCTGGGGAGTGCTTTACTAACTCAACCACTGGGGAAACAAATGCCCACCATTTTACCTGGACCTGAGGTTAGACCTTTTAAACTATGAGCATGCATGGATTTCACTTGTTGAATAATGTTAAACCACTGTGTTTGTTGGTCATAAATGTAATACGTTTACTTATAAAAATGTTTGAAGGGCTGACAAATCGATCACCCATTGACTAATATATATATAAGTTATTTTAGAGAGAGAGATAGAAAGAGAGATGTGCGCCACAAAAGTAAAGTACACAAGTATAAAAAAGCCTACTGTAGTATGAATCAAATGTTATTATGTTATTATGCAATATAGAGATGCTAACATTTGGTTCTTTTTGTTGGGGAACTGAATCTGCTGTGAAGAAAATGTTTAAATACAAACATATCTTAAACAGAAACTGTGTCTGAAATTCAAAATCTGTTATTTTGTTAAATGAAGGTAACTATTGAATGTGAATTGCAGCATGGCATAAAATAGTAATGTGTCAAGAAAACTATTAATTGTCTAAAAACTATTAAAACTACTTTGTTAATGAACACTTTCATGTCCATTGAATCAGTACATTACAAAACTCAATTCATTACACACTGCTTAATCTGACGCCACAAAAATCTGTCTTCAGCACAAATGACCCAAAAACATGTTTTACTTCTCTACTACAGAAACAAAGTCAGCCTGTAAGAGGAAGTGAAAATCGGTGAAGCTATTATTATGTTCTGACTGAGACAGAGCTGTAGAGTGACAGCCTAAAGGCCAAAGATACAACGACAGGTTCAAACAGGCAGCATGCACAGAAGGCACTGATTTAGTTCTTGGCCCGGAGGGAGGGGCTTCTTGATGATGTCATCTGTTTATGAGCTTGTCTAACCAGCACATTATCTGTACTCTGAGAAATGAGGTGACATGTGAGAGTTAGGTTTCAGCTCTGAGCTTTGTCCTTTACAGCGATCTGTAAGGGTTTCTGAATGAAAATAAAGAACAATGCTAATATTCTCTCCAGAGCGCACGGCAGCCATTGTTCACAAAAAGAGAAATGTTCTTTCACCTACATTCAAAACTGAAATAAAAAAGTTTTTTTCTCAGCAGGACTCTAGATTAGTTAAAGTTACTGGTAAAATATTAACATTCTAATAATGTGTTTTTTATGAATAGCAGAGCATTTATACTTTATACTTATATTTACTTAAATTTACTTGTATAACCTTTATCTACTGTCAATGTTATGTGTGTCATTTAATGTACCAACACTGGAGAGTACCCCTATAGCACAACAAACTCCTTGTGTGCACATGCACACTTGGCAATAAACATCTTTTGGAATCTGATAAATATCTAAAATCTTAAAAATTCAGAATGATACAAACGACAGTTCATATTATTTCAAAAGAACTAAAAATGTATTCAGAAACTAAAATGAGAGTAAAAACTACTAATAATAGTTGTAATAACAAAATAATATTAATTAAAAAATTAAAGGCTTTTTGTTACATATACATGTTGCACAATTCAAATGAACTACACAAATAATAAAATAGTTAATACTTTAAGTTATAGTAATAATGCAGTGTCAATAAAAAAAGTTGAACTACGCCCCAAAAATGTAAATTGAAACATTTGTCCAAAGCGCTGAACAAAACTGTATTTAAAAGAGATGAAAATTCTCCTAAACAATATTAAAAAGGAATCAAAATTATTAAAACAGGTAAAACGCAATAAAAACCAACCAAAACTAAAATGCACAAATTATTGAAACACACATAGGACTACTCGAGCTAAAAGCCAAAGAGTAAAAATGATGAGATGCGAAAAAAAGGGAGGCAGTGCATTCCACACTTTTTGTCCAATTTTAAGGGTACATTTTCAAAACATTTGGAGAATAAACAGACTTGAGAAGAACTCAGACCAGATGATTGTTCAGAAGAATTACATTTAGCTGTGCTTCTATTATTAAACATTGTATTTAATCATATTAAATTGTCACGTTGCTTTCAGGAGCTAAAGGGATGTTTCCTAATCAAAGGCAAGCGCTTAAACAAACTGGATACAGCTTTCAACAACAACAGCACAGAGGATGTGGACAGCGTTTCAGAGGAAGACGAGGCTGCTGAGCTGAAAGAGGGGGGACAAGTGCACAAGGACAAGGTGTGTTTGAGGAATCTGCACACCAGGCTTGTTTCTTTCGGACCAGTCTGTGTATTATTTATGCTTAAATCACAAATTTACATGTTTAAAACCTCCTCGCTTTGATTACAAATAAAATAACATTCTCTAAATGATTTTAGAATACATTTTAGGCAGATACCGGACACATAAAAACTTCAAGAACCGAAGGATTGGATGATAAACAGCTAAAACTGTAACTCGAGTACAAACGTGGAGAAATGCAGAAGATATAAAGATGTTGGAGAAGCCACACACAAAAAGATCTGACAAGGAGAAATGAGAGGCTTAAGTATAAAATGGAGATCATTATAAAATAGGTGAAATTATAAGGTTGCTTAAACTAATGAGCACCAAACAAGAAACATTCCAAAAAAGGAGAGGAAACAAACAAGGCAATTAACTGAAGACTGAAAAAAAATTGTTAAATGAACAACATAAAAACTATGAAAAGGTACATGCAAACACAACCAGGGAACAAAGATAACTATATAAGAGAGAAGGGAACACAATTCATCATAAAATCTTGAAAATATCTTTAAAAAAAAAGTATTCTCTTGGATGTATTTTCCTACACAAAGCTGTGGTAAAGGTTGGGTTCAGTATGCAGAGTGAAGCTGTTCTAGAGACTCTCATGCTGAGCATAAGCAAATCACCAGACCACAGAAGTATTGCTTTGTTTGGTTTTCGTTTGCATTTGTGAACCTGTTTGTATTTTCCTGTGCTTTTCTGTTTTTCTGTTGTAGAAATCCAAAAAGATCAAGCTGGCTAAGGAGCTGTCGGACCTGGTCATCTACTGCAAGAGCGTGCACTTCAGCAGTTTTGAGCAGTCAAAAGAGAAACAGGCTTTCTACGAGATGGCTTCCTTCAAAGAGAGCAAAGCCATGACCCTGGCAGAGAACTCAGGTACAAGGAACTCAAAATCAGAGTTGCTTTTGGAGGCCAAAACTGGAGATTCTTGCACATTCGTTTGGGGGGAAAAAGCTGCCAGATTTATCAAAGTCAATAGGTTTTCACATTAATATTTATGACTTGCAGTCTATGTTTCTGTATTTGTGATTATGTTGCAAGATTGATGGTTTTGAATCACAGGCTTAAAGCAACATTCCACATTCTTTTTATTTAAAAAATGCAATCACCATGTAACTATAGAAGAGTCTAAAGAAGAGTTTAAATAGTGTCATTATGAACTTTAGACACAAACAAAGGTTTAAGAAACAAAAAACTCTGGATTAAAAGGGCTTTGGGGAATGCGGGGGTGACTACATAATGAATCTCGATTAAGTTTTGGGCATAACACATCATATAATTTACTAATAGATCCTCTCAGCTCATTAATATATTAGTGGATACAATGAGCAACACATTTATCAAAATAATATAAAAGACCAGGTTGTTAACGGTTTTAATTGTATAGATTTTTTTAATCACTGCAATCACCACAAATTATTATTATTTAATATTATTTTTTATTTATTCATTTTAACATTTTATATTACTATTATTATTATTGATCTAGAACAAAGATCATTTGATTTATTATTTTTAATAAGGCATTTTCATAGACAATTCATTAGTTGTAAAGATAGAATTAGTTATCTCTCTTTGTGTGGAAATGTAAATTATGTTAAATGTAACATATGGAAATGTAAATGTTATAGTTGTTTTATATTTTTGTATTAGCTCCCAATAATTTTAGGTACTCCCAATAATCATCTTTCAAGAGTTTTAATATTGCTATGAGAGATGAGGAATGTAAGGCTGTGCTTATGAGCTCAGATCTGCTTTCAGATTTTGATCTTTTGATGTTTCATCGGCGAGTGTTTATCTGAGACAGCAGTCAAGTTATATAAACAGAGAGCAGCAGAGAGCAACTCTTGTTCTGTAAGAATCATTAAACTCATTTTAATTGTGAATTTCTTGGTAAAAACAGACAGTTGGAGGTTAACTTCAAAATTACGTAAGTCCAGTTTAAGAACCCACCCCTAATTATTAAAATATCAGGAGCCTAGGGTAGTGTAGGGTTAGATCAGAGGAGAGATCTGCCTCACTCCAGCTCACTTGAAAAAAAAAAAACATTTAAAATAAATCTTAAAATGCCCTGATTTTATGCTGATTTCTTTTAGCTACAGGATTTGTTCATCACAATAGACAAAAGCTCAGCAGAATCTATCCGGCCGGCTCCAGAACTGACTCCTCTAACTACAATCCAGTGCCATTGTGGAATGTTGGATGCCAGATAGGTGACCAACCCTCATCATTAAACAAAGAGTCAACGTAGTAAAACCATTATAGACTTCAACTAAATCTGCTTTTTTTTTGCTCTGCAGTGGCTCTAAACTTCCAGACCCCCTGTAAGGAGATGGATCTGAACCAGGCTCGCTTCCTGCCCAATGGCAAGTGTGGTTACATTCTGAAGCCAGAGTTTCTGAGGGACCCGGCTTCACAGTTCAACCCTAACAACCAGAGCTCAGGCGTGTGTTCCAAGAAGAATCTGCACATCACGGTTTGTCATCTCTCTGCTTGATACTGATCATATGTATCCAAATAATAATAATATGTTTTTTTTGCTGATGCCTTTCAAGGACACTTCACACGTATAGCACAATAAAATAATAATATAATCAATAATAACACAAGCTATTAAAATGGTTCAAATATCACCGCAGCACCATAGAATAAAAAAATCATAAAATCAAAAAGTACAAACAATACAAAATAAGTGTGTTGTCAGTCTTGATTTAAAAATGTTTAAGCTAGAACTGGATCGTACATCCTGGCAGAGGCTGTTTAATAGTAAAGTAAATTGTTTAAAGTACCCCAGTTTAATGTTTTTAATGTAATATAGCAACGGATAAAATGTTTAACATTTAAAAATGTTCATGGCCAGTTCTAGGGTCATTACTTTAATAATGCAATGCATTACTCAACAAAAAAAGATAAATCGTTGCAAACATTTACCTACGTTCTTTAAAAAATTATATATTTAACCATATATTTAAAGGTCACTGGTAAGACAAAATCTTTTCTTTTTATTTGTCATTAATGTTTAGAAGGTGTTTTTTTTTACATTTTGGTACTTTGATAACTCTCAAAAAAAACGGATTTTTTGCACTGTATGCACTGATTATTTTGCACTAAATTTGAACTGTTTTTCGGAGTTTATATATAACTCAGTAAACCACTTTCTCATAAAATCCACAATTTATATATTTTTAAAATCATAGCTTTTAATCTTGGATTCATGCTGACAATACGGTGTAACACAACAGTTCCTACATTAAACATTATAGTTCTTCACAGGAGTTGGGAGTGCAACTATTCTTTGTTTTGAAGATTTTAGAACAGCTACTGAGTTAATACAATTTCATTACTTTTAATGGTCTTGAAGCTTCCTGTCTGGATTCAGTCATGGGGTTTCTAGTCTTTAGGTGACAGATCATTGCTCATGCCGTGTCCCACGCTCATTTCATGGTGTAGGCGCTTTCATTCTGTTTGCGTTTGTCGTATGTAGTTTGAGTATTTCCTTGCAGTTATCTCTTGTCCTTTTGTTTGATTTTCAGCTATCACTCCAAGTATAGTATGGATATCAATGTATATTATTTTATGTGTATAAATATTAGATTAACTGCATCATTTTTTTATTATGTTGTTCACAGCTGCTTCATTTATCAGAGCCATTTATTACGTTTTTCTTTTAGCAGCTTCAGAGAATAAGCAAAAAATTGTCAAAACGTATCATTAATAGTTACCTCAAAGTTGAATCAGTTTTCTGAGCTATACTGTTTACTGTTGCCATATTTGAAACCTTTTGACCAGTTGAATGGGATATTTAGGTCACATGCAATTCCTATTCATTTATACAACAATGAAGATGCACTCACTGTAAACATGCCTTATGATGCTTTGGGTTGACTACTTCATATAAGTAGAAGTATAACTTTGGTCATCGAGGACAGAACTTTCAAACATTTCAAATGTTCGTCATCACAGGAGCTGCAACTTAAATGAATTTGATCAGCCAAATCATTCACTAGTTAACTACAGTTCACTCTATTGGAGTTTACATTGTTTCTCTTGTTTGTGTAATCAAGAGTGTCAAGAAATGTGCCATTGCACAGCGCCACCTTGTGTCTGGCCTCAATATTCACTTCATGGACTCCCATGTTACGTATATTTAGGAGTATTAAAGCAATACTTATTGTATCGTATTGCAAAGACATAATCTTTTTTTTTATTATAAATTATAGGAGAGTTTTATAACAAATACTTTTTTAATCAAGTGATTTCTGTACCTCTTAAGATTATTTCAGCTCAGCAGCTGCCTAAGATCAACAAGGACAAGCCGAAGTCCATTGTGGATCCTCAGGTGCGAGTAGAGATCTACGGTGTCCCAGGGGACAACGCCATTAAACAGACACATCACATCGACAACAACGGCAAGATTTTAAATTTACAATTATTTTAGAATTACATTTACATACAAGAAATTAAAGGGGTTATGAATTATATTTTTTTACTTCTTACTTTTGATTTAATTATACTAATTATGCCTTTTTTACACTAAAAAGTGTAGTTTTGATTTTAAAAATTTGGTGAAAACCAAAGGATTTTCTGTAGATGTGGCAACACATTTTTATTTTTGTTTTATTGGCCAACAGGCAATGTAATAAAATTTAAGTTAAAGTGCTAGTGAAAACTTTTATTTATTTGCATAATACAGGGTGTTTCAAAACACTTTGAATGTCTGTTTTTAATCAAAGAAACAAGATGGAACTTTGGGTAATTCATCAATGTCAAGAGTACTTAAACTTCAGAGCTTCCTTAAATTGATCACCGAAAGAGCTTAGGTCTCCTTTCCCTCTTTTTACAGAGTTCTTTTTTTTGTGCTATTTTTTTTTATCGTCCTGTATATAACATGAATGCCAGGACATGTGGGAACACTGCTGAAGGGTGACAATCTAGCAAGACCGAGAAAAGCTGAGAAAATGTGTTTCGGTTGCAGAACTTCGGATTCACTGATACATTTTTGCATTTCTCTGGTCAAATATTTTCCACTCCTCAAACCAAAGAGGTTCTCCACAGCTTACACCACTCTAACTCAAATCACATTGTTACTGGCTCTAACAAAAGAAGTCAGAAGGAAAAAGGAAACATTTTGTGTACTTAATGTTTCAGTGTTTCTTAGTTGCATTAGCTCCACTTTTTAGTTGCTCTCTTCATGAAGCCTTTGAAGAACTTATATGCACATCATTCAAACTAATCCCAGGTTTTTCCCCAATAGGATTCAACCCCATGTGGAACACAAACTTCCAGTTCACCATTTGCGTGCCAGAGCTAGCACTCTTACGATTTGTGGTGGAAGACTATGACGCTGCTTCAAAGAATGATCTGATTGGCTTGTACACGATACCAATGACCAGCATACAGAATGGTGAGCTTGGAAAAAGACTAGATTAAATATTTTCTCTAGTACAGATTTGCTCAGCATTTCTTGTCTCTTCAGGATACCGTCAAGTGCCTCTGCTCAACAAGAGAGGAAACGTGATTCCTTCAGCTGGACTCTTTGTGCATATCATGATTCTGGATGACTAACGACTTGCTGCAACATTCTAGTCACTAAACTAGACAATCAGTGAAATAGGTTCAAAAAGTTTTCGAAGTGGTTCAAGGACTTAATCTGCAAATCTGGTAACACCCACAAATATGCCATGGTGGTCAAACCCATTGGGGAAATCAGGGTGAAGGACTAGATTAAGCTTGCTAGGTCCCGTATCTCCTGTTTTGTAACATGCAAGGCTGAAAAGTTACAGGTTTCAACGTTTCTGATAAAAAAAACAAGCCGGAAAATAGCACAACCAAATGAATTCTGCCTCCAGGCCACACCCCCAGCTGTGACAGGCTGTACACCCAGTTTTATTATTTTTTATTAATATTTTGTCTTCCTTAAAGGGGTCATGAACTGAAAAAACTAAATGTGTTTGATACTCCCAAAAAAGGCTAACAGCTACACATTTGCATTTAGCTGACACTTTTATCCAGAGTGATTTGCATGGAGTGAACACATTGTAATTTCACATGCACTAGCGCCTTGTCCTGCTGACTGAGCAATGAGAACATATTTTAGGTATTTTATAACACATTTACTGCAGGTTTCTGGAAAAAACATTTTTGAACATTTGACTTTTTTATCGTTTTGTCATCTGCAGCAGTGGCATGTTCTTTTGAAATCTTCCCCATGGGATTAAAAGTGTGAAAGGATTTAGGTTCCACTTAAAATCCAGAAACATGATTACATTTAAAGGTTTGAAAAGTCGAAATTGAAAACCACTAAAAAGATAGTTAATAGAATGGAGGAACAGAGAACTTGAGTTAACTAGATTTATTTGATGGTCCCTAAATGTGCATTTACTATCTAGCTTCAATTTACAAACAAATGCTTGACTAAGATTCTACCTATACAAGAAAAATTTTCAAGACGTGAAGGGCAAAACCCTAAAGCAGGGGTGTCTAAACGGCACCAGATTTGATGGGGTAAAATGTGGGGGGCCGGCATTTGCCGACATTCTTTCATAGAACAACATATTTAAACAAAATTTAACAAGCCATTCTTTGTTTCACATTTTTATTTTTATTTTAACTTTAAGTATGTCTTTCGGTTCATTTGAACATGCATGTCACATGTAATTAAATATTCACTTATTCATTTATTGGCCTAGAGATTCAGAAGGGAGCAGGTTCTCATTCACACCAATGTTAAAACTGCCCAACTTTGGAGCTGAAAAAAACAAAAATGTTTACACCCCTGGTGCTGCAATGTTTTTTGATTCAGATAGTTTTGACCTTCATGAACACTCTGAGGGGGTGAATTATTTTTAAATATATTAGTTTAAGATATATTAAAATTAAGCCTTCAGCCAATCAGACATCTGTGTTATGCCTATGTCCCACCTCTCTGGACCAATTTTTGGTTACTGTGAGGTGATGCACTTCTATGATGTTGATGATTGTTAACTATGCACATTTTGAGCCTCCTTTACCTTTCATACGAAACATAACGGATGTTACGTCCATGTTATATATATTCGATGGCTGAAAAACACCACACACCAGCTAATGGTGCACATAGGTAGCCAATCAGAGAAAAGTAGACAATTAGAATAGAGGGATTATTTAGATTTTGATAAAAAGTCCAGGAATTTTATAGTCAGAACAGTCAGTCGGTCGGTTCAATGGCTCATCCAAAAGTCTTCATTGTACAGAACACCCTCTCCCCACACTGGGACACTGTCAGCTGCTGTGAGCACCCCTGTCAGACCTTCGCACAGCAACCTCTACAGATCAAACCTTAATAGCCCTTAAATAGCGGGATGGCAACAGTCTTACAAGACCTCGTTCCAACTGTGCCTAAACACACAGAACTGCAGCTTTAAAACTAAAAAATCAGATTAGTCTAATTTAAAGATGAAATGTATAAGAGCCAGGTCTGACAACAAAAAGACATGTTTGAGCTCCCTCCAGTAAAAGTTATTTTTATTATTACATCAGCTAATAAATGGGAATTTTTGTTTTGTTTTGTTTCTCAGTTCATGAACCCTTTAAATTGTTTTTGGACATCACTTTAAGTGGACCGCACTACAGAAGCAGACAATATACTCGGAAACCTTTAAACTATATAACGATGTGATTCTGGGAACTGGTTAGTCGTTTAGTGGGTAAAACAGGGATTGAAGGAAAACAGAAAAAGTAAATAAACATCAAGAAAAAACGTGATTGAAATATAATCCTTCTTAAATACTATTTATTCATATTCATATTTAATACATTTAAAATAATTGAGAATGTAATTTCAAAAGTATCGAAGATAAATATTTGACAGATTATTAATTATTTTAATCTTAAAAGCGACAAACAGATCAATTTCACCACTAGAGGTCAAATTTCAAAACAAACAGAAAGGCTATAATTACATCACATGTCATATGATCATGATTAAACATAAATAATGTGGGTTTTAGCTAGGATTTTGTTCAAAACTAAAAACTCTGCACGTCTTAGTTGCAACCTCTCTCTAGTAAGCTTCAGACAATCAGAGATGACCTTAATTAGTGTTCAATTAGCAACAGGTCTGTTTCATGAGGATTGAATCAAAAATGTGTAGACCCCCCCCTCCCCCTGCCCCCGAGGACCAGATATGGAGACCCCTGTTTAACCCATTATACAATAATTTAATTCACATTATACAACACATTATAACACAGCTTCATGAGATCAGTGACAACGGAAGAGAATTTGTTATTGCGGTAATATAATAATTTTTTTAAAATGCACTAGAATTTAAAATGTTTTAATGAACAAACGTTTCTTTTTTTTGCCATATTTCACAGCATCATCAGGAAATAAGTTGTTTGTTTTTTAATTTTCAAACAGTCAGTTTACTACATTTATATTTTACTGGTTGTCAGCGAAATTGTCTTTAATTCATTACTCATTTGATGTTCTGAATAGATCAATCACACATAGAACAATGCTCACTTTTTAAAACGATATTTCTTTGGGAATGTTTTCACATTTGTAAGGGTATGTACTTATTTAATGTTATGTTGTTTTCTTTTTATGTCATAAACATAATTGTAACACCGATCAAGGGAAGTGTAAACAGCTGCCTATACAATTTTTAACAGTGTGTATAAATCTTACCTGTGACAGCAGGAACTCGTCATTCTTCTGAACACTGAGAATGAATTGTAATGTGTCTGTGGAGTGACTGATATTGAAAACAGTTTTTACAGCAGCGTTCCTGTTTCTCGATATGTTTATAGATTCCCAACCAAGTTTCTTGCTTCTTCTGCTTACAAATGCTAATTTAAGAACTGGTCACAAGTATGTTTATTATTATCTCAATTGTATGTTAGGTCCATGAGTATCAAGAGCCGGAGGAAAGTTGCACTGGGAGTGTGTCAAAAATACAAGAGAGTCCACACTGTATTTTGGGGTGCTTTACGTTTTGTATTCACTATTATTGGTAAAAGGCATTATTTACTATTTCTAAAAAATGTATCTAAAATGTTACAGCTCAACAAACATAACCCTAAACAACATTTGAGGGAATTAAATTAAATGAATTCTGTGAAAAAACATTACAATCCTGAAGAATGCATTAAACAGCTCTGAAACTAAATCGAGGCATACAGCATGGTTTACTTTTACTGAAAAACAATGGTGTAATAGAAGTGAATCTTTTACTTTTTTTGCTGGTGTAAGCTTTTAAAAGAGTGGAGTTTGAGTAGAGAATAAATGATTCTATAACAGTGAGTGGTCCCTAGGTTAAAGTATCATTGAAGCTGATAATCAGGTCTGAAGGTTCTGGTAGCACAAGGAGAGCCATTCAGAACAGCCCTGCCTTCTTCTTCAAGTCATTCTGACGCCATTTAGGCAAACGCTGGAAATCGGCGCGGGTGCAGCCGAGGAGATTCTCAAATTCTGCATCAGTCAGAAATTCCTGAAATACCAAACAAGAAATTAGTTTTGGTGCTGTGAAGCATGGAACTATTGCATTGTTAAACTTAAAAATGTAAATATTGCAGAATTAGAAACTATAAGGCTGGCTTTAAAGCCATGGACTGTATATAACATAAAAGTAACAAAATTACACAATAAGCATTAGCAAATAGTTAATAAATAATGAACACATTTCTAAGTTTATAAATATTAGTTTAAACACTTTATTCCTGGTTTATAAACATCTATGTTATGTGTTTAATAGCATTAATTACATGCTTTATTGAGGATCAGCTCATCATTTATAAACTAAATTTTTCACTATTTAAAAAACAGTTATGAGCTGTAATTGATTCTTGAGATAACTTAGAACATGTTAATAAATCATTATTAAACTGTTTGTAAGCACCTTCTAACATCTTATTTATCAAACATAGTAACTGTTACTAAACGCTTTATTAACACATATTTGTACTTGAATAGCCCTCGCTTTAGAAGAGCTCACACAAACAGTTAACTCACAGTTGGTTAATGCTTTATAACTACCTGAATTAATCACGAGTTCCAATAGAACCAGGATATAAGGAATTGTATGATTGAAAACCAAGCTAAAAGGCTGTTAACGATCAGCATTCAGCACCCACCTCTCGTTTTTCAGGGTTCACTCCCTGAGGCGTTTGAGGGGCTGTTTTAGGCTCCAAAATCTGCACCCCATAATTCTTTGCTCTGGAGGGAGAGCCATCACGGCCTAGCCGCTGGTTATGGGATCGGACGCTGCCTGGTCCTCCTGGGGCACTGTAGCTCCCCAAACCGGTCTTCTTATTCAAGTCTGCATTGTTTAGGTTCTACAGGAAAAGTCATGGGTACACAGTGTTTAATTACATGTGTGCTTTATTACATAAAAGGCGTTATATAATCATTTTAATCAAGCAGCATAAGTGATGGTGAAATTACCGCAGTGATTTGTGAAACATCACCCAGCTTGGTTTTCATTTCCTCATAAGAAAGGCCGCCCTAGAACAGAAGTCGAACTCAGAATGAAGCTCAATTTGATAGGTTTCTGCAGGTTTCATAAGGTTAAATTTAAGACCTTTTTGAAACTTCGGATTCTTCCTCTTTTTAAGAATCAAATTTAAAAACAAACAACAACAAAAACACATACAAAATGTTTTTACATAATAAACAGTATGCTTCAAATACATTGTTTGAAACCCTAACCATCACTTTTATGTTTTGAGCATTTACAAATGTTTTCTCAGACTTTGATAACCCTAATCATGCCTTTTACAATGTTGAGAATCTATTAACATTTTCTCCAACTCTGGCAACTCTAACTGTGATTTTAACATGTTTTACATTTAGAAGCAATTTCTCAACTTCTGTCAAACCCAGCAATCACTTTCATGCTTTTGAGTGGCGCAGTGGGTAGCACAGTCGTCTCACAGCAAGAAGGTCCCTGGTTCGAGCCTCATTTGGGTATTTCTGTGTGGAGTTTGCATGTTCTCCGTGTGATCGTGTGGGTTTACCCCGGGTGCTCCGGTTTCCCCAAAAAGTCCAGAGACATGCAGCAACCCCAAAAGGGCCAAAACCCCCAAGAAGATGGATGCTTAGATGGATGGAGTCTTATATCAATGTATGGCAATCCTAACAATGACAATTTTACGTGTTAATAAGTGTTCTCAAGGTCTGACAACTCTGGGAAACCTAACCATCACTTTTATGATTTTAAGTGTATACAAGCCTTTACCCAAACTATGGCACAGATAAACGTCATTGTTATGTTTTTCAGGATTAACAAAAGTTTTCTCCACTTCTAGCAACCTTTTTTTTTCTTTTTCTTTTTTTTTTTTACATTTAAAAGCATTTTCTCAATCCCTGGTAACCTCAAAGCAAAAAAAAAAAAGCCACACTTCAAATGAGCTTTACGTAGACATTAGGAAAATAAGATATATGAACAATTATTTAAGACAATGAACAGTAAATTTATGACTTTTAAATACTTTTTAAGACCAAGGAATTATTTGTGCCCTTAACATTGAAAAGCAGGTGGAAAAACAAGGTAGTTTTTTTCCTCTGTGATTGTAAAGTTTCAATAGATGATGCATTTATGTTCAACGACAGTCTTCTTTGCAAGATTAAAATGGTTTCTATAGAATTTAGACTACATTTGATGTGTCAGAGTATCAGAGGCTTATAAAGTAGAAGACCAAGCCCTTCTGAAAACATTTTAACTTTGGTAAAAGCAATCAAAGGAGAAAAGTGTTTAAATATTTTTGTATATTAATGTTTTAGTTTTTTTTTTTACATACTTGCATAAAATTCTTATTTAACTAAAACACATCTTTAGAGAGCAAAAAAGATTACAGATTTTGTGTTAGTAGATGAGAAGATCAACATGTGATTTGTGATAAAGTTAGTGGAGTGAGAGATGTGTTTGTTATATGCAGCGCTTCCCCCTCCTGGACAGGATTAGACTTACGCTCCACTTGTGAGAGTCCCAGGCGTTGAACCAGCCGGTGAAGGTGGGTGGCTCGTTCCCTTGTTTGACTGTGGTGATGGGGGTCCCAGGGTCTCGTCCCGCTGGGTGGCTTTTCACATACTCCACAGCACTGGTGTATGACTCCTGAGTCTCGTACTGGTTTGCAGAATTACCAATCCACAGAAAAATCTGTTCATGGAAATGTCAAAAAACATTTTAAATATATGCTTTTTGCTGATGTTCTGTTGCTTGAATATGTTTAAGTTTTGTTATTATATTCCCGTCTCTCCTTGGGGAGAGGGTTGAAATTCACTCTCTATGTTAAATAACAAGACCATGTTCGTCAGTGCATATTTGTATATGTAAGTTCAATGTAACTGATGTTGAATGTAATGAGAGTTGATTTGAAAAAAGAATTGCAATGTAAATCGAAAGCTATTTAAGCCCAAAAATAAAAAAAAATTCATCTGTTAAAACTGTTTAATTGTAGTACTTTTTAAGTGTTTAAGAACTATTTTGTCCTTATTTTTATTTACAATTGTATTAGAACATCTGAAAACAGTCAAACAAAAACAATCAAAACATCTGAAACAAGCTGGTAAAGTCACTTTTTCCTAACATAAAACCTTTTTTTTAACATAAAACTAAAACAACTTGGATCTGTTTCATGTTTTCAGCTAATTTTGCATGACCCCAAACAACAGTTCATGTAAAAGAAGGGTTAATATGAGCCCACAGATCACCTCCTCCCAGGTGTCCAACAGCATGACATCATCTTCATCCAGGTCTTCCTGAGCAAACTCCACCACTTCGGTCATGAGGAAGCGACCTGTCTGGTTGGAGCATTCAAACAACCGCGGATCATGAAGGACCTCCGCTTTCTCCAGTCTGTAGGAGACAAAGAGGAAATGATAGTCCTGCTGTCATAATCATCTTCATCTTTTTTTTAGAAGCACTACCTCTTATCGCTCGCATATGGAGCTTTTCCTCCAAGGGCTATCCAGAATGCAGCTGGTTCCTGTCCCTCCATCACTATCTGCTTCTCCTGCTCTGAAAGCAGATCACCTACAGTTTTCCCCATCTCCCGCTCGTCTCCACTGCAGCCCTTGTAAGGAACAAATGCACACACATGAAGCTAAGGGTCCCACAAAAGATCAAATATTGGGTAGTAGTAGTAGATTATAGCAGGGGTAGTGCTAGAAGTAGTAGTAGTAGTAGAATATGAAAAATGAAGAGGAGGGGAAAAAAGAGAAGAAGATCAAGGTGAATAATCAGAAAAAAGGAACTGAACTGAAGGAAAACAAGAAGAAGAAGAGGGATGCAAAGGAAGAATATGTGGAGGTGAAGAAGAATGAATAAGTTGGAGGTAGTACAGAAAGAAGAGGAGGTGAAAAAAGAGGACAATAAGGAAAAAAACGAAGAAAAAATGAGAAGAGAAAGGAAAAGGAAGAATAGGACGAGTTGAAGAAGAATGAATACGTGGGGAGGTGAAGAAGAAGAAAAATAAGGAAGAGAAGAACATGAACAAGTAGAAGTAGAAGAGTAGATATATGGAAGAACAGGATAAGGTGAAGATGAAAAAGGAAGAAGAGGAGGAGGTAAAGAAGAATAAACAGAAAGAGGAAGAAAAATAGTAAGAGGTGAAGAAGAAGAAGAAAGAAAAAGAAGAATATGATGAGACAAAGAAGAAAAACAAGCCGTAGAAGAAGAAGAAGAAGAAGAAGGAAAAAAGAAAGAGAACAGGAAAATGACATTGAAACAGTAGAAGAGAAGACATAGTAAAAATAGAAGTAGGGGGATGAAGAAAAGAAAAATGAATAGGAGGAGGGAGGAAGAAGAGGTAGAAAAAAGGAAAAAAAATAAAAAGAAGAGGATAAAAAGAATTAGGAGTATACAAAGAAGAAGTAAAAGAAGGGAAAATAGAGGACAAGGAGGAGGACAGCAATAAGAAGAAAAAGCAGGAGAAAGAGGAAAAGAAAGAGAAGAAAAAGTAGGAGCAGGAGGAGAATAATTCAAAAGAGGACTAAGATGTAAAAGAAGTATGCGGAGAAAGAGAAGTGCTAAAGTAGGAGCAGACAAAGTAAGAGCAGGAGGAGAATAAACAGAAAGAGGAGGAGAAGAATAAACAGAAAGAGGAGGAGAATAAAGATGAACTAACATGAAAATGAATGAGGAGAAAAATTAGAAAAAGTAGAAAAAGAAGATTGAACGGTAAGAGAAGAAAAAGCAAATGAAGAGAGAAAGAATAGAGAAAGTCAAAAAGGAGTAAAAGAATAAATAAAGAAGACGCAATGAGGAAGAAAAGAAGGAGGACAGTGTAAAATCTACTTTTTAAAACATATGAAAGGTAGATTTCACTATATAGATATATTCATTAACAGATGGCAGGCACAGGAAATGCTTACCTTGCCATACCACAGGAAGACACTCTGCTGGGTTTTGAGCAGAAAGACATCGTTGGTGTTTAGAGAAGAGGCTCTAGCTGGTACCTCTGTGGCCTTGGTGTTCAGCTCATGTGTTCCTCGCACCTGGAAAAGCCTTGCAGCAGGGTTAGGGTTCGACACACCCGGACGACCTGTGCCACCCTGTGAAAAACAACAGGACAATTCATCATAAAAGTATCGCGTTATCATGGAAAACAAAAACTAATAAAACCTCTTCGCACCAAAATAATGATCCCAAGAAGTTTTACACCTATTTTAAGGATATTACAGATATTTTAGTATTACTTCAAAGCTAGAAATGTACTAAATGCATTAAATTAAACTGCAGTCAAAAGAGATTAGGGGGAAAGGGTCAGATCTTTAGGGTAAAAGTCAGCTCTGGACAACTGTGAAACTACCTGATGGACAGAGGGGTCTCTAGTGAGCAACTCATGAAGATAGCATACTCTGTGCATGCCAAAGAACTCTTGAGCTAAGACTGCGTTATAAGGGGTATAAGGCCCTGTCCACACGTACATGGTTACCAATCCCAATTGTATTTGGTCAGGTATTTCCAGAACACGGGGAAGCTAAATCATACAGGTCTTTTTGATAGCACTGAATTTAACCATGAATGCCAAAAAACTAAATGATTAAAATAGAAATTGACTTTTTGTATATTTAGAAGATATACATTAAATAGTATTGAAAGAAGAAGTCACCTCAAAGATGATGAGTCTGCCCTTAAAGATGGCCAGGAAGTGCCTGGGCTCTTTTCCCATGACCACTCGGACCTGAGTAGGAGCTCCATTGTATTTGTTATCAAGGTTAACCGCCTGATAAGCGCATGCTGTCACTTCATCCTGAGTGGCATGCCGACCCTGTAAAAAACATGTTTCCTTTAAGACTGCCTCAAAGGTGTGCACAGAGATTATGGGTTTATAGGTCTATAGTTTATGGGTCTATAGATCTAATCCCTAAATACACAATAATTAATGTGTGTCTTAATGTGTGTCTCAATCAACTATTGCATAAATATGTATGTGCTATTGCATATTTGGAGGATTTAACAATGTTTCTGCAAATTTCATAAGGTCAAATGTAATACTTTTGTAGATGTTTTAAAGACATCTAAAAAATGTCTACTTATCGCTAATAAGATAAAATTAAGATCTTGACCATAACATTAAAAAAACCTACATTTCTTTTTTTTTAATTAACATTTAGGACAATTTTCTCAATGAAGTATCTGGCAACACTAACCATCATGACACCTCTAAACATCATCTAAACATCATCTACCCTAATCATGCCTTGAGTTTATCAGAGTTATGTACAAATTTCGCAGACTATAGCAACCCTAACCATCATTTTTACTTTTGTTTTAGCATGTCTCAAACACTGGCAATAGCAAAACACGTGCCAAATGAGCTTTACATGTATATCAGGAAAATGAGACCTGTAAAAAGGAATTTAAGACTTAGAACAGTGAATTTAAGACTTTTTAAGACATTGCGTAAATCCTGATTTGAAAAAGAAATAAAATACAGAATTTAAAAATACAGACAGTGGAGATCATGTGGCGTTTGTCTTCGTGGATGTTTCCACTGGATTTGAAATGATTGATAAGAATGTCCTATTTTCTAGAATTCATGACCTGGTAGGATTAACACACAAATCTCTTCTTTGACTTGCTTGGCGAAGCTTGGAGAAAAAGTCATATGAGGTGCCACAGGGATCTATTTCTAGTCCACTGTTTTAATTTAACATTCTCTCTAAGATGCAATAATGTTATTGTTTTCTCTTGCTTTACTTTCATTCATTCATTCATTCATTCATCTTCATGTCGGCTTTCTTCCCTTTTGGGGTCACCACAGCGGAATGAACCGCCAACTCTCTGGCATATGTTTTACGCGGTGGATGCCCTTCCAGCCGCAACCCATCGCTGGGAAACACACACTCATTCACACTTTAACACTATGGACAATCGTTCTTACTCAATTCACTTATACCGCATGTCTTTGGACTTGTGGAGAAACCGGAGCACCCGGAGAAAACCCACGAGATCACGGGGAGAACATGCAAACTCCACACAGAAATGCCAACTGACCCAGCTGAGGCTCGAACCAGCGACCTTCTTGCTGTGAGACGACCGTGCTACCCACTGCACCACCGTGACGCTCCTTGCTTTACTTATAAATGGCAATTTAAGAGAGTACTGACATAATATCTCAAAGAACACTGAAAGCAGGCTAATTTGTTAAAACTGATGAAACCAGTGATCAAACACCTAAGGCAGGACTATTTAGAGTACTATATAAATGATATCTGTTGGGAGTTTAAGGGTTAAATTCACTCTATTATTTCTTGTTTTTTTACCTTTGTGTTTTATTGTGTTCTTCCAATTATTTTTTTACACCCTTTGGTTTTAAGATTGTTTTAATCAATAAAATGGTCATTTTCTTGAGTTTAACTATGCTAATGTACATTGCAGCACATTCTTTTGAGTGATCGGTTTAAAAATGATAAAGATGTCAATTTTAGCTCAGTAAAACAAGTGACATATCTATCAAAACAAATGTATACATGTTGTGGATAGGCATCAATAAAAAAAATCTCCATGTGTTGATCACCCAAAAACAACATTATGTTGTTTGCAATATATGCCTTAAAGTTTGCAATGATTATGTTTACAATGTTTGCATGGTTTTTGCCTCACCTGCCACATGTAGAGAATATACTGAGGTTTGTTGGCTCTGCTGTATGTGTAGAGAATCAGGTAACAGTCTCCACCATAAAACTGTCCATAAGTCCTTGGGTTAACCTCCTTCAGTTCCAGATTCTCAATTCGCCAAATCTGAAAGCATTGTAGTGAAACCTTTTTGATCTGTGAGTGGAAAGATGATTATTTTAATCCCGAATCCTACCTGAACATCACCTGAGGCATCATCCACCATTCTCTCCTGAGCCGCCAGCTTCGGCTGAGCATGAAGCTCCATCACGTCAAACTTCACCTGATCTACTTTAGCTGGAATAATAACACAACAGGATCACCACAACAATACAGTACAAGACCTTAACGAACAAAACATATCTAAATAACTAATCAATTACCTATCTTTCCCACTGAGTGTGTCTTTCCTAGTCCTTGAGTCTGGCCTTTTTCTTTCCAGGATTTGAAGAGGTGTTTAAACATGGCTGATTCTCCTCCTTCACTCATAACCTCCACTTTAGTGCTGGCTGGGTAGTTCTTTGCTTTTATGAAGCCCTGAGATTGAAAGAGAACCAAATGAATAAACAGAACAAAAAATGGCTGCAAAACTGCTTGGAGGTTCTGACATTTGTGTGAGGCTACATGAAGAAACCGCACCCACTTCAAACAGATTTTTTTCTGGGAGAATTTCATGTTCTTCTTATATGTTTTGTTTAGGTTTTTATACAGCAGGTGTGGTGGATTTACACCAATTCATTTGAAATTGTATTTTGTTTACTTTTGAATTGCGAGATATAACATAATGCAGAAAGAGAAGATATATGGTTAAAGGTGTTGTAGTTATAATACACTCTCGGAGTGATTTCAGTTAATTTTTTCATGACTAACATTTCCACAAGTTAGTGAAGTCACACAATGCAAACGAATGTATATGCATCCTCAATGTGGATTAAAGAAATCACCTCCTATGTCCCCTTGAAAAAAAATCTGTTTTTAAATTATACATGGCAGAATGTGTAATCCTCTTTTTTTCACTTACCTTTTTCCTTTGAACATTTATGGACAGGTGCTCTCTCTTATTTGTCAGTTTTCTAAGAAACTTCTAATATTTGTCTATGTATGAAATTATTATATTTTCACCGGATGGGCATTTGGAGTTTAGGGTTGTGCGGTGGTTCATAAGTGGTTTTGTTAGTGTAATCTGTAATAAAACTGCTCAGAAAGTGAAAAACCCAATAAAAATAATGTTCAATCTAAAGCCTTCTAAACAATCATTTAGATAAAAAACTCTTATATAAGCGGTTACTAAATTCAAGGATGATAAGGTGAATAAATAAAAAAAACAACTTACTTATATTACACACAAGCACACAATATCTTACACATTGTCTAGGTCTTATTCTTGAAACTGGACTTGGATAAATACATCAAACTACATAAAATAATAAAAAATACAAAAAAAATAAATAAATAAATAAAAACTACATAAAATAAAATAAAAATTAATCAAAAACATAATACATACAACTGCTTGACTCATCGCGGAGCGTCTCTCTTCATTTGTGGCTCCTTTCCCTTTCCACACCATTAGAGAGGAGCCTTGATCCACTATATAGCAATCCTGCAACAAACAAAACACAATTCAACAGTTTTTTTTTAATCGACGCTAGAACAGGAGATTTGTTAGATCTCTGGTGTCTCACTGAAGAAGACAGCAGATCCTGGGTCAGTGGACTGGCAGCCACTTCCTGTACTAGCAGCTTTCCACTGTCATCAGACACACTGAAAGCAAGAGAAAAATATCTAAATAGATTTCAACTAATGCTGGATCAGAGCAGCTCCAAGAAAAGAGATCAGCCAATCACTGGTGAGTATCCTTCAATGGTGAGCCAGTTGTTTAATTGATGTAAATCACAAGGGGACCTTTAACAGTTTTAAAAATTGTGAGGTCACATGCACAACCTGCATCCATCTTAAAGAGGAAAAGTTTGCATATTTTTTATATAATCTGGCACCTCCTCTTTCCACTTTTATTTATATATAACATGACACAATATACACTCAATTTTGGACCGAATTTTTTTAGAACACTCAGAGTCAAATCTGAGCCTATCTCAACTGAAAACATTTTAAAATAATACCGATCCACTTAATTTGGACGGTACAGATAATGGAGAAAAAAAGTTCGTACTGATAGAGCTTGACTTTGAAGTTTTGTGTCAGCTCTGCTTTATCATCAGGTACAGCTTCCCTCAGGGGGCCCGTCCTCTGGCCCAGAACAGAGAACATGATCTTCATCAGCTCAGGAGTAGCTTCTTCCTGTCCCCCCTCGACCACTCCGATCTGAGCCCGTCCACCTCGCTCCCGGTCCCGGATGTCCTGAACCAGCATAACTGCCTGCAAGCATGCAAAAACTCAATAAACTTCCTACTTTTTTTTCTTTCTCTGCTACATTTGCTTACCTTTAACTTCTCTTGTCTGTTGCTTTGAGAGCCGTTCCATTGTATTATGGCTTTTCCCAGGTCCAACAGGAAAATGTCCCCAAGGTTAAAGCTATTCCAGGACATTTCCACCTGTATGGACATACAGTTCATAGGAATTATACTGAATACGATGAATTCTGAAATTGTTGTGCATTGTATTAAGGTAGCCACTATGGAAGGACGATAGTAAAACCTATTCATAAAAATAAGCATAAACAGAAGGCAACCTGCAAACAAACTATACAAATGTTCTTCAACAAGAATTTCGATCATATTATTTCAGGTAAAATTTGAAAATATTTTATTTTGAAATCATCAAAACTCCACCATATCAGTTTTCCCATCACCCCATCAATTCATCTCTTGCATCTAAGTAAGTAAATATTTTGACGTCAGTTTAAATATTTTCTACTATTAAATAAAAATAAGACTTGGCAAGGATGGATGAATCATTACTTTAGTTTTTTCAGAAGAGTGGGAACCTTTCTTTCATAAGAATTTTGAATTCTTAAAACAATAGAAATTCTTACCATAAAATAATTCTTTCTTATTCCAGGATAGAAATGTTTTTGTTTTTTTTAATAAAAAAAATGTATTTAGTTTGTTTTACTTAAATAAGAGAAAATGTGCTGAGTCCATTTTTTAGGCTTATTGTTTTCAGATCAGTGACAAAATATATATCTTGTTTTAATTGTATTAATTAAATTACAATAAATGTAAACATTTAAAATGCAAATTATATATCATTAAATTAAGCTTTTTGTCCTCTCAAGCACATATAGGTGATTTTTTTCTCAAAAGAAACGAAACAATTGATATCTTAAAAGACTAAACTAGATAGTCTTCATCAAACATTGAAAAAAACCCCTATAGGACTAAAACCTAGTAGTTTCCAGATTGCTTGCATCTGCGTTTGAAAACCAAAACTTTCAATTTATGCTCCCTCACCTCTCTGGCGGTCACATGTTTGGTTCCTTTCACATGCAGTAAGCGTTGAATATTGTACAAGTTGGTTTCCACATGTGTGAATCCTGATCCTACGCCACCTTTTTTATATCTAGGAACAAAACAAGAAATCAATCTATGAATGAACCTTGAAAACTGTTAACAATTCCCACAATCAATTCAAGTTTTGCAGCAAAGAACAGAATGTTTGTTTGTGTATATGTGTATTGATTATCTTATCTAGTTTCATCCAATGAGGATTGTGAACGTGTGAATGACTGTTACAATGGAAGACTCAACTACTGCCAGTCAAGTATTCCTTGATCTAGAGATCCAAGCAAACAGACACACACACAAGCTATACATATGTGTTCTTTACATGAGACCATTCTTGAAGTAGCTTTTAAATTTGGCAGATTCGCTTCCCTGGACCTCGCGATATTGAACAGGACTTCCTCCAAAATGCTCATCCAGCTGCGTCACGTAGATAGCGGATGCTCCCTGCTCATCCTGAGAGGAAGAGCTGCCAATCCAGTAATGGATGTCAGTGGATTGAGCCGCATTGCTGCTCACCTGAAGGACGATAACAAAATATAGACGTTTCTGAAATGTCAAATCTAAGATCGTATCTGCAGAGAAAACAAATATGACCCACAGTTGACATTTGTCTGCCATTCGTCTGACACTAGCATAGGGATTGAGGTGACTTTAAACGTATTGTTAAACTGGTCCTTGACATATGTGGCCCTTGTTTGTAATCCAATCATTTGATCCAATCATGTTCCATAATTCATTGTGGCATTTGGACCAAACAAAACTATTTATGTTAGTCTGAGCTAGGTATCGATCATTAAATACAAAGCAGTGCTCCAATTTTTAATTCAAATTGTCAGACAAAACATTTCATATTATCGAGAGAGAGTTTAGGATAAATGTGGACAGCACTAGAATAGTCTTTTTGGTAAACTTTTTATAGAAAATGTATTGGGTATCAAAGACTCAATCAATCAAAGACTCAAGCAGGCACATGCAGATGCCCAAAGTGGCCTTATGACCACCTTTAAAAGTATTTCATAATATTTACACCATATCATACTCTTGAGAGGGCTATAAAACATTATAAACATGATAAAAGCTAAGAAAGTTAATTCAGTTACACTAGTATGGAAGGCCATTTCTGCCAGGTTAAAAATAATTGCTACATCCTTACTTAAGAAGTTGTAATTTTAGATAAAAAGTAAAAAAAAAAAAAAAAAAAAAGATAAAAAGTCAAAAGATTAAATGGATTGACTTGCTGACACCAAATTCAATGCTAGCTATGTGAACACATTTTTTATCTCAAT
The DNA here is from genome assembly GCA_900490495.1 of Danionella dracula. Lineage (NCBI taxonomy): Eukaryota > Metazoa > Chordata > Actinopteri > Cypriniformes > Danionidae > Danionella > Danionella dracula. The sequence goes on from UELW01000888.1 coordinate 4,516,806, forward strand.
ATTTAGGCTATATAAGGCATAATTTTGACTTTTATATAAAATTTTTAACGCAATTACATACATTTTTTAAACCTGCCTGAAATGGGCTTCCACAGGATAGCATTTGGATTTTCCGTGCAGTTATTAAAAGCATATTGTGATAGAGAGGTTGTTTAATTTCATGGCAGATGTTTTTGTGTTTACATTTTTAAATTACATATTTTAGAATTCATAAAGTCAATCTGAGCGTCAGTTTGGTCTCTAAATTACCATCAACAGAAATGGTGAAATATTTAATGTCTCCTTTTTATATTTGAGCAACTGCCCCCCACCTCTGCAAGGCCATGAACACAAGTTCAATTTCACAGGTTTTTCAGGGCTTCAAATTGTTTGAGAGTTGGTTATGCAGTCTAAACCGACTGGTGGCATTAAAATGCTATAAATGAGAAGTAGATAAAGACAGAAGACAGCAAACACAAATCAGAACACCACCAGAAACTTTTAACAAACAAAAAAAAAACAACAATTAAAAATAAGGTTGGACTGATGTTGATGTACTACAGCTAGCTTGATTCTCATCACAATCAGCTGTGCCTCACAAGCCCAAGCAGAGAATCTGAGACTTTCTGGTGAGCGTGGGCACTGTTTAAAAAAAAGAAGTAAAATGTCTTTGTAAAAAAACTTGAGCAGCACATGACTTACATTCAGAATGATGTAGCAGTCGCCCTCGAAAAAATTCCCAAATGCTTGTTCTGGAACAGGAACCATCTGCATTTTCTAATCGAGCACAACACAATATATACGCAACAAAATTACCTGATTTATTAACAAAATTAGCTGTCTGAGTAGCTTTTATAGTTAAATATAGATGTTTATTCAAAAACTTTTATAAAATTTGAGTTCAGTTGATAGAAAACATGTGTAATGTCTTACATTGATGGTCCAAATCTGCAGGCCAGGTTTTCGCTGGATGCTTTTGAACACATCCTGGGATTCGGTCATCATGTAGATATCTTAACTAAAATGTAAAGTCAATTTCAACATGTATTATGCAAATGTTTTTAATTCACACTGAAGCACAGTAGAAATACATTTCACTGACTTTGCTCCCGAATTTATTAAGAAGCCATTATTCATACATCATCAGACAAGCTGTGAAGCTCATTAGCTTGAACAAGCACACTGGCAAATACAAACACTAGCAGGCCAGTCATCTCATAGAAAGCAGAGAAAAGAAAGAAAATGCTGACCTTTCATAATCACTGTTGCTAAGAAACGGCACGGGGCGCCAGATTATTGACTGAAATATAATGGGCTGATGGAGCAGAATGCACACAAAATCAATCCCAACAAAAGAGCAGGAATTCAACTGAAGTTGCTCGAAATTTTTTTTTTTTATTTCAACGAAAAAGTTAAGGATTTATTACACAAGAAACGTAATAGTGATGACCTTGCTGTTGGCGAAAAGGATTTAGGCAGAAAAAGTAAGATTTCCTGTAAGCATTTAAGTCAATTAAATTAATTAGTGTTTAGTGGTGCTCACAGCAAATTAGAAAATGCTCCAAACTTTAATTATTTTAAACCTGACAAAAAAACCCTCGTCATTCTTAAATCCGTTGCAGGGTTTCTAGAAACAGATATTTGCATTTAAGCCTTTAATATGGATAAAATAAAATGTTGTTTTTATTAAACACTTGTATGCATCAGTGAATAAATTAATTGGCTAACAAGTTCCCTTAATTATTTTGTTAACCATCAGAAATGTCTTACATATTTTTTAAATTTCAGACTAAATTTCAAAGTGTGCCTTTACAATATTTACACAATTTAGCGCAGCCGGATGCATTTGAGGCCCAGCAAATTGGAGCAAAACATAATAAATAATAGTTGTATGCTAATTCTACAAGCTGATGTCAAAAATGTTTTTTTTTTTGTGAAAGATAGTTATCAAGAAAAAATACTTAAAATGACCTGGACTGGTTTCTGATCTAAAATAATCAATCAATAAACCAATCAAATCATTTTAAACAATACTCTCATTGACTCAAAAAAATAATAATAATAATTCAACCAAATTGAAAGTAGTTACATTATAATATATTATTTTCACTTCATCAACAATAACTTCTGCTTATAAGTAAACATTTGGGCTACCTAACAAATGTCGGATCATGTCAATATTCAAATGTCTGATTATTTCTTAAAGGCCTTAAATAAGATGGTCCTACCTGTATGTCACAAAGCAGAGCTATTGTTGAGGCACTGGTGCATTGATGACAAATGAGGAATCTCTCAGAGAGGGTTCATTCTGGTGTGTGTTGATCAGGGAAGGGCATGTGTATGTCCAGCCCAGTCGCAGGTGCACGGGACACACCTGCAAAACCTCAGACAAGACTTTATATAGTTCCAATAAGTCCAGCCCAGAAATCTATTAAGAGCTCAAATCTCCAAAAACAAATACTAATGTAAAAAATAAATAAATAACTGTTTGGTTAGTAACATATCCAAGACTAAGATGTTGTATTGCAATTTTTCTACAGAATGACAGGGAACTAGAGTTGTTGGTCCTTTATTCTCCCCTTTTTAAAATCAAAGTAAGTTTTGAAAGTCACAAGGATTCTAGATTTCTTCTTGATTCTTCAACAACTACACTAAATTTTTGTCTGTCCATGCACCTAGGTACCTACTTTTTGACCCTTCAAGCAATCACAGGTGTATATCAATACCTTTCAATCATTTTTATTTATTTCACCTCAAACTGCAAGCTTTTTCCATAAATGTATCCTACATTTATTCTTGCACCTACGATATCTGCGTCTCCATGCCTATCTGCAGGTAAAATCTATCTATATCTTCTTCAGTCAAACACAAGCATCTTTAGATTTTTAGGGAAGTACACTGATACACTCTTTTCAACTAGAACATATCTGAGTAATTACAGTGCCACCCATCTATGAATAGAGAATACGAGGACACATTGGTATATCAACAATTTAAAGCACTTATTTTAAAGTAATTCTCAAACAACCGATTACGTTTTACTGGAGACCCTTCATGGTTTACGAGTTAGTTTTTTTGCCAGCACAAACCCACAAAGGGAGAGAGATAAAGTCGACAAACAATCTTGACAATAGTTAAGCAAACAGACATGACTCATTACTAGAGGGACTTAAGAGAAGTGAGCTCATGTTCAGTTGTTCTTTTCATCCTGTGTCCCAGGGACACCTTAAGCAAACAGCAGCCAAATTAAACATTTCATACAATCAAAAACACACACTAGATTTATCCCTATGAAATAATCAGGATTTGTTCTTTCATAAAGCTAAGAGAGCCTTAGAGAAACCCATCAGAGTCGTCTGAAGAGAAAAAGTTGATCTGGAAATACTGGGACAAAGAAGGATTTGTAAAATAATATCAGTGTATGTTACCTTAAAAATGTATGTACTGAATAGCTTTATTAGAAATAGTTTTTTTCTCGAATGGTCAAAATGTGCAAAATGCACACAATAACTAATGCAACTAGCCAAATCTTTATTCCAAATGACTTAAATTATAATATAACCTTTATTTTGAGATGTGAAATGATTTTTTGTAGGATTAGTAGTGGATGCAAGTTCAACCCATCAAAAAGCAACAACTGAGCTGTGACTTTCTGGGACAGAAGCTCAATAATTTGAACATAAAACTTTCACTTAACTCAACAAAGAATTCTCCTGTGAATTTGATCAGAGCAAATCAAAATGTTATTTTAAAAACAAAACAAGCAAAACATAGAAAAGAAATACATAACTTTACAGGAACACCCTACTTTTTCAAAGTTAGGGTCATTGTCTAACTCCCCCTGAGATTTATAACGCTGTTTTATTGTTTTGAAATTTGATGAGATAAAAAAAACTAAGCGTAGCTTAGCATAGATCATTGAATCAGATTGGACAAGTAGCATGTTCATATGACAAGAAAATGGCTAGTTTCTACATTAATTTTTGCTAAATATATTAATTATTTACTATTTACATTTAGACTCCTCAAGGGTTCTAGACCCATACCAGACCAGTTGCTTACTTCATCAAGAGATTACGTTTTAAGTAGTAAAAATATTTTTGATAATGCTGCTGATGCCATTAAAAAGTAAAAATCTCCTACTGATCTAATCTGATTCTGCGATAAAAGCTATGCTACAGTGCTCATCAGATCAGGAGAGCATTTCATTAACTGAAAACTTTTTTTTATTAATTATTAAAAACAAAATGAGTTTTTTTTTCAAATAAACTGTAAATAACTCCCTAGACTCATCTTGCATTCAATTACAGAACTTTTCAATGCAGACTTTTACAGACTAAACTGACTGAGAAATAAAAAACCTTACCTTTTCAGCTGAGCATAATCAATTATGCTTAAAGCTGACAGTCTCCATATAAACATCCATGCTAAACTGCTTAACCTTCAAAGAATGAAAGAATTCAAAGAGAGTGTGTAGTCAATGGCTGCCTCTCTCCAAGTGAAGAGCATAAAGTTCATGATAAACCAAGCAGCAAACTAAACCATCACCCTGAGTTTGCTCATTAACCACAAGCCCAAGAGCCCAGATTTCCCTTCATCTTTCTTTCTACAAAATCAGTCTTGCAAAAGAAAATGAGCATATTTAAACCCACTACACTGTAGTGACCTCCCCACAATGGCCTCCTTGTGTACGTTCCGCTAACTTTCCCAGCATCCTTTAGGAAGCAGCTTGAGTATGATGCACAAGAACAACACACAAGGCATTTTTTATACTGATTGCATCTTTTATTCAAATTAATATTCTCAGGTCCTCACGTATTGGATTGTGGGTTAACATTGGGTTTGCAATATGCGTTTCGGTTCAATCACTTTTGGGCAATAGATACAAACATCTCTTCAAACAAACATTTTCAAAGGCAAAGATCCAGAGAAAATAAGTTCAGTCAAAACTGTAAAATCACTGTTGCCCTCGGCCTTACAGGCAATACTTGATTAAAGGTTTCTAACAGTAAATATTCATCATACAAAAAAAAAAACAGTCAGAAGGCACTTTGTTTGGTAGGAGAGCTTGAGAAAAACAAATCACAGTTGTTGGAACTAACCACGAGAAGACTACCTGCATAGCCTGAACAGATCAGTCTATAAATGTCTTTTTTAAAGATTATTTTATTCTCAATAAAAGTAAATTCAAGTTTCTCATACTAAGCGACCTATTTGCTTTCTTCATTCTGAGTTTGCAGTATGTTCTCTTGCCCAGGATTCATGCTGGCCATTGGTCCTTGGGTCATTTGGGTGAGGGGCGCCCTCTAGAGCCTGGACCCTGCGGTGACTCCAGTGCAGAGTGATGCAAAGGGTTTAATTGTGTCCCCGTGTGCTACCTTGATCTCAGATTCTGTAAAGCACTATAAATGTCAGTCTCTCTGCTCAGGCCTTCAAACAGTGGCAGTAGATCCAGGAGCTCTGTGTCAGTCATGTCATCAAACCACGACTGCACCGGCACCTGCAAACACATACAAACAGATGCGCACTTTAGGCTGTTTGGCACATAATAGTGTTGATTTGTTAAGCACACATGCCTTACTCCAGTTAAGAGCATTTAGAGTCACTTTTCTCTTTGACAGTTTGTGCACTGTTCCAAAACTTGGCGACTTTTAAAATCTAGCCACTAGTGACAAACTTTGCAACTATTCTGATGTATTTGGTACTCGTTGTTCACTGTGTCTAGAGCCAGCGCTGGCGCTCAAGCTAAGCCACTATCCACAGAAACACAATTCACTGGAGTTTAACAATCTCAAATCAATGCTTAGAACAGGAAACATTTTTATTAAGGTAGCACACGCTGCGTCTCTTCTCTTTTTGCAAGCAAGCCATAAACATGGCTTAAGCCATAAACATTTTTTATCTACTTTTTTATGGTTCTTTGTACATCATTATTTCTTGTAAATCATCTCATCATAATTTTTGATTATTATTTGAACATTTGAATGCTTTATTATATGTTTTTAATTCTGTGTTTGTAATATTTAATTATAGCAAAAATGTGTTTAAAAATACTATTATTTTGAGGACTTGAAAAGGCATTGATATTGTTATATAAACGAAATAGATGGAATTTATGCCAATAAGGTGATATCGCCACTTGGAGTTATTCTTACTTAGGAGTTAACATCAGTTTGTGGAGAACAAATGACTGACTGCAGAGAATTCATTATTTTGTGGATAAAAAAAACTAACATTACAATAAAATAACATTACAGAAATGTTTGTTTGTTTTTTTTCACCTTATGTTTGTTTGAATATTTATGCAATCTTTTGTTGTTATTAAATTATCATATTGACTTACTTATTATACATAGAAGGTTTCCACTATGTCCTGTTACACATTCGAAAACTGCTCTTTTACAATCTTAAAAGAAAACTTGAAAAAATGTCTATTATATCAGTGGTGACTATCACATACAGCGTTCTCGGGATGGAAGATGTACGATGCAGGCGAGTTGTCCACGATGATGACCTTGTTAAGATCTCGACCTAGGCGGCTGAGGTCTTTGACGTAGTTTCCTCGGTGGAACACACAGGATTCCCTGAAGAGACGAGCTCTAAATACCCCCCACTGGTCCAGCAGGTCTGCCACTGGGTCCGCGTACTGCAACAGGGAAAATATTAGCATTTCAGTATTTTAATGGAATTTAAATCACTATTTTTATTATTTTGAATTGTGTTCATTTATTTTCTGATTAAATTAAATAGTTTAAATCTTTTCATCCCTTTCTCAATTTTGTATGAATTTTGTTTGAAGTAAATTCATGCGTTCTCAGTATTTAAATTGGTATTGTTTCAAAATTCTGGTGTGATAGCAAACCATGCAAGTGGTTTAAAAGAAAAAAATACTATTTTGAACTTTTGAGCTTCTTGGGGCCCATGACCCAGAGTTCAGTTAGACCCTCTAAACATTTGGGTTTCAGACCACTTTTTAATAGTAAAAAGGTAAGCCAATGGTGACCAGGGGCCTGATGCACAAAATGGGCATAGAAATATGCGTACGCATTTTTCCACGCACATATCGGGATTTATAAAAAATAAACTTGGCATAAATAAGTGCGCACCATACGGATGCTCTTGACCGTGCGTACGCACTCTTTTAGAAGAGTATGTGTTTTGGCGACACCAACTGTGCTAAATAGCAATAGCTATTTAAAATGAAAAACTTGTAAATTATCCTATTACATCACCCAATAAATCAAATTGTATCAACCTGAATTATCATTATTAGCATTCTTAACCAGGTGCAAATACTTCGAATTTACTCATTTGTTTTCATGAGTGGGCTATAAAAAGGTATGTGCTAATAAAACATATCATCATAATGGATGCTCTAGCGCTGTGTTCTGAATTACGGCCAGTATTGGAAAGACCCTCGCGGAGAAACCATGCGCTGTTTGTTCCTGTGCAAGTATTGACCACATTAGGCCACTCGGCCACTGGTACTTTCCATCGAGAGTTGGCAGACCGATCGGGTATGTCACAGTCATCCCTGAGCCGTGTCATGCCATATGTACGGGATGCCATAGTGGGGATGGCACCCCCGATACATCCGTTTTGCTTACACGCAAGCTGAACAGGCCGACATCAAAATGCGATTTGCAGCAATCGCCGGTTTCCCAATGTAATCGGTGCTGTTGACTGCACTCATGTTGCAATAAAGGCACCATCTGAGAATGAATTTGCTTTTGTCAACCGAATTATTGGTTGTATTAATATGCAGGGAGATCATACATATTCAAAATGGGCGATCTTAACCTCCAAATATGGTTATTTCGGGAGGAGATTGGGGTAAGGAATACGCACGTGCACCTGCGAACAATATTCAGATAATTTTGATTTATAAAGCGAACCTTGCGCAGATTCTGGTGTACGTACGGTTTTATGAATTTGAAAACTTTTGTGCGTACGCAAATTCTGCCTTATGTGCGTACGCACACTTTACATCTAGCAAAGGATTACATCTATGCAAAGTTTTATACATGAGGCCCCAGAACTTTGGGAATAAAAAGTTTTAAGTTGGGTCCTTTATGGCACATTACAAACAGGTATTATCATATAAATCATTAATCATATAGAAAACTATGAAAAATAAAAGTACATACTTTTGTTCATATTAGGTATATTTTTTTTGAGTTTGCGTTTCCCTTAAAATATGTTTTCTCAAGTATATTTTTTCAAGATTTTTATTAAACTTGTATTTATTAGCAAATCAAAATGATTTTATTATATCGAAAACATTATACAACTTTCAATTGAAATAGTTAGTTATTTTTCTGTATTTACAATTGAATATTGTTATATTAAATCCAACAAGAAACCTAGTGGTCTAAAAAAACTCCATCAAAAGAAATTGTGTGTAAACGTAAATTGTGGCAACAAGTCCAAAACTAACTTTCCTTCCTAGATATTTTAAATCATGACATGTAAGCTTTATGGGGCAATACAACACAAGCAAACAAAACTAGAGAAATGTTCTTCAAAAGTAAAAGTAGAGTAATCAAGAGTCCTATCCTACCTTAGCCAAGCTGGCTGTAAATAGAACACACTCAAACAGTTCACCCATTTTCTGTAAAAACTCATCCACATGCGGCCTTTTCAGCACGTACACCTGCCAACACACACAAACAGCTCTTACAAATGGTAACAATAACATCTAAATTTTGGAAGAGACCGATCAACCCAACACGTCATGGCTTCTTGGACTGAAAGCAGTCGTTTGGCTGCTGCTACCCAGAGCAAGTAACCAAGAACAGGCCAGCCGTTTGCCTCACAGCCTATCCTGGATTACTTGAACCCGGTAACAGCTAATAGATAGGTAGAGTGAACTCCAGCATTAGAAACCCATTCCTAAACTTACTATCGGCCAGGTCAGACTCTCATAAAGAGTGTTTACTCAGAGCTTTAGGCTAGAATCCAAATGTTGATGGTTGTTGACCAGTTTCCGAAGCTGAATCACACCCAGCTACTCGAGGAGAAGAAACAGAAAATAAGTGTTTGGAATCAGACTGAGATTTAGCTTGAAGCTTTAGGAGACTTAAAGTTGAAAGATATGCAAAACAAAAACTGAATGGAATCAAAACACAACAAAAGGAGACAATGGATGAGAGAAAACTGTTCACTTAATACACTTTAAATCTGAAGCAGTTGAGCTCACCAGAAAATTATCTGGAAACTCCTTGCGCCACACAATTTTAGTTTATACAATTATATTTTTCACTAGGACAAAAATAAACATTAAACATTTAGAGAGTGTAGTGGACAAATTGAGCATGCTTCAATAATCGTCACTTAAGTCAATATGTAATATAAAAATGTATTTAGAAATGTGTGTGTGTGTGTGTGTGTGTGTGTGTGCGTGTGCGTGCGTGGGTGTGTGTGTGATAATGCATTCAAGTGTTTATGTTAATCACAACAAATCCTTGTACACTCTCTGAGAAGGAGTCTGTGTAATATTCGTAGTTAATGATGTCAAATACTGTGAGGCCCTCACATTATTTAGCTATTTTGTTCATTACCATGAAACCAATCCTTCTATGTAAATGCCATCAACTACCATTTTGTTCATGCGGAGTCATGCTTTCAAAAGGCTGCAAAATTTTGGGATGTAAAGAACAAATAACCCTTGCTCATTTATTCCCATCAAAGAAACCGAGTGGATAACTTATTTATAGAGAAAGTGCACCGGCTGATCTACCAAAACGTGTGTTGTCTTGCTGAAACCATTTTTTCTTCAGACTGTTTTTAGGGGTGAACAAAACGCAGGATTTGCAATTAAGTTGAGACTGAAACTTTGATTTGTCCATCCAAAATTATCTGTACATCTCTACATGATCCAACTTCAGATGCCTATTTATTATTTTAAATGAGCATAAATATCTACCTAAACAATCTCAGAACAGAGATCCTAATAACATTGGCAAACGTTTTGGTGCAAATACTATTCAAAACTCTTAAACAAAATTATGAGGACACTGCTGCAGTGCATCAAAATAAGAACAATGATCTATGCACAATTTCAACAGTACCTGATGAACAGTTCCATCGATCTCCACAGGAACTATAAAATCTGCATTGCTGATTGGCTGTGGGTCACAAAAACAGGGAACCTCACATTAGGAGCAAGGTTGAAGGCTAGGTGTTAGAGTTGAAATCAGACAGTATCAGGGTAAGAAAACAAGGTAATATTTAACATAATAGCCCATGAATTACAAGGTTATTACATGGTAAAAATTGCGCAATTATTTGTTATAACAGGGACTTCCCCTTAATTGTAAATAAATGATAACCTGAAAATTACAGAGTAATTACAGTGTAAGTAATGATCAACGATAAAATTAACATCCTACCTTTGTTAGTAATTGCTAGCTATTATTTGTAATTATATGGTAATAACAAGTAAATTACTGCCAACAATGGAGCAATAATGAAAGAAATTTAGAAAATTGCACACAACATTTTTACAATTTTATTGTAACTACTGTTTAGAGGCTCCACTTTATGTAGTACAGGGTAGTGTAGTTACACAGTAAATATTGTGTAACTGTAGAGCGAAATCTACACTTTGAATTACAGCCCTCAAGTGTTCATATTTAAAGTTGAAGTACATTGTTAATAACAATTATAGCACAGCAATTACTTTTATTATTACATTATTATTGCCCCATTAATACCAGAAATTGCTCATTGTTATCATGCAATTCCAAATAATTAATGGGAAGTAAGCTGTTACTATCATTCATTTTAGAATAAATTATTTTTATCTTTATTATTCCCCATTGTTACCGGTAATCTAATTGTTATCACCTTATAATTACAAACAATAATTGAAAACTGTTATCAATTACCCATTAAGTACACTATATATTATAGGTTATTGGCATGTAATTACAATTATTAACAGGAAAGTTCCCAGTTATTACTAATAATTATTGTTTCTAATAACTTGTGGGCTGTACTGCTAAGTGTTAACGAAAAATAAATCACTGCATTAGCTCCCGAAATCAAAAGTTTGAATTAAAATCCAACTTCGACTTTGTTATAATTAGGATCAAGAATCATTCTGAAAGAGACCTAAAACAAAAGCCTCTTTTTTTCTCCATTCAGATAAATGAACAAGTTTCGCTTGGATTTTTATGTCATTATGTCTCTATCGGAACATGTTATGTCAGGTATTATATTCAAAGTTCTCACATTTGCCGCTTGGGTCTAAATAATACTAAACATAAAACTTCCACTGTAGAACCCAAATGATAAATACTCCCAGGAGTCTACAGAGTCTGTGATTTTATGATTGTTCTTTATAGCTTCAAACCATTATGAATTTACTTCTCAAAGTAATGTTGAGTAAATTTACTAACATGACTAACAAATTTAGTACAACTAACTTCTACTGAAACTACTTAAAAACATTAACACTGCATGCTAGTTTCCTGACATGATTCTTGAGATCCTAATGTTCAGTTCACTAAAGCACATATCTAATAAAAGAAATTAAAATCTAAGTCTAGATGAAAATCTAAAAAGACATTTTTACCTAATTAATCACAGGTTTGGGGTCTTGAAAGTCAAATCAATATTATAAAAAATTATATAGAAAAAAGTTAGTTTTTGTTTTTAACTGTTCTAAACACATTTAGTTTGTTTGCACACATCAGGCAATAATCTGTAAAAACAGATGGAGGAGAATGATATTAATTACCATGAATACTGCCATTAAAGGACATCTGTTTGTAGTTTAATCTAATTCCAGATGAACTTTAGTTCATGATGTCTCCAGCAGGAGGAGTGTGTGATCTACATGCTAGTGCATATCCCTTCTCTCATCTAAATGAAAAATGTTCTATAACTTCATCGCAGCATAATTTAGTATTTAAACATTTTGTTTAAATACTTCTCTTGTGAAGCGCTGAAGTCCAATCAGAATTTTTTTTTAATAAAAATTGCCAAAAATCTAACCGCTGGACCTCAACTCAATCAGTATCAACAATACTATTTAAAATTAAAAGTGTTTAAAAAGAAGTAATTCCAGGGAATAAAAAACTTACTTTGAATAATACATATTAATAAACATCCATAACCAGGTATATGTCACCATTATAATCATAATAAAATATTTTATTTAGGTGTTTATACACACATAAACTTTCGTTTTGAGTGTCCGTTCGGAAGTTATACATCTTAATGCCTTTTGCTGTAAGTTACAAAAAAACATGACATTAAAAACTTTATCGAGTTAACGAAATGAACAATTTTGCTTGACACTACATAAATGAACAAAAGAGACAATACTATACTTCATTTTCCCATTTTAACAACTGAAACAATCTTTATGCAAAAACAGATATTTATTTTTCATCGTATCAGGTTGCTAAAAAGTTTTTATAAGTTGAAAGCACTAAATATTTATCTTGGTTAAAAATGTAACGAATGTGCATTACTGAAGGTTAGAAATGACATGTTCAAGCCCTTTTTTCATTCAAGCACTAATCCTAACCTTGAAAAACGTAATTGAAATTCAAGCACTTTTCAAGGATATCAAGCACCCTGTTAAATTAAATCCAAAAACCCGATTTTTCAAACAAACAAACCAAAACAGTAGATTGATTCCAAAGAAATAAATATAGGTTACCACCGATTCTAAATCACTGCCAGAGCTTGTTGCATAACTCTAAGTATACCTTCCTTAACATGGTGTAAGAGTGTGTGTGTGTGTGTGTGTGTGTGTGTGTGTGTGTGTGTGCGCGCGCATGTGGGTGTGTGTGTGCGTGTGTGTGCGTGTACGCGCGTGTGTGCGTGTACGCACATAAAGGCATGCAGTCCTCTCTCTGGGCCTCTCTCTCTCGTCTCTGAGCACAAACAGGAGCTGCCAAGCAGACATTTTAAAGGAGTACAGGCTTGGCTTTAACCGAATGCAGTTATTAGTCTTCAGGCAAACACATTCCCTATCGGTCACTGTGAAAGAAGAGGCATCCAGCTGTGATGCATGTCTTTGGCTCGAATCCTCTTTATATGTAAATGTCGGGTAATTGTTTGTGCTCAGCTGACCATTGTAGTTTATTTAAATCTGTGAATGTGTGTGTGTGTGAACTAACAGACTAGAAGCAAGAGGAAGGGAAGATGGTCAGTGGTTTCCATTAAGAACTGCCTTCAAGACTGAAAAACATGTAAATCACTAGCAAGAATGTAAGCCAGGGCTTCTGAAAGTTTCATAAAGTCAAATTTTTAGACGTTTATGTTCTTTTAAGACTTTTATCAAATTTAAGATATATATCATAACAGCATTTTTGCATAACTTAAAAAACATTTGAACCCTAACCATCACTTTTATGTTATTGAGCATTTAGATTTTCTCAAACTCTGGCAACCCTAACCATGCCTTTTAAAAAGCGAGTGTTTATGAGCATTTTCTCAAACGTCAGTTTTACACTTTTGATCTCTTTTTTTAACAATGTTGATCTGGCAACGTGTTGTCTGGGGAGAGAATGAAGGGAATACCAATATTGACAATATTTTGGGGTTGCGGTAATAGTTTTGACCACAAATTTACAAGCTGAACCTTTAAAAATGTATTTCATTGACACAAGCAGTAAACAAAAAGAGTGCAGTGTACACAGCTCTACTTCAACCCTGAAGAGAATTGCTGTGTGACAAACTGTCTGTCCATTTACAGAGAACATAGATCGACAAAATGTTTAATTTTATTTTTTCACTGGCATGGCAAAGTGGCACAGTGGTGGAGTTTGTCATGATGTAGCAGAGGTCCATTCTGGCATTGTGGTATATTATCACGATCAGTGTGTGAATGAATAATGCTTTGAAAATTGTAGAGCGTCTTTGAGCATCTCGAAAAATCTGGAAGGCATTAGTGTTATTATTATTATTATTATTATTATTATTATTATTGTTACTGTGGGTAGCACTGCTACCTCTCAGTTAGAAGGTTAATTGTAGCGACATCTTTTTTTATTGACATATATGTAACCAGATGAAATTGAGATTGAGATGTTTTTCCAGGCTGATCTGTCCAAAAACACCAGACAATAGATACAGAGACACAAAGTTTTACATTTCAATTGGTGTCCATGACAGATTTATATAGATTAAAAATATTTTAATTCAGTTAAAAAAAATAATCTGCATGCTGTGCAATTAAAACTCAATCAAGGAAAACACAAATAAATATATTTTATTGATTCCACAATAAAAAAAGCTAATTAAAATAGAAAAAAGGAGACAAATATAATTGACTACTTCATTAAAATAAATTAGACAGGACTTGCACATCCAGTAGAAGAGAAACATGTTTTATTGTACATATTGTACAAAAAAATACCTTAAAGGAGCTGTGTACGAGGGTCTCATCCAGATCGATGACCACGCAGTTCTTGCCGTAATCATTAATGCTGACCTCAGGCAACAGGTATTTGGCAGGAGGCTAGTGGGAGCACAGAATGTATGAATATTAAAAGAGAATCTGAGAAATGTTTTTGTCATCAGCCACACATTACCAGTGAAATCAAAACTATCCCAGACGCAATAGAGATAGTTCTGTTATCTTCTACCCCCAAATGGTTGTCGTGGATAACCTTTAAATGATGAGATCAGAGCTTCACCACCAATCCATACTGTTTACATGCAGGCTGTCTTTAAAGATGGCAATAAGATGTCCTTCACTTAGCCTGACCTGAGGGAGGCAGATGGAAGTGCCGGAAGAGACAAGCACCACTCATCTCAAAAGATGCAAGAAAGTCATACACAGCAAATGCAGGCATGCGTGAATAATATATGTAGATTTATGACTGTCCTATGCCTCATCTGCTATGCATTTGAGCAAGAGTTTTGAAAAAAGGTCATGAACGACTGGATGAATTATCTGAGCTAGTGTGAATTACGAACAGTTGACCCTGGACTTTTAGTGACATATTTACAACTCCTTTGTTTTGAATGGACAATTATAGTCATATTTACAGTTTATTAAATTATTCATAGCCTTTAAATGTCTCCATATTAGACATTAGGTGTATAACAACATTTGGTTGTTCTATAACTAGAATATCATGAAAAGTTCATTTCAGTAATTATTTTCTATAAGTGTAACTTGTCTATTGTACCCATTTATTACACACAGACAGATATAAAATCTCAACAAATTTTAATATTTAAAAACTTTTAAATTGTGAAACTAACCAGCTAGTTTACTCAAAACACCTGCAAAAGCCTTTAAATGATCTCTATGTCTAGTTCTGTAAGATACACAACTATGGATAAGAGTACTGACTTGAAGACGACCACTGACACCTTGCAAAAAAAAAAAAAAAAAAAAAAGAAAAAAAAAAAGACATGTAGGGCAGGGGATGGTGCCTGGACATCATCCGGCAAACGATGGTGATACTCCAGAACACCACTCCCACTTTTAAAACATTTTATCTCTCCGACACATCCACAAAAACCTACATTTCATGACAACTGGGAGCGGATGTTGGGGAACGTGCGGATGACTGCCCCCACCTCACCTCCTGGGGTGTACGGGCCCGCAATCGCGGTAGTGTGTGTGGCCGCCGGGGTCTCAATCCCCGACCCTTTCTGGCCTCTTGGCCACCCTCCCTCTTTCCCAGTGGGTCCACAGTGACGCCCGAGGTGGGGGCGGCGGTGCTTGTGGGTAATATATATATATAGGTATGTATGTGTGTATATGTGTTTGTATTTATGTATATATATGTATATATTTGTTTTTGTTTTTTATTATTCTTTTTTTTTTACTATTATTAATTTTTTTTTTGCATAGATCATTAACTGTGTGTGTGTGCGTGTGTTTGTGTGTGTGTGTGTGTATATATTTATATTTGTATAGATATGTGTAGATAGGTGCATATGCTAACAAACTGCTTGAATGTGCTAAGGTAGGTATCTAATCTTATTTTGCTTTTCAACTCAATCCTGACTTCCCCCACAATTACCTCTCACCTTCTCTCCTTCTCTTTCACCCTCAATTACTTCTCTCCTTCTTTTTCCCCTTTTATATTAACAACATCCTGTCCTGATGTGTGTTTATATGATTGATTAATGTAATTAATGTAATGAATGTGAAATAAATAAATATACAATCAAATAAATTAATAGTTTCTATCCAGAGGAATAGTCACTATATCATATCTTCATTTCCATGGAAGGAGCAAAACTGTCCAACTCATACGAAGCATCTCCATTCTCAAGGAGTTGCTTAGAAATAGGACACGACATGTGTGGAAAAAAAGGTAATTGCAAAAGACGTCGGCTGTTCAGAGCTCTGTGTCCATAGACCTGAAAGGAATTAATAATAATTGTAGAGAAAAGAGTACAAGCAACAACCACACCCAAAAGACGAACGTTAAACAAAACCCATTCAAAAATGTTGGAGAGATTCACAGAAAGAGGACTGCAGCTGGAGTCAGTGCTTCAAGAACCACACAGACATATGCAAACCTCTTGATCAGTCAGCATTTCTCCTTATCTAAAGACAAAAATAATTTGACTGCTACTAAGTAATTTGACGAAAAAAATGATTTGGAAATCAAGGTGCCAGAGTTTGGAAAAAAGAGGTGAGACCATGTTTCATGTTTGTTGGGATCCAGCGTAAGGTCCTCAATCAGTGATGGGTTTGGATGCCATGTTATATGTTGCTTTTGGATGGGCTTTGGATGCCATGTTATCCACTGCGTTTTCTAAATCCAAGATTAATGCCCATCAGGAAGATTCAGAGCCCTTCATGTCAATCACCAACTTTATGAAGAATTTTCCAACAGGACTTGCTACCAGTACACAGTGCAAAAGCCACCTTGGTTTAAGGATCATGGTATCTCTGTTCTTAAGTGGCCGGCAAATTCACCTGACCTTAAACCCATAGAAAATCTAAAACACAACAATGGTGAATAGCTGAAGGCACTATCAGAGCAGCCTGGGCTCTCATAACACCTAAGAATTTTCACAGACTGACTAGAGAAAAAACTTTTAACTTTTAAAGTTTTAAGTGTTTTACATGCTCATACTTTTCATGTTCATACTTTTCAGCAGGATAACATAAAAACAATTATTTATATTTTTATATAAAATGAAATTGTTACTGAGATATTCACATTTTCTGAGATGCTCATTTAGAATTTTTCATGCTAATAATCATAAAAAAAAACACTTTAAATATATCCGTCTGCGTGCAAAGAATAAATATAACATACAAGGTTTACTTTTAAATAGAATTCGTAAAATAAATCAACTTCATGACAATCTAATTATATGATCATACCCAGTATTTTGTGTTAAACATGCAATGCAAGAGCAGGATATTCATTTAACATTAATTATCCTGATCAGGATCTTGTGTTTATTTTAATTGTTTATCAATCGCTTTCCATTGAAGGAAAGCAGGAAGTAACTGAAACCTGATGAATCTGGTTCTAGGCGATCAGGCAATTCCCAGCTGTCTTCTTAGAAAAAGCTATGGATCCTATGTATAATCTCAATTACTTTGAGGGAATGATAATGTGAAGTGGCATTTTCTCAGGGTGGATGATGGGCTTTGGTGGTGTGTGCTTCAGGTTTTCAGTTTCAGCCATCAATAAAGCTCTTCAAACACTTTCCTCAAGCAGGTGGTTAAAGGAACTTGAGGAGGACAGAGTTGAAAGTTAAGCTTGTAGCTACAGCAATGAAATAAAACACCTCTTACTCCAATGATCATAAAGCCATATTAGAGACTATAAATAATGATATCAAAATTTCAAATGTTTAAAAGACACCCTAAAACTAAACTTCTAAATTACAGTTTTGGAATCTATTATGCTAAAACAAAAAGATAAAATCTTTCAAGTTAGTCAATCATTGTTAACTTTTTAACTCTTATTATAAAGAATAAGAAAAAAAAACACATTACAGTTTGAGAATACAAAAAAAATTGCGAATAATTTGTGGCAGTGGCATATTTAAAAAAATACAACACACAAAAATAATGGATAAAAAGAAACCTGAAAAGCATATTGCTGCTAACCAAGTGTAGACCTATTAGTGAAGGAGTGGGGTCATTCCTTGAGGGCCGCGGCCCCTGCTGGTTTTAATTTCAACCTTATTTTAAGACACACACCAGTAACTTCAAGCAAGCCAACAGGAGTAGCTAGGAGGAGACAACTAGAATCAGGTGTGTCGCATGAAGTTCTGGTGGACAGAGGTCCTCCTTGCCAACCTCTAATAACCAGATAAATAAATAATTAAAGTGAACTCAACTGTTTTCTTTTAATTGGTGATTATGACAACCAAATAAGATCAATGATGGCCAGGAAGGCTCTCCCAGGAAATGGCATGCAGATAAAAAAAATAAACCGATAATACGTACACTAGGGATAGGGATGATCTGGACCTGATCACACTAGGAAATAAAACAAAAAACAAGGGAAAGGGGAATCAACAAAAACAATCACAAGCACAATACTGTGGAGACAAGCAACAAGAATAAAGATTACGAGATCTCAGTATTTTTTTTTATAGTTAATGTTAATGGAAATAACAACCTCATGCAGTGTTGATCTTGATTTTAAATGTTTAGTTTTGAAGTATCCCAGTCACTAAAAATGTAGTTTAACAGGTAAACCCTACGAGTGCTACCTGCTGCTGCTCTGGCAACAAACACAAGGCTTAGAAGTCTTAGCCTCTGAGGTAATTTCTCATGGTACACTGAACAGTATACCTACGTGTAAGTGTTTAATAAACCTTAAAGTATGACAAGAGTGAGAATAAATAAACAGAACGAGGCTGTACATGTCATTCTTGCTAAAATGTGTAAAAAACAGTCAATAAACAAAATAATAGTTTTATGCAATCGGCATTCTCATGACATTGTTCAATGCAGTTTATGATCAAATAACTATGGGAACCATATTAATTTAATAAAACATTCATTGTTGCTAAACTAGTGAAAACATGTGAAAATCATATTATATCACCGTCAAAATTAATACATTCCTATATTTATTTATAATAATAATAATAATCTACAATTACCCATTTATCTATATTAGTGACACTTTTGTACACAAACCATATCTTTCTCTGTCTATTGATATGTTTTTGTAGCTTATATACCACCAAATTTACTTAATTATCTTTTTTCCTTTATCTTTAATTGATAAAAAACATATAAATCTTTATATCTAAGTACATCTTTAGCTACACATATGTTAATGTACAACTATCAATATCTAGGTTTATCTTCATTTACATCCCTCTATAGCTAATAATATTCATCTTTAGCTACATATAGAGCACTGTGCAGTAATTTTAGGCAGGTGTCAGTAATATAAATAATTATCAGAAACACCATTGTCACTACATTACCTTTAAACAGCATCAATTCTTCTAGTTAAACATGCACAAAGCAGGGATTCTGTAGGACTAATCTAATAAATGAGGTTTGTAACAAAAAAAGAAACCAAACATGTGCTCATGATCAGCCAATGTCACAGGTAGGTTGAAACCCAATCATATGCTGAAACAGAAACAGCTTTGTAGGAGGCTTAGAACTCTGGGAGGAGCCAAACTCTACTACCCATGGTAGCTTGAGAAAGACGGTTTCTTGTCATGGTGAGATTGAGCACAGCAACAAGACACAAAGAAATTCTAGCTATCACATGCAAATGTTCTCTCTCAGATCCAAGATTCAAAGACTGGGCTTTCAGCATTTACATTCAATGGGCTAAAACATTTGCATCTTATTTATCTATTTATATTTAAGTCCAACTTTACATATCTTTATCTACACATATAACTCTATACCCAACTAGGGCAGAACAATTAACAGTAGTGGCAATTAAAAGCTCAACATACAATTTCAGGAGTCACGTCAAAAGTATTACTTTTTATTTAGTGAACATGTGTCTGATTAACATGCAACTTCAAATTGCTGAAATATAGAATAGAGCCACAAGTTAGTTTTTTTTGTAGATTTTTTATATGCCTTTGTGAAGCGGCTTAAAAGAAACAGCAAAAAAGTGCCACATTAAAACATTTTGAATAATTGAATTTTTCGTTAATTGCCTTTATGTTCATGTTTACACCCGATTTGATATGCATACAAAGCTAGAAGTTCAACAAATCTATCATTATATTACTCCTGTAACAATCATGGTTTTTATGGGGTCTTAAAAAGCCTTAAATTTAAAAACCTGATTTTTAGACTTTAAAATGTAAAAAAGAAGACTTATTTTGGTCTTAAATTTGATTATTTATGGTCATAAAAGGCTTGAATTTGACATTTGGAAACCTGCAGAAAGCCATCTGCAAAATGCCAATTGTATTTAAATAGATGGTTGCACAAGAGTTTATTGTTATTATGTTTAGTTAGTTTATATATTGTTCTATTAAGCCTTTAATGACTAATGTTATGATACAAATCTAGGAAAAATTGTTTGTTGGAAAGAATAACTCCCAATATTCACAGTTGTTATCACAACATTGGTTAAAGATAATCATAATTCAGTCCTTTAAATACATATACATGTACTATGTACCACTATCTCAAAATCAAACTATAATTACCCATAAATGTATTTTGCTTAGGGCAATACACATGATACTCACACATGTATATGTATACACATGTAAATCCCTATATGTATGATTTTATTTCTCTTTAGCTACTAGTATATATATATATATATATATATATATATATATATATATATATATATATATATATATATATATATATATATAACAAGACAACCATCAGACATTGTGTTTCTTACTAGCTCCTCTCATTCATACCAAATGAAAGACAGAAAGTAAGAGAGAGAAAGACAAAAAACAGACAGCAAGTATTCATTTACACAAAACAGAATAACAAAAAAACTGTATGGGACTTAAAGAGCAAGCTCTGGAATGGAAAAGAGACCGTGATTATATAAAAATGTGTTTGTGTATGTGAGTTTAAACTGAAGAATGTGCGCAGGGGAAGCAGTCCCATCATTTCAACAACTGGATGGTAAACATCCAAGTGGGTTCAGACAGTTTGGAACAGCTGGAAAACTTTGTGCTAAGGACATATGAATACTGAGGGTTACCATGCATGCATAATAAAAATGTCAATAAAATTAAAACAAAACTTCGAAACAAACCAAGGGAAAACAAGTTAGGTCTGCTAAGAAACAGGTCACTCTAAACTGGAAGCAGACTTGTTATTGAAAAACCAAACATGACTAGTTTAAAACCTGTTTTAAATTAATAAACTTTTGCTCACCTTTGGAGGGCTGGAGTTCTCTTCAGCAGGTGGAGCAAGAGAACATGTCTTGTTGTTGGAGTTGTTGGAGGCTGGTGGTTCTGCATTATAGTCCCGGAAACAGCAGAAGAAGGGACTGAAGATGCTTCTGTTCCTGTGTTTCTTTAAACTACTGTTGGACTGGGACACTGGAAAACACACACAGCGTTTTGGTCAGAGTGATGTATAAATGGTTCAAACCATCTGGCTGTACTTCACTGCACTGAAACTTATAGCCCGACGGCCTCTCATTTCATGAAGGAGGCTGTAACGAGTGAAAAAACAAGAGTGCTTCAGAGTTTCTTATTGGTTCAAGCATGCAAAGCTCCCATAGCTGAAGAAGTGTGGAAACAGCTTGCCGTTTACAGTATATTATAATACACAGGACAAGTATGCATGAGTAATTGACTCACCTTTGCCCCTGAACGGAATGAATTCAATGGATACAATAAAGCTGTATTGACAAAGAATTGTTACACAATCCCCATAATATTTTTTATAGTGTGTTAAAAGTGGGTAATCATGTTGGGTTAGAGTTTCTTAGAAAACTATACATGACTTTAAAAGGCAAAGCGAAATAAATTCAGTAAAAGTAAACTAAAACAAAACAAGAGAAGTTAAACCATGTAAACGAAGCAAAGATAAAATAAAATAAAACTAAGAAGAGTAAAATACTACCCAAAGTAAAGCAGAACAAAGATAATTTAGGAACAGCAAACAAATGTGCTCAAAATATTATAGAGCAAAAATTAAGCAAAACACAAAACAACACAACATAAAATTTTAAGCAGCGCAAGACGGCAAAATAAACACTTCAAAAAGAAGAAAGCAAAACAAAACACAGAGAAAAAAAACAAGAAAGGAAAAAACAAAACAAGACTAAACAGGCTAAGCAAAACAAACAGCTGAGAAAAAAAACACCAAAGCAAGAAAAAAGAAAAATACAACATATCGTCATGCTTATTTTAAAAGGACAATTAAAGTTTAAAATAAAACTAAATAACTAATAATATAAATAACTAAATATATGATGAATACTCACAGATTATTAAAATAACTGATTTATTCATCCAAAACTCAATGTAGCAAAAAACAGAGGTGTATTGTTTTGGTCTAGTATTTTTTTCAGACCATACTTCTGTCTTGTGACCTTCAGCCAGATAAACTGGACCAGGAAAGTTCGGGTTTCAATGTATCCAGGTCAGTAAAAGGGGCCCAGAGCTCTCACTGTTACAGTAAAGCTTGTTTGTATTACAAAGTCAACAATCAACCATTGTACACGTTCATTAATAAGGTGGCTTACAGACTTAGAGCAAGAAAAACAATCTAGTAAATGTAAATAGCTCTTTTAAGAGTTCATATTTAAAAACAAAGGTGGTTCATAGACTAATGACAAGCAATATCTTGGATGACTAAATAGCTCTTTTAAGTGTTAATATTTTTAAATAAATATCTCAGTTGCATTTTAATTGGGGTCTTCAACTATTGTTCCTTTGATGGTCTTGGCTCACCCACTATTGCTCAAAAGCTTTTTCAATTTCACCTCCTTACATAAAGGTTAAACAAGACTGAAGCAGTGAGCCAAACTGGTCTCAATCTCATAATGGAAGCAGCATTAGGGTAATAGTGAACAGCATCGGTCTGATTACTGCTGTTGAAAAACACAGAAGGTCACAGAGAGAAAAGGAGTGTGAGGAAATCAACTGACTGTGGATTGATGATGAGCTAGACAAGACCTCCATCCAGTCAAAAGCTGTTTTTTTGTAAACTAAAATAGCAAGACAGTGTGTCAGTGATGGTGTTTTGACAAGCAAATGCACTTCAACACATTTCATGGGAGAGTATCTCCTCCATCATGACAAACCCAGGACATGGTAATGTTTGATATTCTGCAGAGGAATAACAACATTTTTATTCTCAAAGATCTAAAACACAAAAGGAGAATGGCAACATGTCTACATGTTTCATCAACTCTGGCAACCCTATTAATCACAATTTAATTTTTTATATTTATGACTCTTGTCATTTTATATTTATAACAATCTGTCAACCCTAACAATTAGTTTTAAGGTTTTGAGGATTTACGAGTGTTCACTTTCTCAAAATCTAGCACCCCTGAACATCCCTTTTACAGCTTTGAGTGTATATGAGCCTTTTCTAAATCTTAGGCACTGTTAAACATCACTTATGTTTTTGAGGATTTACAAAAGTTTGCTCAAACTCTGGCAATCCTAACTTATCTGTTTTTGAACATTAATGCATTTTTCTCAAATACTTTTTTCTTAAAGATTGATACATTTTTAGCATTTTTTCAATCTCTGGTAACCCCAAGCAACAACTAAAACACATGCCAGATGAGCTTTACAAAAAGAAAATTAAGATTTAAGACCTAGAACAGTGAATTTAAGACTTTTAAGGGATTTTACATTTTAAACATTTTAAAATCTTTAAGACCCTGCACAAACCCTGGAACGGCCATCAAAGAAAAAATGATGTGAAGTCAAATGTAAAAAATAATAGTGAAGTAATTATAATTTATATTTTTATAATTATAATTCTAAAAAGATATTCTATAAAAACTATATTCAGATACACAGTCTCGGCACATAAGCAGAACAGACACATCATTATTTTAGTAGCCAAAAAAAATCATATTTTTCTTAAGTTTAAGATACCATACCCAGGTTTTTTCCCTTTGCACTAGCAGGTTTAAACAGCCATTAAACAACATTCTCTTAGTCTTGACTAAAAAAACAAACTATATCATTAAATTTTTTAATTCACTTTCTTTACTTCATTAGATCATTGTAATTAAAACTAATATATTAAAATAGATGAAAATAAATATAATAAGACAAATGTACAAAAATCAACATTTGTAAAATATACGTCCCACAGATCAACCATCCAGCACAGAGGTTTGAGACCTCATTAATTACTTGTTAGACAATTTAAGCTTTGAACAATTACTAAATAAGCAGAAGATGTTAAAACATTAAACTTATTATAATGAGCACTGAAGTCAAAAGAAGAACATTCGCTCTAAACTCTGAGGTGGCTCTCAATCCCAAACCCCCTCCTAGCCTCCATGTCAGCTCTTAATATTTTCCCGCCATTTTCAGGAGTGTGGTAACAAGCAGATGGGATAGATTCTCAGGGAACAGAGGTGCTGTTGCACAACCATCCATCCGAACAAGGGTTTTCCCCACAAAATGTACAGCATGGCATTTAAAACACATACTCTGACAGACAAAAGCAATAAAGCAGGAGTCACAGCGAACTAAATACATTATTGTCACAAATTGAAGTCTAGAACTATTAACAATAGCCTATAATCAAATTTTTCTATTAAACCTTAAAAAAAAATTATGAATTTTCAGACATTTTAAGAGATCATTTGTTTTCAAAAGCAGGCAAATTGTCAAAACAAATGAACTGCAATTTGTACTGCTTTGTTCAAATATTTTGTGCTGCTACATTTTTAAACTGACTATTTAGAATTGTATATATATATATTCAATTCTATCCAAAAACTAATATATAACAGCTTGAAGTTGAATTTCTACAGCAGAACTCAAAAACAAAAACAAAAACAGAAAACCAGCCCCTACTAACAGTTTCCAGGTTAGCTCATGGAACATGTTCACTTGATGGCATTCAGTTCTTTCCCACTGTCTGCGAGTGAGGTAATCTGATGCCGAGCGCTCACATGGCTGGACACGGCCTCTTCATACACTCTCACAGCCGGAAGAGGAGCGCACAGGAAATTCCTGACATTCCTGACAGGAAGAGATAATAACCCTCTGACCTGCAGCATGAAAAACGCCTCTCTGCAGAGAATGCAGACCCAAAGCTACAGTATAGGTCAAAACTTATGGCTCTCTGTATTTGTGATCAAGCGTGGCGTGAAATAGGGGAAAGGTTAAGTGTGAAAGGGATACAAACACAGCAAATTTAAGCCTCAAACACCAGCTCGTTGTTGCTTTAATAATTCAAAAACTCAGAATAAAGTGAGCAAGAAAAGCAGACCAGGCTAATTAAGAGACAAAGGCTACAATTATAGAATCGGTCATTTCTGAAATGTTATCAACACTGAGGAAGAATGAGAGTAAATGGAAACTTAATGTCATGAATGTCAAAGAAAAATCAAGGTATGTAAACACATTAACATATATATACATTAACTGACGAACAACAACGTAAAAGAAATATTCCTTTCTGTTTTACACTGTCGATGAAGACAGGGAGAGCCAACCCCGGAATCCTGATGACAACAACATAAGACAGGGGCACAGGTGAACACTACAACAACCTTGTAAGAAAAGAAAATAATAGAATAAAATAGAAAAGAAGGTCTTGGTGAAGTAGATGTAGATATGCCGAAGATCCAAAAGTGTCCAAAACCAAGATGTAGAGCCATCACAATGCAGAAACGACAGTTGATGGACAGGGATTGCTGGGAGTCTTTTTAAGGAAAATGAAGATGGCAGCAAATGGAAATTGCTAGAATTTGGGTAATACAGATGGTTTTTGGTTGATATCAGGTAGATTGGATTGAGCCATCTCATTGGATGATGTTGGTAGATTGCTGACACATAACCATAGCTTTCGATTATTAGCCATTATTATTTAGCCAAGTTGTTAGTTCAGAAGATCAAACCTAATTCTAAAATGCTGTGATGTGAATATGTTAAAGTGCTCTTACGGTTTTTAAAGTTTTATACTGGTGTTGAAAACCTTAAAGCCACAGTTTGACATGTATGCAAGTTCAAAAATAACTTTCATTAACTTATAATACTAATTGAATTTTATGGCAACAATTTTCCATAAGGCGACATCAATCATCATTAGTCAATGAATAAATGAACCATTAATTTATAGTGAGTGCATTAACACATGTTTAATCATGAACTCACTAAACATGTCATATGAATCAATACACCAATTACTGTCATGTTAGAATGATGCTAAATATTTGTGAGGAAAACATTGAAACGTTAGACATTTGAGAATACATAATAAAGACACCTTTAAAATCTTTTCTCACCAGTTAGCGGAGTGAAGATCATGGATTTGATAAACTTGCATATAGTGTGTTCAGATTTCACAATCGGTCTGGAATGCTTTTGGATGATGAAACCTCAAGTCATCATAGAGTTCAAAAAGAGTACTAATCAAAACATTTACTATTGACTGTTAAGTGAACTTAAGCTGGTACCTCAAAAACATCACACATCATTGTACATTTTAAAAAGAAGTTTGTCCTTGCAAAGTGCATAAAAGTAAACCGGTTTCATGTCTTCAAAGACACTTTCACTCAAACGTTCACTATTGCAACATACAAATGAAAGCGTCCCAGGATATCTTCTCTGACCTTTAATTTAGTGTCATTCACACTTGTGTCTGTGTGACTATTCAAATACTTTTAGTTTCTAAAGACTTTTAGGACATCAAGGTTTTGCAGCAGAATTCCAGTAGTCAGAGAAAAGCAACAAGAACAATCAGGCCTTCATGAACAAATAAAGTGATATTCAAAGTGAAACATAAACTACACTTGCAATTGTTTAAATAATCGTGATACAAAAAAATATAGAAAAGCATTTGGCCATTTTAATGATCAAGTTTTTACTTTAAAGCTTTAGGGTTTTAGGACAATGTAATTGTTATTATTCGTTCAGTATTTATTAATCTGTTGCCTAATGATAATCAAGCAACATGCATTTAAATGAATGAACAAAGTGAGCCGAAATATAAATTGTTTTCACAGTTGAAAAGGTCTTACTATATTCTGCAATAATTACAATATCATAATATCTAATATTGTATTGTAATATATACTCCTCATAAATGACTAATAAAACTAGTCATTGTCAATTAACTCAATAATCAGAACAGTGACCATCGCCTGAGAAAACTATTTGAGGTACTTGATTCAAATCTGAGTGGGAAAGGACTGCTTAAAAGACAGCCAAGAAATTCCCACTAGAAAAGGCCTGAAACGCATGATAAAGCTAGCTGGAAATGAGTTCATAATTTCTCATCTAACTGGATGGTATAATGCAATGCAATGGTGCATGTGCAAAGCATCTAGATGTTTGAGACAACAAGGAATTGATTAATAAACTCTCATAGTTGGGTGCAGTATCCATTTAATAATTTTGTTTTTCACAATACATCATAGAGACATCGATTTAAATTGTGATTAACAATTTCCACCCTTGTTAATTCGCAAACAGAATAGTTGAAGACAGTTAAAGTAGCAATAACAGATGTCATCTTGCCTTAATGCATCTTTTTCATCATTAGGTTCTGTTTGAGCAAAATCCACTTGTTTCTCCATCATTTCAGCTGCAACCCTGCTATAGCATGCATAAGCAATGAGGACCAAATTACTGAAACAGTTGTGTTTATTGACGGTAGAACCAATAATGTGCAGCTCTCCGGATCTCCAGGACCAGCTTTGTTGATCCCTTTCCTAAAGCAATACCAGAAAACTACAACAAAAGTGCAAATCTAACTTCTCACAAAAATCCTCTTTTACAGACATTCCATTCAGTTACTGCTGACACTAGACGTTTAGTGTCCACAATAAACACACTCATGACATTTCCAGGTGGGGCCAAAACTTGATTTTAAACATATCAAACAAATGCTGCCTCTTACAATGCTGTGAAGCAGAGCGAAAGCACTTGTCTAAATCCTCTTTGCACTTCCCTATTGAAGCTTCTGTTAGTTTGCTTTGGAGATGACAACCACTTAAATCTGAGAGCTCTGAGTCAAAGAAGATGGTAGCTTATGTGCAAAAACATGATGGCACGAAATCACACTGAGTCTTCGCCTCAGTCCAAAATCAACAATAAACAATAGGTACAACAGAGCAACAGCTCGTTGTGTTGCTCCACACCCACAGTTTTAACAAGGGCACAGAGGGAGTAGACTAAAAGAGGTCTGTCAGGAAACTATTCATTAAATAGCGTTGCGCAAGGAGAGGAAAATGCTAGAGTTGAAGTCTGATTATAAGGCTGAGGAGACACAGCTGAAACACTGTAAAGTGTCTTTATGCAATGTGAAAACTTTACAAGTGTGTTGACAGACGCTCTTGTGATTGAAGTAGGCATGTGAGGGGCTTATTATTTATTGAGAACACAAATTGCAAAACTGTACATGCACATACAAAACGTTTGATTGGAAAGCTTATTGCAAGGATAAATTTCAAATATTTACACTTTTTCTACTAGTGACATTTCAAAGACATACAGACTTTTTTATGTATTCTTTAAAAATGAAATTAAATGAATAAATTAATCCTACAAACAAAGATATGAGTAAATGGATGGAATAAAAAAAGGAATAGGGCTATGGGGAGACAAACAATAAGATGCGACTTAGGTGCATCTTTCTTCTTCATAAAGAAGCAATGAGTTCAATACCCACCAGGAATGACAACATTCTTTGGTGCGGATATCAACTTCACTTTTTGTTGTACTAGCACACTACACTTGTTTAAAGCAATAATAACATGCAATGGTGACTCTCAAACAAAGAGCACTTAGTAAATCAGAGTCCTTACGTGTGGTAGAAGCACTCATTGAGTGATTGAATCATTGGACATCCAATTTCAAACACATTGATTAAATGAACAATAATCATCCATTAATAAGTAATGTTAAATATTTTAAAGGCCTCAAAAACTGATTTTTATCAATCTGTTAACTTTTAATTGATGCCCTATAATTAAAATCTCACCATATTTACAGTGGACATCCAATGTAAAGTAAGCAGATTGGACTTTTTATGAGGGTATTAGTGAAAAGTTTACTTTGTCAACAACACTTCCATTCACAATGTGTCATTTTGATTATAGTGTTATTCCACATCTTTGTGAAGCAATTCTCTATCTTGCCCCAAACATGAATTCTCCTTCAGACCAAGAAATGTGTTTGAAATGTAGCTCTGCTGCTTAACAATGTTTGCAACAGCTAACGAGACGAGTTTCAGGCATGTCTCACTCAAAATACATCAAGCAGGACCGTCAACAGTTTTGAGTTTCCTTCCCATCCTTTAGAAATAACACACCTAGTACATTTCAATATCATGAGACTTTTCAAAAGTTTCCTTAAACATTCAGCTGCAGTAGTATTTTGACTGAATACTTGCAATAAACTGCACACTGTGACTGCACTAATTGGCAATTATTGTTGAAAAGGTTTCATATTAATCTGTTCTAGCTTGATTTTGACCAATAGTTTTCCTAGAGAGAAAAGTATACCAGAGCCATATTGGTCACAAAGCAATAGTGAACTCAAACATCGCATTTTTTCACAATTTGAGACCTGCTGCTTAATTAAATCAATTATGACATCTATGCTATGCTATAACAAGAGCCATTTAAAATGCAGAGATGAGGTGGGATGGCATGTCTCTGAACAGACAGAACTATCAGGTCTCAGGGAGTGAAGCATTACCCATCAGTGAAGGTAAAGATTTCTCTCAACTGCTCTTTGATCCAGTTAACATTAAGACGCTTACAAAAAATGTCTACTCCTCGTGTACATTATCCCTATCAAAGATTACCGTTCTAGCTGAGTAAGTGTTTAAAGCTAATGAAACTTGAGAATACTTGCATCAACAAACGTTCAAATTATGTTTGGTGTTCACAAATCCATACCACAGAGCTTTATTATTTTAGTGAAAAAAAAAACAGTGACATGATGAAGAGGCAGTGCACTGAGCATAAAAAGAGATGTGACTATTCAACCCTGTTACACAACTCATTCCACATTCCTCTGGTAAAACAAAGGCAGAGCAGACGAGGTGGGAGTAAGAATGACTTCTCATAATATTCTTTGGAGCAGATTGTAACATTGGGATCAGAGAGATGGAGGGAAAACAGCGCAAACAAGCATCATCTCTCGGGATGGCTGTTGAAAGGGCAAAGCTGGAGTCTTACAAAGAACCGTGTGCTTGTAAGCTGATTTTCATGCAAATAAACATGCTGGGAATGATGGGAGGCTTCTCCGTGACTCTAATACAGATTGTTATTTCTATAATTCTTTGGGGTGTTCCTGCTGCAAATGCAGTGGTCATAAAATAAAGAGATTCCTACAATTATAACATCCTTGTTCTACAACGCCACTGCTCCGCTTAAAATTTCTCTCAGAGGAAAACTCCCTGTTAAACACTGTTCACCCATCACTCTGAGCACAACAGACTGCACTCTCGGTTGCAATAGCATGTTGTCAAACGTATGAACATTTTGGTAGATGTAGTTGGTAGATAGGACAGTTTGCTGTGTGTTGCTCAGAAAATTCAATCGCAAAACAATACAAACACAAAAATAAACCATTTAATTAACCAATAGCAAAAAAAAAATCAAACACAGGAAACAGAATTGTTTATTAACAATTCTATTCAATAATATCTTTAATATGGGTTGATCGTAGTCATTAGATGTTAGAAATCATGTTAAGCTTAGGACCCCAGGGGTTTTCATTTTTTAATTGTATTGCTAATGTTGCCCTTTAAAGGACACCTAAGATGGCAATTTAACACAAGATAATTTTGTTCTTTAGAAGTTTAACAATTTTAAACTTCTAAATGATTTTGCAAAAAGATTTTTTTTCTCAACAACACTGATTCCAATTTTTAAAAAATAGCTGTTTTGGGCACTGTGATAAATGACTCCATTCGTCACGCTCCTCTCTGCACGTAGGCATATTTAGCTGTTATTTTTTCATAACACAGGTTTGGGGAAGCATGCAAAAGCGATATAATATAAAGTAGAAATATGCCATTTATTTTTCTTATTCAGGAATGCGCAAAAGCAGTATCTTCAAATGATGTCATGTAAGAGTTTTCAATACTATTAGGACCTCTATTGTAAGATCATTAAGGTAGATATTTATGGTCATTTCAAAGTATAGATCCAAATTTGAGCCTCAATTTCTTTGCAAATATTGGACTATCATTCGAAAAACAGTCTAGAGCAAAATGGCTTGAGCAAATAAACACATGTCTTGGTAGATCTGCCAGTGCATTTTCCCAATAAACAAGAGCAAGTCACTCAGTCTTTTTGTTGTAGTCTTGATTGCGCCATATTCCGGTTCTATAGATTACAGTGTATCTTCATCTACATGCCCCTAAAACAGCATGAATCGTTGACGCCCACATTTTGCGAGTTTTTAACTCATAAATATAACACGTCTGGATTGTTCTAGATAGTTACATTTAGCTTGGCATGTTCAGGAGAGCCAGAAGATCAATATCAACTCTTATTATATTTCAATAATATTGGCCCTTTAACAAAAAAGCTCCTTTAGATAATAGAAACTTTTAAACAATTTAAACATTTTTCATAGTAAGTTATAATCCATCACTTAAAAAACTAATCTTAAAAAATGACATCTTTTAATGAGGTTACACATTTTCAATTAAAAAATAAAACTCACATACTCAATGGATAATGGGGGAGGGGGGTTACCTCACATACACAAAGAACCAAATAACACCTGAAATAACTCACCCTTATGCACAGCCAAGAAGATTTGACTTCCTCTTCTTTTATTCACAACTATGATCCCTCAGAGATCACACCTTCAGAGATTAACAATCCACAATATCAATTAAAAAGATAAATAATTTAACTTCACTGCAAAATTAAGCTTTGAAATGGATAGTTGGACTGGTCTATAACCATAACAGTGTGATCTTGTTCATAAAATAAACATGTAATATAAAAAAATGAACTGGTGGCTCTACCCTAGTGAAAACTGATACCAGAATGAGCCAGAATAGAATAGGTTTAAGCTGTGTTAGGTACCAAGATCCATGCTTAAACACTTCCTGATCTGATTAAGGTAAACCACTCAACCAATGATAGCAGCCAATGTTAAGAGTATTAGAATAAAGCCAATCAGTTCAGCTGTAAAGCAACGATGCAGCAGAAACCACAAGAGTGTATCTGATTCTGTTCAACCCCTTCAAGCATAAGGGGAACTCTTCCTTCTGAACTCTATTACCCTGTCAAGCTCCAGTCTGCTATTTATAGAGAGCAGGACATGACGAGGGAAGCCTGAGATGTCCTTATAGATTGTCTCCTGAATGAAGTGTGATGTCGCTGTCAAACATCACACCTTCCTACATAAATCAGACAGCAGTGTTTGAGTGCAGAAATTTGACGTAAAAAGGACTTTAGGATGTATTCACTAGCTGAAATTTATACCAGACAGCAGTCTGCATAGTAGCAAGGTGCCTAGTGACTATTAAGTAATCATTTCACTGCAGATATAACAAGTAAGGATGTCTCCATTAGGTTTTTTTTTTGCTCCAGTATCTGCTGATCCCCATATGTCCCGACCGCTTTTTGTCTCCAATCATACATTTTG
The DNA here is from genome assembly GCA_900490495.1 of Danionella dracula. Taxonomy (NCBI): domain Eukaryota; kingdom Metazoa; phylum Chordata; class Actinopteri; order Cypriniformes; family Danionidae; genus Danionella; species Danionella dracula. Next base: position 4,549,488 of record UELW01000888.1, read on the forward strand.
GCAACGCAATGAAACAAAAAGACAAAAACTCATTCAAGTCATCAAAAGTTTTGGTTTATTATTCGTTCATGGGCATTAAATAAAAAGCTTACACTAAATACACAAGATAAGCTATGGAACTAAAACTCAATAAGTATAGACTCAAAAACATACAATATATATATATTTAAAAGAGGTAGTTGAACTAGGTTTGATGACATTTGTCAAAGAAAATAATAAATTAAAATAAAAATTCAAGTAAAAATAAATACATTTTTAGTTTATGCTTAGTGCAAATTTCTATAATGAAATGAACAGCAGCAGCTAAACACAATGCTATGTTACACCCCCCCACAAACACACACACACACACGCACACGCACACACAATATATTTTCCCCTATTCCGATCATTTAAAAATCATGTTAACAAACCCGATTGACCGGACAACCTCAACATAAACGAAAATACTTAGTTACATTTATGAGGTTTAAATGCATTTATTTAGGGACAAGGCAAAGGCTTTGTTGGTGGAGAGGAGAAGCACAATTTTTTGCAAAATCCATACTCTTGATAAGGTTCAAGTGGCGGTCACACTATGAAAAAATTACATTCTGTCAAAGCAAAACAATTTTTTGTTGAGTTACACATTTTCCTGAATCAATCTCTTTTCTTCTAAAATGAGTGTCAGAGCTACACTCTAAAATCCAAACAAATGTTGGCTTAAAAAGTTTGTAGTCAATTTTTACTAAAAGCATAATTCAGTCAATTATATATTTTAGTAAGATACATTTTTGTTGACAAGGTGTTGACTGAATCACTATTTACTAATTGAGTTCATCGTCTCAGTGGTTGTTATTGACTTATGAAAATATGATCTGTAAATAAATCAATGTATGTGGCAAAACAGCATTGAAATTATTAGTCAAAATAACATTAAAAAAATAACTCAAAAAATGATTTTCCACTGACATGTCTCTCTAAGCTACTGTGGTCCCCTTTTTTCTTACAATTCTACTTTGGAATGGCCTTGTGAATTTCTGTTCTGTGATACGCTCCTTTAATTCATGTGTGGTATACAACTAACATCACACCATGTCGAGGCAAAAAAGAATTCGTTCTCAAAAGGCACAGTTTTTTTTTGTTGTTTTGGGTTTGCTTCTTCAGACAAACACCTGCTGTAAAATATGTCAAGATTGTAACTAAAAAAGGTAGCGCAAATTTTTTTCTCAGTACCTACAACACTATTGTGTTCACCAGTTTTTTGTTAAATTTAGTGCAAAAAATGTTCTCATATCAGGTTTATATTGTTCAAATAAAAACAATATACTACTCTACTTGAGGGATTTTAGTGCTTTGTTTACAATTTCAAGAAAAATAAATTGCTTTAAAAATCGAAACCCCATATTTGTCTATCAAAGAAAAAATCTGCGATTAAATTATTATGTAAAATTGTCCATCTCTAGATTTAGCCATATAAAAAACTACACTGTAAAAGGTTTTACAAATACAGGACAGTGGGCAGTGGGACAATAATGGCAGTGTTCATTTTAAAGAATAGTCTGTTTTATGGTTTACAGGGGTTTATCCATATTTTGAAACTCGTGTTGCATTCTGGGATAGCCGGATAAATCTGCTGCTTAGCCTGACACTACTTAACCCCAAACACCTGGCTGCTCTCGTTATCTTCTTTATCAGTAAGTCAGTATAAAAAAACTATTATTTTTCTTCTTTACTAAAATACAAACTAGCAATGACATAAAATGCTTATTCTTAGTCTTTATGCTAAACTTAGTTAGAAACTAAACAGATCTTTACTTTTAAACAGTTAATGTTGTTTTATTCAAGCAGAAAACATTTCTTGGAAATTGCTGTTTAGACTAAAGAAGCATCCCACTATTTGCCTGCACATCAAGTCCCAGACAATTAATTCTTCACTGACAATTTATCTCCATGCAAAAGGTTTTAAACAATCAATCCTCTCCATGACCTTCTCCATCACCTCCAACTATTCACCAGAATTCATTGTACCATCTCTGTTGTTTATCCCCAAAGATTCCAACACCTGTTTCGTTAAACTCCATTCATTATGCACGAAGGTACAACCTTCAAGAACAAACTATGAAGAGCATTCAAAACACCATGTGTTTCTCAGAAGCTTCGTAGCTTACAATGAACCTGATATGTTACTTAAAATAGTCTCATCAAATGTAAAACATTCATCAAGAACGGCCAAAATCCCAGAGCACGTTTTCAGGAAGAGAACCACCATGTGCTTCAGTTGGGAAAGTGTTTCTGCTTGAAAAACTTTGACAACCAAGTTTCATTATCCTGTATAGCTGTACCTTGGAGATATCTTCCTCTTCTGAGATTTTATTTAACTTACTCTCGCAAAGACATCAAACAGCTACAGGACTTCTTGCAAACTCAAAAAAAAGGTATTGATGTTTCAACCAAAGCTAGTTTCACTTTTTTTCTTCATAAAGTAAAGCATTACCAATCCATTATGTCTGAGATATTGTCAAAAAGTATAATATATAGCTTTAATCTAGTCTGTGTCTAAAATTACAATTAAAATGTTATCATTGCAGAATATATAAATAATCATTATCGATCCACATGATTGGCGGTGTATAAGTATTCAGGGTGCCTTCTTTTCCTCAGCATAGAAAACCAAAACAATCCCTCAAGTGTAGAATTTCAGGCATCTGACTTCTTTTCATGAGAAGCACACATCTCTGAAGGGAGACACCAATCTCAGCAGGCTTCCTGTCTCAACTGAAATCAAAGGAAATGTTGAACTTCACTTAGCAGGACAGGTGGGATTCTTCTAGCAGACCTGAAGAGCGGAGGCATTCAAAAACAACTGATCCAGCTGTATCACAGCTACAAGAGTGCTGTGAGATTTGCCCTACATACCTAAACTAGAATCATCAACTGTTAAAATTATGGGAAAAGCACCCCTGATTTCACCCATAGGTTTCTAAGCAATGATTTTGAAGGCAACATTGGATATTGTCAGTTTGTTCAAATAGGCAACCAATTTGAGATCTGAGACCTGCACAATTCTGGAGTAAGCCTCAAATGGCCGCTCTGGAAACTGCAGTTCAGTCACTTCCTGTTACCCACCCAATAAGCAACCCCCTGCTCCTCTGCAATAGGGAGTGACAGAACAGTAGTATCTTGACCGGCCACAAAGTAGTGGGGTCAGAAGCGAGAAAATTCTCTTTCACTCCAATGTTAAAACCTTCCTAATTGGGAGATAAAACAACATGTTTACACCGCTGGTGCTGTAAAACTTTCAGCCAATCAGACATCTGTGCTACACCTATCTGGACCCATTTTTGGTTACCAAGAAGTGATGCACTTCCAAGAAGGTGATGGTTAGCTACACCCATTTTTAACTTGTTTCATTGTACATACGAAAAGTCGAGCATGCTACGCCCTTGTTATATAGAGTCAATGTACCCACTGAGAGGGAAAGCAGCAGGTTCCCCATTGGTCCTTAATGACTGGTACTGTTGACGCTTTCATATAAATTAAAAGTCAAATAAAAATGAAGTATTCCCTTATTTAAAAAATCATTGAGCAAAATGCATAGGCATTTGCGACACTGTTTTAAATTTTCAAGAATTGATTAAATTAGAATGATGCCACATCATTTTGAACAGGGTAAGTTATATTAGACAAGATTTCAGAATTTGTTGGGAAACTTGCACAACATACCTAAAATAATATCAGAAAGGGATTGTGATCTGAGAAACCACTTAATCTTTTAACAAACAAGCTAATTGATCAAGACACAAGTTTTCTTTTACTGGAGTCAACATGAGAAAAGTCCATGTAAACAGCTCTTTAACGCTCATTAGATTCTCCACGTATAAACTCAACTGATCAATCTGTTTCTAAAGGCGAGCAATAAAGAGATTATCAGAACGGAAGGCTACTGAACCAACAGCAATGTGGCTTAGCTTGGCATAAACATTATTATGACTTACCTGCTATGCAGAAGTCATTGACTGGAATGAGGGGAGACATGGTACCAGCAACACCCCAGGAAGTATTTTATGAAATGCTTCAATTGCCACTTTTCAGGTTAATAATACTTCAGCAAGCTTTTCATCGAGAACACTTTCATTTTCTTCCTATTTGTACTCAGACACTACATAACATTTAATCAGACAGCTTATGCATTGCCTAATTTCCCACCAGCAGTGAAAAACTGATAAGCTGCAGGTATTTTCTTCCTCAAATTAATCATTCCAAAACTTCTTTGGGGTTTCTAAAGAAATGCCATTAAAAACAATGATTACATTTCTACAATGATATCATTAAGTTGCTGGTAGAAAAACGTACCAAATATAATTCTATAGTCGTATTAACCACTAAAAAATGATTTAAATGATTTTAAACAAAATCACCAACATTTATGCACTGAATGTTTCTTTCAAATCTAGTGAGGTGGTCAGGATAAGGTAAGGTAAATATGACAACCTTCTAACAATCTCTCCAAGTCTCTTACAAAAATCTGTCTACATGCTTCCTCACTGACGCCTGGGTGGATTTTGTTTTATGTTTGATTTTTAAACTTCACATTCTGCAGCTTCTTCGGCAGCTCAAAGCATCAAAAATTATTTATAATAATGAAAATTATTTGGTTAACGTGGTAGACTATTTGAAAACAGAGGACACAAACTTCTGCATTAAGCTGAGACATTCATACAGTCACAAATGCTTTGTGTAGAAAAAAAATCTACATGAATAAGCAAGACTGCCAAAACCAAAATAGTTTTCGCAAAAAAGTAAACCATTCACAATTTCAAGCCTTAACCAGACATTTATCAGCCCCAGAGACAGACCTTTCCATAGTCAAAAGCTTTGTGTACATTGTCAAACTTAACAAGTTTGACCAACAGTAAGCAATATAACAAAAATATTGCGCTCTTTTCGGTCTTCAAAGGCTATCACATATCAGTTGGTGTCAAACTATTTAATTGTTGATTTATTTATTTATTTTTAATTGCTACAACACCTATTATCAAAATAATTGAAATAATGATTCCTATTAATGGTACATGTACAACAATAATAGAATACTAAAAATGAAAATCTTTTTTTTTCAGTCAAATAAGTTGAATAGCATTTTGAAAAATTATTTTCAGTGTTGTCAACAGACATTGAAAGGGCAATGATAATGATTGATAAACAAAGTATTATTATTTAAAAAATTATTATATACTATATAAACTACTACCTTTTGGGGCTGCACTAAGTATGTGGGGTATTTGTACTAACCCATATGAATAAGGTTCATGACATCACAAGCTTAAAATGGCTTAACTTTGGAATAGCTGCATGTAAAACAGCATCAACTTGAAGTATTTCCACAAAAAAAAGAAAATTCAAGCACATTTCAAAAAGTAAAAATGCCTTTCCTTGACTTTTCAAGATCTTCAAGCACCTGTAGCAAGTCTGTATGAAGAGCTTCAATGGCAACACTGTTTGTTAAAATGTTTTGCTAAATGACCATATACTCAACACTTATTTAGCATTATTATTATTTAGAATCTTTTCTTGATAAAACCCCAATCAGCAATCTGAAAGGGTAAAACACCCATATTGATAAAGTTGATCAAATTACTCAGAGACTGTAAATATTACTTATACAGGACTAACTCAAAGAGTGCCAAATCCAGTCCAGAAAGCAATATTTCAAGCTCAATGAATTAAAATCATTTGATCGGCTTATGGTAGCTCAAAACCAAACATAGACTTTTTTTCCCAGATGTATAGAAAAATAACCAAGCATACGAGAATAAACTGTAAACATCCATTTACGGTTACTCATTACAGTTATCATAATCATCAACAGAATGACAGCAAGCAGGAAATATCTGTGTGGCACTAGCAGGCAAAAAAAAACATATTCATAACTCCACATTTTCATTTATAATGTATTCTTACTTTCAACTAAATGATACAAACATGGTTAAACCCAAACTAGCAATTAGAAAATTCAAAGTAAAAACACTATGTTTAGGACTACTAATGCTTATTAAATATAATAGTGTGTTTTATAATCCTAGATGAACAGGATGAATCTTAAGAGCATCAGCAGCAAAGCCGCATTGATCCCACTGTCAAAACAAAACCATCCCGAATCCCGTTAGAACAGCTCTCGGAGGCTCCTTACCTTTTTCTTGGCTAGAAGAAAGGATCTCTTCCTCCTTTGGATTTGCTACCTGGGTTATAATGGACGTGTTGTCCATGGAAACGGGCTTTTCTTTCTCCGTAGTCACTTCTGTTTTGATCATTTTCCGCTAGCCTGATGCTAGCGTTGTAGCGGCGGGAGTCCAGATGGCAGCCGCACCATTCACCGCACACGAGCCTCCAGCGCCGCACCGCATCTACATAAACACAGAACTCCCTTCTCGAGCTAACAGGCAGCGAGGGCGAGGCGACACACTCCTACACTCAATACACGCACACCCCTGACCTGTCAAACCACGGAAAAATGACACATTTCTGTCACTGAAATTGAAAAACAAAGCGCCTCGTCGGAACCCGCTCTTTTTCTTCTCCTTGCGTGCGCGTGTGAGGGTGAGTGCGGGAGCGCGCACACAAACACTGTGGCCGCGTGAAAGTAACGTTTAGAAAAATGTACCCTCCTTGGTAACCATAGTTACAGCAGCTCCTTGATATGACTAGACTGCGTATGATACAATAAAAACATAACCACGTGAGACAGTTTTTGTATTTGTATTTGTATTTTGTCTAATCGTTCACATATTTTGGTAATTGTGTCAAAACTTTTCCCCTCAGATGGCCAAAGCAGAAAAACATATATTATATTATATTATATTATATTATATTATATTATATTATATTATATTATATTATATTATATTATATTATATTATATTATATTATATTATATTATATTATATTGTCAACCAGCGGGAAAAGATGATCATTAGGAGCAAATATTTCTTTTGCTGTGTTTTAACAATAACATTAACAATTGTTTTTATAAAAAAATATTGACAGAACAATAAACTGGACTCGTGATTTTTTTTATCGCTCGTTCTAAAATGAAAATAACATCTGCTATGCTGATTAAAGGGTGGGATATTACACTGCTCTATTTGTGCTGCAACATTTTGTTTATTAAATTTTGAAAAGTCTTTGAAAAGTTGAATGAATTACTATTAAATGTTCTGAAGCAGTGGGCTCTTAAATTTTAAAATGTAAAATTGACAGATGTCCAGAAGGCATTCATTGACAGCCTGCACAAGGAGGGTAAGCCACAAAGTTCAATGATTGTAACTGACAAAGAAGCTGCATCCAAATATAATCATGAGATTGATTGGGGAAAAAATCTGTTGTAGAAAAAAAACAGCAAAAAGTTAGTGACTTGAAAAGTGAGTAGGTAAAATGTATTTATAAAATTAACGAGGGGATTATAGTGCTCTTATTTATTATTAAATTATATAAAAGGGCACAAAACATCATAAAAACATTCGGTAGAGTAATATAATACTGTTAATGTATGCCTATTAAAAGCACTTAGCTGCAAGTGACCAACACATTCCTCTTGCTTCATTGTTACTTAAGTTTAAAAATGTTGTTGCCAGAGATGGGTTCAGTTTATGGGTTGATGGGCCACAGCCTGGGCATCACCAACCACATAGGATCTGAATAAGAATCCTACTGTTTTATATATTATGTAATGTATTAAAATGAGTCATCTGAAGATTTGTCAGTTTAGTTTTGTGGATATATTTTTTGTACTTAATTATAAAGCAATACATTTAATCACTTCAGACCTGAATTATTTTTCAGTTTTCAGAAAGATGCAAAAGTTGTCAAGATCTGAGGAAAATCTGTCGGCTATCTGATGAAGAACCTTCAGAACCTCCTGAATAATATTTATATAAAATATAGTTAAATGATTGAAAGGGTTAATGAAATAAAGTCTCTTGACATTATAAAAAAAATTATTCCACTAAAATGTGTACATACATGTTCAAAGCATTGTCTCATGTGCACGAAATTAACAATTGTCTCCAGTTCGTGGTTCTTCAATTCAAATTAAATTTTAAGAACTTAATGATTTCGCTCTTGCTTATAAATTGCCTAGTATCGCAAGCGTGAGTGGCGAGAAATAGGGACCAGGAAGCTGCAAGAGTGGCGAAGGGGTGGAAGCTGGGATAGCTTGCACAAACGGGATGTTTATTGGTTTGTAGCAGCTTAAATACATTCGGTAGATAATGAGTAGGTGGCATCATATGATTAGTCAGTAAATTATCAGCCAAAGCTCCTCCTGAACTTTTGTTACTTACATTAACCTCATAACAATTTCAAATGTTTAAAATTTTTTTATTAATCTCTTTTAGGATTAGTAGCATCAGCATTTATCTTTATAATGTTTAGTTTCAATAATAAAACAGGGTATGTCTGTGTGAGAACTACAACTATTTTAGTTTTAAATTATATAAAACTTGATAGCATATGTGATTAAACAAATTACATGAAATAAATTACAAATATTACTATAACAGAAGATTTAATTTTGAACTCTGACATCATGATATTAGCAAAAAGTAGCAAATCTTTCTTTTAACTGTGAAAAAATTTGAATATGTATGAAACTTGTTTAAGATTAGAAAATTAATTAAACATGAGCGGATAAACACAGAATGAGTTATTGCAATCTATTAATCCAGACAACTTGACCTATGTTTTAAAAAAAATTTGTTTTCAGCATTAATTTTTTTTTTACAAAACTAAGTAAAACAGCAACAGTAAAAACACAGCACACTGTCAATTTTAAAATACTGAATATGTCAAAGATTTTAGAGTGATGCGTGTGCAAGGGTTAGTCATTGAGATCATTTACATGATAAAAGCATGAAAGCAGAACTTTTGCAGTCACCTTTCTTAAATATTTAAATTTTCATATTTGCTCCCCATACAAAATAAAACATACTGAAAAAAGATTTAAAAATCTAAAAGAGTAACACTGTAAATACAACTAAGTTTGACAGAAATTGATTTTTCTTAGATCTTGCAATGATTTCTGAGGTGTTCTGGTGACCGATAGATGTGGGAGGTGCACTGAATATTTTATGAAGGTGAATGTTTGATCTTAATGTTTAATAAGGTGGCTTGTGTGATCTGCGAAATCTACTTTTCAGCTCGTTTATACTGTACATCCTATTTGCATCTAGTTTGTTTCTTTTTTGCTTGAAGTCCGCATTTATTTAGGATAATCTACAGATATGCATCATGTTATTTTAGTTAATGATTAATTCAGTGCATTGGTTGCTTATTGAGGTTCTAAATTAAAATGAAAAGAGTAGTGTGTTTGGGCTTACATTGAGGAAATTGCTATACAATTGTTAAAGCACTTACAGCACACTGTTGTTGCTGTTTTTAACCCTACAATGTAACACGTGCTAATGCTGACATCTCGTGGTCTTTTGAATACTAGGACTGTGTAAGTTGAGTTTTAAAGTGATTTATTATCTGAATAATTTTGGCAGCACTGATGTCTCATGCTCTGGTTGACGCTTAGAATTAAATGTCAAAATTGGTTAATTGTTGCAATGTTATAATATCATATGATGGTCTAGGAATATTATAATATTCTGGTTTACAATAAAATAAATGATTTGATATAACTGAAGTTAATAATTTTCCTTTTAATTGGCATTTTCGCAACTTTTCAATTTTTTTTAATAATTACTAACCAAATGAAGTATTATTATTATTATAGTATTATTTTGATCATCACACGATAACTCGTTTGTTTTTTCATTACATTTCATTTTAAACTTTAAATTATCACCTGTTCTTATTCTTTATCACCCCGTTTTTCAGCAGTATTTGGTTTGTGTAACATGTTGCTAACATTTCATACCAACTCAGTTTACAATGACCTCCAAATTTAAATTTGTACTTTTGCTTCACACAAAAGATAACCTGCTTGCTTTGTATTATCTTGTTCTGTTAGAAAATAATTTAACATAATTTAATCCAAAACATAATTGAATTACATTTTAGCGTAACAGAAATTAACCATAAAAACTTTAATATGGAATTGCCGCAATGTTAAAACCTGTATAAAAGTTAATTAGAAAGTCAAGATTTTGCGATGAGAAGTAAAAAAAAATTGACTTATAATGTCAGTTTTGAGACTCAATTCGATTGAGCATCTGCAGATGAGCAAGTTAAATTTTCGACCTTTCATTTTAAAATTACGACTTTCAAAAGTTTTACTTTGAATGCCATTGTTGTTTTTTTGTAACGTGTAATACGTAGAATATAAGTAAATTGCTGCGAATCTGCTTCTTTGAATCTAATTGTCGAAAGTGTCGAGGTGAATGCTCTCCTAGTTTACTCACTTCGAGAGATTTCATCATTCGGTGGTTCCGCGCAGAGTTCGCTCCTCCTCTCGGTCCATGCTGTCCGTGCGTAGCGCAACATCAGCACTGCTCCTCTTCAGGACCGCATCGCACATTTCCCCCGTCCTCGCGGTTCCGAGCGTCCGAACCAGTCCTGTCTCTCTGAGAGGCTTTCTTCCGGTCAGAGAGCTCTCGCTGTCAGGCAGTTTGTGGAAAAAGAAGAAGAGAAGCGCGTGGCTGGAGATGACACAAAACATGGATAGCAGTATCGAGGAGGTTCTGGCTCCATTGAGACTGGCAGTAAAGGAGCAGGTAACACTCATTTTTTATGAACTATCGTATTTTGGTAGATTTTAACAAAAGGGAAAATGCTGTATTTACAATGATAACGTATCGTAGGCTTTAGAATGGGATTAAGGTTACAGATTGGTCAGTTTTGTTAGTGCCACGTTTGAGTCTGAGAACAAAGCTGAGGGTGGAAAAGAACAGTAGTCAAAACGAAACAGATTTTTCATAACTACTTGGAAACTGTCAAATCATTAGCAGGTAAATTGTTGGAAATAAGGTTCAAATATTCTTGTTTATGTTTCTTTCTAGGGTGATCTTGTGCGTCAGTTAAAAGCAGAAAATGTTCCTGAAGTGGATGTCAATAAGGCTGTGGCAGAACTGAAAGCACGCAAAAGAATCCTTGAGGCCAAGGTGAGATACGATGTCCACAAAGTGACTAAAGCGAAAGTGAAATGACTCCTGTGACTGCTTATAATCCAATAAATTCCCCATACATTGAAGTTAAAGGTGCGGTATCATGTAAAATAATTTTTGCATGTATTAGTTTTTTCCCTTATCAATTACATGCCTCTAGTCATATTCAGATTGGTTAGTGAAAGTTTGTGTAATCCTATGACCATAGCCACGCCCATTGGTCATAGCACCACCCACTAACCAATCAGATGAACCACTAATGCAGCTCATTTCAATGAAGAATGTACATGCTGACTGACCTAGAAGTGTAACCGTAGCAGAACTGCATTGATAAACTATGAAAAGTAAGTGTGTTATGGATGTCCTGGGCCAAAAGGGTTTTTTGGCATACCAAAATATGAATATATTTGTTGCAAATTGGTCAATTTTCTGTTCGGCATGAAACAAAACCCAACAGGGGCATGGGGGGTTATTAAGGGTGCAGTGATGGTCAAGAGGGGTCAAATATTTATTATGTACGATTTGAAATGGACAATCATATAGCACCTTTAACACACACTCAGAGCAGTGGTCAATCATTGCTGCAGTGCCAGGTAATCCGATGCTTAATTTTCTAATCTTTTTTTTTCTTTTCTCAAACCCACAAATGTGATTTTTTTAATAGCTGACTGGAAACAAACATTGTTGTTAACCTAAAAGTAGAGAAAACCTGTAGACAATTTAGTTTATTCTTTACACTGATTTACACAATCTGTTTGACTTTTTATATTTCAGGAGCTTTCCTTACAGCCCAAAGATGACATCGTTGATCGAAGCAAGATGGAAGATACATTAAAACGACGTTTCTTTTATGATCAGGCTTTTGCTATCTATGGCGGTGAGTGTTCTCACTGGTCCTTGTTGAAATATTTCCATCATTTTATCCCACAAAGTAGGGATCAGTCTGTAGTCTTCAACAGCATATTTGCTTTGGTGCTTGAAAAGGTGTGAGTGGGCTCTATGACTTTGGGCCGGTGGGATGTGCTCTGAAGAACAATATTCTCCAGGTCTGGAGGCAACACTTCATCCAGGAGGAGCAGATTCTGGAGATTGACTGCACCATGCTTACACCAGAACCTGTTCTCAAGTGAGCTTATATCTGATTTCTTGCATCCATTTCAATTCTCTGGAATTTTGAAAGAGTGATTATGGATCTTTTAGGACCTCAGGGCATGTGGACAAGTTTGCTGACTACATGGTCAAGGATGTCAAGAATGGAGAGTGTTTCCGAGCTGACCACCTCCTGAAAGGTTTGGCACCTTTGAAGACATTTTCAAGTGCTGCATAATATCTTTGTGTATACTTGAGCATATTTCTTACAAAACGTGTTTTGTTCTGGTTTGAAGATTTTTGTAGAGCAATTTTGAACTTTACTTAGAATTTCCTTACATAGCTAATGATGCACCTAATGTTTTGTTTTGAAGCTCATCTACAAAAACTGATGAGCGACAAAAAGTGTACAGCAGAAAAGAAAGCAGAGATGGACAATGTCATCACTCAGGTATGTCCATCATAACTCTGGCACCACTCTTCATTATGTTATCAGCTATTTAGAGCTGCAACAACTAATCGATAAAATCGATAATGAAATTTGTTGTCAACGAATGTCGTTATCGATTAGTTGACCTGATCACTGGACGTCAAGGAGGTGCGTGACACCAAGGCACACAAATCAAACATAGATATACAGCCGCCGGCGTAATGGAGGAAGCGTCATTCTCAGGAAAAAGCTTGCTCCCAAAATCTTCCAAAGTGTGGAATCATTTCTCATTAAACACTATTTAGAAGACAGTGAGCTGCATGCTATCCCTGGGCAAGCTTTCATGGCCTAGATCAAGGGTCGGCAACCCAAAATGTTGAAAGAGCCATATTGGACAAAAAAACTAAAAACAATTAAAGCTGCAAGCAGCGATGGAAGGGGTCTCGCACGATGCATCCGCAGGAGCGAAAGCACCGCCTCCCGGCCTTTTTCGAGTTTTTTGACCTTCGAACAAATTTTGGTTGGCTTTCTAACATGTTCAATGGGTCAAAACAGCTAAAACGAAGGTTTTGGTAGCATTTAAGGGGGCAGTAAGGAGGCGCTGTAGAGCCAATTTTTGGAGCGCAGTCACAGTGATGCATATGCTTTTGTTGAGCCTGTTAAGGCTAATCATACCAGGCTGTTTTTGTTGATAGTGGATTATCTTGAAAAGAGATACAGACCATAATATGTAAATTTTTTTCCACAATTTTGAAGGGTGAACTTTGCTGTGGCACCACCCCAAGACCATTTGACGTACTTCTTAGCTTTTGATAACTTTTTTTCCCTAATGTGTTATGAGTAACCACACCAGTTTTCAGCTTGATTAGATATTTCGCCTAGGAGGAGTTCGCCAAAGTTTAAAACGACCGAAAACGCACACTTTTTGAGGTTTTTGCAAAATATCTGTCTTCCCGTCAATTTTGGAAAATGGGTTTTTATTAGTAAAAGTTGCAGCTTGGTCATTTACATATGTGTACCAAATTTCATTCGCCTACGATAACCTGGTTGCGCAACAGCTACAAAACCGCTTCAGGTGGCGCTATAAAGCGCCACCCAAAGGCCGTTTGAAGAACTGCTGCGTTTTTGATAACTTTTCATCCCAAATGCCTTACGACAAACCACACCAATTATCAGCTGGATCGGACATTTCACCTAGGAGGAGTTCGTCAAAGTATGAAGTCTGTGTTTTTTACATAAAACCTAAAATATCCGGTTTTCCGTCCAGTTTCAAAACTCGACCCAATTTACTTTTTTGTAGGTCTTAAGGTCCTACACGCATGTAACAAGTTTTAAGTGTGTATGCAATACACTGCCTGAAATAGAAGGGTAAAACTATAAAAAACAAGCTTTCAATGCTCGCCACTAGGTGGTGCTATGACGGATTATGTTCGTTTTTGTACGCCTGTTCTCGGGCTTGGACTACGATGAGAATGAAACTAGTTTGAGACGGATCGGAAATTCTATGCCCGAGTTATAACAACTTTCTGTTTCAAATCGAAATTTTGACCTTGGCTGCGACCATGACCACATACTTTATGATAGCTGAAAAAAAGTTCAAATTTTAAGGTTCCACATGCCTTATGATGATACTCAAGAAGTTTGGAGATGTTTAGATAAAATCTGTGGGAGGAGTTTGTCAAAGTGTTAATCATGGCATCATGTTAATCATGTTAATCTGACAAGGTTAATCATGGCAGGCTGTTTTTGTTGATAGTGGATAACCTAGAACAGAGATAAAGTCCAAAATATGTAAATTGTTTTTGCGCAATTTTGAAGGTTGAACTTTGCTGTGGCGCCACCCAAAGACCATTGGACGTACTTCTTAGCTTTTGATAACTTTTTTTCTCTAATGTGTTATGAGTAACAACACCAATTTTCAGCTTCATCGGACATTTCGCCTAGGAGGAGTTCGTCAAAGTTTGAAACGAGCGAAAATGCACACTTTTTTAGGTTTTTGCGAAATATTCGTCTTCCTGTAGATTTTGGAAACAGGGTTTTTATTAGTAAAAGTTGCAGCTTGGTCATTTACATATGTGTACCAAATTTCATTCGCCTACGATAACCTGATTGCGCAACAGCTACAAAACCGCTTCAGGTGGCGCTATAGAGCGCCACCCAAAGGCCGTTTGACGAACTGCTGCAATTTTGATAACTTTTCATCCCAAATGCCTTACGACTAACTACACCAATTATCAGCTGGATCGGACATTTCGCCTAGGAGGAGTTCGTCAAAGTATGAAGACAGTATTTTTTACATAAAACCTAAATTATCCGGTTTTCCGTCCAGTTTCAAAACTCGACCCAATTTACTTTTTTGTAGGTCTTAAGGTCCTACACGCATGCGACAAGTTTTAAGTGTGCACGCAATACACTGGCTGAAATAGAAGGGTAAAACTATGAAAAACAGGCTTTTAATGCTCGCCACTAGGTGGCGCTATGGCGGATGTCGTTCGTTGTCATACGCCTGTTCTCAGGCTTGGACTACGATGAGAATGAAACAAGTTTGAGCCGGATCGGATATTCTATGCCCGAGTTATAACAACTTCCTGTTTCGAGTCGAAATTTGGACATTGGCCCGCCGCCACGACCACATACTTTATGATAGCCGAACAAGCTTCTCAATATCAATTGCCGTATGCCTTATGATGATACTCAAGAAGTTTGGAGATGTTTGGATAAAGTCTGTGAGAGTAGTTCGTCAAAAAGTAGAGTGAGCAAAAACGCCCTTTTTTAGAGGTTTTTGCGAAATAACTGACTTCCTGTCTATTTTGGAAATAGACTTTCAATTAGTAAAAGTTACACCTTGGTACTTTACACATGCGTACCAAATTTCATCCGCCTACGACAAACTGGATGATCAAAAGCTGTAAAAACGCGTTAGGTGGCGCTATAGAGCCATTTTTTAGAAATCAGTTTTGGGACCAAAATTTTACGAAATTTTTCACCGGGTCTGATGCGTGTGCAAAAATCGGTGACTTTTCATATATGTTCAGGTACCGAAAAGTGCCCGCAATGATTCCCGGAATAATAATAATAATAATAATAATAATAAAAAAAAAAAAAAAAAAAAAAGTCTCGAGGAAAAACAATAGGGTTCTTGCACCTTCGGTGCTCGACCCCTAATAATAATTAAAGCTGCAAGCAGCGATGGAAGGGGTCTCGCACGATGCGTCCGCCGGAGCGAAAGCACCGCCTCCCGGCCTTTCGAGTTTTTTGACCTTCGAACAAATTTCGGTGGGCTTTCTAACATGTTCAATGGGTCAAAACAGCTAAAACGAAGATTTTGGTCACATTTAAAGGGGGCAGTAAGGAGGCGCTGTAGAGCCAATTTTTGGAGCGCAGTCACAGTGATGCATATGCTTTTGTTGAGCCTGTTAAGGCTAATCATACCAGGCTGTTTTTGTTGATAGTGGATTGTCTTGAAAATAGATACAGACCAAAATATGTAAATTTTTTTCCACAATTTTGAAGGGTGAACTTTGCTATGGCACCACCCCAAGACCATTTGACGTACTTCTTAGCTTTTGATAACTTTTTTTCCCTAACGTGTTATGAGTAACCACACCAATTTTTAGCTTGATCGAACATTTCGCCTAGGAGGAGTTCGTCAAAGTTTGAAACGAGGGAATACGCACACTTTTTTAGGTTTTTGCAGAATATTCGTCTTCCTGTAGATTTTGGAAACAGGGTTTATATTAGGAAAAGTTGCAGCTTGGTCATTTACATATGTGTGCCAAGTTTCATTCGCCTACGACAATCTGTTTGCGCAATAGCTACAAAATCGCTTCAGGTGGCGCTATAGAGCGCCATCCTCAGGCCGCTTGACGTATTTCTTAGCTTTTGATAACTTTTTTTCTCTCATGCCTTACGAGTAACCACACCAGTTTTCAGCTGGATCGGACATTTCCCCTAGGAGGAGTTCGTCAAAGTATGAAGTCTATATTTTTGTACTCAAAACCTAAAATATCCGGTTTTCCGTTCGGTTTCGAAACTCGACCCAATGAACTTTTTTGTAGGTCTTATAGTCCTACATGTATGCGACAAGTTCTAAGTGTGTATGCAATACAGTGCCTGAAATAGAAGCGTAAAACTATCAAAAACACGCTTTTAATGCTCGCCACTAGGTGGCGCTATGACGGATGATGTTCGTTGTCATACGCCTGTTTTCGGGCTTGGACTACGATGAGAATGAGACATGTTTGAGACGGATCGGATATTCTATGCCCGAGTTATAACAACTTCCTTTTTCAAATCGAAATTTTGACCTTGGCTGCGACCACGACCACATACTTGATGATAGCTGAAAAAAAGTTATAATTTTAAGGTTCCGTATGCCGTATGATGATACTCAAGAAGTTTGGAGATGTTTAGATAAAATCTGTGGGAGGAGTTCGTCAAAGTGTGGAACGAGCAAAACGCCCATTTTTAGAGGTTTTTGCGAAATAACCGAATTCCAGTCGATTTTAGAAACAGGGATTACATTAGTAAAAGTTGCAGCTTGGTACTTTACACATGTGTACCAAATTTCATTCGCTTACGACAAACTGCTTGAGCAACAGCTTTAAAAAAACAGATAAAGCGATGTTTTTGGTCACATATAAGGGGCGCTGTACAGCCAATTTTTGGAGCGCAGTCACAGTGATGCATATCCTTTTGTTCAACCTGACAAGGTTAATCATGGCAGGCTCTTTTTGTTGATAGTGGATTACCTAGAACGAAGATAAAGTCCAAAATATGTAAATTGTTTTTGCACAATTTAGAAGGTTGAACTTTCCTGGGGCGCCACCACAAGACCATGTGACGTACTTCTTAGCTTTTGATAACTTTTTTTCCCTAATGCGTTATGAGTAACCACACCAATTTTTAGCTTGATCGGACATTTCGCCTAGGAGGAGTTTGTCAAAGTTTGAAACGAGCGAAAATGCACACTTTTTGAAGTTTTTATGGAATATTCGTCTTCCTGTCGATTTTGGAAACATGGTTTATATTAGTAAAAGTTGCAGCTTGGTCATTTACATATGTGTACCAAGTTTCATTAGCCTACGACAAACTGGTTGCGCAACAGCTACAAAACCGCTTAGGGTGGCGCTATAGAGCGCCACCCCAAGGCCGTTTGACGTACTTCTTAGCTTTTGATAACTTTTTTCCCCTAATGCCTTACGACTAACTACACCAATTTTCAGCTGGATCGGACATTTCGCCTAGGAGGAGTTTGTCAAAGTATGAAGTCTGCGTTTTTTACATAAACCCTAAAATATCCGGTTTTCCGTTCGGTTTTGAAACTCGACCCAATGAACTTTTTTGTAGGTCTTAAGGTCCTACACGCATGTGACAAGTTCTAAGAGTGTATGCAATACACTGCCTGAAATAGAAGGTTAAAACTATGAAAAACAGACTTTCAATGCTCGGCACTAGGTGGCGCTATAACGGATTATGTTCGTTGTTGTATGCCTGTTCTCGGGCTTGGACTACGATGAGAATGAAACAAGTTTGAGCCGGATCGGATATTCTATGCCCGAGTTATAACAACTTCCTGTTTCGATTCGAAATTTGGACATTGGCCCGCCGTTACGACCACATACTTTATGATAGTCAATAAAGCTTCTCAATTTCACTTGCCGTATGCCTTATGATGATACCCAAGAAGTTTGGAGATGTTTAGATAAAATCTGTGGGAGAAGGTCGTCAAAAAGTAGAACGAGCAAAAACGCCCGTTTTTAGAGGTTTTTGCGAAATAACCGACTTCCTGTCGATTTTGGAAACAGGTTTTATATTAGCAAAAGTTGCAGCTTGGTACTTTACACATCTGTACCAAATTTCATCCGCCTACGACAAACTGATTGCGCAACAGCTGCACAAACGCGTTAGGTGGCGCTATAGAGCCATTTTTTACTATTCATTTTTCTAAACACAATCAAACGTAAATTTTCACCAGGTCTGAGATGTGTGCAAAAATCTGGGACTTTTCATTAATGTTCAGGTACCCAAAAGTCCCCGGAAAGACGGAAAAGAATAATAATAATAATAATAATAATAATAAAAAAAAAAAAAAAAATAAGAATTTTTCGAAAAACAATAGGGTTCTTGCACCTTCGGTGCTCGACCCCTAAATATGTCTGGAGCCGCAAAAAATTAAAAGCCTTGTGTAAGCTTTATAATGAAGGCAACACATGCTGTATGTATCTATATTAGCTACTATAAAAATGACTAAGTTGGCTACAAATACATAATGAGCCTTTATGATTAAATGTTTATTTTTCCTGTTGTACGATGTCGCCTCAAGTTTAACTTCCATACAATATTAATAAATTATGTTTTATTGCTTTGATGAAATTAAAGAAATGCAATAAAGAAATCAGATTTTTGATGTCATTTTTATTTTGAGGATTAAAAAAAAACATTAAAATGGAACGTGCATTATGCGCCCCTTATCTGCGCAACAAACAGAGCAATAAAACGAGCCTGCATTTATAAAAATAAAACTGCAGCCTTTTGAAAAGATAAAAAATATAAAATCAAATTAATACAGTTTAAGTTTGATTTCATAATATCCCCAAGTGTCATTCCAAATATATACTGACAAAAATAAGAAATCACTTTATAAAAACAGCCACTTTATATATTTATATAGTCTTTCCACATTACACTTCTTGTTATTTGATAACTTTTCACTACAGAGCAAACATTCAGGCAATCTTTGCGCATTTGTAATGATTGCAAATGATTCTGTCCAAGAAAAGTTGAATCTTCTGTTCTCCTCAATTATTTTTATCTTTTTCCCTGGGTTCTATCAGTTTCCTTCACCCGTAATTTTTAACTACTGCATCATTGTGCGCATGTGCATAACATGAACTGCATCATTTTCCATCTTATTGAGTGCTTGATCAGTATCACTGTCTATTTTTTATATAACACAAATAACACAAAAAGCATTTTTAAACATGACCAAGAAATCGTGCTGTTTTGTCCGTCTGCTAAATCAAAACATCCCAGTTTAACCAAAATGACTAAAAGTCCAAAATAATTTATATATGCAGCAGAACGTGGAAGGAAATCTCGATGGGTTAGGGAAAACCAACAGACTAGTTCAACATTTTTTAAGAAAAAATTACGAGGCAGGAAAAACCAATAGAACACCAGTGTGTTTAGCCCCTGCCTGGCATCCCGCCCCCTGCTGATAGAAACGTGTGTCGCAGGCTATGACGCAAATCTTCGCTGACAGAAATGTTCAAATTAAATTTTTATTCTACACTCTTTTACAGCATTGGAAAACGTTAAGAATGTTTGTCCTCCTATAAAAACCATATTAAAACAAAAATATATTTACCTCCCCTATCTCTTTCCATTTTCAAACATTTTTGAAAAAGCTCCAGTGAGCCACTAGGGCAATGCTAAAGAGCCGCATGCGGCTCCAGAGCCGCAGGTTGCCAACCCCTGGCCTAGATGCACAATGGTTATGCACGAGCATCTTAAACAAAAACACAGTTGTATTTTGGATGCCGAAACATCAGTAGGGTAAGTAAAAACTATGACTTCATCATGTAGTATTTGTATTCTTTAAGTGCGTTTGTTTAAACTGTGTGCTAACTTCGGGACAGTCGCTCTAGATCTATGGGCAACTTGCAAGACTCTTCAGAGATCGCAATATTGTGTTTTTGGTGTTGGACTCTTTGCAGGCACTCCCACGGCAGTCTCCTATAGCGGCAAATCCGTTGCTTAAATGGATTGTGTATTTTTGATAATCACGCACATGCAATATTAAGATTTGTGTGAGCAGAAACAGATCTGCGTGCTCAAAAAACAAACAAACCGCAAGCTTTTTCCTCAACCCGCATGCATGTCACAGCACCTCGTACCTGCTCGTATCCCACAGCACCTCAGCTGCTCGTGCATTGACAGCAATACACTTCTGTGATCTCTAAAAAGGATTATTTCTGCTCAAACAGATTTGTAGCTTTTTGACTATGTTACTCAGATAACTGGAAGGACCTGCGCTGTTCTAGACAGAACGCAGAAGTAGTGGTACAAGTAGCCCATTTACTTCACTCGTTCACTTGCAACTCGCTGGCATTACTCTGCGCAATCACCTCATGAGAAATAGTGATTAGTTAAATGGTGCTACTTTAAATCAGCTTAAAGTAGACAGTGTGAATAACAGTAGAAAATTATATTTAGTAATTGTTGTGGTTTTCAGTGAATGCAAGTAAGAGTTCATTTGTACACCAATGAAAATTATTACTTCCTTTCATTTTAATAAAGACTATTAACCTTTTTTTTTCATTTTTCATTTATTTTGATTTTTATTTATAGTCCACAGCAAAGTTATCTAGCAAATCTGTTTTCAAAATTGTTTTGCTCTTTATTTATTTATATTGTGAAGTTTTGCAGTTAAAGAACAAACTTTGCTTTGTTAAAATTTATTAAATATCATTCAACTCTATTTGTGTTTTTTAAGTTCACTTCTATACATAAATAATACCCTGGTTTATTTTTTTTTATATATATATTTATAAGTAAAACATCAAATAAAAAATGCATTAGTTTCATCCGATTGATCGATTAATCAAAAAAAATCGGCCAACTAATCGATTATCAAAATAATCGTAAGTTGCAGCCCTAGTATAAAGATAGTATTGCCATTTATACCGCGTACAAACACAAAGAATGAAACTGCTTTTGGGTTTCAAACTAACACTATTTTTCTTTTGTTCACCCATGATTTTGCATATTTTGAACATCAGAATTTTTTTTTTTACTTTTTTTGTTGCCTGGGAGAAGTTTGTTTGTTGTGATTAACTTTTAATCCGATTTTTCTCCTTTTTTAGATGGATAACTTTACGCAGCAGGAGTTGGCGGATTTATTTGTTCAATACAACGTCAAGTCTCCCAGTACAGGAAATGACCTCACACCTCCAATCTCCTTCAACTTGATGTTCCAGACCTCCATTGGGCCTGGTGGGAACATGCAGGGGTATATTAGAAATCCTGTACAGTACCTGACCCCTTGCAGTCTTTATTCACAGAAATCGAAATGATCAGTCTTTAATGTTAAAAGTGGGTATATTTAAATCGTGAGAGGAAGAATTTTCACTTTCTTTTCGTTGGACACAAATCCCCTCCAGCACCCATGTACTCTGTGTATCAGCCCCAGAAGCTTCACCACTGCTTTCAAGATTTGTTTAATAATATTGTATTATATTTTGGGAAATTGATACATTTTACCTGTGTCAGTATCTCAAATGCACCCATATCAGTGAGTTAAAAAGAGCACTAATGAAAGGTTAAGCCACCAAGCAACTAAGTCAAATACTTATTGCTCATATAAGAGCAAATCAGTTTTTACCAAAAAAAATTCTAGTCTGTGTCTCGCAGTTGAAAGTAACCGCCTTCTGCCCTGATCATTTCTTCATCCAAAATCAGCAGGGGGTCAAGCTTTTTTTATGTTTAAAACATCCCTAATTGGTTTCTAATTGGATATTTTCTCTCCTCAGCTATTTAAGGCCTGAAACTGCTCAGGGAATCTTCCTCAACTTCAAACGTCTTTTGGAGTTCAACCAGGGAAAGCTTCCATTCGCTGCTGCTCAGATCGGAAATTCATTCAGGAATGAGATCTCACCTCGCTCTGGCTTAATCCGTGTCAGGTATTGATTGCTGTTGTTATTTAATTTATTTTATTTTATTTTCACACTTACAGATTTGACTTTTTTCTGTATGTAGAGAGTTTACAATGGCTGAGATCGAGCACTTTGTTGACCCGAATGAGAAGGTTCATTCCAAGTTCTCTAGCGTGGCTGATCTGGACATCATGCTTTATTCCTCCAAAGCACAAACTAGTGGGCAGTCGGCTCAGATCATGAAGCTGGGTGATGCAGTGGAGCAGGTTAGTTGAGTGATTATTGAGATAAAAGTTGTGATGTTGGATGTTAAGTACAAAAGTGTTTTGTACTTTTTTACTTTCAAGGGATGACATTTTAATCTTCATGTTTAAAAAAAAATTAGACTACTTTTATTATGCCCTCTAAAAAAGGGCTGTTCTCAGGTTACTTTTTATGATTTTTTATTGACCTGTTAGTTACAGTTTAGCATAATTTTTCTCATAAGCATTGAGAGGTGGTTTAATGAACTTTTCTTTACTTTGTAAAAAAAAAAAAAAAACAAGATGTGAATTCTGTTGATCCCTTAGTAGTCAATTGCTGAGCTCTTTTGTGATTTTGGTGGATTCTTTGTCTTTCTGCAATCTCCTGTCTTTTAACAATCCTTTAGTTTCAGTGTTAAAAGCTATCACGTATGCAGCACAGGGGCATATTTTCCATCGTCCTCTTTAAAATCCTTTGTAACCAAGAGAACCATAAAGCAGAAAAGAGTATGCTTAACGCCAAGGCAATTCAAGCAAGGTGTTTAATTTGAAGTCTACAAAAAAATCAAATAAAAAAATATATGTACGAATGTTTACATTATATCTTTTAAGTAATGTCAGCACCAAAACTGCTTCACTGTGGTGAACAAGCCTGTTGGAATTTGGCCCTAGGTTTTGAAGGCTAAATTTCGTAGTTTTTTTTTTAGAGCTGGAAAAATCCCATATATAAATATACGTGCGTGTATAACTCTAGTATGAGGCACATGCGTTACATTGTGGGATAACAATAGCATAAAAATGTTTTTTATGGTTTGGTTAGAGGTGCTCTGATTGAACGGTAGTTAACAAAAATAAATTTAAATCAAGAAATAGTATTAAAATAAAAAAATGTTTTTGCCCCCTTAACTTTTCAAACCAAAGTAATGCCCTGGCACAGCATAAAGAACATCCCTGCTTCTACAGTCTTCATTGGTCGTGTGTGATGAGCTCTTTGTGTCAGACGCAGACTAAACAAGCTGTACTAAACTAACTCTAAAAGGTTTGCTTTTTACAAATCTTAAAATTTTAGTTTTTTATTGCTTTAGTTTAAGTTTAGTTTAGTTTAGTTTAACTCTATGGTGCTTTGCAACAAAAAATGTATTTTAATTTAAATCTACTTAAGACAGTTATTGGTTCCATTAAATTGTTGTTGTTCTAAGTATAACTAATATTTGTATCTTTTAGGGAATTATCAACAACTCCGTCTTGGGCTACTTCATTGGAAGGATCTTCCTTTATCTGGTCAAAGTGGGCGTGGCGAAAGACAAGCTTCGTTTCCGCCAGCACATGGACAACGAGATGGCTCACTATGCTTGTGACTGCTGGGATGCTGAGACCAAAACCTCTTATGTACGCAAAACACTCACACCTTTGATTTGTGAATCGGAGAGTAGTAGTTCAAATTTTCTCCTTTTTTTAGGGGTGGATTGAAATTGTTGGGTGTGCTGATCGCTCGTGCTATGATCTCTTATGTCATGCACGTGCCACCAAAGTCCCTCTGGTTGCAGAGAAACCTTTAAAAGAACCCATATCCTTCAATGTCTTGCACACAACACAGTTATCAAAGTATGAACAGTCTTTGCCTAGATCAGGTGCTACTTCCCTTAACTCCTTCCCACAAAGTTGTAAATGTTGTCCAGTTTGAGCCAAACAAAGGAGCAATTGGTAAAGCATACAAGAAGGATGCCAAGCTTGCTATGGAGTACCTGGCTATCTGTGATGAGTGCTACATCACAGAGCAAGAGAAACTGCTGAGTGACAATGGGTGAGGATCACTCTTCAGTTGAGTCACAGGACACTTGAGTTGCATATGATTAACAGCTTTATTACAGGTATAAGTATATAAATCTTTATTAGTTCCATGTACTTGTTTAGATTTTTCTTAGCACTGAGACTTTTGAGGGTCGCTGATATTCTGCACAAAACCACTTGACGCATATACCATTATCTTAGTCAAAACACAAAACAGATGCTAACAAAGACCAGCTACTTGAATCCTTGCAGCCAAGCCGGTGTAAGTATGACAAGTATTGTAAGGGGAATATTGCTGTCTAAGTGTATAGACATGGTCATTTTTGTTAAGGAAATTAACTTTTTTTTTAATTCATTTATTTTTTTACTTCAGCTACACAAACCAATCAGGAGCTTTCTAGAGTAGCCAAACGAGGGAAACCCTGAAACCAGAAATTGTTCACCTGAGGGAAAATCCAGTTTTTTAACAGAGGTTAAGACTTATAAAATAATTTTTAAAAGGGGCCTTGTCGCTATTAGCTTTATCTACTTCTACTTTTCTTGAAACAATTTTTTTCCCAACTTTTGTTAATTTCATCTGGGCTTCTGTTTCTTTACAGTGAGTTCACTATTGAAACCGAGGGCAAAACTTTCAAACTCACCAAGGACATGGTTAACATCAAGCGCTTCCAGAAGACCCTTCATGGTAAGAAACTCAAAGTTTTTTATTTAGGTACAATCAACATCACAAAGTTTAACTGAGATCCCTTGGTCCACAGTGGAGGAGGTTGTTCCTAATGTAATCGAGCCCTCCTTTGGCATTGGAAGAATCATGTACTCGATCTTTGAGCACACATTCCGCATCCGAGAGGGGGATGAACAAAGAACAGTAAATCCATAATTGAAAATGAGTTGTTTGTTTAATTTATTTGTTTAATTGACTTTGCTGTCTCTGCTCAGTTTTTCAGCTTTCCTGCCACAGTTGCACCATACAAATGCTCCGTCCTACCATTGAGCCAAAATCAAGAATTTATGCCATTTGTTCGAGACTTATGTGAGTAAAGCGTTCACTAATTATTACATTTGATCAGTTATCGATATTAGTCTTTTTTAAAATCACATAAGTGATGGTGAACAATAGTGATGTAATGTTACAATGTGCTCTACAGCCGAAGCCCTGACTCGGAATGGCGTTTCCCACAAGGTGGATGACTCCTCAGGATCAATAGGCAGACGGTATGCAAGGACAGATGAGATTGGTGTAGCGTTCGGCATCACTATTGACTTTGACACAGTTAACAAGACACCCCACACGGCTACTCTGAGAGACCGGGACTCCATGATGCAGATCAGGGCTGAGGTAATGTTTTTAATCTTGGCACGCACTATTTTGATGTCATCTTTCTGTGTATTGCAGTCTCCAAAAAAATTTGATCAACAAACAACATTTCAAACTAATTTACAAGTACTGTTTCAGTCTATGAACGACAACTTTTTTCTCATGCTGCGGCTAATAACATGAAGAATTTCATTTAAAAATGTGTCTAGCCTAACGACTATCTTGGGGTGCTTTTTCTGAAGACGAGAGGAAGAATGAGATGCAACCTCAGAGAAATACAGTCATTAACCCTTTTACTCCAATAATGTCAGTTGAAAGAGCCTTTTCTCAGCTTTCAGAATATGTTGAGATATGTGCAGAAATAACCAGAGCTACGGTAGTGTGAAGTACGCATATCACTATTCTGTCGCTGGGGACAGCTCAGCTTTTATGGGGTTAAGCACAACGTCCACTCACAATCATAATAGAAAATGCATAGAAAGTCTATTTTCCTCTAAAGGAAATCAATCTGGCTGTTAATGAAAGAAATTAAGTGACTGCGAAAGAGAGACAGCGAGTTAACGATGGATTTTAGCGTAGATAACTTTTGCTTACCAGCTATTATTAAACATGGGTTCTTCGGTCTCCTCCTCACTCCATGTTGTAAAGGTCCTGAGCAAACTGCACACAAGTTATGCATATGCAAATTTTCAATGTATGTTTTTGGATGGCAGCAGAATGTCATTATCATCAAGTAGCCAAGCTTTAGTTCATATCGAGAACTTGTGCAATGAGGTGACCTTATACAACACCCTCTAGCATTTACCCTCAAGCAACACACCATCCACCCAAATCCATATTCCAGCTTGTTTTTTATTTTATTTTGTGGGGTGTTTGCTAATGAAGTGTATGACTAAATCACCATTTTTATTTACAGGTTAGTGACTTGCCAGAAATCATCCGTGACCTGGCCAATGGTGCCATCACATGGGCCGAGGTGGAAAGCAAGTACCCCATCTTTGAAGGCCAGGAGACCAGCAAAAAGGAATCTACAGAGGAGTAGATGTTCCTCTTTCTTATCCTCCTTTTCACTCGAGGCAATCATGAACATTTTCACATGCGCATTCATTGGATCAATTATTGTTATTAAATGACTTAAATAAACATGTTCTGCACCACTGAAACCACTGAAAGCGAAGCCTCTTGAAGGTAATTGGGCAAAATGTAATAGTGGCAGGGTTTTATCATTTCTGTCCATGAATTGATGTATGTGATTTTCACGTGTGGTCTAATAAAAGAAAGCGCACTTTCTGGACCTACAATGTTTTATTAAAGAGTCATTTAAATTTGCTGCTGTCTCCAAAGCCCATAATGGTATTAAATGTACGAAAATCATTTGCTACTATTAGATTTTTCTTTAATTACTCTGTTGTAATATTTGAAGATGAGGTTTTTAAAGGTTTAAGGCCAAGTGGTCCTTTGATCAAATGAGGTAGATAGTCCAAAAACAGCCTTGAGCCAGAGAGAAACAGCTGTGAGAATATGATGGCCAGCAACTCTTGACTTTTCCTAAAGGTCACTATAGCTACTAGCCTGTCATGGATGCATTCAAGTTAAATTAATGTAACAATTCAGCATCCACCCGCATAGTGTGATTGACAAAAATGACAACGTTTTCTAAAAATTCTGATGATTTGTACAATAAAGACTTTCCAGTTTGAAGTAGATAAAATTCAACCTAGCGTCATACTACTTTGTAGTCACCATCTTGATCATGTGTGCAAACACATACTGATGCATGCACTCCTAATCACACTATCAAAACATTTAATTAGCTTTGGATGTCTGATCTCTGGTGGTGAAAAAAATGCAATAAAAACATAGATAAATAGTTTTGCTTTGATATTTTCTCATGAATACAACTGATGTTCATCTTTAACACATTCATTAACAGGAGTCTAGCAGAATAACAGTCCTAGCAGCTGTCCTGATGGCCCATCTATCTGGCAAATCTTAACTTTAGCCAAAGTTTGCTATTTTACATGACCATGGGATGAACATGTTTCTCACAAGGGAAACTTTCTTGTCGTTGGTTTCTTGTCCAGAACATTTGGCATGCAAGCCACAGAGGTCCAGTCTGTTTCTATTGATACAACAAGGCACAATGGACCCGCCTCCCACTCCACATGAGCTTTTTGAGATGAATATAAATACATCTCACCTTTAACTGTCCGCAGCTGCCCAGCAGGCACATTGTGCACCCAGCTGACACTTTTCAGAAACCCAGAAGATGCATTAGACTTGAATCCACCAAACGCTTGCTTTACGTCATTGCTGTTATTTTTTCAAGAGGACCTTACCTCAAGGTTAGTACAGAAGGTGTGATCAGTTAACATTTAACCAAAATGCTTCAAAGAAATTCACTAGCATGGGATGAAAAAAGCAACGAGCTGATCTGAGAAGAAAAAAGATGCAATGTAAAATGAGATTTTAGTGATTGAGAGAAAGACTTTTATTGAGTGAAAGTAAAATGAAGAATTTTAGCATGATGCTACACGTGAATACAATGAGAACAGAAAATAGCCTCGCTAAAAATAAGCTTTGGCATAGTGGAGATACTTAACTCCAAGCCCTGGAAAGTTTTGCCAAGACACAAACTAATATTTCCATGTCAAGACGTTTTACTAATAAAAAGTATGCAGACAATTTTAAAGATAATTCTCAAATGTTAGATTGGTCCCTAAGGACCGAAATGACCTTGTCACTGATACAGTAGTTGCATGTTCTGTGACAGCAACACAATAGCAGGTAACAAAATAGAATTTGAAATGTTTTAATGAATAAAATCTCACTTGTTTTGTATTCAATCTCTAACTCTAGCTGGTGCACAATGGGGGTGAAAGCAGCGCTGCCGAGGTATGAGATCTACACATATAATGTAGTTCTCTTTTTGGCTATGCTCTGGGCCTCCAGGTGGATATTTGACGTATCCAGCTGTAAGTATAAAGTACATGAATCATGAATATAATATGTCACTGGCCATATACAGGCTCAGGAGTGGCTTCTTTTGAATGCACCCAAAAGTTGTCATAGAGTGTCATAAAAATAGCTGTACTGTATATTGTACGAGGGAACTGACAGGACAGCAACCCACTAGTCTCCGAGAGCTATGCAGAGTGCGCAGAGAGGATCAGATATCAGGATTAATATACCAAAGAATGAGAGACTGAAACAGAGGGAAAGTTAGGTGACAAAAGTACACCAAAAGCTTTGTGTAATAAAAAATAAAAAACAATGGGGGAAAAAAATCCCATTAAAATGTAAAAATGTATATATTTTTACAACTGAAATATTACATGAAGAATATTTACATTTACATTACATTAATATGTACATTTAGGCACATATAAAAAAAAACATTATATCGCTGTTTAATGTTGTTTTATAACATCAGGGATATCAAATATCATAGAGGGCCAAAATGTATTTGTTACAGATACAGGGTATCTGTAGGAGTAGGAGTAGTTCAATGTTTATTACTCATATATTATCAATTATTACAGATAGCCTATTGAACCAATACCTACCATTATTATGTATATTATTTGTTTATTAGATGAAGAAGGCAATGTTTTCTAATGGCTCTATTTGTAATTTCAATGAAAAACACGTTCAACAGACAAATAGCAAAAAAAGTCACAAACAAAATATATCAAAGTTAATGCATTCTATGCTGAAAATACATTATTGTGCTGCTATATGATCCTACATATCACTGCTTTGAAATAGTAAATTGGAAAAAAAAATCTAATTGATTGTATTCTTGGGTTCTGCATGTGGGCTACCATTGCATTGTGGGGATTGTAGTGTTGGTAGGTGCAAAACACAGGCATGCAGTCGTGGCCTGCGGGCCAGTTTTTATAGTAATTAAATATCATCTCAAGGGTCATGGATAAAAAAAAAAACTCACCAATAAATACTTGTTTTCTTATGTAACAGTTCTACAGTGTAAACATACTATTCTTATGCTGTACAATGCCAAAAGTATTTCTATAATACAGCAGTGGCCAGTAAATAAGGGCACCACCCCTTCAATACCCACTCCCCTGAGTAAGACTTTAAAATGTGTCAAATGTTAACAAATTAAAAACTATATCATTTATCTGAGATCTGAAAGCAAGGGTGTAGCATTGATTTGTTACGTGAGGGAACAGAAAAACTGGATGAAAAGTTTTAGATTTCGATCACATTTCTTGTTTATTTTTTTCAGAGTAATGCAAACCAAATCCGTCAAGCCTGCAGACTGCTCTCTGTAACCATCCACATATCATCTATAGTTCAGCACTTCATCCTGCGCTGTCTATCCACTGATCAACATTGCGTGATAAGAATGTTAACTACTAGTTAACCAAAAACATACATACAAACTACATAAATGCTAAAAAAAAGGAAGGTTATATTTACATTTTCATATATCATATAATTATAACTCCATACAAGCAACCGCTGCTGAAGAAGCACTCTTTGCACTGATCAATTTTTCAACATGCCATGATAACAGCCAGCTCGACCAATCAGAGAACTTGCGCTATGCAAAGCCCTAAAATTTCCATCAGGTCATCGTGGGCTCATGTAAATCTGCAGGCTTCTCAGAGACTTAATGCTGTGACTAGTTAGCATTTTTATGTCAAACGTGCTATTGTACTCAATTTAAAGCGAGGGTAGGCCAATCTTACAGGGTAACAAAAGTCATTACACCTGGTGAACTCAAAAAGTACAGACTGCAATTTGTTTTTTTAAATGAAATCAGTTTTTTCATGTCCAAAAAAACACAACATAACAGAAAGTTGCTTTGCAGAAAGTGGCTTTGATAAAATAAAGTAAACATGAATGATTTTGTGGCTTTATTTAAGTTCATTTCCTCATTTCAACCAAATCATATCAAGAAGGAGACAAAGAAGAAATATTTTTAGTTCTATTCTATTATTTACTTTTCTTCCACTGACTGCTTTCAGTTTTGTTTTTAGCCATGATTGTTGTTAAATTTCCTCATACATACTATGCTAATACTCTAATTGGACCAATAGAAACTTCAGTGAGTAAAATATAAATGAATCTCACTGCATTTTACATCTTTTCTTCCCCCTGCATCAAGCAAACTCCAGCAGAAAGACCTTCAAGAGCAGCGTTCAGCCAGGATGGTACTACTCTGGCAGAAAAATGGTGATTTGGATTGATATATACATAGTATTAAATACAAAAGTGGACATCTGTGCTTTGAATAATTGACTGGTTAAAACTACACCTTAGGATACCGCTGACACTGAGTGGATGATGTGGTTCTCCACCTTTCGAGAGCACATCATCTTTGCGCTCACAGGCCATGTCTTATTTGCCAAGATCTGTTCTCTCCTAGCTCCTCAGGTACTCATCAGTATCAAACAAAGTGATTCTTAAGATGTATGTTCCACAAGTTCTTCCGGCAACTCTTTCTCTGCACCTAACAGTACAGGTCGGTGGTTTACCTGGCGTATGGAGCTCTAGCGGTCTTCTGCAGCATGGGCTGGGCGTATGTGGCCCTCATCCTGTCTCACTGTATGCTGCTCTACAGCATCTCTCTTGTCAAGCTCCGCTGGCTCTGTTTCCTCGCCGGACTCACCACACTGGCCACCTTTAAAATGGAGCCCTTCATCTCCTGGCAGGTACTTAACTTACAATAAACAGATGCAATAAAGATGTCAAACTTATTTATAATACATCAATATTTTACTAAATGATTGTATTACATTTTTATGGCAGTTTATTATTTAGAGGCTGTAGTTATCAGATCAGTTATGGCAGCTTAAAGTCCCCAACAAGCTAAGTGATGGTGGTAAATCTCTGGTAAATCTAATCTTGATATGCATAAGTAAAGCAGTTGTAGAGATCTTCATCTGCTGATGAACTCTGACCTCTGCTTCTGGGGGCAGGTACTCAAATATTAAAGGGGCACACCAAAATGTCTGCCATTTCTGTTAAGAATACTCATTTAGACTGTTGCTCAGATATGAACTCAAAGAAGATGTATGTTTACATTTAATTAAGAATGAAAATAAAAATAAAATTTTAACCTCAAGAAACATGAAATTTAACAACCTCTGTATCATAAGATGTTTTCATTAAAATTATTGTTTTAGGCAGGGTTTGTGAAAGGTGGTTTTGATCTGCGCCCTCTTCTGTTCTACGGGGGCTGTGGGTTCACCATCATGCGCTGTATGAGTTTCGCTCTTGAGAACTGCGAGAAAAAAGACGGGAACTACAGTATCCTGGAACTCCTCAAGTACAACTTCTACCTTCCCTTCTTTTACTTCGGGCCCATCATGACCTTCGACAAATTCTATGTCCAGGTCTGGAACGAGATGGAATGGCATTCTATGGCTTTCTAGATAGTGAAGTTGTGTTTTGATATCTCCAGGCCAACAACTCTGACCTGACGAGGAAAGATGGGGAGATGTGGAGCATTGTCATCAAGGCTCTCGTTCACCTAGGGATCATTACGACAGTGGGTGTCCTCCTTCACTTCATGTACATTCTGACCATACCAAGTGATATGAAGCTTCTTAAACATGTTTCTGACTGGGCCGTGGGTAAATATCAGTGCCTGCCATCATCTTCATCTTTCTTCAAAGGTCCGGGACATCTTAAAATGTCTCTTTTTTTATTTGGCAGTTGGGCTGGCATACTTAAATCTGGTGTATGACTGGGTGAAGGCTGCAGTCATGTTTGGAGTGATACACACTGTATCAAGATTGGATCATCTGGACCCTCCACAAGCACCCAAATGCATTACACTCCTCTATGTCTTTTCTGAGGCGTAAGTCAGATAACAAATTGTTTTACTTAAGTGAGTGTCCATAAAAAATGAAGCTCCCAGCCTTATGCAGCTTAAAATAGTTGACTTCTTTTTTTTCTACACTAAGAGTTATCAGAGCGATTCAGACTGCTAAAATAAATCCGAACACCATTTAAAACAAAAAGTTTGAATAAACGAGTTGCTGGGAACATCAGTGTTGTAAAAATGTACTAAAACATGTTATAAATAATGCCCATTATTTTCAATGAACTAGCCATTTTTATATTATTTTCACAATATTTCCATAATTCCTTTATTAAAAAATGTACTTTATTAAGAATAATAATTAGTGAAAATAACAATGTTAATGCATTAAAAAAAACTTTCAAATAATACCAGATCATGAATCTTAACCCAGTGTCAAATGCTAAATCTTGTAATAATGGTTAATGGCTTCAAATAAGATACCAATTTAATGATTTCATAAAGCAGTATTGGTAATGATTATAAGAAATGATTGCCAATGTGAATTTTTCATATTGGAATTTCAGCTAATGTGCTTGAAACATCATGTGCTTAAATACAACAATTTCCAAAAAATTGTAATAATTGCAAGATAATACCTGTTATGAAGTCGGCCATCATCGTGAAATGTTTTTGTATCAGTTATTAGTGTTACCATTAAATATTAAGAGTGCTAAATTATGCTACAATTTCCCACAAACTAATTCTCAAAGATATAATGTAAACAAATTGTCTGTGTGTAATAATAAAACTGTTTAAGCTAACGGTACTAAAAAGCTAACAATATATTAGATCAATAAACACTTCCAAGAAATTATTTTGTCAATAATTTCACCAGACACTTCCTGTAAAAAGTCAGCAAAACACTTTAACTTGTAGACTATGTGTGTTAATCATTAGCAGTTCAAGTTAATGCTAAAATGCTAACAGTGTGCCAAATCGTGCCGTCATCACTAAGGCTCAACAAGCTTGTTTTAATTATAATTTTTCATAAAATTATTCTTTGATGTCAAAGAAGCAATGCTAAAGTGTAAAATGTTTTACGTTTTGATTATATAAAATGCTATATGCTATAATGCTATGTTAATTTTGTGATAAATCATGCTAGCTGCTCATAGATGTTAATTATAGACTAGACAGTCTTTGTAATGAAGTCAATGAAGTAATGTTAACCCGTAAAATACATGTTGAAATTGTAGCATTTGATGTTAACTATATTAAAATATTAACATTAAATTTGGCTAAAACAAGCTAGAAATGTTGACATATGTCAGGACTAGACTGAGTTGATTTAATGCTCTGCAAGTTTCATTTGTAATGATTTGAAAAACTAATTTTATGTTACAGACACTTTGACCGAGGAATTAATGACTTTCTCTGCAAGTAAGACTGATTTACCCATTCCTATTACAGTTATGCTGTTCCGATCACCTATGTTTTAACACGTAAGGTTACCATGTTCGCAGGTATGTCTACAACTATCTTGGTGGAAAACATGAAAACATTGTGGAGGAGCTGATTGCCTCTCTGAGCACGTATGGCATCACAGCGCTCTGGCTGGGACCAAGCTGGGTGGTTTTCCTCTGGGCTTTCTTAAACTGCTTCGGCCTTAATTTTGAAATGTGGACTGCAAAGTTCTTCACCATGGAGCCATTTATTTCTATTGAGGTAAGACAAATATGATAAAGATTATGCCTATTGTTCTTCAGGTATGGAAAAGGTTTGCAAATTTTAAATTAAAAGTGAATTTAAATGAAACATTGATGCTGAAAACCAGCTAAATATCATTTGTTGTAAGGACTATAGTTGTAGTCATTGATAAACTGGTTTTGAAACATCACTTATAAGGATGTGTTTTCTTCCACCCACAGATGGCGATATCAGATTCAATGTCACGCAGGATCAGGGCTGTGTTTAATACATTTAACTTCTGGATGATTGTCCTTTACAACATCATGGCCCTGAACAATCTCGAGTTTGCCAAACTGGTTGCCAAGAGAATGTTCTTGAAAGGTAGGAAACAAGAGATTAAAAAATAAAGTATTATTCTATGTATATATTTTTGATAATTGTACAAATATATTAGTATTTTTTCAATAAAATGTTATGTTTTATTCTACAGGTTTCCCCTTTACCACCATCACTGTGATGTTTGTTACTTACTGCTTGATTCAGCTGATTAAGGAAAGGGAAAGGAGACAGGCTTTGATTGATGATCCAGACCCAATTCCCCCTCCGGCCCCGGTTCCTCTAATAATCCAGGAGGAACCTGGTGCCCCCCAGCCTGAGGAGCTCAGCAAGCCCAAGTCAGAGTAGAAGAGGGCGAAATTCATGGGTTTACAAATACATGTCATGTCCTGCAATTCCTGGAGGAGATATCATCTACAAACATGATCAAAGATGTATGATGTTAAGTGAGCAATATGCTTCAAAAAAACAAAGAGTGACTTAATAAGTTAGTGATGGTTTTAAATGGGGAACGCTTTTGAAGTTTG
The DNA here is from genome assembly GCA_900490495.1 of Danionella dracula. Classification (NCBI taxonomy): domain Eukaryota; kingdom Metazoa; phylum Chordata; class Actinopteri; order Cypriniformes; family Danionidae; genus Danionella; species Danionella dracula. The sequence continues at coordinate 4,584,431 of UELW01000888.1, forward strand.
AAATGTGTGCCTTGAACTTAAAACATGGATTGGTTTTTATAACGATACATTTTCTAACAGATTAATTGACATAAAAAAAACAATCACTCGGGGTGTAGCTGAACAAACTAACTCTAGAAACATGCTCATTGTACTTGAAAAGAAGAGTCAATTTTATTAAAGTGCATTAAAATGTTTTGAGTGGCTGATTTTATGTCCTAAATTTTTTCCCAATGACTAAGGGTGTCTGAGAATCTTACTGTATAAGAAAAGCATTCCTGTTGTAATGTTTTTTATAGATGGCTTCATCTTCAGTGAGCACAAATTCTTCTTTATTCATGTAGAAAATTGGGTTTCAGATTAAAATCAAATACAAAAATAGATATTAAAGGATCACTTGATTGTAAGCAGCACTAATAAGTAGGAAATATGATTAAAGTCACACACACTTTGACTTATTTTAATCAAAAGAGAGAATTTGAAGTCATTTAACTAGATTCACTTTTTTAGGATGGTATGATTAGTGGCTGGGTTGTTTTGTTTTTTAACTTAAATTATTCAAAAAATTCAATATTTTATCTGTCTCATTTGAAACAACAAATTAACCACAGTTTTTTTTATAATTAGTTAATCTGTATTGTGACTATTTGGCCCAAGCCATAGCACCTACAGCGACAGTCATTGGATGAAAGCACATAAATAGCTTTTAGACCTGACCTGCTAGTTAAGCAGTTAATGGTCCTTATTTGTTGCAGCAACGCAAACTCTAGTGTCAAATATTACATAATAATAAGAAATACTACTTTTTTTAGGCGTTGTCAGTGTAATTAGGACTAAAGAGGAAGAAGAAGTATGGAAAGTTTTTTGTTGCTATTCTTAATTATCCACTAATTTCATCTATAGTTAAAGAGTACTGTAGCTCAATCAGGACTATAGGCTTGATTTAAATATGGCCTCTCATTCTGTGAAGCATTATAAGTAACTTGTAGTGTAAAAAGCACTATAACTAAATACAACAACTTGAAATTAGACCCTTTTATAATTCAAGTATTTAAGTGCCCGTTTTCTGAATATAATTCTTGGGAATCTGCAACTACTATGCTAAAACACAAATAGTCATGCTTTCACACAATTTTTATTTTACTACCGAGGGATAACACTAAATGTGTTGATCAATAACTATTTAACAAATCATGTCATTGGGTGATTCACAATCCAATAACTGCTTTTGTAGTGTATGTAACTGTGTATGATCTCACCCAACTGGCCAGTGAGTCTGTTGGCCACTGACTCAGCTGTTGCTTAGGGCAGGGCTTGTGGCTCACATGCGCAAGTTGGGATTCCAAATCTTTGTGACGCATCTAAAAATAACCCTCAGTTGGATCTGGGTTGAGCTACTGGGACAGCTGATGAAGTCCTGACTGTAAGGCTGAACTGCTTCAATTCTTCTAACTCTACTAACAGAAGAAGTGCTTTACAGACAGTTAACAATTTTAGCAGGACTGCTGTGAATTCACACAAGTAGCATGGCTCTATCCATAGATCCCATGGAGGAGCCTCGCATGTATCAGCAAACCTTGCTGCAAGATGGTCTGTACGATCTTCTGGAAAGTGATATGATGGTTGACTGTGTTTTGAAGATCAAAGAAAAGGAGTTTTCCTGTCATCGGCTGGTGCTGGCAGCATGCAGCTCGTATTTCAGATCTTTCTTTAAATCTGGAGTGGAGGAGAGCAAACAGAAGGTGATTGTTTTGGAGGATGTGGAACCTGGGGTCATGGGAATTATCCTGAAGTACCTCTACACGTCTGACATCAACGTGACAGAGCAAAATGTCCAGGACATCTTCGCCTTGGCCAACATGCTTCAGATCCCTTCGATCTTTACCGTCTGTGTTTCGTTTCTGCAGAAGCGACTCAGTTTGAGCAACTGCTTGGCAATTTTCCGATTAGGCCTGATGTTGGATTGTCCTCGCCTTGCAGTCTCTGCAAGGAACTTTGCTTGCGATCGGTTTCAGTTTATTGCTCGAGATGAAGAATTCCTGCAACTGACTCCAAATGAATTGGCAGCAGTTCTCGCATCTGACACTTTAAATGTGGAGACAGAGCAGGAAGTCTTTGAGTCTTTGCTCAAGTGGGTCGGAAATGACCAGGAAAAGAGAATGGGCAATTTACCAGATCTTCTGGATTGCATCCGATTACGATTAGTTCCTCGGGACTACTTTGCCAAAAATGTAGAGAAGCATGAGTGGTTGAAATCAAACCCAGAAATAATTAAGAAACTTCAGCTTGTCCATGATGCCCATGCGGGGAAGCTTCCAGAAGTAAAAAAAGCTGTAAGTAAAAAGAGTGCTGGGGAAGAGGGTCAGGAAGGAGGCAAGGGAGAGCAGGAGGGAGAGCAGGAGGGAGAGCAGGAGGAAGAGCAGGACGAACAACTTCCAGGAATCTTGAATGACAATCTAAGGTTCGGGATGTTCCTGAGAGACTTGTTATTTTTGGTCAATGATGCAGCATCTGTAGCGTATGACCCTAAAGGCAACGATTGTTATGTAGCTTCCGTCTCAACCCAAATTCCCAAAAATCACTGCAGTCTGGTTACAAAGGAAAACCAGATATTTGTAGCCGGTGGACTCTTCTTTGATGAACAAAGCAAAGATGAACAAATCTACTCATACTTTCTGCAGGTAATGGATTACTTCTTACCTGAGTAAGGATCTTTTAAAAAAATATACTCACTATTTAAAAAAATAAACAACACTTCTTATAAGAATGACAACATCAGTAAATATAAGTATATGAGTTATTTATTTATTCTTCTGCTGTTGTATACAAAATGCAATTGGTCTAATTTGATTCAATGATGAACACTAAAATATGCTTCAAGTGTTTAGCCGTAAAAAGGATAGATTCTGACTCCATGTTAATACCAAGACCAACAGTTGTGTGGTTTACGATTTGACCTGTGTTGAGATTTTGTTGCATCTCTTCAGTGATGTTCTACACGTTTACCCAGACTTGGTCTGAACAAGGCTAGAGGAAGATGGAGATTGATACTATTTCCAACAAGTGGAGTTTACATTTAACATTTGTTTATATATATATTTAAAAAAAATCCAAAACAGAATCCCACCCTTTCACTAATCTGCCAAATAGGGTTTCACGGATCTTCAACACACTTTAAGATTTCATTGACTTGATATGGATTTTCTTTAACTTAAAGAGAACTGACTGCTTTATGTAACACAATCATTCAACAGTTTGACCCATCAACATCAGACTGGATGGGGATGCCTCCTATTCCCTCCCCCCGATTCCTGTTTGCATTGGGTGAGGCGGAAAACTGCATCTATGTGATTGGAGGCAGAGAACTAAAGGAAGGTGAAACCATTCTGGATTCCGTCTTGGTTTACGACCGACAGTAAGATTGTGTTGGCTGTTTGAAAAACTGATGACCGTTTCATTTACCTCTCATGTACTAATTTTGCTAATTTTTACAGGTTTCTAAAATGGGAAGAGTCCGATCCTCTTCCCTATCTTGTTTATGGCCATGGAGTTGTGTCTCATGATGAAATGATTTACGTAATTGGTGGAAAAGGAGAGAACAAGTATGTTCATTTGTGAGGTCTGAGTTGAAAATTGCACTTAATTAGTTAGGTTTCTAATAAATAAATGTTAATAAGCTTTGATTTCATAAGGCTTTGCTAGATTGTACCATGACTTCTCTTAATTTTGCAGAGAGTGTTTGAAACGAGTGACAGTGTATGAGGCAAAAACACATCAATGGAAGGATCTGGCTCCATTAAACACAGCCCGCTCACTTTTTGGGATCACGGTTCACAAAAACAAGATCTATGTGGTAGCAGGGGTGACAGACACAGGCCTCACTGCTGATGCAGAGGTGTATGATATCAAAACCAACAAGTGAGTGGTTTCAAATCAGCTAACAAACCTGAGGCATTGTTCATGAAAGTGCATTATGCATATATAATAATGAGTTTCCATTAAAGGCTTATTTAACCCAATCACTCTATGATTCAGGTGGTCAAATTTTGTGGAGTTTCCGCAAGGAAGAAGTTCACTCAGCCTGGTGTCTACAGGGGGGACTCTCTATGCTGTAGGGGGATTCGCTATGTTTCCTAAAATGGACAGTGAGGATGAGCTACTACCAAAGGAGATGAATGACATTTGGAGGTAAGATGTGTGTTTGTCACTAATAATCTTAATTATAGAATAGCATGAAAGCTGATTTGATTGCTTATTTAAACTGCTTTTACTGAATGCATTTTTCTCCAGTATGACAACTTTTGGTAAAATTTTGGTTACATGTGCTAATATAGGTATAAAAAACCTTTTTGTTTTGCATTTCATGACCCCTTTAAAAAAATGGTGACTTGTGCTCCACATGTCACATCAGATAGTTTCTTTTTTGGTATAAATCATAGCAATGCCTATGCAAAAAAGTTTATCTTTAATTAAAGTAATATCTTTAAATCTTTAATGATTTAAGTTAAAGATATTATCATCAAGGTATTTTACAGTAAGCAATATTGTTAATTTAATATGGTTATACTATTTTTGTTAACAGGTATGATGAGGGTGAGAGGCAATGGAACGGCATTCTCAGAGAGATTCGGTATGCATCAGGCGCAACAGTTCTGGGAGTTCGTCTCAACACTCTTCGACTAACAAAAATGTAAAATGTGAAACTGATTATTTAACTGCACATAAAGGACAATTTTTTTTACAAGGTTGTTAAAAACAAAAAGGTATTTTGAGCCCTGGTAAATAAAAGCTACATAGTGAAAGGAAACCAATCAAAGGCATTGGAGTATAGCCATGTTCAGTCAGTTTTGTAACATACCCATTGTTTTAAAAAAATATTTGCCTTTAACGGGAAAGGAAAGTAGAGAGACAGCTCAATCTAGATTTAAACTGATGTGTAGCTATGCCTTACGAATCTTGTTTGCTAACCAGCAAATGAAACATACCCTACCTTTTTTAAGTTTTGTATGAAAAATGTATAATCTAAAAAAAAAAAATTTACAAAGACTACAACCTCCATGAAAGTGAAATTCAATATTCAGACACTGGATTGGTTTACAAGTCTGTTAACAGCTGAACCAAAGTGCCATACTTTTTGAAGTACTACTGTTAAAAAAAATTGGGTTAAAATATAGAAACGTTTTCTGGTTATGCAAATGATTTGATAATTTCTCATCCATTCACTGCTAAATTCAAGAATTTATAAAATAAATTGAAATTGTTCTGCTTCTAGAGGTGTTCTTGTTTCTTGCTAGTTGTGTACCAAATAAATCAAACAAACACTGCTTAACATGCAGCAATATATCCTCACATCACTTATTGCTATTATTTGGAACCATGTATTGAAAAATTTGCATATTCCTTTTTTTGTTTGCATATTTCTGCCAGAATATTTTGAGTCACATTTGCTGTATTAAGCTTTCGATCATCTTTTAACTCAAACAAACCCTGAAAATGATCCTCTTCTTAGGTCTGCTGAAATAAAAAATATGCTGGTTAATACAAGAAATAGCATTTTAATAAAAACTATTGTAGATAAATTAGCAAAGCTATTGTCCACTCATTTTATTGGTTGGCAATTTACAGACAAAATAATCTGACAAAATGATTAATATCATATCAAATAAGACATAACAGCTGTGATTAATTTAAAACATGTATTATAAGCATCAATTAAAATATTGATTTATTCATTTGGTTTTAATATATCAACCTGCATAAATAACATTTTTCACATCCAAATTCTTTGCCATTGCATCTATTAAAATACCAAAGGTAAGCATGTGCTCTGTTCATAATTAGAAGGCTTTTTAGATAAATTTTTGCCATGTAACACAGATTCTATGTATTAACACATGTAACGGACATCAGCGCAAAAGATTGATCGGGGTAAAAGGTGCAAAATGACAATGAAGATCACAAAACCTTAACTGTCACATGGCAAAAAATGTAAAAAATTTTAATTTGGCTATACTTCAAGCATCATTTCATAACTTATATTTTTACAAAAGATTTGCATTATAAGTCACAACCCGGTTCCAATGTAAACATAAAGACCATTAAGAGGTAACTTTATTACAGTAATGTGAACAAAAGAACCAATCACAGTCAAATATCTTTTATACACCTACAGGGTGAAGTTCCTGCATGACGCAGTCTGTGAACAAGAGGAGCCTTTAAGAGCAAGAGTACTAATGTGACCTTATACACTAGATGGTGGAGTGTGTCCATGTATTAAATAAAAAAAAAAGCTAAAATAGTGCATTTGTTATTGTGAGGGGAAATTATCGATTTGCTCAGCGAGAGCATAACCTCTCAAACACACAGCTTCCCTTTCACATTTAGTGTGTTTTCACTCTCATTCCATTAATTGATAAAGACATGTTTTTAAAGTGAAGAACCACTTTTTACACAACATAGAAGTGCTTTCTTGTGGTCTCTGAGAGAGTAAAGCCAACTAACACAACTCATAATGCAAAAGTTATAACCTTAAAAGTGCATTCATATTTAAATTCCTTTCTCTGTCCACTCACGCAGCATTTATTATTGAGGGAGAAAAAGCTATCTCTTCTCCCTCAAATAAAAAAAGAAAAACATGCAATGCAGGACACACGCTGCAGCCAGCTGCAGATGTGTGTAAGGGCCTGAAGGCTGGATTATCTCAGCACGTACACATTTATAAGGTAATGACTTCTAATCCATTTCTGGAAATCCTTCATAAGAAAACAAGTAAATCTAAAAATTATTGATGAACTTGCATTTTGATTGACCAATGCAAAGACAGATCTGCCAATCAATCTGAGCCAGCTGAACCATTGACACTAACTGAGATTTTTCAATTTAATATGTAGGTAGTTGTTTCTTGATATTTCTTCCATTTGTATCACAAGAGCTAAAAGTTGTCTCTCGTAATGTATATGTAATGCTATTGTTGACAATACATAAATAAAATCAATGCAATTGATCTTACCCAGGACTATTTTACAACAGCGAAGGTACTGGATGCTTCTCTTGCAATCGGTAAAAAGTAAAGGGATTTACTTTTGGATGATCGCATGTAAGACTCCAGTTTTTCTCTGTTGTCTTCACATTGTATAGCTTTCCATTGGATATTAAATCCCCACTAATGAGATCCATGATTACATTTGGTACATTTCATTCCAACACATGCCCTTTACTCCATGCAGGGAGTAGGGAGTTGGCAAGGGTGGCATAGCTTACAGTAGCTTTGGTCAATGTTTAGTCAAATTATAGAGAACGCAGAAAAATGAAAAAAAATTATTTAAGATAAGATCTAAGGTAAAGCGCCTGACTTTTTCTCATCAATAAACTCCAGGCTGCAGATTTCCATTCCTTCAATAAAACCTTTACTTAGAAACAATAGAATATAATAGAATAAACACACAGTATATTTTTTGACTATATTTAGAAATATGCTATGTATGTGTTTATACATTTAAATATTTCAGATAACACCTAAGATACAAAAGCTATACTGTTTATTGTTACTGCTCCTTAGACTTGTTAGCATTTTTTATGACTTGATTTGTGTTAATCCTAATCGAACACGAAGCAAAACTGTATCTTTAAACGCTCTGTACAATCTAAGCAATCAACAACATCATCTTAAAGGAAACTCTGCATACTGGTTTAATATATTTCTACGGATTTATAAAGCTACTATGTCTGGTCCTCATTTTTACTAAAGGGTTAAATGCAACAGTGAGGAATCATGTGTACCATAATGGGCTGGTCACACTATGCAAAAAAATGCATTCATTTTAATGATATCGCATGCAACAAAAGCAAAATTGGAATCACATGTCATCACATGACGCAACTACGACCGGATTAGAGATGACTCTTATTAAAGATGATTTATATGTTTGTTTGTATCATTTTTGTGATTATAATTTTCATTTTATATTTGTGCTTTTAAAAAGCATACTGATAGGTCTTATCTACATGCATGACTTTGCAGATCTATCTGATCTCTCAAAGAGCAACGTGACCTGCTCCTGTCTCTGTGTTGACCCAAAAGTTCACAATGTCATGAAATTTAAAATACTTTAAAAGTTCACAAGACAATGAACCTGCATAGTGTTGCTTTCTTCCACAAACCAACTACAAGTAGTAGGTATAATCTATTATCCACTTCAGCACATTTGTTTTGTTTCTCCATCATTTTACTTATTTTCAAAGCCAGTTATTCATCACAATTTTGTCATCCATCTGCAAAACTCTGAATGCTGTTATACGAAGAAATGTACTCAAGTAAAAAGATGGCGCAACCTGACTCCAAATGCAAAAGAAAGCAACAATTTATGTGGATTTATACACTCTCTTATACCCCTGTTCATTAAAATGTGCCCCCTTTGGATAAAATGTAAAAAAATGGCACTTTCTTTGATGATGTACATTAAAAAGTACTTCACATTCATTTCGCCATAAATGATTTGGATTTAATGCTGAAATTAAAGTGCTTAGATAATTTTTAAGTAAACAAAACGTTTTTGCATTTATCCTGCAGCTACTTTTCAGAACTGCTGGTACAAGTTCCCCTTGTCACCCAAACAATCACCCTGTCCCCACAAAGATTCTTCACAAAACAAACCTCTGCAATTATGTAGTGGCACTACTTTCACTATGCAAATATAAACACAATCTAAACAAAGTTCTGATTAATAAGGTGCTGGGCTGATTCTCTATTAACCAGGATTTGGTCTTAAACTAAGACACAGCTGCTTAGTTTTGATTGGATGATTATAAACATCATACAGTAAAGCGTATTTCTATTGCACCGTTTGTTGGGACCTCACTACACATTTAAAAATATCTGTTGATAGATCCACACCCTCAATAGATTTTAATACGCACTCACACTTCCAAAATACACTTGTGATAAGTAATGGATCCAAAAAAAAAAAAAAAATCTGAAAATTCATTCACATCCAGTGTTTACATATTTTCTCTCCCATAATCATTAATGATAAAAATGATGCTTATTCAGACTAAATAATAGCTTGATGTAACATTCTTCTCACATTCCATATGCGAGAAAGTATTGCAGTAAGATATACTTTATTCAACGTCTCAGAGTACTTTATTTTTAAAACCGCTCAGCAAGAGTCCAGTTAAAATTGCTTATCTACACTACATGTTACTTTCACTTCTGAGAAATATAAAACAGTTTATATAACAGTTACACATTTATAACCACCAGTTTGTTTTTTGTGTTTTATTTTTTTCTCTTTGTTGATGCATTTTAAGTTCATATAGGCTTTATGCTGGGTCTTTAAGCCTCGGTCAGCAAGCCTCCATGGGATTTTATTTCCCCACAAAATCAATTTAAACAGGCTTTTATAAGAAGTGTAGAGATTACTCAACAGTTTAAATCGACAATTCCCTCATACAAATAAACTTTAATTTACAATTCCTAAGGTAGCAGTTAATGGTAGCTCTATTTCTTCCCCACAAAATTATCCAATAGGAATTCGTATTTAATAGGAATCCACATTCACCTTTGTGAAGCAACTGCTAAAAAAGCGCTATAAAAAGCATTTGTCACTGAAATGATTTAGTATCTTAGACGGATTTGTTGACGGTCTTTCACAATCTATATTTTGTGTGAATAATGACCATAGACGCTAAATAACACTCACTTAGAATGAGTGTTAGTGTTACCCTCTTACAATTAGTTTGCAGATAATGCCTCTGTCTCTACAACTATTAACTTAGTTAGCAAAGTAGAGTATTAAAACATGATGAAACTGAGCTGGAATGTCCTGCAAAATTGATTCATATGTAAAATATATCTGTTACAATAAAGGTTATAACAAACTACATACATATTTAAAGTTACACATTTCAAAGACCAGCAGGACCGCAGGAAGTCTAAAGGCACATGCATATAGATTTACACTCAAATTTACTGCAGATGTACACCTTGAGATAATGCAAGAGTACTTGTTGACTGTTAAGATAAATCATGTACCTGTAACTATAAAAGCTACAGAAAACCTTGATCAAGTCTGCATAACACAAAGAAGATGTATTGAATTTGGAGATTTTTTTTTTCATTGTGCCTGAAAGAATTCAATAAGATTTAGGATAAATCTGACCTGACATAATACCCATAGAATGTTTTTAACAAGCAGATAAACACGGTCTTTTCTTCTATGTGAACAGATGACCAAATTTGAGCAAACTTCTTTCCTGGTGTTGCAGGATTTTTTTACTTTAAAGGAACATTCTACTTGTTTTGGAAGGCTCATTCTTCAACTATCACCAGAAGCACATATGTTTTGGTAAATTCAGTCTTTGTGTTCTGCTGTTTTCAGTAAGTATACATTACTTTATCAAGACAATTTCTTCTATAGAAATGCATATAGAAATATATAGAATTCTATAGAAATTTATTTCTATAAAAGAGAATAATTTAAAATAGGAAAATTATGGAATAAATATGGAAAGTCTTATCAAAGAAAGTCTGCTTCTTATCAAATTAAGAGTCCAATATCTATGCTGAAACTGTTATCGGCAGAACTGGAGAATAACTCAAAACTTTAGCAAACTAAATACATTGGTACCTCGACATACAAAATTAATCTGTTTCAGGGTGGCCTTCGTATGCTGGATATTTCGTATGTCAAACCAAGTTTTAGATGTAAAATGCCTAATCTTCTCCAAACCACACAAAAACAACACTAAAAAGTCAAAATAACATTGAAACAATGAGACAACTGAACTAGGATTCTTCAATCATTAAAAGTATGCATTATAAATCTAATAAATAATAATAAAGCAATGAAAACAGAATCAAATAAATGGAAAATAATAACTGTATAATAATACCTTTCGAGTGAGGCGATGGGGCGATGTGTCGGAGGAGGAGGTTGTAGGGGCGTAGAGCGAATGGGAGGCCAAAATAGCCATGACGATTAAAAATACACTTTACCAAAAAAGCACACGAAAACATTTATGAATTTAGGATACCAAAATGAAACAGAAAGTGTGCGTGTAGACAGGGAGAGCTCTTCGAGGAAGACATCATGGGGTGTCAGGTAACCAATAGAGAGAGCAGGACTTTTGGTGACACGTTAAATGCACCCATGTGACACCCAGTGTTGTCTTCCGTCCAAATTTGCAAATATCGAATAAATATTTCTCAATCGCATTTTTCGTATTTTGACATTTTATATATCGTGAAACAAAATATTCATCGCGTGGGCTTTCGTAGCTTTAATTTTCTATAAAATGAAGAATTCGGACAGGTACCACTGTAAATGGCGGAGTTAAAGAATGAGTCCAATTCCAAAAAAGTGTAATGCTCCTTTAAGGAAGCATAATTTTGGGGGTGATTTTGAACACCTTTCATTAAAGTCTAACAATGCACTGACATTAAGCATGTGTGAAAAACATCTTGATGTGCATGGGCCTTAGGACATCAGCACGACTGGAAACCCCAAAGAAAGTAATTCACTCAGAGTGACTTAAAAACACACTTTTGCAAACTCAGACATTGCATATAGCCAATATTTATAACACTATTAGTTTGTAAAATGAGCTACTTCGTTTGAAAACTGTGCAGCAGTAGGCGTGATGTCTACTGTTGAGTGAACGAATGGAAGAGAAAGATGTTTGACCTGGTGTAGAGAAGGAGGAGTCACATGATGCATGGGCATCTGATTGGCTTCTGTGTCTGTGTCAGCTGATTGGGAGTCCAGGCCTAAAAGATTTGAGCATGTGTTCGATATCAAATGGTTGCTGAGCTGGAAGCATTTTTCCTTATGGGCTTTAAGCATGTTGGAGAATCGGAAGCGCTGACCGCAAACGTCACATGGGTATGGTTTCTCGCCTGTGTGAGTGCGCCGGTGACGCTTCATATTGGGCCGACTTGTGAAGCTCTTCCCACAGATCTCACAGATATATGGCTTCTCCCCTGAAGGGAGAGAACACAATAGTGATTTAAAAATTTATTTATTATTTTGAAAATTATTACTTACATGTAACTTCATGACATTTTGGGTGAGACATGCAATTTCAGCTGCACCATCTAACACATAGAATCTCAGCAATGCCATCTCAGTTTTTGTGAGGATAAAATTGAGATTAATAGGTTAATTTGTGAAATTGTCTTTTTTTAGCATGGATGAATGTGTAAAAGTTTGCATTACTTAAATATAAGAGTGGCACATTCTGAATGCCATTAGGTTATAACTTTATGAAAATCTGATTTTACCAGTTGTTATGGTTCTAACCAGTAATCTCAATTTAGTGAAATAAGCTGTATTAAACATATATTTAATATTTGAAGCTATTATTATAAAGTTTGAGAAGACTGTGATATAGTGCATATTCATCAGGTGTTCTACAGCACACACGCAGCTGGTCTGGAGTCAGAATCTTCACAATAAAATAGTTATTTACCAGTGTGAGTCTTCATGTGTTCATCAAAGTACTGCTTCATGTTGAAGTCTTTCCCACACCACTGGCACATGAACTGCTTGTGTCCGATGTGGATGCTCATGTGTGACCTCAGCTGGTACTTGTACTGGAATCTTTCATTGCAGTTCTACAACAGGAGTACCAGTGATCAGAATCCACATTGTTTTTCCCACTTGAAGTTGATTCTTCAACCAGAAATAAACATAACTCCTAATGTCTAATGACATAACTGCACTAGAACTAGCCAAATGTATTTATTAAACTAATTTGCATTCATATTATTTTAACCAATCTTCAAGCAAAAAGGTGTCACTACACGAACATTCTTGGAATTGTAACTTAGATTCAGCAAAGTTTGACCTATGAGGGAAGAAGTGTCCACATTATAACTTTTTTCAGTCTTAAGCCTACTTTTGTGAACATTTCAGAGGCAAATTCTAATTGAATCATTACCTCACACTTGAAGGGTTTTTCTCCTGAGTGCTGAAGCGAGTGCACTTTGAGAGACATGCTGCGTTTAAAGGATTTCCCACACGTCTCACAAGTAAATGGCATGTCCTTAGTGTGAGCTGCAATAAAAAAATACAGTTAAATATGTGTAATATTGGAATAAATGTAATCATCCTTACATTGCTTTCATTGTATCAGACCAAAGAAAAAGTTAAGTAAACGTGTTAAATTCTACATGAACATTGCAAGCAGGTTTGTACCATACAGTATAAACATATTCAGCATTTTTAACATATTTATCATAAATTGTTAGCATTTTGTCACTTTTACTTCTTCAAAAAATACTGTAAATGCTGAGACAATGTTTCTGACAATAACTAATACACAGGAAGTGTAATCCAAGTACCAAGTATGCACTTTACAGTTAGTAAAGTACATGCAACAATATTTGTTATTATTTCTTTATAGGAATAAAGGGGAAAAATGTTTATCATGAATCAATACATTTTTTGCTAGCATATTTGCATACTGTGAGCATGTTGTGATTCTACCAATACTTTATTATACATGTAAAGAGTATTTTTATTGCAATAACTAGTACCAATGAACTAGCACATTGTTAGCAAGTCTAGTGTTTCTGACAACAATTTTTACATGTTTTAGAATATTTGTATATCTGTCTATTTTAAGCTAAATTAATGTAGCATCAATTTGTACATTGACGCAACATAATTCTTACAACACATAACGTTATTATGTTTCTCCCTTAGATATTTCAAACTCATCTATGAATTTTCAACTAATCACAACACCTAACCAATAACTGCAAGATTGAATGTTAGGATTTTAACAATGCACCTGTGAATTAGCCATTGCAGATGCCTCAGATTCATTAAAACCCATTTCACATTTACTCCAACACAACAAAGATAAAATATCTGCATAATATGGAGAAATGGTAAAGTTTAATAGAAGCACAGCTCACTCTTGCATGACCGTTTGCCCTGAGGACACCAGAGTAGGTTCTGAAGGAGGAAACCCTTCTAGAGAAGATATTTCCTCTCTGGTGTCAGGACAGATTAAACAATACAGCTTCTGTCCTCAACCCTGTCCGCTCTGGATGGCAGAGCAAGGTCACAGCAGCTCTATTCCACATTTCAGAACAAGAGCTTGTTATTTCACTCTGGTGTTCTGCTAGGTTACTGTCAGGGTTATTGAGAGTACAAGAGGACCAGAGCTAGCAGTTATTTTATCTGTAGCATCATTTGAATGCCATATACTGTACCTGTGACAATGTTCAGATGTAAAGCTAAGATATGATTAAACTTGAGCATTAATAGGCACTTTGATACAAATAAAGAAAAACTGTTTTTCACAAGACAGTATGTTTTAGAACATATTCCTGAAGAAAACAAGTTTCGGAAGTTGTCACACATTATCCTTCATTCTGTAACTTTGATTTGCAATTAAATTGTAGATAAATTAATTGTTTTTTGAATATAACGTAATGACAATGCAGCGTTTAATTACACATGAAGGATATAACCTCAATATGAATCCTAACATAATTGTTAGACTTGCAATTTTTTTTAAAGCATTACTTAACGTTGTAAAGGTAAAATGTGATTAAACGACATGCACTTTCATTAACAATATCATCATGACTCAGTACTCACCAACCATGTGTTTCCGGACATGAGCCATGGTATAGAACTTCTTCTCGCAGACTTCACAGGAGAACTTCTTCTCAGCATATCCATGGACGATCTTGTTGTGTTCGTGTAAAGACCACAACTTTTTAAATTCTTTTCCACATGACACACACTGTAGAGATAAGGAAATCTGAATCAATCTTTTAAAAATAAACAAAAAAAGTATTGATGGAAAAAAGGTTTTTACCATTCTGAGAGCAGTCCAAGATCTGAATTAAACTGATGCAAACTTAAACTCAACAGCAACGTTATCAACAGAGACAGACAACTGCTGGAAGTATAAGTATAGTACGATGTGGTGAAGGTAGAAAACGTCAAGATCTATTTTAGACATATCTATTATCACAACTTTTTCATCCTTTTCTATTCTCAGAAAAGCATAGGAAAATATTCAAATATGGTGAAATGTGTTTTTAAACACCAATATTTTATTATCATTTAGTTTTATTGTATTTATTACTTTTTATATTAATGTCGACTCAAAGCAAATCCAGTAAATTGTCTTCATTAGAAATAAAAACATTGCCTTCTTCCTTAAAAGAGTAAAATATCATTAAAAGTTAAAAGTGTAGTTGACAAGATTGTTTGTTAACATGCCTGTTTGCAATAAAAACTATTATCTCACTCTAATAATATGGAGGAAAAAACTGATGATTTTAGTAAAAATGTATTTTAATCATAATAGAATTATGCAGCCATAATTAATTATCCTCACCCTCTAAATAATAGTCTAGTTTGGTAACTTACAGAAAAAGCTTCTGGGTGTAATTAACACTCATCAAAAATGATTGTCCACACTCTGATCTGCAGAATCCTTATTTCCCTAATGCACAACACAACGAGCAATAAAAATCACTTCTGTTCCCTCTCATCTATTTGTATTAATGCATTCTGACAGGCACTACAGATCCCTGCTAGCAAGAACATAAAGGTTCCATATGAACACACTGAATCAGATTTAGCAGTAAATAGACTCTTGTGTATCATGTAATAAATTTGTAGTGCTTTTTTTGTATGTTTGTGTAGTGAATGACGTGGGAACTTGAGCTTTGAGATTCTGTACCAAAAGATAAATACACCAAGTTCCTATTTGCCATTAATACATAAACTTCAAACTTAAAGATACACATCAGAAGATGGAAACAAGCCAAGGGAAGCTTAATTAGTGCAACAGTAATTAGTGCAAGCTTAATTTGTGCAATTATGTCAAGATGAAGATCCTAAAAGTAAAATTTTAAACAATAAGAAAATTGAGCTACAAATTGTGGCGAAAGATTTGCACTCATTAAAATACCCCAGTCTCAGTGCATGAGTAATGAATGACTCTGTCCACACACACCTGGTTATTTTTTTTAAAACTGAGTTTTCTTTTACAAAAACAAATTTTATCCACACAAGTATGACATTGGACATTGGAGTGAATGAGAACCTGCTCACTTTGAGTCAGCCTCAAGTGGCCGCTCATAGTACTGCAGTTCAGTCACTACATCACTCAAGGCTGACGAGGCTAATTAAAAATTATTGTGGGGGTTTATCAGACTTCAGAAGTTGTCTTGTTTTGTTGTAGGCAATGCTAGTAGGCAAAATGGTTGCTCTAATAAATAATGTTGCTCTAATAAATAATTACAGTTACTTAAATTTAAATTGGTCAGAGGGCCTTTAAAGTAATAACCCTGTGACGTCCAATAAATTTAATTATTATTTAACTTCATAGCAAGCCTTAGATTTAACATTGAAAACATTGTTGATGTATGCCGATGTGCATGTGGCCTGGTGTCTACCTGTATATTTTTCTCACAGTTTGTCTGAAGGTGTAGCAGCAGCTCGCTCCCCAGTAAAAAACGCTTGCCGCATTTATTGCAGATCTGCATGCGGCTGTGGGTTACGTTCACATGCTTCTCCAAATACCAGCGGTTGTTAAAAACACGAGGGCATTTCTTGCAGGAAAAGTGTTGTTTTTCTTCAAGTTTCACCTTTTGAGTCTCCTGCTCTTTCCATCTCTTTCTTACTTCATCTATGGTGGTGTCAGTGTGATTCTCTGTGACACATCGTCCATCGACATTTGTCAGCCGTGTTTCTGGGAAGTCTAGTTTGTTCTCTTCATCGTCATCTTTGCTACAGTTTTCCATCTCTTTCTCTTTATGTCCTTCTTCACCATTTTGAACTTGTTTCTTTGCATCAACAAAATGACTATGGAGGGATACTGTACCTTTGGCATCAAGGTTTTTAGACACATTCAGAGTCTGGTTGTTTAGATTGACCTCCACAATGATTTGCTGCCTATTGTATGACTCCAGACGTCCTTCTTCAGTAGGACTGGAGCTCTGCCCTGGTTCGTTAGCCACTCCCTTATGCATGGTTAGCAGGTTTGTTGACCATGTCTTGTTGACGTCTGTATTCTGCTCAATTGAGTTATTACCATTTCCTTGTTTTGAATGCATTGTTTCAAGCTCCTTCATCTGATTAGATAACTCAATGCCCTGCTTATCAGGGTCAGCCATCTCATTGATGCAGGAGGTTGGGAAATTTTGGATCTGAAGCAAAAAATCCACGGTGATGATGGAAATACAAGGGAAGATGTTAATGTGGACATGAAAGAGCTTTATGAGGAGCGATGGTGGTTCCAGTAAGTGAAGTGTTTGGATATAGGGGTTAAGTTCACCATGCACAGGCCCAGTGTGAGACAGGATGGGGGAGAACACGTCCATTCAGTCTCCGTATAAAACGATGAAAGTAGCTGTGCTTTGTCTCTTAGGATGAATGCAGGGATAATCTATAATAGAAGATAGGAGAACATATTACGTACTGGTTCATGACTAAAATCTTTCATTAGGAAAACAATTTAAAAGAGGTTCCAGATTGGAGCCTGTCTGAGATGGGAGGCCCTTGCATGGTCTCTCAGTGCAATGTGGAGAAAAGGTGATTATATAGTGTTTGTGAGAGCAAATCTGAGAGCAAATGTGGCCCTGAGAGCCACTGCTGTGTGTTCGGATTGTCCCTTTGCATTGAACCTAATATTGGCTGTAAATAGGAACCAGTAGATCCCATTTATCCACCAGGATTCTTCATTGGATTTTTTAATTGTATTGGGGTGACACGATTTGGGAAAATTCCCTTATTGTGATTATTGAGGTAAACATTGCAATCTGAAATTATAATAAAGGTTATCACAAGAGAATTGATGGGTTTTCTAAAATCCGTTTTACGAAATAAAATAACATTTACTGTAAAGATGTTTTGCAAAAGTTACCAAAAATATTCAGTTGAAAATTGAAACAGAACAGTGAGTTTCACTGAATCGAAATTAAAATGTTTTGAACTTTCAAATCTTATTCCTCCAAACTTTCTTTGTTCAAACTCTTAATTGACAAAATGCAAAGTCAAGCTAATATACAATTGACTTGTCTTGCTTGACCAGAAGTCCTTGATATTTAAAAAGAAATCCACGTCACAATTATGTTGAGGACTTCATCATGGCAAAAAAAAAAAAAAAACATTTTAATGGTAAGCAGTGACTTCGTCTTAAAGCCAAATCAGTAGTGGTTTTGTTTTCCATCTCTAAAGAGGTCAGAACAGAGCAAAGTGAAGCATTGACCTGGGATCTGTCATGACTAGATCAAGTAAGTTTAATAGACTTTTTTTTTTTGAAGATGTGAACTTACTCAAGATGTAGATCAAGCTGCTGATTAAGTAGCCCTATTTGTCATGACACTGACAAAGTTGTGGAGTCAAACCCAGAAGCAAGCTACTAATCAAACGTCTTAATTTCTGTGCAAGCCTAATGCATGAAAGTAAATGTGATCAGCAATGAGGATTTGTGATAATTTACCCACCTTGTGTTGTTTAATTTCTAGTAGATGTTGATTTGAATAACTTTAAATGTATATTCAACATAAGAAAAACATTGGAAGCATTAATGAAAAATTTTGGCACTGCGTGGAGTTCATTCATGGCAGAGAGAGAGAGAGTGAGAGAGAGTGAGAGTGAGTGAGTGAGAGAGAGAGAGAGAGAGTGAGAGAGTGAGAGCGAGAGAGAATCTGGAGCCACCAGCAATGCCCTCTCTCCCTCCCAAGGTTGGTTTATTTTTGATCAGGAAGGACACTGTTTCGAACCAGACAATGTCCCTTAAAGGAACACGCTGAAGTGTTACTATGCTATGCTACAAGAACCAGAGAACAGCTGAAAAGATTGCAAAGGGGTAAACCAATATTAATTATCTTGAGGAAAGATGACTATGAAGAAAAATCACATGGAAAATGGAAGGAATGCACATATTGTGATACATATTTAACTGATAAATGTGCGTCTTCCTCAGGAGGTTCCAGGAGAAGCATCATTATTATTACTGGCCCAAAAATGTGCATCGACCCACAGGGCATTCCCCATACGATCGATGGGTCAGCCCATGCCTGTGCTTGTGATCATTGACTGAAATGACTTTCAAACTTCTAAGAACATTAAACAGCGTAGGTGTAAAGCTAGCAAAAAGCCACCTCAGTGAGTGAGTGCGAGAATTGCCTCAATGCTATAATGCACCATTAATGCTAAAACAAAAAGTCCAGGAAGGTACAAAAACAATACCAAAGTTTTGAAAAAAAAAAAATGCAGCAGTAAACTCCTGCTTTATCCAATTGCATAATAAGAATAGTCATATACTGCAGTTTATCGACTAACCTTTGAGGTTAGTTCAGCAAATTCAAATGAACAGTTTACTGTAAAAAAAACCCCAGGACATATAGTTCAGACTGCAGCCCAAAGTGATGCAAATTAGATATTTTTGCCCAAACGAATACTATATCTGATATTTTCAAAACAGTCTGAACAGTACAATTCCATTTTTTTTTTCAAATCCGCATTCATGTCACTTTCATATGTGCTCCTGAATTTGATACAGATCCTAAATGACCTGCTGCAAAATACACAAACCTTACTTCTACTTTAGTTTCTGAATGCTGGTTTCTTCTCTTTTTTCTCTATTTAAATGTAACTATTTATTTTTATATTTCTCTTGCATTTTTTCACCTGTGTATTCCTCTGTAAATACTATGTGTGAAATGACAATAAACTTGATTTTTTGCCATGCGACCTCAGTCTTAACAGCCAGGTTGCATTTTTCTGGCTTTTGCGTGATCAAGCTCAACTTAAACAGTTTCTCACAGATACGGGTCACTACGCTTTTGAAGCTTAATGAAGCCACAATAGTTATCAGAGCACTTCTAACTCTGCTCCCGGGAGTATAAAATAAAATGTATCCTTTTTTATCCCAGTCTTTTTTGTAATATTGTTTAATACTAATAAAGTTGGCTCTGACCAGATATTTATGCCCATAAACCCTCGAGCATGAATGAGAGCAGGGGTTTCAATGTTTATGTCCATTAGCAGTGCATTATGGGGGAATTGGTTTCCGCTTTAACACATGTAAGTCACATTAGAGCCACATTTCGTTCACGAAGAAGAGGGATAGCAGAGGCATGTTATTGCATTGTGAACAAACTCACCAAAAAAAACGAATTGGTCATTAAAATCTACAGTCTGAACATGGTCTTGTTGAGGCTATTCTGGCACCATACGGTTTTACAGCATGTCATAATTTTTATACTTTCATCAACTCTGTGGAATTTTATATTACTCCATTAAAGTCTTTAATTCATTCATAATTAACGGCAGAAACACTATCTTTTCCACTTTGACATTATTGCATCTTAATCGCCCATTTCTGGCAAAACCCTTTAATGCTCTCTACAGACACCTATGGAGGATGTCGTGGACAATAAGCCCAATGTTCATATAATCGGTTGTTGTGACACACCCTTCTCCAAAAAAATTATATACAGTGGTAACTCAAGATACGAAAAGCCACGCAAAGAATATTTTGTTTCATGATGTGAAAAAAAATTTGTGTCCTAATTTTGTGAATATTTTTGTTTCTTTTTTGTCAAAGCATAATTTTATGGCCATGGCTCTCCTCCACTACCATCCATTCTTCTCCCTTACCTCCTTCGACACTTCATCACATAACCTCACTCGAAAGATAAGGGTTATTATATTGTTTTATTATTATTTATTAGATTTATAATCTGTACCTTTAAAGATTGAAGAATCCTAGCTTAAGGTTTTACCATGTTATTTTCCATTTTTAGTGTTGTTTCTGAGTGGCTTGGAATGGATTAGGCATATTACATGTAAAACTTGCTTCAACAAATGAAAAAAGCCACTCCAGATGGATTAATTTGTTATCTTGAGGTATCACTTCATACTATAGATTAACTCGTCATCAGGGCTGGGAAGGTCTTCTTACAGCTCAAAACCTGAATGGATCATCCCAAATAATAATGAAAAAATCTCAGCAATGGTGTCTTCTATAGAAAAAGTAGCCATCTTGTCTTTGCTTGAAAAACAAAAGCTACTGGATAGTTTCCTGGTACCAGAAACCAAGCAATCAATCCTCGTCTCACTGCAATGTTGTTCTAACAAGAGCTCAGGGAAGGAAAGCTTGAGTGATAGTCAAGTATCAGAGGGGACAACGTGTCATCTTGAATCTCACTCAGAAAGTGACATTTAGGCTTTAGACTTGCACAACATAACAAAATGTTTTGAGTAACAACTTACAGTAACTGTTATGATCAGCACTGTAAAAAAAAAAACATTTTTACAAGAACGTATAATCACATTTTTATATTCACCAACAAACTGCATATTTCTGTAAAAAATAATTTCAATGGAAAGACAGATTTGATCTAATTTAACTAAACACATTTAATTAAATATTTTTTCATTATGTGATGGTTTATTCAGCTAACATTATGAATACACCCAGAGTATATCTGAATCTATTTTAGATTCATGTGATTAACAAACCATAACATATCGTATTCCATGCTATCGTTGCCATTTAAGGCGCTGTCCAAAAGCTGTTGGGACCTTAGCTTCAGGGCATATACAAATATGAGTGAATAGTATCCCTTTAATAATTGTTTCATGCTTCATGCATTTATTTATTTTTAATAGTAAGTTAACAGTTTAATCATATTTACGGTTTTAAATATGTTTTGTATCTTCTTTCTTTTGTGACAGAGGGAACTCCTATCCACTCTACCTGATCCTCACGAGGACTTTGTGAAGCTGCTTTGAAAGCAAATGCTAAAGAAGCGCTATATAAAAACTGATTGATTGACTGTTCTATTCTAAGCGTTTTTTTTCTTTTAGTTGTCCTAAAATTATTGTTTTGTGCTTTTAAAACTAATGTACCTTGCTTAAAGTTGACTTATCATGTAACTTCGACTTTACAGATATTTTAGCATGTTTTAGTATTGTTCCCTCATTAAAAACATGTCTCAAGTCCTATTCAGATTGGTTCATGCTTGTTTGTGTAGTATTATTTCCTTTTTCTGGGAGCTCAAAATAGCTTGGTGAGTGTAGCCATGCTCATTGGCCATAGCACCCACTAACCAATCAGATAACTCTCTAACGGAGTTCGTACACACTGACTGACCCGTACATATATCCGTAGCACATAGCTCATTTTGTTGAGCATAACAATTTGAGCAGATTCAAAGATATTGTTTATGATAAAGACTGCCTTCTGAAGGTTATTAAGGTTGCAGTGACAGTCTACAGGAGTCTAATGGGGTGTGACATGGTACCATTCATTTAGCCATTAAAAGAAAAATTGGCAGGGTCTGTGGCCCTCTTGAAATTGGGATTGAGACCACTGCCTTAAAGTAACCATTTCATAGATTTTTAGTTAAAAATCCTCTTGTTTTCATAATTTGGAAACAATTGATTATAGTTTTAACAAACATCTTTGGGCAATGAGTGTAAATGATCAAATTTAATTATTTTGTCTTTTGACCTTCAATTAAACACCAAGACTGACTCTGAACTGACAAAAAAGGCATTATCTCAAGAATCAGACTCTAATTAAATAGAAAGGAGACTTTATCGCTGTCCCCATACCCTTCAGATTCCTCTGCTTTCTGTTGTGCCAGCCCGAGGAGAACATTTCACAGATCTGTCAAAAGTGTTGCTGCTCTCTGGTGCCATTTTATCATCAATCATTTCCTGATGCCAAGCAGTGACTCACCATCTTGATTCTGCCTGGCTGAAACAATGCACCAAAAAAACCTTGTTTTGAAAAACATGGTTTTAGGAATTATTTGGGTTTATAGAGCACTTCATGTCCAGTGGTGCGTTAACCTGTCTTATAAAGTTATAATGATACACTTATTTTACAAAAGTGAGTACACCTTTCACATTTCATTTACAGTAGTTCAATTGTAAAACACAAAATAAACTACATTTGATTACAATTTTAAATATTGAATAAATGACAGTAAATTTGCTGTGCGAAAAAACCCTCAAACCCATGCAAACAAAAAGCCCTAAGAGAAAACGTCCTATTTTCCCTCCCAGGTGTCAGGTAGTTTAGTCTGTAACAAGACATCCGTTCTGATAAGTTTATGTTATTGCTCTCACTCTCTCGTTCTGGAAGACCAAAGAAGTTCAGTAGGAGTGCTGTCAGTATTGCTGCAGAGGTTGAAGGGCAGGTGGGTCATGAGTTCAGTGCTCTGGTCATATGCCGCACTTTGTATGGAATTAATTCCAAAAGGAAGTGAATCATCACAAGAAAACCTGCAAACAGCTTGCTGAGGACAATCATGTTGAGGACAATGGTCACTGGGACTATGTCCTGTGGTCTGATCAGACAAAGACAAACTTGGTTGGTTATGATGGCAGAAGCAAGGCGAGGAGTACAAACAAATGTGTATCTAGCTTAAGGTCAAGCATGGTAGGTGGGATTGTAATGGTCCGAAACCATTGTTCTGGGGGCAAGAGTGTTTTCAGCACTGAGGAGCTAAAGCTCATCAGGGGAACCCTCAATGCCAATGTTTATGTTGACAAACTGGAGCAGAGCAAGATCGTCTCCTTGTGAAAGTTTTTTTAGAGTGGTTTTGGTTAGAATGAATCTGAAATAATGTGCTATTTAAAATAAGTACATTGGCTGGGCCTGTAAACCCCCCTCTGACTAGGTAGGCTGCTTATATCATAAAACTGTGGAGGTTTAAATGGAAACAGCTGATGTTACTGATGAAAATGAAATTAAATGAAAATTATGATAAATAATGTATAATAAATATTAAAGTTGCATTGTATTATTTTTCAGAAAATTTAGTCGGGTCCTGTCAGAGCAAAAACAAACTTGAGAGTAAAGTTGATCGGGAAGTGTAAAAAATAGCTTAAAAATAAAACATTGTGCAAAATGTTTAAATTTATGAAAAACATTTAAATATGTTTTAATGTGAATATCAATAAATCATAAAATAAAAAATGTAATGTAATAAATAATTACTACATTTCTGAAATGTGTGCTATTAATAAAAACTATGCATATGTTTTCATAACAAATTATTTGAGACGGTCTCCAATTCATCTCTTTTTTGTAATCGTTGTGATTTTGATTATATAATAACTTTAACATAAACTGCTCATATTTAGAAAGATTTGCCTTGCTTTAACAATTAAAACATTGTTGAAAACATAATGATCAGGTTTGTACAGCTATCGTTCCTATTTGTACCAGAATTGTTTTTACAATATTGTGATGATTATTCATATCGACTGATATAAAAATAATTATCATGACTTTGTTTTTGACCATATCGCCTTTGTAGTCAATAAGCAGAGCTTTCAAATCAGGGATGCTGGAAATCACACACTGCGCCTTATGCAACATACAGCATATAGCCTAACAATTTAAAAATATATACCAAAATTAAAAATTACCCTAACCCTACAAAAATTACCAAACAGTCTAAGTTGTTGAATTAATTTTTACATGTGAAAATAAAAATAAAAACAGTAAAATAAACTGTAGTTCAAAGTTGAAAACTAAAAGTACAAACAACAGTTGACTCTATACTAAGTTAGAAATGAATAAAATAACGTTAGATAGTTTCCTTTAATCAGAAAACCTGACCTGACTCTTCCTCTAAATATCAAGTTCAAATAGAATGAGTTATGAAAGATGAAGCTCCCCTGGTTCAGCGGGCAGCAGTTAAT
The DNA here is from genome assembly GCA_900490495.1 of Danionella dracula. Classification (NCBI taxonomy): domain Eukaryota; kingdom Metazoa; phylum Chordata; class Actinopteri; order Cypriniformes; family Danionidae; genus Danionella; species Danionella dracula. The sequence continues at coordinate 4,609,117 of UELW01000888.1, forward strand.
TAGCTGATACAGACTAAAAGCTTCGTTTTGAAGAGGAACTGAACACTCACCATTGCGTCAGGTTAGACAAGCAAGAGAGGAAGGTCAAAGCTGCTTAGGACACTCCTAACTGGACTCGCCTGTCAGACAAAATAAAAGGAAGCACACCATTAATGTTCCTCTTACCTACTGCAACAGAAACACACCATTTGATTACAAATCCCATGAGAATACTTACATCTGCTTGCCTTTTCCTGTGGTAACTCAAGCTGATATATTTAGAAGAATCCTCATTTTATCTATATGTTAATGTAGTCACAGTTTGAGAAATTGTGTTCCAAGGGGGGTATGAAATTGCTCCAGACAAACAAACAAAGGATTTTGTATCTGCCATATTTCAGGATAAAAGGTGTGTTTGGCAAGTACGGTTGTACTATAAAAGAGGCATCACACAAGAAACAGATAAACATAGCTGAAGGAGACAAGAAAAGTGTCACTCTTACCTAGAACACATCCTGTTATTTAATAATATTGTAAAAGATTTAACCCTCAATGCTTGACTTTTTTTTGCTTGAAATTTGATGACTTTCAAGTTTAGGCTACTGAAACAAGATATTATTGTATAAAATGATGATAAAAGAAGCCGTTATTTACACTATTGTGTACCATATAATAGCATTATATACACCATATGTACCATTTTAAATTCGATTATCTAACAACTAATAGTAATTAAATTGTAGGGCTCAAAATGACACCAGACAAAACATGAAGACAAAACATTTTCAAATAACCTTCATGTACACTGGAACAACTTTTGTTTACTGTGCATGTGTCATCAGCAAACAACTTAATGCTACTTAAATGCAAAGCCCATGACGACAATAAGGCTTCATGCATTACACTATCTGGATTTTATTACTGTAAAACTTAATTCTATGGCTTTACACAACATATGTATATAACATCTGGGATGCCCAAAATACTCCCACCACACCCCCTGTTGGTTGTGTCTTATTAGTGCACAGAAAATCCACCCATTTCTGTCTAACACATTAATCTAAAACACTTTTCGCCCAGGACATTTAAAAACACACCTTCTTTTCATTACGATTCACTCATACGCTCTTCAATGTGATGGATTAGCGGTTCATTTGATTGGTTAGTGGGCGGTGCTAAGGCCAATGGGCGTAGCTATGCCATCGAGCCGTTTTGAGCTCCCAGAAAAAGAAATAGGATCTCACAAACGTAGCATAGTTTTGATGAGGCAATAATATAATACATGCTAGAAATGTCATGTTTACATGATACAACACCTTTAAGCAGCAAATGACAAATTAACTCAGTAAAGATTCTAATACTTTAATTTATAATGTCATTGTAATAATAGGTCATTTCGCTTAAACTGGAGGTGAAATATGTATTTTCACTTTTGACACCATGCATCAACAAATACAAAACGATCAGTTAAGATACACAAACTCAATGGCGTTACAGAATTAAGACAACAATGTAGCTCTTTTAGCCGTAATTAACCTTCAAAGGTTACGTTAGTGTGTTGTCCCTGAGTTACAAACTCACTTTTGTTGACCCCAACACGTACAGAAATTACCCCAAACACATCCCAGAACAAACTACGATTAAGTTTCATCCTACAAACAAAGCCCTTTAAATTTAGGAGAAAAATTATGACCAACAATACGAGTCAAAAGACGTTATCAACGGTACCATTCCGAGTCGAGGTCGTTAGCATCAAAGGAGTCCTCCATTAACGGAGGACTTCCGCTCGCCATGTATCAGTCCGCCAGGTTCGTACCATTTCTTCAGCTTATTTCGAGTTTATCTCTCCGCGACAGCAGCGTTCAGACAGACAGCGCAGAGGCTGCTTTTGCAGTAGGACCTAATGATTGGAGCTCCGGGATCATATGGGCTCTTGTCAGAAGTTTTAAAGAGACACCGCACTATATACTGTTTTCTGTCTGAGATTTAAGCGAGCAATGCGTTTCAATATGTTGCTTTTGTTTCTGATGAACTTACAAGAGACTCCTCAGTTTGTGCAGAAGAATTTACAAACCGAAAATATGCATATTAAGGAGACATGAAAGAGGATGCAAGAAGTAATGGAGTTCTTATTATGAAATAAGTTTGCAATGATAAACCATCAAAAATACACTTATTGCAAAAATTTGGATTATACGTTTGTTATAGTAAGAGTTCCTGGTCTGGACTAGTTCGCCTATGTTGCATTGTTTTCATCCAGGTCTAGTTATCTTATATACATGTTTAGGTGGATTGGTGATTTGAAATTGGTCACAAAGAACAGCACTAAACACTTGACCGTAAAATATATTTGGGGTATAAATAAAAGGTCACAGAAGCTATTATTATTTTGATTTCAATAATGGGATAATATATTTCAGTAAGCCATTTCAGTTTATTTTTTAATTTATGCCTGCTGGGAAAATTAAAGGAATTTTTCAGGTTTAATACTTACAGATTACACTTGAGTCTCCATTTGGTGCACTTTATAATAATGCTAACATACTTTAATTTAAAGGTCTAGATTGCTTTAGAGAAAACATGGTGGGACTCTGAATTCTCAGCCATTTTTCAGTTTAAATATTCTCATTTGTTCTGTACTTTATGTGAACAGATGTGGATCTTGAAACTTCCAGAATTTTTATTTATGCAATTGACGTTTGCTGCACTTTAGTGGAAGCCTCACGACTTTCATGTTAAAGATTGACACTTGGGGAATTTTAAGAGTAAAATTTGTGGATTCTGAACATTTTCAAGTTGAATTTTATATAAAATTGTGTAACCTGGAGCATCTTCTCCTATTACACTTGGAGAGGAAATTCACCTGTTCTGTTTATCTACCATTTTTTGGGTGAAAAGCCCAGTCCTCCTCTGCTTCTTATAGAATATGATGTCCAAATTACAGAATAACCCATAATCTTTTTAAAATTATCAATAATCTTTAAAAATGATCTATTTTAAAGTGTTATAAATTGTAATATGCTTAGATTTACCTTCACCAGCTGTAAATCTGTAAACCAACGGAGGCAAGAGCGCAGAGAGAACAGGAAACTCTTACAGTTATAGAAGCTGAATTGTAGCTCTGGTTATTATCAATAAATTTATTCAAAGAGAATTATGATAAAAGCCTTTTAGGTTCATCGTGGAACTTCTTACCTTTTAAATGGGGCTGGTACCGTCGTTTGTTTAGTGAAAGCCAAATTGGTACACAGTCCTATTTGACACAAGTCTAATATCATGAGACAATTAAAGAGAAATTATGAAAATAAGAAAACAACCTATGAAAAGCATTTCCAAAGCAGGGGTAATAGAACTAATGAAAAAAGCTGTTTAATGAAACAGCATTCTAAACGACATTACTTGTAGTCAGTGTTTCTTTAAATTGACTCAAAGAAGCGATTGAAAAAAAATGCAGGCAGCCAGTGTTCACTCAAACACCAAACAAGCTTGAAGCCAATTAGGAGAAGATATCAACATCAGAGCATGCACTATTGGTCAATTTGGGGTTTTGTTTTGCTACTAAAGAATAAAACACTTTTAAATACCTACCACTACATGATTTCCCCCCACAAAACATATCTTACAAAAAACAAACTTTTTTATGAACAATATTTGCATTTAATGATGTATGCTTTAAATCAGAAATGGATACATTCAGGACGTTTTATGCACATTTAAAAACAATGCACTTATGGAAAACAAATTGAAAATAGAATTTTATTTCCCTAAATGAAAACATTCCCAGTACGACAATTTAACAAAGTTACATGAAACTATTTATATACTTTTTTTTAACTAAAATGTACCAGAATTAACAATGGCAGTCTTATATGAACATTTTAAAACAGCATAATACAGTAAAGTTTGGTTAAAAGTACAAACTGTAAATCAGAAAACACATGAAGAACCAATTGACACCTTGGACTCAACTGTAACGACTGCTTCCGCTACGACTTCGCCTTCTAGTGGAATCGGGACTATAAGACCGATATGACCTGAAAGTGAACACAAGCATTATTAAACTCTTATGAGACAATTTTGACATTAAAACCATTTATTATAAATACCTGGACCTGCGATTAGAGCTTTCACTTCTTCGACGGCCTCTTCTCCTGCTACGACTTTGGCTACGACTAGAATAGCTATGGTAAGAGTCAGACCTGTGATGGAATAAATAAAAAGTGGTTCAGTTATTAATATTCCATTTTAAAGTTCATTTCAAATCTGCCTTCATGCTAACCTTGACCTGTAGCGGTCTCTATTTCGGCTTCTTGAGGGACTTCTACTGTCTGAGCGACTGAAAAATATTAATCTCAAAATCAAGTAAAACCATGTATCAAGATGCAAAGTTTCTTAAGGTTTTCAACAAACTAGCATATAAAACATGTATTTGTAGCTTACCTGCGATAACTTTGATAGTTGCTACTTTGTGAACGGGAGTGTCTTTTACTGTATCTACTCCTGCTTCTACTTCTGCTGTAGCTTCTGTACAAAAAAAATTTAAATGGACTCAGTGATATTCAACACAGATATAATAACAAGAAGTTTGTTGTAACAAACCTGGAAGAATAAGTGTAGCTTCTGGACCTACTCCGGCTATGCTTATATGAATGGGAGCTGCTCGTGTGGCTGGACAAAGATCGTGACTTGCTTCGGGAGAGGTTTTGGGCTGTAGTTTTCTCTCCAGTTTCTTCAGAACTATCTTCTTCACTGGAACTGTCTTGATTTCTAGGTCTTTGATTTAAGCGAGCTGTCTTTCGTACCTCATCAAAGAGAGATCCTGGACGGACCCTACTTTTGCTCTTGATCTCGATCTTTAAACCCTTGCTCTTTCCCTCTAGTTGATTTGGCTTTTTGTTAAAGCTCATACTCAGAGGCTTTGCTGTAATGGCTTGCACAAAGGTCATGCCAGCCAATGGTTTCCATTTATTTTCAACCACTACAGCAGTAACATCGGTTGGGACTGTCACTTCTGGCATAACAAGTTGCTGTTGTACAGGCGCATCAAGAGTAGGCTTTCCTTTTTCTTTCTGCAATGGAGCAGATCCACCTGTGTTTAGTAGATTTTCCAGTGGGGAAATGTTAGTGGCTTTGAGTCCTAGTTGTTGTTCTTCTGGAGAATTTGGCTTAGGTTTATTTGTCTCAGGTTTTTTACCTGCAAAGTTAGAGACTGAAAGATTGCTGACCTCCGATTGGGTTTGAACAAGACCTCTGTTGCTCTGTAACCTTGACTTGGGTACCTGAAACATTTTTTCATTCTTGTCCATACCTTTTGAAAACTCTACTGAAAACATATCTTGACTTGACTGGACTTTAACATTTTCCACATTCTCTTGAACGTTTAGTTGGTTCAGTTCATCTTGCATTTGTCTTTTTGCTTCACCCACAACAACGGCAATCGTTGTGTGTAGTTTAGTTTGAGGATTTGAATCATCATCTTCAACTTCCTCCCCAAACTCCAGAGGAGGTTGCCAATGAAACGTCTCTTTCGTTTTCTGGTGCTTCTTGGATTTCTTTGATTTGGATCGGTGGGATTCTGTCCTGGAAGAGCTTTTCCTTTTGTGCTTGTGCTTTCGCTTTCCCTTTTTGTTTTTGTGTTTTGATGGCTTGGTTTCAGCACAGAGTTGTTCATTATTTTTTAACTCCTCAATCCCTTCTCTACTTTGCTTTAACCACAAAAGGTCATCATCCGATTCCGTACTTGCCTCACCCTCTTCTTTCTCAGATAAGTGTTTGGTATCCCCTATTTCCAGTTTGTCAGGCATTTCAGAGTCACTTTCAGACTCCCAGCAACGAGACAAAATCTGCCTCTTTCTCAATTCAGAAAGTACTTCAACCTTTTCAGTGAGTAGGTCTTGTTCTAGAACAGTTTGGGTTTTACTTAAGCTCTCCCCCTCACTTTCCCATCCAGGCGCATTGTTGTTGTCCATTATTTGTTCTTTGTGTCTTTTGAGAATCAGGTTTTTCAATGCCTCCTCCCGTAGGTCTGTTAAAGAATCTTGCTTGTTGTTGTGTTCCAGTGATTCACTGCTTTTCTGGATTGGACCATAAGGACTATTGGATGATGACTCAGAAGAAGGCGATGCGTCTTTGTAGCCATCATCATGTCCATGTTTGTCCCTATTTTGACCATTTCCAAGAGAGTTACCACATCTTCTTTTTTCTCTGAGTGAATCATAGGATTCTGACCTACTGACGGATGAAGACCTTTTGCCATAATGATTTGGAGATTTGCTACTGCTTCTTGATCGACTAGGTGACCTACTCCTGGACAAGCTGTTTTGCATAATGTTACTTTTATTGCTGTGGGGAGCCATTTGACTAGATGGCATATCTTGCTTTAAAGATGAAATCTCTAGAGGTACATGTGATGACGGACGGATCCCTGCATTTGAACCCGTGGCTGATTTAACATCATTCCTTTGGGTGGGAATGTATGAAGGCTTCCACGGTTTCTGACCTGGTTTCCACCGAGAAGGGGGTGGACTGTCGCTCAAAGGCAATGCTGAAACACTCTGTAAAGTTGTTGCTGTTTGGACTTCAGGTTCTTCCACTTTAATTGATTTTGGGAGATGCTTTTCCAATCTGGATGTCCCATCCTCTGTTTTTGACTTTCGTAGGGGTCTCAATTCACTTCTTTTTCTGGAGTGTGGTGGGGTTTCAGAGCTATAGCTAAAGTTTGATCTAGATCTGGTCCTGTATCTTGATCTAGAATCGGAAACAGACCTGCTTGATCTGCTTCGGCTTGACCTTGCATATCGACTTCTACTATAGGATCTACTTGTGGACCTAGAATAAGATTGTGAATCTCTGGATGGCGTGTAATTTTTTCTTACTCGTTTTGATCTGTATGATTTGTGTGAGCGAGCAGAGGATGAACGAGAGTAAGAATAAGAGTAAGAACGAGAGCGGGATGGAGAGCGTCTCCTTTCAGGGTGGCTGAAGTGTTTTGACGTCTTGGATAAGGGCTCAGACATCTCACCCTCAGTAAGATTGGATTGTTTAGTCTTACTCTTTTTATGTTTCTTTGAGTGCTTTCGTTTCTTGGATTTCTTCTTTCGCTTGGATTTCTTTTTATCTTTTCTGGATCTGTGTTTGCTGGAATATGTAGAAGCCTCACTTAACGAATGCTCCTCAGATCTTAATCTAGACCTTGGTGTGTCACTTCTGTCATCCCATCTGTTGAGTCAAAATTTGGAATTTAAAGACTTTCTAAAACCTTTTCATAAAGCATAAATTTGGACTCCTTTAGACAATTAATTAAAAAAAACCCAAAGTTGGTCCCCTTTCTCCAATGTCCATGCTTTTGCTACACCCCCTTCAGTGCAAATCTTTGTAGCTTGTCAGGAGAGCGCTTCTAATAACAGTGCAAATGCCCTAAAACTGCACTTCTAATAACAGTGGAAATCCCCTAAAACTTATAATAGGAAAAACAATTCCTATGCCTGATGGAATCTTGTTTTTGTACAATCCAGAGTCTGGCCAGGGTTTATACAATGTTCTTGCAATAATGACACACTGTGGCTTTGTGTGTTACATCTTAACAAGAAACATTTATTTGATCAGAAGATAAATTCCATCTTAGGTTGTGTCTCTTACCACTAACATGTTTTAAATATTTGAATTATCTGATTGGTTAGTTGGTGGGGCAACAAAATTGACGATTACACAAATATGAACAAACAATTGTCAAACTTCACAAATGAAAAAAAAAAAAAAAAAAACTTAACACTAGAATATGGCAAAAAATATAAAAGTTTGCATAATATGGCACCTTTATATAGTCATAATGCCAATCAAATATCTTCCATACATTAATGCTTAAGAAACAAAAAATACCTTTCTTCTTTACTCCATCTCTCCCCACTGGGGGGCCGGTAAGCCTTAATCCTTTGCATTTCCTCTTTCCAATGCGGTGGGGTCTCACTACTTCCTCGGTCTTCTTCTGACACTGAACGAGACTTTGATCGAGAGGGTGTATGATACCTCTGCAAGACATTAAAAAGACATAAAGCCAACATGAAAACACACAATTATCCTCTTTAAAAACTTAAACTAAAAAGTGATTTTGGTTTATAAGGGGGAAAAAAAACTCTTTCTTTAAAATAAATAAGAGCTGGCATACCATAGTACCACGGCCTTTGATCTTGCGTCCTGATTTTGTTACAGTTTGTTTTGCATCACTTGGTGCAACTGCAGTGTCCTGTTCATCCCTATTGTGGAGGAAAACAGTTTTGAGGTATCAGTTTCAAAGTTCGGTTAGGTGCATTATTAAAACAGCAGTACTCTCTGTTTTCTGGATATACTTGATTTTTTTTTTTTTTTTACAAAAAATTTAAACTTAAATTTTGTTGAGCTGTGTCAAATACTAACATTTTTTTAGGCTCTTCCTGGGCAGGCATGTCTCTGCGGAGCAGGAAACGGTTTTCTGGCACTGGTGGGATCTCTTCTGCCCGAACCACAGGCTTCTCTCTTTTTGCATTCTGTCCAGCTTCACAGTCATTTCCCCCTGCCATGTCTCCTTCAGCATGACTATTCATTAGAAAGTGTACACAGACACATTTCAAAACAAAACCAGCCATAAAAGGATCTGTTCAAGTACCTGGTTCTTTTATTTACTCAAAATACAACAATTAAAAGCTCTCCTGAAATTTTTATCTGTATTTTTTACATGATACATGAATATTTTTGTGAAATACGTGCTATGCGTATAAAAGAGCTGCTTATATTATTAAGCATTATTATATCTGGTGAGCTCAGGCATCTTATTGCAAATCTTTAAAGTAAGAATAAAGTCTAGCAGCTGGAATTTGATCAAATAAAAATAATGATTAAAACACAATAAAATGTTCTGCAGTAAACAATTTTATCTGCTATCGAATTGTACCATTTTAAATACTTTTCGAGTCAAACAACAAAACGGGAATAGATTATCCTATTAATTGATTATCAAAAAAAATCGATAGCTGCAGCCCTACAAACAACTATGAAATTACTATGAGCTTTTTACAATTTATAGTTCAACCAATTGATCACTTAATGCAATAGTTCTAAGCAAAATATGTCAGCTGGCAAAATAAAGCATTTACCTGGTATCTTCAGTTTCTTTAACATTTTCATCTCTTCTTGGTTTCTTTGAATGTTTACTCCTCAAGTTTTGTTTTGCTTTGCGAGATGGAATCTTTTTGTCAGACTCTTCTTCAAAGGATGAAAACTCAGAAGACGACTCAGAGGATCGCCGAAAGTCATCCTCAGAGAGAAAAGCTTTTCTCTTTTTTCCTTGAAGAACTACAGATATAAAACACAGATTCAAAATGCAAACCTTTACTATTAAACAATACAATTATCATGCAATAGTTGAATTTACACTTTTTATACTAGAAAAAAAATTACCAACATTAAAACAATTTGTAAGACAGGTTAAAAAGTCTGTTTGGGAATCTTGCAAACTTACCGTCATTTGCAGACTTTGTAATCAGTTGTCCACAGTCTATCACTCGGACATCAGCGTAGGGTCTGCTGGCTGAGTCAGTCTTCAAAACCTCGATTTTCTTTATGACCTCAAAGCCTGAGGTAACCACCCCAAAAACCACGTGCACCCTTAAAAGCACCAACAGTAGTCACTATTACACATATCCAATCTGGATCCAAATCAACAGTCATAGTTGAAAAATGTTGAAACTTTATGCTAAAGATGTACAAAGTATTATCTCACCACTTGAGACTGCATTTCTTAAACAAACCATATGGTAAGTATAGGAGGACCTTTTACGTTAGTTTTACACTGGCTCATTCTCAGAGTATATAAAGCATTTGTTGTGATTAAAATATAACCCCTGGAAGGATTTATAATTTTAGGGGGTATTTGCACACACATCAATGAGCCACATTGTGTCCAAACAGTTAGAAAGTTCGATTATTATCTGAGGTCTCCTTTAAAAATGGTGTGTGATTTTTAGAAATGCTTGGACGAGCTGATATAAAAAAACATAAACTAACAGCCAATCAATAGGTGCTCTAAAAATATCAAGCATTACAACATGAAGTGTCATCAGTCCTCGGGGAGTATTTGTTTTGCGGATTTCAACGGTCAACATTGAATCCCAAAGACAGGCTTAAATATTTTAGTCTGTACGTCACTGCAGCAACTCAAAATAAAGTACCATAATGTAAAAACACCACTATGTACCCCATGGTGTTTAATAGAGATCATTTTTTCCAGTTTACTTAAAAAATAGTACCATCATTATGGCATGCTCCTACTTTGAACTTTATAGAGCAATGTGAGTGCAAGCCAGTGAGGGAGAGGGGAGGAGGTATAATCACGGCTGAGCTCATTTCAAGGGAACTGTGCTTAGTCTGGGAACACCCTTAACTCAAAGCCACAAAATATCCAATCTTGGTGTAAACCTGCAGTCAGGGATCCACAGATGATTAACATACCCATCAAGATGAGGAGCTGTTTTTGTTGTTCTGTAGTTACACCAGTTACACAACATCCATGTCATCCAACAGAAACATGTGGGAGGAAAAACAAGAGAAAATTTAGAATAAAAAAAAAATACACTTATTCAAATGCACTAATCAAAAACTGGGTGAATTAAAACCAATAGTGCTTGTGCAATAGCACAGCTTGAATAAAAATGATTGTGATGGACAGCGATATGTTCCATCTTTTGTTACTCAAACCAACAAACTATAATGAAAACTGCAATCAATAATAAATCAGTCTCCGTGGCAGGAACCATATCTTGTGATAAACAAGAATAAAACACCTCCGATTTTGCTGGTCGGAGAACAGACTTTAAAATAAGCCAAACATGAAGTAAACATTACAAGAGCCTATGCTAGCTAAAAGCAACCAGAAAAACAATCAGGAGAGAGAAGCACAGCCTTGGAGAGACACTTTACCTTGGAAGAGCAGGACGCTAGAGTTTCTGTAAATTTTACACAAAAATGGCAAGAGAGACATTGTAATACATTTGTAGGCAATACGAATTTTTTTTCTCTTTATAAAATAATTCTAAATGCACACTGACAAGGGAAAAGGAAAATGAAAATCCCGAATGAACATGTAAATATGTAAAGATTCAAATAGGAAAAAGGTGCATATCATAGTTTGTGATATCTAAAACATGTGATGAATGTTTATTATTTACAAAGACATGTGTACGACTTCAAACTTGAGGGTTTGAAGCCCAGAGGCTGTTTAACACAGGCCTTCACATCGATTTAAGTTTTTGGTGAAACGATGATTTGGAATACAGAACTAAAAACATTTAATAGTGACCAATCAGCCATATTAAATGTTGAAACAACCTTTAGGGATGAATGTTGCTGTACACAAACACATTTTCTATGAGTTTTTAGATCAGACTTACATGAAAAACTGGGAGCCATTTGTGTCTTTGCCACGATTGGCCATGGACAAAAGGAAAGCTCTGTCATGTTTGAGAGTCAAGTTTTCATCTGTTGAAGAGAGACATACAAACAAAACACACTGAGTGCTTGATAGCCATTTCAAGAAGAGCTGAGGAAACATTTAAGATCAGTTCATCCTGATTCTGAGTGCTTCTCATGCTCTTGAAGTTCAAGGCTTTTCTAACCAGAGAGTGACCAATACTTTTTTGTAATACTTACTGATTTTAGCAACATTTAATTTTTATAATACATAGAAAACAGGAACCAATGACAGGGATATGAAAGAAATGTTCAAGGATCACATCCTTGAGAAAATTTTCTCTATGTTCATTTGAGGGATTGGGAAAGGGAAATGGTTAGTCTACTTTGTGTTACTGCACTGTGCACATCTCTTACCTTCTGATTTTGCAAAAGACCACAATCTCTATAAATAAAAGAATATGTTGAAAATTTTAGGCAAGAAGATTGGACCCTTGAATAAATAAATAGCCCTTATTCTCCATGCGGACTCAGAAAGAAAAGCGTTAAAGAGCATTGGATTATTGGAATTTAAGAATCATTATTTGCTATGATGCTAATGTAAAGCATGCAGATGCCCAAACTAATGTCATGCCAAGTTTTTAAAATGAACTGCTTTAAGTGACCTTAGTGAGGTTAGGGATTATTTGATGAATAACAGATGACTTACCTTCAAAGAATCCACCAAAGATTGATTCTCCACCTCTTCCATTGCCTAAACAAAAAAATAAGAGATCAATACAATAAATAAAACATAAAGTCTTATCTAAAGGTTGTCTATTATAAAAAAATCCCTTTTTGAAGGTGTTTGGACATAAACCTGTGGATGAATGATCTGAACACACTCCTGATTGAGCTTTACAGATTCATCCAGTCATTTTTGTTAAATAAGTAAAAGTGAAAGTTGCCGCCCACCAATGTTTATTGACAAGTGCCTTGCCCACCAGTCCCATTTAACAATTGGTGTAAAGGCAGCTGTATTTACAGCAACAGTTATTTAGAGAAGCATCACTGAGTGTATTTAGATGCACTTCAATAAACAAGTTATGCCTAAAAAGTCAATTACTAAATAAACCGTTTTTGTGCGTTTACTTGGCAAGCAATAAAAACTGGTTTGGCTGATATCCGAGACTACATGAGAGTCATCCTGAGATTTCTCATATGAAGTGACATCACGAAAAAAAAAACTAAGTCGAATCATATTCACAAAATAGTGGCAAACAATATGCATGAAGCTGTTTTGTTTGACGTACTTCTTTGCCTACAATACCTGTGGATGCAACAATCCTTCTTTCTTTCGATGACTGTGTATCAACTCCGTGAATCGAGGGCATGATTTCATTAATGTTTAACTCAACAAAGCATATCAACTTTTACTTCTGTTTTACATGCACTTTCAGGCCATTTCAGACTGAAAAACCAATGCTGAAGAATTTTTTTATTTTTTGAATAACATTACTGGCAGAGTGGTAAGCCATTTAATACTCTCCAGTAAATATATAAATAATAAATAGATATCACTAATTCACTTTGTTATTAGTGCATTTGTAATATATTTAAAGTCTTTAAGACTAGTTAAAATACAATTTTTCAATCTAATGATTAATTTTATAGATAGTTAGGTCACATATTTAAATGTAAAGTTGGCACACTGCCAGTGACTTTTGTGTTACACCATTTATTCAATTATATAAGTCCCCCAAGAAATAAATAAATAAATAATATATATATATATATATATATATATATATATATATATATATATATATATATATATATATATATATATATAAATGATCTAAATGTTTTTGAACTGAAGTGAAAAAAAAAACCCACACTCACCCTCTGTGAAGTCACCCCCTTGGATCATGAAGTTCTTTACAATTCTGTGGAAGGTTGAGTCTTTATAGCACAATTTTTTCCCTGTAGTTTTGCCACTGCCTTTCTCACCTAAGAGCAAGCCAGAGGAGCACATCAGCACCATCCAGTAAATCACAAAACATCACCAATATGACAACCATATTGTATGACCGGGGTCCCTGATTATTTTTGCTCAAGGGACAAATGAAACGATCAAATGTCACTTATGTGAAATTAATCAGGTTTTAGCCAAAAGCAAACAGAAAGCTTTATGTCTGAATTGCTTAATAAGCAAACACAATTCATACACTATAGAAGATCCCAAACAATCAACAAGCTATCTGCATTTGAATCTTATTATGGCATGCTAAAGGATTTCATGAAAAGTCTCCTTACCGGTGCACAGGCAAAGAAAATTTTTACTTGTCTTGGGACATATATCGGAGAACAGTTGAAAGACAATTCGTCCAACTAAAAGAAGAAGAAGAAAGCGCTTGAAGAGGGAAGCATGTACAAAAAAAAATTCAACCAGGATACATTAACAATACAGGTAACCATGACCAAATATATGTAAACTCCTAAAACTTGACAGTTAGTGTAAACAGGACAAACTTCATTGAATACTCCTTTAATACTATTAATATTATAATTAGGATCTAAAAGAGTCTCTGATGTTTTTGGAATATGTCAGAATAATAATTTTGTTTTGGACTCACTGGTCTCATTTGAGAAATAATACAATTAATCGAAACAGAAGATCAGAATCAGCTTTATTGCCGCGTGTGTGCACACAAGTAATTTCCTGTGGTACAATGGAGCCCTCAGTGCAAACAACATAAGTACAATACAAACAACATAAGTAAAGTGCAACACAACTAACAAACAATTAACATAAGGCTATGAGGTAGAATATTTTGAAGGATTGATAAAAGGTAAACAATTGAACAAAAGTCTATAAAGTGTAGTGTGTCTATAAAACGTACCAGGTGCAGGTAACAAGTAACAGTGGGATGGTGGGGAGCTATGAGTTCAGCAGACTGATTTAAATAAAATAGATATAAATGAGTCTGATTACTTTTATCCTACTTTTTATATGAGCTTCATCAAACTCTTTGACTTGTTAGATTTACTTCTGAATTCTGAAAAAAAGTCACAGTGCTGTCTTCACTCATCTGTTCACAACTAAATTTGGACCAAATGGAAAAACAACTGTAGGCATATAGGACAATAAATACCATTCCCAACACCGTAAAGTAGCCTTAACACACTATTCTTATCCATTAATAGCATTGAAAATGGTACATGGTTACCTGGAATGCACTTAAAGAGGAGGAAATGAAATTAATTTCAAACAGTAATTTAAATTAAAAATTTTATTTAAATGAATAGGTGTACAAACCCCAAATAAAAGGCCTGATTTCAAAACTCCAGACAGCTTTCATTAATCAGACCAATAAATCTAGACTACAACAAGATGCTGCTCTAACCACAAAAAGTTATCGATGGTTCAACAAACCAGCTTACATCTCAGGGTTTGGAACTGGAAAAGTAGCTTCAAGTATTTGATTATATTCAAACATCGCTTCACTTCAGTCCTTCATCATCAACCATTTTTATCTAATTGCAAAAAAGCATAATTATCTGGTACCTTGTCTATCAGTCCAATCGGTCTGAGCACTCATTAACAGATTTTGGAGAACTGCAGCCCACACCTTTAAGTTTTGCTTTATAGTTGGTGATAGCATGTTTAGAATTGCTTAGTATTGATATTTGAATCTGATTAGATTATTAACATTTTTAAACAGTAGCAAAGTAACTTGAATTCATGAGGAGAAAGCTTTTGCAGAGATAGGGGACTGTAGCGATGCAGAGAATGTGGAAATCATGGTCAATGCTGTGGAAGTTCAAACATTTGTTCAATGTCTGGTTAACCAATAGAGAGTGCTTTAATTCCTTTAGGGGAAAAGGAAACAAAAAACTATTTATACTGTGGGAAAAGCGAATGAGGAGACTTTCTTGTGTCCTGATAATGCTCCAAACAGCATTTTTCTGCAGGTTTCATAAGGTCAAATTTAACACTTTTTAAGACCGTTAAAAAAAATGTTAATTCACTTTTATATTATTGAGCTTTTTCAAAGGTTTTATCAAACTCTGGCAACCCTAACCATATGTTTCACAAAGTCGAAAGTTTATGAGCATTGTCTCCAACTCTGGCAACCCTAGCCATCTTCACAAATCACATTTACATTTATGCATTGACATTTATGCATTTTGTCCAAAGTGAGTCAGGGAGAGACTATATGCAACTATAGCACCTGATCAGTCAACCATAACAGGAAGACAATAAAGAGAGAAGAGGAAAAAAAAAAAGTTTTTTTTTTTTATATTAAGTGTTCCCTGAAGAGAAGAGAGAGAACAGTTGCTTTTTGAAAGCTATTAGTGTTGCTGCTTTCCTGACTGGATCAGGGAGTTTGTTCCAACAGCCAGGGACAGTTAGAGAGAAGGTTCTGCTGAGAGATCTTCTGCCTTTGTGGAACGGAACCACGAGGCGCTGTTCCTGAACTGTCTTTCATACCTCTGGGTGGGTGATCCTTTAGGGACCATCCATTGAACACAAAAATCTTTTTTGGTAAAGCATTTCCAACACTGTAACCCTGGTCTAGTAAGCATACTAATCTGGCTTCAGACAAGCAAAGAAGGCAATAATTAGCATCATCAGGTGTGTTCTATTTTGGCTGAAGCTAATCTGTGCAGGGCTGTGGCCCACCAAGACATACTTTGTACACCCGTGATTTAACCAAACCAAGTCTAAACATTTCTAAACCAACACAAAAAAATACAGCTTACCTGGTTCTCTGTTGATTTCCACATCAAAGTAACACTGAGGGCGATCCTTTACCCCCATTTTGAAAAAGGTCACTTCCTAGAGGACAAAAAAAAAGCACCTGATATATAAAAAAAAAATTATCTTCAGAAGTACTCCAAGAAATTGTTAGACAAAAAGTTAGACGAAAGACAGACGAGTCTGGACAAAGTAAGGCGAAAGACAGATGAGCACTACCCTGGCTATCACCCGTGTTGGATACACCCAACAGTGATGACTGACGCTTTGTGTTGGGACACTGGTTAAACCAGATGCATGCTATTTTGAGGTGTTTTATCTGTGTCAGCGATTGGAAAGGAGCAAGTGAAAGTCATTTGAAAGTAATGGTGGAACTTCTTGTTTTTTTTTTTTTACACACCTCGTTTTAGCAGAAGGTATATGAGTTATTAATATTGTGTTACAGATAAGGGAAGTGTCATGGCAGCTGCTTCCCAATGTCAGAATAGCTCTGTTCATCTGTTTTCCAAATGCCACTACGTGCCTGACAGAAAGACAAACTT
The DNA here is from genome assembly GCA_900490495.1 of Danionella dracula. Lineage (NCBI taxonomy): Eukaryota > Metazoa > Chordata > Actinopteri > Cypriniformes > Danionidae > Danionella > Danionella dracula. The sequence continues at coordinate 4,625,818 of UELW01000888.1, forward strand.
TACCATACCAAACCAAAAACAGGTTCCTTCACATCAAGTGACCACTTATTTAAGAGGTTAACACTTTTATTAAAAACTAACTATATCATGTTGGTATAAAGAAGTTACGGTAAAAAAATGAATAGTATTGTTTAGCTAGAGGCCAATTAAAACAAAACTATTCATGTTCCATAATGTAGCACAAACACACTTATATTTTCTGACTAGTACTTAATTATGACGTTAAAACTTTAACGTTATTTGATGTATGAAACGATTGAAACTTTGAGTAAAGTAACATTAAATCGGTCGTGTAAATTTACTGTGTTTAACCAAGTAGCAACATAATACTTAACATTACCGTTACATCTGTAACGTTACAGAATTCATTATTCAACGTATTTAACGTTATGTCGCATTGTAGAAGTTTAAAAGTGCAAGTTAAACAGTAAACTCAGAGCATTTAGGAACAAATAGCATTACGTTTGTTGGACCTACATTTCGTTGAGCTAGCCAGCTGCTAAAAGGCTAAACCACAACATCACCAAAACATTCAAAGCTTACATTAAAGTGCATTAAAAACGAATGCATTCACAAACACACAGTAAAGGTACAAACAAAACGTTACCAATAACGGTAACTTGCTCGAGTGACGTAGATCACACCTTAAGCTAACGTTAACGTTACTGTTGAACTAAAACCCTAGAAATAACTTAGATGTTACTGTAGACAATTTACTAATTCCACTCTGGATAAATACAATGCATGCACAGCGCAAACCAGCTTTTTATTTAACACTCACCTCTTAAAGAAGTTGAAAAGCAATACAGCTTAGTCAATGACACATCCGCATCGTCGAGGCAGAAATTATGTTACAGTTGCCAGATATTTAGTAGGATATTGGAGACGCTAACTTTGTTTGGAAGTCAAAGGGTCACTAGTGCAAGCATGTTAAGAGGTTTTTTTTACAGTCAACATCCCCATATGCTCCAAAATATAGACGAAACTATTTAAACCTTTATATTTTCAAGAAATTAAAACAAAAACAAAGAGATCTTGTTTTGTTAAAGAGGATTTGGCAACATTTTCTGCGCTCTTGACTCAACCACTTAAAATTAGACGCAGCAGCGTCCTTCTCTTTGAGAACATAAAACCGTGTGTACATTCATTTACTAATGATGTATAATTTAAGGACTTGTTTATAGTTATCCGCAAACTGACATTGAAAAGAAATACACTAGACAGGAATTTGAGGACTTTTATTTTGAATTCACAGAAACCGACGTAAAATCCTGTTTCCCATAGTTCAGAGTCAAACAAAAGCCCCTGGTCGCGTCTTTAAACCAATTAAACAACAAAAGCCATTATTTTATCACGTTACTTATTTAGAGACCTATTTGTAATGCTCAAGGTTTATCCTCTGTTTGTAATATTTATTATTTTACGGACTGTATGTGTATAGACCTATGTGAAAGGTAAGGAAACATTGTCTGGTGATCACCTCTTTTGCACCTGCTAGTTGTAGAATAACTAATGTTTCACAAGTAGTTTTGACTAATGAAATTAAATTAAATCTAATTCAAATGTGATAACATTTAATGAAGATAAAACGAGTTGAACGAGCATAGTTTAGGGCCTTCTTGACTCAGGTAACGTTATCTCAATGTTTACTTGCATTTTGAAAATACAGAATTCAATCAACGTTAACTTTAGTTGACTAGTTTTAGTGGTTTGTTGCAAATGATTTGAAAACAAAACACGTTTAGTCGCAAATAATACTCATAGATGTAACTTAACGTATACCAATGTTTATTGGCAGTAACGTTAACTGAACATACCATGTTTAATTAGTAGAACTACATGACATTTCATAATGTGTTTTAAAGCAAATATTGAGTTTTTTGATACGTTTTAAGTGTTATAAAATATTTTATAAAATATCAGCAAAAAATGTAATAAACTACGTAAATGTGCCAAAACACAGTTAAATAATAATTTGTGCAAGTATATTATTATTGCTATTAGTACATTCTTATGATTTAGTGCCTCAGACCCAATTATATTTCTCTCCATGATGTTGATCCTCTGATGTTTTGTGTTCAGGATGCGTTCTCACAGAGTCCCACTAGGACCATGTCACTGATTCTCTTTGCCTTTGTGGTCCGGCTCAGAGATGGACTTCCTCTCTCTGCCTCTACGGACTTCATACATAACAAGGAACTTCAGGAGAGAAAGCAACAGCTGAAAGTCATCTCAAAAAGTTTAGATTTCTTACCAGACAGAGGAACAATCAAGGGTCAGGAACTCAGCATTTAGTGAGTTCAGTTTTTTATTTTATTCATAAAAAGTTGCTTTATTTTATATACATGCTTTGCATTTAGGTGAACCCATAAGATTATGGGTTCAAAATGTTGTGATTGTCCTTTTAATTTTTTAGAAATTAAAACTTAGATTGTTAGAAAGCGTAATCAAGTGTGCTGCAGTCTGCCTTGTAAATTAAACAAAAAAAAATTAAACAAAAAATGTACAACAGTGTATTATCTCAGTGTGAATATCATTAGTAAGGGGAGTTTCTAGTCTTTACTATGTATGTAAAGGTTATGTTATTATTGAAAGCAGAGTCGTTAGTACCATGTGCTCACCACAAGTGAGCTGTTTAGCTCTTGTCTGGCTGTAGGATTGGCACAAAAGAAAAAAAATGCCCCCGTAATCATTAATAAATGTTTCCATTTTGTGGATCAGGGAAAAACTTCAGAAACCATATGGAAAAATGCAAATTGTATGCCTCGGTCATACAGTTTCAACTCTGCAGATTTAGTTTAAGTAACTAATTTTTTTATTTTCTCTCTTTTTGTCACTCAGCTTCTTGTCATGCGAAGGTGTTTCTTACATGAACGTGTGTGCTTGCAGTCTCTCTGCAGCCCTCGCCTTCTGCTTCCTCGAAGACCTGCGCTGGGAATTTACAGCATGCTATGACAATTCTGCAGTGGCCTTGGCAAGCAGGCCATACCCATTTCTGGAGTTTGGTAGGGTGACAGGGTCACAGAAATGCCAGTAAATGTACATGGATTAGGCAACAGATGCACTTTGAATAGTACAGCTAAAGACCATTACTGAATAGAGACTTATTCTGAAGTTACAATTGTTTTATTTTTTTATTCAAATACAGATTGTTTTGACATTAAAAGGGTTTATTACTTTCTAAATATCTTAAATTTGTTCCTTCATAAGCTCCAAAAGTACCTGTTTATTTGCACTTACAGTAATTACAGTTACAAGTCCATAACTTGCATAAAAGAGGGATGAGAGATGTTAAAATACAAGTAATATTAAAATGTCATACACTAAAGTGTTATATTTCTCAATTGGCATATAAAAAAAATACAAAACAAGGGTGTTGAAATGAATGATGGTTGTGTTTCAGACAGTGCCATTCAAAAACTTCAGCAGCACTATAACCAGAAATGTGGTCCATCTCTTGAGGTTACTCTGAAAGAGGTGCAGGAAGACCTCAGGAAAAGCCCACCTCAGGTGCTCACCATTGAGGATGTTGTACTCGCCAATGGAGCATCCAATGGACACGTGGAACAAGCGGCTGCTTCAGGTCTGCGGGAGTTTCACAGATAATCAATATCTTAGACTAGAGTTGAACTTTCTCTCTGTTCATTTTAAAGGTCAAAATCAGAGACTGGAGCCCATCTCGGCACCAGGGATCCTTTCACTGGTTCTGAACATCATGTGTGCAGCTCTCAACCTTATACGTGGTGTTCATCTCATTGAATATACGTTTCAGGTAACAGTATTCAAGTGGAGAGAATTGTCTTGATTACTGACAAACTAAAAGTAGGGGGGCCAAATTTTGGGAAGTTTTAAAGCCGGAATTTTTCCATAGGAATTAACAGGAATATATGGGAATAAACAGGAAAACATGGGAATTTTCTGGAATAAATGGGAATCATTCAGTATCAATGGGAGTATTGGGCATATATTGGAATTAACGGAAATATATTTACCTGTAAGGGACATGAGTGCGCACACCTGAATCCCATCTGCGATTTAAAAAGAAAGATTGTTTGGAGGTGTGTTATATGAATCTGATTTTATCAGATTTTTTTTTGTTATTTTACCATTCTGACTGACTCTGACCAATTGGCTGCCCTAGGCAAGATTTTGGCTGGCGCCCCCCAACCAACCAAAACTAATAATTCTAACACTTTAAAGTATTATATAACACTTTAAAGTATTGTATAAATCAGCACCCAGAAATATTTTTCAATACAAAAAAATGCAATAAAAAAACACACAAATTAGTCACAAAAATATTACATATTGTTTGCCCATAATAACATTATTAAAAATGTACAACCATTTATCAAATTAAAAATTGAAGGTAATAATTCTAATGTACACATATTACAATATATTTATTAGTTAAATAAAGCAGGAGATTTTTCACATTTTTACCAAAATGTTACTGTTTACCTAAATGACTGTCTAGCATAATGTAACATATTACATGATTTTAAAGTTACTCATAAAAAATCAACAATTTATGTGAACAAATTATAAAATTTTTGTGTCATCTGTTATTTACGTTCTAAACTATAACATCTAAACTGTTAAAAAGATTGAGACCTTTGTATAGGCAACAATGTTAAATCTTAATAAAAATCTTCATATATATATATATATATATATATATATATATATATATATATATATATATATATATATATATATATATAATCTTAATAAAAATCTTTCTGTTGTTTATTGCAAAGAACAACAGCTTCCTGATCAGCAGGCCACAGATAAGACAGAAAAGAAATCCACGCACACTTTTCCGGGGGTATTTTCTTATCGTTTCTGTTTTTTTAATTTTTTTAAGCTATGAATAATTGGCTATCGATGTCTGACTGCAATGGCGTCTGTAGAGACCGCTACGCATCTTCGGTGGTGCAGCTCAAGCTTAAGACGCCCGTCTGCGGGGGGATTCTGCGGCAGCGTGCGACCGGTTTCAAAGCGAGTGTAGCGGGGCGATCACAGAGGATTGAACATATAACAGTCTGGGCACTCCAGTGATGTTGCAGCTCTGAAATATGGCAAATTGGTGGCAAGTGACATCTTGGCAGCTGCCCGCTTGACTTTTCTCAGTTCATGGGCAGTGATTTTGCGCCTTGGTTTTTCCACACGCTTCTTGCGACCCTGTTGACTGTATTGAATGAAACGCTTGATTGTTCGATGATCACGCTTCAGAAGCTTGGCAATTTTAAGAATGCTGCATCCCTCTCTCTGCAAGATATCTCACTATTTTTGACTTTTCGGAACCTGTCAAGTCCTTCTTTTGACCCATTTTGCCTAGTAATTATGCACACATGATATAGGTTGTTGATGTCATTAGACCACACCCCTTCTCATTACAGAGATGCACATCATCTAATATCCGTAACTTCGAGCCTATACAGCTTGGAGTAAGACAACATGCATAATGAGGATGATGTGGTCAAAATACTCATTTGCCTAATAATTCTGCACACAGTGTACTAAAAATGTAATTTGGTGTCATCATTACATTAATAGAAATGTTATTTAAAACTTCAAATCGACTGCCCTTAGATTGATGGCGCCCTTTGCATTTGCCTAAACGGCCTAATGGAAGGGCCTGCCCTGATTCTGACATACACTATGTTTTAGTCAGTATTCTATGCACTGCTTTTGGAATGAGACCCCTGGTCATGCTAGTTAAGCTTGATGAATTAGGATGACTCAAGACTGGCTTTCCTGTTGCAGGATGATTATGACTCCTTGTGGAATGTGGTGTCCTTTCTTGTTGCATTTCTCTGCTGTATTTGCCAGGTAATTTGTGATTCTCAGAAGATGGAAATATTCATATATATATATTTTTTAATAAGTAGACAATCATAGACACAAACCAATTCAATTGCACTCTTCTTCCCACCACAGTGTCATTTGTACTTGTTCCACACCTGCCAAAAGAAGCTGAAATCCTTCACCCTACTGATAATTCTCCTTTCCTGCAATGCTTTTCTCTTCGGTGTGAGGAACATCTGGCAGGTTCTTTTCCACATGAGTGTGGCCTGCCTCTCCACACTGCTCACCCTGCATCGGAAACTGCTGGACAGGAGCACAGACTGTGGAGTGTAAGGGTGAGAGAGACCTTACACGCAGAATGGACCAAAGTTTTGTGATCTTTTTTAATCTTGATATGATTTTATGATCTTGATAATATTGTAACTCATGGAAAGTGAGAGCAATAGCTTTTTAAGCAGTCTTTAATTACACTGTTTTTCACTTTACCTTTGTACTCAACATATAGAAGTCTTTGAGTAGATGGGAAGTTAGTTTTGGCAAGTTCATATTTATTTACTTTCATTATTTACGATCATTATTTTTTTTCAGTACCACAACATTCCATCCCATTGAGTCAAATAAGCTCACAGTAAATGCAATATGTAATAATATGTATCTATGTAATAATGACTCACTAACGATGAACAAAAAACACTTTGCAATTGTTTTGGATGAATTTACCATTTGGTCTAACAATATCCAAAGTCCTTCTATTTCAGCAATAAACAGACCAAGATGAGCTTAATTAGTGTGATCAGGTGTCTTTGATGAGGGTTGATTGAGGATCTTTTTGTTAAAAATTAAACAATTAGTTTTAGCATTAGTTTTGCAAATGTGTTAAGTAGAGGAATAATATTTTTATTAGGAGAATTATCTGGGACTCATGTATTAAGATTTGTGTGACTTACTACTAAAACAATCTGCAAAAAAACGATTTGGATTTAATAATCACATGCCTTTTCCTTTTTATGTATTGAAATTCCTGACCACACGTACCTGGTTATTTTTTTAAACTGAGCTTTTCTTACCCCATTTACAAAAAAACACATCCACATGAGCATGGGTAGAAAAAAACTGCGTCCACACCGAATCGGGTAAAACAATCTAACACGCTGCAAAGAGTGAATCTACCCAGTAGAGGACAGCAGACTCTTTGCTCATTGAAGTTAAATCAACCAATCGGAAGTTTCTTTCAGCTTTGAGTTTTTTCAAAACTTTTGTGTTTGAATGAGGTGAGTGCGCCTGTAGCTTTAACACATATTATTGTAGTTTGACGCGTCTGTTCTGTAATTTAAATATATTCTGTGTTTGTGTAGTTCTGTACATTTCAGAAGATATGTTTTAGCACAGAGAGCTGGAGGGCAAATCCTCGCTCTATCACCATTAACCATATGGAGCTCTAAGAAAATGCTGCTGATAAAGGCTCATGTAACTCCCCACTTGTGCGGTTATTGCGTCCATATGCTAAAAAATCAGTAGCTTTTCCTAAAAAATCACTTTTTCAAGTGAACTATGTTACAGAGAATTACGCATCGCGTAACTGCGCAAAAAAAATTGTGATTGTGGACAGGGTGTATGTATGGGCAGGGAAGTAAAACGAAGTGCAAAGAAAACTTTCCCTGTACCATGAGGGCCTGTACCATGAAGCCGGATTAACTGGCTAGCCAGCTAAGTTTAGGATTAGTTTGTACCAATACTGTGTTTTGGGTACTATGAATCTATGTAGAATTGAATCAATCTTTGTCCCCCTGATTACTTGCACTACATGGGTAACCTGCTCCGCTGCAGGTTATGTTCTAAATTAGAGATCGCACACTTAAATTTGTTCAATCAGTGGTTAAATAAGTTAATAATTGCACTAAAATATACAGGCCACCTAATGGCAGAATTCAGAAAAGAAACCCTAACAATTTCACAATCATTGATTTGGGGTGGTTGTATGTCCCAGAAACAAGACAATAAATAGTCTAAATAATTGTTGAATATTGCTGTTTAAATGTAGATGTTTTAAAAAAGCAGTGTATTATTGAAAATATGAGATCTGGCTGTTTATGGGTATAAAAAACATTGACATTTATTATAAGCAAAGGTAAATTTGGGAGGAAATTACTAGCTCCAAAAATGGAAAAATATTAAAATGTCTTGTTAATCCTGCTGAATACAGTTTAATTTTCTACAGAAAAACTGAGGGAAATGGAAGTATGCCAATCTTTTTTAAATTTAGGACCGCAAAAAACAAACAAAAATAACAACACCACCAAAAAGTAGCTTTTGACTGTAAAAAAAAAAAGCAGCTCATATCATTTAAAGTATAAATGTTTTGAGTTGTGATTTGGAGCATAAAAATTTTAATGAAATTAACTACCACAAAGACTGAGTTTTCACATACCCCAACTTTTTTTTCTAAAAAATGTTCTTTTTTTGACTTATCGTAGACATCATTGTTTACCTTTGGAACATTCATTTTTATTCAGTTTAATCCATGGCAAACATTTATTTGGAAATGGATTTAAGAAAGCTCCATTGCCAAGCCTCTGAGGATATTAAAATGACAAGTTTACCATGCACACATAAAAAAAAGTCATGAAATATGACAGAAATATACATTTTCGAGGAACTCAATTAGCATTAAAAACACATTTATGATTGGCTGAACTATCTGACTTGTTTAACAATGTCAATTCTACATTTTATTCTAGAAAATATAGTGTAGTTTGAATGAAAAGCTAATTTATTTTTTTTTGTTTAAAGTTTTTGTTAAAACTAAATTTACAATTTAGTCTTACCTATGAATTCACAAACCTTAAATATGAAGTTAACCAAACACTTATCCAATTTACCGTAAGAATGTGAGCTAAACAGGCTTTTGAAAATGTATATTTGTTTTTATTATATTTAGTCTTTAACAGAATACACCCAGTGGTGATTGTCTCAGCTTTGTTTACATGTTTATATTTGCACTTTTTTTTTTCATTTTTGCAAAAGGCAGTGTTATAATTTAAGGCGTCACTCTGGAATATATTTACGATGATTAGATTTTGTTTGTGTTTTTATCATTTTCGTAATTTCAGTGTGCTTAAATATGAAGTATAGTTTTTATTTTTGTAATGATTGAAATTTCATTCAGTTTCATTGAATTTTTATTTGTTTGCGAAGTGTAAAAGACCTCTTCTTTGTCTGCTGGTTGTTGCAGCAGTTTAAATAACAGAGTACACGTTTCTATATGCATTTTTCCACTGGACTTAGATGAAGGTAGCTTAACATAAAATTTTTTAATCTAAAACTTTTGATCTTATGTGAAATGTATTTAAGTTTCACTGGCAGAATTAGTCTTTCATAGCATCATTTAATATTTGACTTGGTTGATAATTGTTATTAAGGGTCTGTGTTGTTACAGGAGCTGGCATTTAAAGTTTTTTGCGTATAGAAAAAACTTTTCTGCTGTTTTGCTGCTGTTAGAGCCCTGCAATAAAACAAGGATTTATTTTAGATTTTTTTTATTTTAAATGAAAAATTGACACCAGTGCAGCTACTGTGATCCTTGAGGACGATCTAGTGTCCCCGGCTAATAACTGACCTCAGCATACATACTAATTACACACATATTAATCTACTGAAGTTGAGATACATATGATTGAATGTTTTTCTATATAGGAAATTACATTTAAGGTTTTGTAACTTCCCGGTTAAACATTTCCATGTACTCTCTTCCTGTCGAAGATGGTAATCTGTGTTTGGTAAATCAATGAGATGTGTATTTTTATATTTCTTTATAAAATGATTTTCATGTTTTAGATTGGATTCATTGGGTTTAGCACAAATGGGAACATATTTGTAATATTAATACTAGTTCAAGCATTTGTGATGTCATTGAAATGTATTGGTGATGGGGTTATTACCTAAATGCAATAGTAGCCTCTGTTAGATCAATTTATTGTCTTATATCAGTTTACGCATAGATTGTGGGATTTATGAATTAAACATGTTTTTTTAATCTGTGATTTTGAGTTTTCCATTTTGTAAGTATTCTGGAGATGACATTGTTTGTTAAATTTTGAACATTATGTTGCTTTCTAAATGATTCACATTTTTTTTCCACATTCATTCTATTGTAGGACTTACCCCCAAAAACACACTTTCTGGTTCTTAATTAGTTTCATTGTGGTAACACAGGTAGTCATTTTTTTAACAACAAATAAGCCACTTTTAGTTGTTTTATTTGATAGTGACGAGAAATTAGTGTGATGCTCCAGCTGGGAACTGATTTAGATCTACCACACTCTGCAAGAAGATTTGATTTATTAAGATGTTAATAATTGTTAAACTGAAACAAACCCTTTAAGCTGATGTTTTCTCGCTTCTGTTTACTGAAGCCTCTACATAAAACGTGTTAATTTTTCCCCTTTACTAAAAACTGATAAAAAACCCGGAGTAAAAACAGGTTATTATTAAAAAAAGATTTCATATATTAGTGTAATATAATAGTGAATTTATAATAGACTATTTTAAATAGTTAGATTAATTTTTTACCCCATTTTTTTATATACCTTATATTAATATGCAAAGGCTAAAATATTATTATATTAAATAATGAGCTAAAACGGTAAACTAATTAATTAAATTTAAGTCAATTGAGTTATTATACATTGTTTTTGTGGTATGTATTTTACTTATTGTTAAGTAAATTGAAACTGCTTTAAGTTTTGAATGTGATCTGGGAGACAGTATTTTTAATGAGCCACATTTCTTTTAGTTTTTTTTTTTTTTTAATAAAATATTTAAGGTAAAACCATAGTCAGCCAATGTAGAATCAAAATGTCTGGTTCCCTCTCAAAGCTCCGGCCCTTTTTGGACTTAACCTTCAGGTGGTTCCAGTTTTAAGTTTCTCTGGTGAGTAAGAAGTTTGTGCTGTGATTTCTTTCACTCCCTTAATGACATCAGTTTGTGGTCCTTCCTCGAAAGTCCCAAAAAACCTAGAACGTTCTTTAGGACTCTAGAGCTCATAAGAATTAGTTTCCTCCCTAAAATCATCAGCAAACATCTAAAATGTTTAATCAGTGAAGACCGTCACTTCTGTCCATCCAGCACTGGCATCTCGTCCTCAAACACAGTCTCATCGATGCATCAGCAGTGTGCTGATTATAAATGAGAACTACTACCCTCATCAATATTTTAAACAAATTAGAGGTAAACTTATTTAAACTCAAACCTTGCATTTGATCACTTTACTTGGTTAACCTTGAAAGCAGCTGCAAATGCAAGTATTTAACCTGAAAATTTATTTGGGAGGCTCCTGGACCCTTCTTTTTTGGAGATAAAATGCATCTCATTTAAGATTTTACCTGGAAATTTTGGAGAATTTTCTTTTCAGGTTCTCCTAATATCTTTTATTTTTTTATGATCTTGAGTAGCTCAAGCTGCTTTGCAAACCATTAAAATCAAACCATAAATAGACAACCATTTTAAGCAGCCAACATCAAATGTTTAATCGAATTATTTATATCAATAAAATATCTTTAAGATATAAGCTCAAAAAAATAATTGGAATAGAAAATAGAAATTCTGGCTGAGGTGGAAGATGGGTTTTAATCATACATTGGAAAATTCATATAATATATTCATATCAGTACTGAGTGTCAAATAATTTAAATTGAAATGAACATGCATCCATTTTTGGTAACTTAAACAGAACAATTAGAGTCCTTGTAATTGTACAAAGATCACAAATATTTTTTTACAAAATGCCAGGTCTTAGTTTTTACCTTCTATTGTATATTTTAATTTGAACTGTTGTTCTTTAACATTATAGGAAACATTGATTTAGCTTCAAGTAGCATCCCTTCAGACTGCGCATCAGGCATCAAAACATTAGGGGGTGCTAAAAGCAAATAATGAAACCGAGCTGGGAAAGCCCTGTGGATTTCTTTTCTTCAGATGTCTGCACACTAAAACACAATTAAGCAAAGATATACATTTAAAAATCTGAAAATGTGCCCCTTTCTGGACAGGTCGTTGTTAAATCTTGATTTACTTTAGTTATAAAAAATCAAGAAAAGAAAACCAAGAAAAGCTGTTGAAATTGATAGCTCCTGTATGTTTTTTCCCCTTTTTTGTCTCTATGTTTGTAAGTCCCGTTTGTAAATCCAACATTAACATCTGAAGCTTTTTGCACCTCTCAGACAATCCTCAAGGGAAATGGAATAAGCTGCGATCCTTTTAAAAGACAAATGAGCAAAGGCCCTGCTGGTCAAGGACAGAAGGTCACAGAGTAGATAATAATCCTGGAAGAAGCCCGTCTGACTGCATTCAGTGCTTGGCAACAGCAGAGAAAAGCTGGCAGAGTGTGCTGTGCATTCACCTTCAGTCTAGCACATCAGAACAGAGGTTTGACCTCGCTCAGGCTCCGCTGCACTCAGACATCGCTTTCTCTGTTAAACAAGCATGAAGGTTCAGGAGGACTCCTCCTCCTCCTCCTCCTCCTCCTCCTCCTGCTGGCTTTCCCAGGTGAAGCTAGAGGGGGAGAGGCTTAGTCTTTTACTCCTTGAAACAATTCCTAATGGTGTGCTAATTTAAGTTTGACTATTTTCTGTTGTGTTTGTTAAATTCATACAATTAAATATGAAAACAAATGGAAAAACCTTATTAGTTTTTGTTTCAGGACTAACTTTTTGTTAAGTAGGGTTCATAAAGTTGTTTCCAGACTTCTCTTTTTGACAGTAAATGTGTCATTTTGTCACATGATCTATCTGGATGTTCTCCCTGTGAGCCCACTGGGTATTCTTCAGTGTCTTACAAGCAGCTGCAAACAGCCAACTGGGAACTTTAAGACAAATAATTTGCGAAGACGAATTGCAGACCTTACGCTGTTACGCTAGCAACACTTAAAAAAAAAAGGAAAAAAGAAAGAACTTGCACTGTTGTTGGATTTATTTATTGCACCCTTGTTCTCAATACATAAATAAAAATCACATAAAATACATAAAAAAGTAATCACATTTATATGAGTTATCTTTGTTTTTTGCACAAATTTGTTGATCTACATATTTTACTTAATGAGTGTTTGTTCAGCTCGCATAACATAGTAGTGTAAAAACCAAATCCCAGCACTCAAAAATATGATTTTTTGGATTTACCTAAAAGGGAATAAGAAATCTAAGAATTATATACTATAAATTCTAAATAGGTTAAATGTATGTTATATTCGAGTAGCTTCAACAAATTAAGTTTTGTCATTTCTGTGGCATCTGATCATTGTCAGGAACTGACATTGTTTAAAATGTATTTAACCCTTGGTAGAGCGGCTTAGAAGCAACTGATAAAAAGCGCTATAAAAACACTTTCTTAAATACGTGAAATATTTTTTAAAGAAAATCTTTCACCTGACTGCTCTCATTTGTAGAGCGTGTGGTGCATGCTGGGTATTAAGGAAAGCCAGTGTTGTGGTTTTCCTTGGCTCTTGATTGTTAACTTAAATACATGATTTGTCAAATCCTGTGTTAAGTGAGTTCCACGTAAATATTTTAAGTATTACTCATTATAAATTCATTTATTGAAAGCACAAAACATTTTACGTAAACATGACTTGCTATCTTTGAGTAAAAAGTTGATGTTGGTTCATTGATTTATGTTTCAGTGCATGTAATATTTGTAATGTGGAAAAACTACACAACACCTTAATGTTAAAATTACTAGCAAATGTACATCAAGTAAAATGGTTGTATGGTTGTAATCATTACAAAGCGTCATTTACTGCATTTATTCAAAATAACATGTAAGTTTTACCTATTATATTTTGTACTTTCAACAAAAGAATTCATACTAAATATTTAAAAAAACTTACTTGGAACTCCCTTGACACAGAATTTTTTGTAAATATTTTTTGAGTGAACAACACGGCATTACATTGATCTGAACTTTTAAGGGAGTCTGTTGGTGAGACATGTTTTAGAACTTGATGTTACAGAGTATGTCGAAGCAGAACCTATTGGACTAGAGTGTGAAAAATGCTAATCTAGAACTACTCCAATACGATTATGGCACGCTAAGCCTCACCAGAGTATTTTTTTTTTGTGTCAGTCCATTTTTGGACTCAGTTGGACTTAAAGCTATGAATTTAGTTTTCATGACATAACTCATAGGTTTCTGAGGATATATTTTTAAGTTAAAAGTTGCTGTGAATTGAGCAGAGCTGAGATGATCAAACTGATATAAACTCTTAAATATGAAGTCTATATGTTGTTACTATCAAGTGTCTCTGCGCATTACTAAGCACCTTTTTTTTTTTTTAGAAGACACCTACTGTATGAAAAAAACAACCTGTTGAATGTTTTGACATTACAGCATGAACAGTGTGATAACATTAGTTGCTTAAATTAAACGTTTTTTTTTACACTGTGTAAAAATAGAAAAGCATCTTCAAATGTTACGAACTGGACATACTCCCAAAATGAGATTATTAAACATAATGTGACGTGTTTTGTCAACTGAAAGTTTACTTGATGTGTTTAGGAAAGCTATAATTACATCATGTTATATTATATTACTCTGTTTTAATAGACTAAAATGGTATTATATTATACTATATCATCATTTAAAAAGGCCATACTATGAGACATTTAATGCAAGTTAAAACAACGAGAATTCAAAAATAAAGTTATTCATTCATCTTCATGTCGGCTTTCTTCCCTTTCGGGGTCGCCACAGCGGAATGAACCGCCAACTCTCTGGCATATGTTTTACGCAGCAGATGCCCTTTCAGCCGCAACCCATCGCTGGGAAACATTCACACACACACTCACTCCTTAACACTATGGGCAATTGTTCTTACTCAATTCACTTATTCCGCATGTCTTTGGACTTGTGGGGAAACCGGAGCACCCGGTGAAAACCCACGCAATCACGAGGAGAACATGCAAACTCCACACAGAAATGCCACCTGCCCCAGCCGAGCCTAGAACCTGTGAGACGACCGTGCTACCCACTGCCCCACCGTGACGCCCAATAAAGGTAAATACAATTTTAAAGAAATTCAACAAGTTTTAGAATGTAAAAAATATATATTTTTACTCTGTGAACCCTAAAACCACTTATTTAATTTATATAAAAAAACATGGCTTCACGTTACATCCTCAGATCTTTAGCAATAAAATGACTTTTGAATTTCAATATTCAATGAGCTTATAGTCAAGCAGTTTTTAGTAAAACAAATCTTGATACTCCATCAAATGATTTACTAAAAATAATTTCTCAAAAAATGCCAGAGATTATTTTTCTGTTAATAACATTAAATAGTTTTGTCATACGAGAAACTGAACTGTAAACTTTTATGAACTTCAGTATTTAGTTCCATGATGGCTTTCAATGAATGTAGCCAATAAAGAAACATTCTGACTATTTCAGTTTGGTTAGAAAAGGGTAACAATGCAGTTGAACAAAATAGAAATAGCCAAAATATTGTGTCTTCTATGGATTTTTTTCTTATGGAGAACAGACAAGAAAACTCTTGAATCTGGTTTGATTATTTCAGCAAGTCTCCGAATGTGATTAAAGCTTTGAAATTTATTTTTAAAACTTCAAAGGGTCTTCTTTAAAAAGAATTTGAGCTGCTATTGAAATCTACAGTCTATCTGTACAATAATTGTTGCTCTAATGTAGGAAAAAATGTTGAAAAAGATCAACAAGTGGTTTCAACATTGGGTTGTTAATATAATTCACCCCTTTGTAAAAAAGTGCCATTCATACTTTCGTTGCATAATGTCCATACTTCTTTAACAGAAATGCACTGACTTACCCATTCGGTTAGTTACTTAATTGTATATTCATTGTAATTGGGACACTTTCTTTTTTCCAAATATTTTCCAAATGTTTAGCTTTAGTTTTCAAGCCTCTACCTTGTGAAGTGACCCTTAGAAACCAGTAGGTGGCAGCCACGCGTCAACCTCTCTGGCTAAACGTTAATTAAAGGTAAAAGAAGATCAGGTGGGGAGGAAGAACGAAGAACCGCAAGAGTGAGGTAGTTGGACTCGTTTATTTGAATAAAATAAGAGGTACGTCAACAATTGATGAGTTTAAACTCAAAGGTCATTTCTAAGAGTTGTTTGGTATTTACTTAGACGATTCAATTAATTTGGTAGTTTTAGTCTTGTTTAAACTTGAGTGTTAAGCCACAATTCCTTTAGACTTCGAAGAAAATATATAAAACATGTTTTTTATGCCACAAGTTAGATTTTTTATATGGGTGATGTATGTATGTATGTATGTATGTATGTATGTATGTATGTATGTATGTATGTATGTATTGAATAATTACCAAATGCTTAAGATGTTGGAATTTCTATTTTTCTTTCAATTATGAAGAAACTCATATAGCTTCTACTAACATGCTAACAGTCTTTCTGAATGATGACGGTGGTTTGCATAGTAAAGGAGGCATTTAATATTGGGCATAAAATATACATTTTAAGCTTAAGGTGGCAAAAATGTCCTTGTAAACAAAACTAATTCAATACAGAGATTTTATTTTGCATATTGCATATTTTCCCATTCGGTTTTCATACGGAGAATGTCACAACTTAATTTCAGTAATTCATCACGTTTTCACAACTGACTTCACCTACAATTGTGTACAATATATGCGTTAAAGCCAATCTGATTGTTAGGTCGTTCATGCACATATGAGCCAATCATGAAAAAGGAAATGGATTTTCCATGGTGTCAAAGTGGTTTCCACACCTGACCTGGTCCATGTTTAATAATGCATTCATACTTGACATGGCTCTTAGCTGGACTGTGGACTATTGAATCAGAGTAGGATATTTAACAAATACGTTTTTCCACAGAGCTTGGTTACTGAATGTCAATTGCTATTAGTTGCAGACCTTCTGATACAGATTGAACCAGAAGAAGAAAGCCTAAGCAACAAACAAAAGAGACTAGGGGATCGTGTCTGGTAGAGTACTTTCAGTTTTTCAACGCTTTTCTCTGTTAACTCTTCAATAGAGTGTACAATGTAGTTTCTCTGTACGCCCCAATCTGCGCACTATACACACTGCTATGGGTGTGATGTGAGAATTAGTGGGTCTTAAAACATAGTATGCATAAAAAGTATCCAAGCAATACCTTTATTTATATTTCTTTGCGTTAAATTCAGCTGATCGATGGAGGCTCAACTGGCTGATATAACCTGCAATCCTTTGCGCTCGGACAGGAGGAGTTTTCACTTGGACACAAACAAGTGAGCCTGCTGTGTAATATGACAAATTATTCATGAAAAATAAACACTGAATTAAATAATAGCAGTGTAGAGAGTTATATGTATTTTTAGAATAATTATCAGAGCATTATTCATTCACTCCACATTCACACTCTGTTGGTGATGAGCTACCTTGGTATCCCTCAGCTGCCCTGGGGGAGTCTGATGGAACGTGGCTGCCATTCTGTGCCTACAGCCTCCCGCCCACCTCCAACCACACCCCACTAGTCACACACATCCATACTGGGCAATGTGCAAGGAGTTTAGTTCTCACGCAAGTTGTACCTAATGACTTAGTCAAAAACTATTTCCATCACGTGATGTTTTAGTGTTTCCCAGATCGTTCACACTTGTCTTGCATAATAAAAAGTACGTAAATTTTCTTCTGAAAATGTAATTCTACTTGAAGGGTGCAGTAGAACTATTCAGATTAGGAAGTGGCATCAGTGTTTCTCTCTGGGGGATGACATGGTTGGGTGCTTCCTGCTTGTGTAAATGTGTGTGTTTCCAAAGTTAAGCTTGAAAAGATCCCACTCTTCTACCATATAACTTCTATAACTCTTCTACCATATAACTTCTACCATTTTCTCTGAGAGCATTGAGTCTTGCCTTTTACGCAAATATGATCTCTGCTGCGTTTGAAAGTATTAGTTAATGTTTTGGTTAACCAACAAAGACTGAAAGTAATCTGTGTGTCTGAGTGGTTTAAAACAGAGACAGATTTTGATCTTGCTAAGTTTTATATAATTATAGCATTTGGATTATCTGTACTTTACTTTAGATACTGAACATTACCGTGACCCTCTGTGTCCAAACAGAACATGAATGATTAAGTTTTTTGCATTAGCAAAAGGATTCCTCAGGGAGATTGTACTCAGTCCTGTACATTTGCTCTTTGATTTTACTCATCTGAGCTTCCCTCTTGGTTGACTTGATTTTTTTATATTTCTACCCAGTGTTTGGAAAATTCAGTTTATAAACATACGAGAACAAAAACGAATGTAATCATTTATGAAGTCATGGGAGAGTTTGAAGTGTTAAAGTATATTTACACTCCAAATCTGTTGAGTTACAGTTAAATACAGCATATGTTAATGCACATTCAAAGGCACTACGATTTGTGTAACTCTTTATGTATGTATTACTTTATTTAAACATGTTACTTAAACAAGTTCTAGAAATGTTATTTCTATTCATCAGTCATCCACTTTCTACTTAGTCTGCTAGAGAATATATTACATGTTTAAAAAGGTGTTAAAGGGCAAATATTGTTGGAATATAATAAGTGGTGATGCGGGGACGTTTAAAACCGAATAATGCATGCTCAGCCATTGTATATCATTTTTGTTCATCTGTCTTTATCAATACTTGCATATTTAAGTAATTCATAATTTCTGAGCTGCAATAAATGAGTGGAAACTGATCTTGTTTTGACTATGTCGAAAATAGTAGTGCTGAAGTTTGATGCTGTCATGTCTTAACATTTTATGTGGATTATGTTGTTCATACCATTCTTTTCGGGCAACATTAAAATACTAAAGATATTATTAGTGTTTGCTCTGCAGCAAATAACCAAAATGAAACTATTGTTAATTATGTCTGCTTCACTGCTTCTCGCGCCTGACACAGACAAATAGTCATGGAAGTTAGGGTAAAATTCATCTTATTGCACTGATGAATAGACTAGATGAGTCCGAATCCAGCTTCCTAACAGTTTGGAGATAAAATCTGTGTCATTTAAAAGAGATCCAGGACAAACATAAGGCAATAACCGAATACTGTTCTGATCATATTGGTTTTTATCAGAGAGACATTTTATTTAGCTTTAGCATAAACCACACGCAATATTTTGCACACTTAAATACTGTATTATGACAAAGCCCACTAACGAATAGCACTGTATTTTAAAAATATATTGGGTATACCCTAAGACAACACAACCCTGTGACAATTCTGTACGTGCATATTTTGTGGTGTAACGGCAGCGTTTGACATACAAATGCGCGTTTGACATGGTGACCAATCAAAAAAGCTTTTCCTTGTTCTTTAGATGAGTTTGCTTCAGACACATTTCATCTGTAATTTTCTCATCGAGCTACCTATGTGCTGGTGCTCTCTGAAACATCTTCACAAGAAGAGTTCATGGAGTAAAATTAAATTAAAATATAAAAATAAAGTCTGTTCCTTAAAGGTGCCATATGATGAAAATGCTGACATTCCTGGCATCTTGAAGTGTTGTTCCCTTATCAAAAACATGCCTCAAGTTGTACTCAGATTCTTCAAGTTACTCGCATAACTCAATTACCAAGATACGAAATACGTGCACCAGAAATACATGTTCAGCGGTTGCAATTCAGACAGAAGAAAACGCTGGGTTTCACGTGACTACAACTCACCACCATCAGTTCTGCTCTCTTATTGGTCAGTTCCAGCCCTGACATTGTTTGTTGAGGCTTAGCATCCTGCTCTCCTATTAGTCAGTTCTATATGGGGTTATTTTGCAGCTATATTATTTGCAAATGACTCAATCTGCAAATGTGTATTGGCATGCATTTGCAAATAATATTGCAACAGATAACCAACCCCATAGTTCTCGCAATGACGCTATGTGTTGAAGCGTAGCATCAAATTCTTCTATTGGTCAGATTACCATCTGTTCTCCTCCACTACTAATGTTAAGTTCTCTAACACCTCGCCACATCGCCTCACTCGAAAAGTAAAGGCTGTTAATTTTCATTATTTTTATTCTGTTTTCATTTATATTATTCTGTTTTCAGTGTTTAATTATTATTTATTATATCTATAATGTGTACTTTTAAGGGATGAAGAATCCTACTTTATTTTTTTCTGGTTTTTCCCTATTTTTTTCAGTTTTAGTGTATGTTGTTTCAACATACGAAAAATCCAACACGAAGGCCACCAGTGCATGCACGTGTGTGTGCTATTAAAGTGCTATAAAAGGGCATAATATTTAGTTGAATCAGTCCTGAAAAACACATGATGTGAGCAAACTATTTGCTCTTTAATTCACTCATTCTTAAAACTTTTTCATTCAGAGTTACTTATGGAATTTGTTTGTATTACTTTGTATTGATTAATCAAATAAAATGTGTGGACTGTGGCTGAAAACATTGGATGTTTTTACACAGTGTTTAACAGCTGTCTTTGAGTTGAATAATTGAAAACATCATAAAAATATAACTTATCCAAGATTTCCTGTATTTACTTTTGAGAGAATAGACAATGAAGCTATTACATATTCTTTTTTACTTTGTCTTTTAATTCTCTGTTAATACGTTATCAAATGAGTTTTAAATATGTCACACACACTAAAAATAAGAAAATGAATCAAAATTTAAATAGATATTTAATACTGACTGATTTACTGAAGGAATACATGATTTATAACAAAGCTTTGATCCTTTGCAAACTAGAATGTTGTTGTGAAAGACTGAGAAAATATTTAATCAAAAATACATTAAATAAGGAGTTTGACATATTTAAACGGATCAAACTGATTTTGTGATATGAAGATCATCCATATTTTCCTAGTTGCAGTTTAATGAATAAATATTTTCAGTTTGACTAAAGCTTTCAGAAAAAGGTTTTTCTGAAACCTTATTTATATCTACTGTGCAATCGTTTGATTAGCGCCGTTATATCAAACCTCTCATTAAAGAACAGAGATGAGTCCTGGTGTGAGAGCTTTATGGTGATTTCCTCCTGCATTTAAAATGAACACTTGAAAGGAAACTTCAGTGCAGGAGTTAACCGTCACTTTCACAGCGATCTGAAGTCAGGGCCTGGTAGAGCCATAATGAATGAAGGAAGACATGCTGTTTGTAATTAGAAATGGAGATTAAGCAGTGATTGTTATCCAAGACTTCAGACAGGTTTTTGTCTGTGGATGATTTAATCACAGACTGATTATTACTGGTTATCTCAAGCTTTGTAGCTGTCACATAGAATACCAAAATGTTATGTATGTGGGAGAATCTATTAACGCTGGGATAACTGATGTGAAGTTCTGCAACAGATATTCAGGACTTCAGTATTCAGATATGTGTTTATGATGGAATATATATATGGATCTAGAGATCTGCCAAAACAATCTGTATTTGAATTGTGCTGATTTGAATCAATGACAATTATAATTTATTAAACCTGAATATTATATGCCATGACAAGAGTTTGAATTCCATTCTTCGAATATGAATTTCTTAGTTTGAATTTGATTTTGTAACTTGAATATTCAACTTCTGAAATTTAAAACCACAGATTTTTTTAAAGTCATAACCATTTATAGATGTATATTAAAACTTCATATTTTTAACAGATATTCAGTTTTTTAAAAATACAGCTTGAACTTTTCAAGAAAAATTTCAAAACCTCAGATTCAATATTCTAAAATTCAAACCGCGAAATTCAGGTTGTGAAATTCCGATCTAACAGAAAGTAGGTCAGAGGTCATCACCAGGGAGTTTTTCTTATTGAAAACTGAAATATCTGTAAAAAAATCTGAAATTCTAATTCTAAATGTTTTTTCATTGCATATAATATTCAGGGTTATTAAATTACAATTGTCAATAATTCAAATCACAACAAATCAAATTCAGATTGTTTCAGCAGATCTCTAGCTCCATACATAGAGTATAAAACAGCACTTTTTTTATCATGGGTTGGAAGATTAACGATTAAATGTTATTTTTGTCAGTACTGAGCATACTATTTTTACAGTACAAATTCTAATTTGATGTGATTTGTTATTGATGTCTGCATTCTACTAAATTCCACAATTGTAACAAAGATAAGGACCACCTGTTTGAATTGTTGAAAGTTTCTTTTATTATGTCATTGGTAAGGTATAGCTTTTTAGGTGTTCTATCCAAGATCGCTTTTTGAACGCTTTTTATACTCACCAAATTAGTTTGTGTTCTCCACACTTATGAAGTACTTAAGGACTTATGAATCTAGATTAAAAGAAGCATATTAAGGTATAGCTTTTTAGGTGTTACCTTTTTAATTTCATGTTTAATCGGTAATCCTAAAAAAATCTAAATCTTTATTTAGATGAAGGTGGTTACAGCTTTACTCTACCACATGTGCCACATCTTGTTTAGAAACGCAAAAAATATATATATTTAAAAGAATGGAAATTCGTATCAGAATCTGCCATTTTCTTTTTTTTTTCTAAACAGAGTCCACCATTATTTATTTATATATATATATATATATATATATATATATATATATATATATATATATATATATATATATATATAGCCATGATCATTGAATGTGATCGTAGCTTGCTTGTGTTTATTTTTTTTGTAATAATGTGTCCTGACCAAGACCAGCATCTCTGACAGAAGTGTTTTGTTACCTTGTTGGTGCTTGGAGCTACATTACTATTGATGAAAAGCTTTTTGTGTGAGCTAAAGGACTTTCATACATTAAGTCTAATGGAAGCGAAGCTGTAAAATGTGTTTTCTCTTATCCGACCCACATAGTCATTTAAAGAAGCATTGCCTTGTTGCTGTCTGTGCAAAACTGCACTATTTTCCTCCTAACCCAAAAAGTCATGTGAATAAACCTACTGGCTTTGCTTCTTAGTCTTTCTCAGAGTCGCGTAAGAAAGTCAAGTGTTGATAAGTCCTTCCCGTATTTGATGTTTGAAGGTCTGCTTCATTCATGTGTGAAATTCTGCACCTCTGGAAAAATCACACACATAAGCCCATTAAAACTTGCGCCAGTTGCCACAGGGTGAGTCCCCACCACTAAGAGCACTTCTTAGATCCTCTGGACTGTGGAAGAAAGCGTCACGCCACACTAAAAGTGGATAAAAACTTGGGGAAATGATGAATTATTTGACAGCTAGCACTTACTGTAGCTTGAGTTGTCAACCAACTCCTCTCATCGACTTCATTAGATAGGTTTAAAACCCTTAATGTGTCTGACCCTTTCCCATTTTAGAACAGGATGTTCATTTTTATTATTGAGCTCGAAATGCAAAACCTCTGCATAGTCAAGATAGTCACCTTCTTATCCTGTTTGTCCATTTTTGGGGTTTGTCAGATGCTCTATCCAAGATCGCTTTTTGAACGCTTTTTATACTCACCAAATTAATTTGTGTTCTCCACACTTATGAAGTACTTAAGGACTTATGAATCAAGATTAAAAGAAGCATATTTTTTATATTTTGAAGGCTACCAATGCTTATGCTGTGGACTATTATTAAGTGGACTATCAAATGCCTGCATAAAAATGGAGGTATTATTTTTTTACATTCCGCTTACAAATATTGTACATACAAATTCATTTTACTCATAAATAAATTACATTTTTTGAAAACATGCAACAAGCTTATGACATATCCTCCATCAAAGAAACTGGCCCAAGTTGTTTTTAACCGTCAAATGTGTGTAAAAAAAACTAAAACAAATATTGGGTTTGAATAGCAATTGCATTCTTAAAAAAAAATGTTGACAACATGTAATTGCAAAAAGTTCAGCTGAAATTTTATGTTGTCAGTTTTGTCTTCCCAAAATTTACTAAAAAATATTTGTTTTAATTGGGTCATTGTGATTGTGCATGGTGACAGTTTAACAAAACAGTTGACTGATGTTTTACACTGGATAAAAAAAATGTATATTCAGTCAACAACTCAACAAAAACTGAGCCAGACTAGGACTCAGTCATAAAACAGAACTTGCAGCCAATTCCAGTTTGCTGTAACGAGGAATGACAGGTTTATGTAAAGGAACTGGGCTGCTACTCGTGTGTTTTTTCTCTCTGAAAAAAAGAACAAACAACTCAATCTAATTTGGTCACAAGAGAGGTATGGAACATGTTATGGGTCTTTGGGAGCTGGCTAGCAGTTATTGATGGACTTCATTCATTGAATTTCTCATTGATCAATTTGGTGATTTTTAGCATGAAAAGCCAATGGATGTCCTGAGATGCTTCTGTTAAACCAGAGGATGCAGAGGAGAGATCCCAAAGAGGATTCATTTACATTTGACATTTGTTTACCTATATTACATAATAATTCATGGTGCTTGAAACCTTAAAAAGGCTGAAGATTATTCCTTGAATTTGTGGAAAGCTTAAAATGGTCATGCACCTGGGTCGGATTTTTTTTTGTTTGTAATAAAATCGACTGCATTAATTCTAGTACCTTCTCAACTTGAGCGATCCTTACTCCCAGACTGAGAGCATCTTCATTACTTTCTCCCAGTATGTGGTGTTTACTTTTATTTTTTAGTTGCACTCAAAAAATGTAATTATTTGCAGTGTTACTAAACACAATCTGTTTATTTCTTTAACTTTATTAAAGATTATTTGACCTCTAATCTTGTAATTTGTAATTATTTTGAATTTGTGTAATTTTGTTCTAGTTTTTTTTTGTTTTTGTACAAAAAGTATTTAAACTGGTTTTATTTCATTTTCTTGTTCATAATATTTATTTACTGCTCAATTCATTCACATTTAATTTTTTCTTTTAATTTTTAAACTTACGTTTATTTGTTTGTCATTTATTAATACCATTCAAATCAATTCAATTTTACTCTTTGTATGTTATTTTGTTCATAATTTTGTTTATACTATTATTTTGTTTAATTTACTATTATTTTGGATTTTATGTTTTCAGTTAAATTTTTATTAATTTAAATAATTTAGTACAATACATTAATTTGACATGAAATGTTATTTTTGTAAAATATTTTATATATATATATATATATATATATATATATATATATATATATATATTTTTTTTTTTTTTTTATGTGTTTTATTAATTTGGGTTTATTACTAATAATATTGATCACTATTTATCAGCCATTTACTTTATTAAATAAACATTGGTTTGTTTTTTTTAACTGATGTTTGACATTAATTGTTTACTGTTTCTTTCATCAACATTTTATATAATTTAATAAATGTATTTAACTTTTATTTTCATTCATATTCTGTATTGTACTTTCTCTATCATAACGTACACCTTATACCTTAGGTATGCTGTGCCTTAGGTTGCTGAAAAAGCAGAAATCAAGCTTGAAAATGTTTGAAAAGGTGAAAGAATCAAAAGGACTAGGAAGTCTGAATTTTTTGTTGTGTAATATGCACTTCAAAAGGAGATTATTGCATTGCATTAATCCTTT
Organism: Danionella dracula; assembly: GCA_900490495.1. Classification (NCBI taxonomy): domain Eukaryota; kingdom Metazoa; phylum Chordata; class Actinopteri; order Cypriniformes; family Danionidae; genus Danionella; species Danionella dracula. Next base: position 4,651,084 of record UELW01000888.1, read on the forward strand.
TAAATATTTGAAGGTTTAATATTTTGAAGTATCTGTGCCATCAATGTGCAGCAGTACTTTTAACAGGAGACTATAGGAAACTATACATATGCAGCTATAGCAGGTGTGTGTAGGACTCAACACCAGCGCGCCTCAGGCTAGTGCTGCTCACTGATTGGATCCTGTCTGACAGATCGAGGCCCATGCAGTCACGGATCCCAATCATGCCTGTGAAGGTGAAATCACTGGCTCAGAACTAAAAGGATAGCGAATGACCAGATCATCTGTGTTTCCTCTGGAATCACTTTTTGTTCCGAGCTGAGTCTTCTCAGGGTGGCGCAGGTTTGAAAGCTGTTGAAAGCACAGCGGCTGTGCAGAACCTCCATGGGCACTTTAGTTTATGAATATTTAAGAGTGGCCTGCAGCAAGGCACCTGTTAACAGCCCTGAGGTGGAGAGCATCTAAATATTGATTAAAATCCTTGTTGACAAATGTTACAATTAAAGGGAATGGCTAATTTTATGACTTAATTGCTTTTTGTGTTGTCAGCATGTTAGCAGACTAAATCAGTTAAAATCTGCTAAATCAGTTAGCAGTTAAAATCAGGACCTTCACCTAGTTGTATATGCTACTTATGTTCATCTACAGCAGTTGTTTATCTAACAATTAATCATTTTATTTACTATGTTTACCACATGTTTTATGCACTATTTATATGATGTGATATTAATCTTATAACAGCCCTGAATGTGGCAAATGGAGTTTCAATTTAAAAACAAAATATTTTTTTATATAATTGCTTGTTAAAATGTTGATTATTTTGGATGTAAACTTAAATGCTCGGGTTTACGTCTTTACATGTTAAATCTCGTTTGGGGCAGAGCAAAATGTGAAAAAATGGAGGGAGTTAAAGATGGGCTTTTTGGACAAATATTTAAAGATAGGAAATATTGTAATCTAATGAGTGGTGACTTTATTTCAACTAGTCTTAAAGACAGGTTTTAACTCTAATTATATATTTATATATTTACTAAGAGATTATTAAAAAGCTTCCCACAATGCTAGTACATGTTATTTAAGATTTACCCAGAATAGACCATTAAAAATCTTTCAAACCTTTCTTTGCTTGGTAAAATCACACCTTCAGAATTTAAATGTGTTTGAGAATGTGAAATTTGTTAATTAAACAGGATTTTAACATGTTTTTAGCAGCGTTCTTAGATGACCAAACAAGACTGAACATTTTGAATGTTCATCTTCGATGTTCGTTCATTTAATTACTACCAATAGAGTGTAATATATCATTATTTAATGTTATGGTTATTTGCTAATAAACTGCTGCATTTTTTAGAAGCTGTAATGTTAAATGACCTTCTCTAGGGCCTGACGATTATTCGATATTGGTCTTTCACAATATACATTTTCAGTAATTGCTCCCTGAACAGCGTGTTGCTAGCTGAACTTCTGCGCTGGTTTGTGGGATTGTTTTCTCTGTTAGCATTAGCTCTAGAGTAGCGTGAGATTCACACTATCCCTGCTGAAACTAAAACTGTCACACTTTAGCCTATAGTCAAGTTTTGCGGAATATTTGTCTGCGGAGACATTCTTTTACATGATGTAATCTTCTGGAAGACCAACCAGAAGCCAGGCTTCAGTCGGAACTCTTGCTTCTGATTGGTTTAGATGGTTAAAACATGTAACCGGTTTATATGGACACGTCGGTCAACATTGTGTGTGGGAACTTTTAGTCTTTTACTAATTTAGCAAAATAACTGCTCATTTTTTGAGAGCTCTCATTGGAGTGTTTTTAATTCAAACCTTTCAAGTTGGTTTGGTGTAATCGGTACCCTTCAATGACTAATAGGTTTTAGGAACAAACTTATTTCTGTTGAGCTTTCAGAAAAGGGCATTTGATTTAGTTTCATCCAGGGTTCCTGCGGGGTCTTTAAAAGTTATATTTTTTTAATGTTCACATAAAGCTAATCTGAAATTTGTCGTTGCTTTGGATTGCCAGTTTGAAAAAAATGCTTTTTAAATGCTAAAATAAAGTAAAAGTGACAGCTGTGCATGCCATAGTCTGAGAAAATGTGCAAAAACAAAACTCACTGGAGGTTAGGGTTCGGGCCGTTAAGCACAGCTACAGTCTGAGAAAGTTTGAGAATCTTGAAGTTATGGTTGCCAGAGTTTGAAATCCTAACCATCAAAGGTTTTTGCAAACAATGCATTTGAAGCATACTGTTTGTTATGCAAACATTTTTTTTTAAAAAGGTCTTGAATTAAACATTATCAAACTCTCAGAACCCTGTTCTTCTTAAAACTTTAAATTTACATTTACATGCGCCTCTGTTAGCAATCTGTGAGGGATCTGGGTGAAGGAGAGCAGGATGGATATTCAGTCTTAAGCACAGTGACAGCTTTATTTTTCATGTATTTTGTTATCAGTTCAACCTGTCCTCCACAGATGGATGATCCCTGAGAGGAGCAGTGAACCCTTTAAAACAAAAACACTGATAACTGATAACTGAAAACGCGCTGCTCTTTTCACACTTTATTGAATTCTGAGAACCAAAGGCTCATTTTAGCGCTTTTCCTGTAACTTCCATGCTATATTAATAGAGATGGCTTTGGTGACAGCTCAAAAACAAACCATTTGTTGTAACATACAGAGGTACACAGATTGCAAATATAGCATTGGGCTTTTTACTAGCAGTTAACAATGAGGTGGAACCACACAGAGATAAACGAAGTCTAATTTGTTTGTGAGTGTTGCTTTCTGGAGGATCTCAGCGGGCGTCTGATGAACGAATGAAAGTGTTTCTTTCATGTCAGATTTCCACTGATGCATGTTCATGTCATGATGGAGCTACTATAGGCATGACTTTAATTGGGTTCACACTGAGTTATTGAAAGCATGATACACAGATGTTAAAAACCAAGAGAGGAAGTTTATCATGCTATGAAAGCTCATCCCAGAAAGCTTAAATATAACTATTTAAACACATTTTTTGGGTTTATTTTGAGTTCATGTGCTCTGTGGGGATGGAGACTGTGAAATGTTTTAGTCTCGTTGCCTGATGAATATTTTAAAGCATGTAATTATTTTGATGGAAATGCACATCCGCAGTAGTTCTAGTCATGACCTTCAGAGCACTTTTTCTGTATTCTGTGAGCAAACTGAAAATCAAAGAAATGTGTAGAAAGTGTTCCAACAAAGAACAAAATACATCCAGGATTTTTTGGGATCAACAGTTAATCATCTTCTTCTTTCGGCTATTCCCAGTTTAGGGGTCGCCACAGCAAATCATCAATCAATCAATCAATCAATCAATCCGTTTTTATATAGCGCTTCTTTAGCAAATGCTTTCAAAGCAGCTTCACAAAGTCCCCATGAGGATCAGGCAGAGCAGACAGAAGTTCCCTCTGAGAGGGGACTCCTGCTGACTGAGGCAGGCGCTAATCACCTCCCCAGCATAAAGAACATACAAACTAAAAATCCATCGATGAACGGTTTGCCGGACAGGACCTGAAAAACAAAAAACAAACAAAACAAAGACAAAACAGGAACTAAGAAATGGAGAAAACGGTTAGTAAACTGTAACATAGACAACAAACAAGTGATCAGCATCAGCTGCTGGAGGAGAGATAAATAATGAGGATAGGTTAGAGAGGAACATTGAACCACATTGTTTTTTCAAACAGTTTGTATGTATATGGTGCTCAGGCACCATATCTGTTTAGACAAATCTCAAGAGATAATTATTGGAATGCCAGTTTAAACAGATATGTTTTTAATTTAGTTTTGAAATCTGTGAGTGTAGTTGAGCTGCGGACAACATCCGGTAGTTTATTCCAGAGCTTCGGGGCTCTATATGAGAACGCTCTTCCACCTCTTGTGGATTTACTAACCTTTGCTACAATCAATAGTCCTGCTTCTTTTGATCGGAGAGAGCGAGCTGGAATATATCGTGATAGGAGACTGCTCAATTAGGCCGGAGCCAAGCCATTCAGTGCCTTAAAGGCAAGGAGCAGAATCTTGTAGTCTATGCGATATTGTACAGGAAGCCAATGAAGAGAGCACAAAACCGGTGTAATGTGATCATATTTCTTTGTTCTTGTGAGAACTCTAGCTGCTGCGTTCTGGACTAACTGTAATTTTTGTAGCATGGTGGCTGGACAGCCGGCTAACAGAGCATTACAATAATCCATTCTGGAGGTCATGAAAGCATGCACTAATTTTTCGGCATCTACGATAGACAGCATGTTCCGCACTTTAGCAATATTCCTGAGGTGAAAGAAAGCAGTCTTAGTAACATAAGAGATATGATTCTTAAACGTCAGTTCACTATCTATAATAACGCCAAGATTTTTAACTGTAGTGGAAAAATTTACAGTGTGTCCCCCCAGTTCCATATGTAAAGCAGAGAGATTCTGTAATTGCTTTTTAGAGCCAATAAGTAATATTTCTGTTTTATCTGGATTTAGCATAAGAAAATTTTCATTCATCCAATCATTGATATCAGCGACACATTCTGAGATCTTATTTAGCTTTAAAGGGTCGTTAGGTTTTGCTGATATATAGAGCTGGGTGTCGTCTGCATAGCAATGGAAACTAACACCATGTCTTCTAATAATTTTGCCAAGGGGCAGCATGTATATTGAGAATAGGATGGGTCCCAAAACGGATCCTTGAGGAACTCCATACTCTACTGCTATTGTGTCTGATGAGTCTCCATTTACATGAACAAATTGACTCCGGTCAGAGAGATAAGAGTTAAACCATCTTAGAGCCTGGCCCTGGATGCCTGCATCGTTTTCAAGTCTCTCGAGGAGAATCCTGTGATCTATCGTATCGAAGGCTGCACTGAGATCTAGCAGAACTAGAAGAGAGATATTTCCTTGATCCCAATCAAGTAATAGATCATTTGAAATTTTAACCAGCGCAGTCTCTGTGCTGTGATGCGCTCTGAATCCAGATTGAAGTTCTTCATAACAGTTGCTCTTTTGTAAGAAGGAGCTGAGCTGTGCTATAACAACTTTCTCTAATATTTTTGACAAGAACGGAAGGTTAGAGATTGGCCTATAGTTGAATAACTCAGTAGGATCCAGGTGCGTTTTCTTGATTAGTGGTTTAATTACTGCATGTTTTAGCTGTTTGGGAACGTAACCTAGCGTTAGAGATGAGTTTATAATAATTAGAAATGGTTCTTGAGCTATTTGTAGCAATTCTTTCAGTAATTTTGTTAGAACAGGATCTAGAGAGCATGTTGATGATTTAGATGCTGTGATTATTTTTAGCAGTTCTTTCAGGTCAATATTTGAAAAATTCTGCAGTGAGTGAGTCAAAGGTATAGGGTTTGAGTTAAACTGCTTTGATTGAATATGAGTTTTAGTAATTTTGCATCTGATAGAGGTAATTTTATTTGAGAAATAATTCATAAAATCATTGCTGCTAAATTTTATAGCTGCATTTGAATCTGTCGATGTTTGACTGTTTAGTAAATTAGCCATTGTTTCAAATAAGAGGCGTGGGTTATTTTGATTTGTTTCTATTAACTTGTGATAGTAGTTAGTTCTTGCAGTTTTTAGTGCTAGTCTATATTTAGACATGCTCTCTTTCCAGGCAATTTTGAATACTTCCAATCTAGTTTTTTTCCATTTACGCTCATAGTTTCTGGTTTGTCTTTTTAGCACCTTTGTATTATCATCAGACCACAGAGTGGCCTGTCTATCTCTGACTTGTTTTAATTTAAGCGGGGCTACAGTGTCTAGGGTGTTAGCGAGAATATTATTCAAACTGTAGGTGATCGTTTCAAGTTCATTTTCATCTGCAGGTACACTAGAAAGTTGAGTAATATCTGGTAGGTTTCTTATAAATGCTTCTTTAGTATTTTGGTTTATATTTCTCCCTAGTTGGTAGCGTTGAATGCTACTGCTAATGTTTATAGTCTGCATAGCACAAGATACAAGATAGTGGTCTGAGATGTCCTCACTTTGAGGCGATATAACAATGTCACTTAGGTCAATGCCATGAGATAGAACCAAATCTAGAGTGTGGTTTAGATGGTGAGTTGCGCCGACCACATTTTGCTTAAACCCACATGAATTTAGGAGGTCTGTAAAGGCAATACCCAACGAGTCTTTTGTCATCGATATAGATGTTAAAGTCTCCAAAAATAAGTATTTTATCTGCTTCGACCAAAAGATGTGCGACAAAATCAGCAAATTCTTGAAGAAAGCTAGAATTGTGTTTTGGTGGCCTGTAGACAACAGCTAATGTTACAGAGAATGCACATCTTTGTTTTGATTCTGCCGGTGTAATATGGAGCACAAGTACTTCGAAGGATTTAAATTTATGTTCTGTCTTTTTGGTTGTGTTTAGGGTATTTCTATATATTGTGGCAACACCTCCACCACGACCAGTTGAGCGCGGTTCATGATTGTAACGGTAATTTTTGGGTGCCGCTTCATTCAATCCAAAATAATCGTTTGGAGTGAGCCATGTTTCAGTTAGGCACAGTATGTCAAGGTTCAGTTCTGAGATTAATTCATTTATGATTACAGCTTTTGGTGTAAGAGATCTAATGTTTAGGAGACCAAATTTTAGAGAGTACTTTTGCGAGTTGTATAATTTGTAGTCTAATTTTATATTGATCAGATTATTGGTGTTAAGTAATTTGTTGTTTATAGTTATTTTCTGTTTTCGTGGTATGGACACTGTTTCGATAGCAAATGTTAGGTTTTGACAGGTTTTAGGTCGGTTTCTGGGGCAGTGTTCAAAGGTGTTATATTTGGCATTATTTAGTCAGATGCTAATAAGGGCCCTAGTGATGTTATCTGACAGAAGTTTAGAGCCTAGCTTGCTTGGATGGAGGCCGTCAGGACGGAAGAGATTAGGGCGCTCCCAGAAGAGATTCCAGTTGTCAACAAACAATAACTGCTCTTCTTGACAGAAGGTGGTGAGCCACTCTCTGAGCGCAAAAAGTCTGCTGAATTTATCGGTTCCCCTTCGATACGTTGGCAGAGGGCCAGAGACAATAATTTGGGTCGCGGGTGACAGGCGGCGAGCAGTGCGGATCAGTTTACTGTAATCCGCTTTTAGCACCTCTGACTGACGACGAGACGTATCATTAGAGCCGACGTGCAGGACCACAGCCTTGATGTTGCCATCAGGCTTCAGGATTGCAGGTAAACGTGCGGCTAAATCAAGAACCCTAGCACCGGGGAAGCAGTGCGTACGTGCTTTGTTCGTACCGACAGTCACTTGGACGTGTCGGACGATGGAACTGCCAATCACCAGAGTGTTCATCTCAGGTTCGCTGAGAACTGTAAACCGGTTCTGGGTGCGGATCTGAAAACTTGGTTGCGCGGGAGGAGTGAAGGCCCCCCGGGGGCGGGTTTGCCTTCTCCTCTTCTGATCACAAAACAAGAAAGTGGGACTGTGATGGTCCAGTGCTGGCGTGCAGTTTACTGCAGCAGCATCTGTCCTTCCGTGCACAGACGCTGAATTAATATTAGAATTTTTATGAGCGGAGATTGCCACACATTGTTCCTTGAGCTTGGATCTTTTGGCCTGTAAGAGGCTGATCTGAAGCTCAATATCTACTAATTCGGATTTGATGACGCTGAGATCGAATGACTCCTGATCTTCGCAATTTGGTGAGGAACAGTGTGGTGAGGCCATATTATGTAGAGTAATATCTATCTGCTTTATCAATATTGTTTAGGTTATTATTTATTTAATTAGACTGTAGTTAAAAAGTTTTTAGCTGCACTAAACTATAAACTACACTAACACTGTTGTTTAATGGGGCACGGTAAAAATAAATAAAAGCGAGCTTCGCAGCCAAATTTGCTTGGTGTTTAACTAGGTTATAGGTTTAAGGAATCAATTTATTTGTTTACTTCTTTATATAAATCTTAATATTGATTATTTTATTTATAGAGTTTCAAGATAACTAACAAAAAATAAATATATATATTTTTTTCCTCTAGAGTTTTTTATAACTTATTGTTGAGCTTATTTTTCAGTTTAGCCTACTATGGATTGAACAGCCTTGTGCAGGTCAGTCATTCACAAAGACAGCTGAAACCGTAGCTAAAACTATTTTTTCAGTTTAGCCTTCTATGGATAGATCGGCCTTTAACAGAACCGTCAGTGGGAAGCTGAACCGAAAGAGCCAAATTTGTGTACTAGTTGTATTAATGAGTATTTTGTCTAATTAATTATTTGAGAACGATGGGTTGCACTCCTCCAAGCAGAACTAGGTTGTTATTAATTGTATTACTAATTGAATTTTTTTATTTTATGAATTGAATATTTTTGTATTATTTTTTAATTTAATTTTATGTCTAACTGTTAGACAAGACTAATCAATGAGTTGTTTTGGTTAGACTAGTTGTGCGATTGCAATCTTAAAAGAGCTAAGTCCGAGGAATTAGTTTTATGTGATTTAAAGTAGGTTTAGCAAAAGTTAAAGTGGCCAAAAAAGCTAGGAGCAACAGAGATCCAACTGAATTATCCAACGGCTAGTGTGTTAGTTTGTAACGTAGTCGATTTGTTTAAAAACCTGTATAAAGAATAGAGTGCGCAAAAAAGCTCAAGAGCTGCGTGTGTTTTAGCTTTTAGCCTGTCAAGGAAAGAACCGTTTGGGTTGAGCTGTTCTTTCAGTTGTTTATATAAGTTTACGTTAACTTTCTATTGTTATATAATGGTTTACGGTACGTTTAGCGGAGCAAAGACGTCGACTGACTTTCGTTTTCAGGGTTTAAAGTTGGCCGCGAGCGGGTGCTGCTACCGCGGAAGTTAGCTTTAGCCCCGCGGGCTAAGCGCGTTTCAGCGGCGCCTAGAGTGGTGGAAATCGGTAGCGACTGTGCAGAAAAAACAAGTGGTTCAATGTATTATGAATATTAAAGAAATGTGAGCCTGTTTTAGCTGAATAGTCGTAGGTGATGCTTGAAGTAGGCGCTTGCTTCCATCTGTTTCCACCTAACTCTGGCCTCAGTATCCTCTACTCTTGCACCAATTACCTTCATGTCCTCCTTCAGCACACCCATATAACTTGTCTTTGGCCTTCCTCTCGCCCTCTTGCCTGGCAGCTCCATCTCCAACATCCTTCTACCAATATGACTACTATCCCTTCTCTACACATGTCCAAACCATCTCAATCTGGCTTCTCTGACTTTGTCTCCAAAACAACCAACCTGAGCTGTTCCTCTGATGTGCTCGTTCCTAATCTTGTCCATCCTTGTCACTCCTAAACTGAACCTCAACATCCTCATCTCTGCTACTTCCATCTCTGCCTCGTGTCTCTTCCTCACTGCTACAGTCTCTAACCCATACATCATAGCTGGTCTCACTACTGTTCTGTACACCTTTCCTTTGATTCTTGCTGACACTCTTCTGTCACACAACACCCCTGACACTTTTCTCCACCCACTCCAACCTGCCTGCACTCGCCTCTTCACCTCTTTTCCACACTCCCCGTCGCACTGGACTGTTGACCCCAAATACTTAAACTCCTCCACCTTCTTGACCTCAGTCCCCTGTAACCTCACTGTTCTACTTCCCTCCCTCTCGTTCAAACACATGTATTCTGTCTTACTACGACTGACTTTCATTCCTCTTCTTTCTAGAGCAGACCTCCAACTTTCCAGGTGTCCCTCCACCTGCTCTCTACTCTCACTACAGATTACAATGTCATCTGCAAACATCATTGTCCATGGAGATTCCTGTCTGACCTCATCTGTCAACCTGTCCATCACCATAGCAAACAAGAAGGGACTCAAAGCCGATCCTTGATGTAGCCCCACCTTCACCTTGAACTCCTCCGTCTGACCTGCAGCACATCTCACTGTTGTTATACTCCTCTCATACATATCCTGAACTACTCTGACGTACTTCTCTGCCACTCCTGACATCCTCATACAGGACCATAGCTCCTCTCTCGGCACCCTGTCATACGCTTTCTCTAAGGCCACAAAGACACACTGCAGCTCCTTCTGACCATCTCTGTATTTCTCCATTAGCATTCTCAGAGCAAAAATTGCACCAGTAGTGCTCTTCCTGGGCACGAAGCCATACTGCTGCTCGCAAATATCCACTTCCCTTCTTAGCCTAGCTTCCACTACTCTTTCCCAAAGTTTCACTGTGTGGCTCATCAACTTTATACCTCTGTAGTTGTTACAACTCTGCACATCACCCTTGTTCATAAAGATTGGCACTAAGACACTTCTCCTCCATTCCTCAGGCATCTTCTCACTCTCTAGAATCCTGTTGAATAACCTAGATAGGAACTCCACTGCTGTCTCTCCTAGACACTTCCACACCTCCACAGGGATGTGATCTGGACCAACATCCTTTGCACTCTTCATTCTCCTCAGAGCCTTCCTCACTTCATCCTTTCTAATCTTTTCAACTTACTGCTCTACAATGTTCACCTCTTCCCCCCTTCTTTCCCTCTCATTCTCATCATTCATCAACTCCTCAAAATACTCCTTCCATCTTTTCTGCACACTCTCCTCACTTGTTAGAACCCTTCTCTATCTCTATCTTTAATCACCCTTATCTGTTGCACATCCTTCCCATCTCTGTCTCTCTGTCTCCCTAATCTGTACAATTCCTTCTCACCTTCCCTCGTGTCTAACCTGGCATACAACTCATCATATGCCTTCTGTTTGGCCTTTGCCAACTCCCTCTTCACCCTGCGCTGTGATTCCTTGTAGTCCTGTCTACTTTCTTCAGTCCTTTCGATGTCCCACTTCTTTTTAGCTAGCCTCTTCCTCTGGATGATGTCCTGTACTTCCTCATTCTTCTTTCCTTCTTCCTGCTGACACACCTAGCACCTTCCTACCTGTCTCCCTGATCACTTCTGCTGTAGTTTCCCAGTCCTCTGGAAGCTCTTCCTGGCCACCCAAAGCCTGTCTCAGCTTCTGTCTGAATTCCTCACAAACGTCTTCCTTTTTCAACTTCCACCACTTGATCTTCTTTTCCATCTTTCCTCCCCTCTTCTTCCTGACCACCAGAAACATCCTACACATCACCATCCAATGCTGTCTGGCTACACTCTCTCCTACCACTACTTTGCAGTCAGTGATCTATCTCTCAGATTGGCTCGTCTACTTAGGATGTAGTCCACCTTCGTACTCCTACCACCACTCTTGTAGGTAACTCTATGTTCCTCCCTCTTCTGGAAATAAGTGTTAACTACAGCCATTTCCATCCTCTTGGCAAAGTCCACCACCATCTGTCCTTCTGGATCCCTTTCCTGGATCCAAACCTGCCCATCACTTCCTCATCACCTCTTTTGCCCTCGCCCACATGACCATTGAAGTCTGCTCCCACCACTACTCTCTCCCCTCTGGGAATACTCTCCATCACCTCATCTAACTCACTCCAGAATCTCTCCTTTTCTTCCAGCTTACAGCCTACTTGTGGAGCATAACCACTCACTACATTCAACAACACCCCTTCAATCTTTAACTTCAAACTGATCACCCTGTCAGAAACTCTTTTTACCTCTAAAACATTCCTCACAAACTCCTCCTTCAGGATCACTCCTACCCCATTTCTCTTCCTATCCTCACCATAGTAAAACAGTTTGTATCCCCCTCCAATACTACGCGCTTTGCTACCCTTCCACCTGGTCTCCTGCACACACAGAATATCTACCTTCCTTCTCTCCATTATGTCCGCCAGCTCTCTACCTTTCCCGGTCATTGTACCAACGTTGAGAGTCCCTATTCTCAGACCTATACTCTTGCCTTTCCTCTTCTCTCTCTGCCTACGAATCCTTCTCCCTCCTCTCCTTCTTTGACCAACAGTAGTCCAATTTCCACTGGCACCCTGTAGGTCAACAGCACCGGTGGCGGTCGTTGTTAACCCGGGCCTCGACCGATCCGGTATGGAAATCGAATTGATGACTTGCATATTTGGTTTTGGCATGTTTTACACCGGATGCCCTTCCTGACGCAACCCTCTCTATTTATCTGGGCTTGGGACCGGCACAGAAGTCACTGGCTTGAAACCCCTGTGGCTAGATTTGGGATCAACAGTTAATGAGGTAATGAAAATGTAGCCATGGACTGTCGGCAAGGCCCCAAAGTGGCACAGGGATCTTGGTTGGTAGTAAAACCCTGCTGAGGAACAAGCAGAAGGGGTGTAGTGGCAGATGGAAGTACATAAGTTGAAACTTAGCTAAGCTGTAGTAAACTACAACTTTACATTCACACTTGGTTGACCAAACCCTTTTCTCAGATATTCGCATTCACGCCAAACAACAAGGAGCTTCTTCTGGTTTTAATGGATTTCATTTGCTGAGAGTGAATTGAGATTTTCAGTGCATGTTGCTGCCTTTGGTGTGACGGGTTACACCCATCTTTCTTCTAAAGGTTGAACTCTGAGAAAGATGTCAGCGTTCACTATAGTATGTTCAATGCAGCTATATTTTCAGCCAATAGGAGCAGAATGCCAAAGTGAACATCCTGTGGGTAACGTTCCTATATAGTCTCAGGTTCCTGAAGATCTTTGGTTAGTTAGTATCATTTTTGGATAGAAACAAAGTAATATATAATTAATGTAATTGTTAAATTAACAACAAAGGATATGCAAGCAGTCATTAGCTGAGTTTTTTCTCCTATTTCCTGATGATTAGAACTATTATTATTATTATTATTATTATTGTCTCATCTTTTGTTTGTTACCAGAATTTTTTTTTTGGTGAACACTTCCGCTGAAGTTTGAAGTGCAAGTTTCTCTGGCTTGTGCTGGTTTTTGATGGTTAATTGACGGAAAGGGATTGTACCATTTGAGAACTATCAACATGTCGCTAATGGTACAAGACTTCTGTCAATCATTACACGCACTTGATAAAAAACACTTGATCGTTTTAGCTAAAAATAAAGCAGACATTATTAGTCAGTGACTGTGACTCCATTGAATTAATTGCATTAATGGAAGCACTTTTGCAGAAATTAAAGTTAACACTGCTTCTTCTGTTTAATTTGATTGACAGTTTTGATTGACAGACGACACATCCAATTAGCATCAAGTTTTCAGTTCTCAATGGTACAATCCATTTTCTTTTTGGAATTAACTATTTTCCCTCATGAACCTCAGAACTTTAGAGTAGTGTTGTATTGTGCTATTTACTTCTCTTGCTCCAAGCTTTCAAAGTGAATTAAAGTGAAAGTGATCAGTAGGCCAAATATGGAGTGACCCATACCCAGGATTTGTGCTCTGCATTTAACCCATCCCAGTGTACAAACACACCGTGAACACACACACGGAGCAGTGGCAGCCATAGTTGGGAAACTGGTGCCTTGCTCAAGGGCACCACAGCAGTGATTGTTGAAGATGGGAGAGCAAGTGTTTCATCGCTCACACCAACTTCAACTCGGTGGATCTGGGGATCGAATCTGTGACCTTCAGATCACAAGTCGATTTCCTAATCCACAAGACCACAGCTGCTAATCACTTCCATCACTTTCTCAGTAGTTTGATTGATAGAAGATTTGTACAATCTTTTGTCGGTTCTCAAATGGTACAATCCCTTTCTATTTTGGTTGGAGTGTTGTATTTTCTAAAATGTTCATTTGCTTTTCAATTTGTAGTTGTGTTTTTTAACCTTGTTTTTAATCTGAGACGGTGGAGATTTCTGTTGCATTGTTTAAGAATTAGCATATTCAATGCATTTATAACAGGTAAACTACTTAAAAGGATTGTATGCAATCTTTAGGATTTGATGTTAGCCTTGTAAATAGTGCCTATTAGATATTTTGATACTCTCTCCTGATTGGCCAGCCAGTCCAACAGAGCTCTCCTAAAGCATTTTTTTTAATCATTATTCTTTATTAAATCCTTTAATATTTGTACTATAAACAAAATCCATTGTTTCTGTTTAAAATCAACTCTATTTAAATGTGGAAATAAATTAGTTTAATTTAAAATTCATTTTGAGTTAACAAAAGACTTTGTTCAGAGCACAGAATAAATATAACATGATAAACAGCTCAAGTTTATTTAAAATCATTAATTGTGAACATTACAATGAAAATGGTCCCAGTTGTTCCAAAATACGTCAATCGTGAATACAAAAATACTCATTGTGTACATGACCGCAAAGAGTTCTGTGGGTTTATTACTGGAAAAGTACCTGTGTAGCATGCATTAGGGATAAATATACCACTTCCACAGCACGTGTACACTGATAATAGAAACAACATCCAGATCTTCTGCTGTGCTCTGATAAGTATATCATCATATAGATAAATGTACAACAAACAACACATCTATACATTGTTGCAAAATACTGTGCAAAAATTCAAATAGCCACTCTCTATTCAGACTAGCAGGACGTTCACAAAGTAGACAGGCTAACAAAGTCATTTTTGATATTTTATACATTATATTGCAATTTACATTTCAAACAGTTTGATGTAAGAGTACATTCTTCAAAGTGACAGATGAGAGGTAATCTGACTAATCACACAATTCATCTAAAACACAAGCGTTACAATGTTTTGAGGCTTCAAATGCAAAAAAATCCACCAAGTACATGATTCAATTCTTTGAGAAGCATCCCAGCTGCCTTAAAAATTAACTCTCTGTAAATTTACTTTTTATCTTTAATTGGATGTGACAACGAATCACTGAAAACTAATCTGAAGGGACCATAATCAAGACTGCACCCCCTTGATGTGGTGCTGACCCAGTTTTTGTTGCTTTCTGGGATTTGGTAGGCCTCGATCCTGGTGAGACTCGATGCACACAACTGGAAGATGATTGGTATGACAGTCATCATTTCCCTTTAGTGCTTATATAAACTTAAAGTAAGACAAAGATGCCCCACCATTAGCATTAGCACAAACCCAAACTGTGAACATAAGTACCACTTCCTTTGTTAGCATAGACCGGTTAAATGTTAAATAGTATCTGCTTTTCAGTTTCTGATGGATTTCTCTAGCTCCAATAGTGGCGTCCTTGATAGGAGCGCTGTCAGCATTGATGTCACAATGATTAGTTTGTTCTTTACACAAAAGGATTTGATGTTAGGCCGTAAAGCCATCATGTCAGGGGATGACAGTGAAACAAGCATGCACGCTAACGCTGACAGTGCTGGGAAGAATGATCTGGAATGATAGTGCAGAGAAGGGCATTCGGCTTCCAAACATAAACACGGTCAAAGCCCGAGTACACTGTGATGTGTATTGATCATGTTTATTGTCTCCTTGTGAATTAACTCCAATGCAGGGGTGAGAGTCCACAGATAAAAAATTATATTTTTAAACCTGGCATTTTGAGTCATCCCTTTAAAGCACCACAAACCCTAAAACACTTTTCTTAAGTATAAACACGAATACATTGGTCTCTGTGGAGGACTGTAACCTGAAATATTTAAAGGTGCCATATCATGCCCCTTTTAAATAATTGATAATAAATATTTGACCCATCTAGACTATAACTGCACACTGTGCACTTTGAATCACCTCAAAATGGTTGCGTTCTGCCAAATGAGCAGTGTACTGCCTGTTTCTCCCACTGCCATGCTTCCACCACACTCCTGCTGACCTACTGGTAACTTAATTTTAGACTGAACATCAACGTGTAACAATGCTTTCTGTCTTTTAATACGCAGTACCTTAACTACTCGATAGATATTGGCTCTACATAATGTAATAGTCCCTTGTACTTTCGTTATAAAATGTACTTTCGTTATAACTACAACAGTCTCATCAGAAAATAAATGAATTGCTCAGATTACAGATAAAACAGGTTTTAATAGGGCAACCTTATTTGATTCTTAATTATGTTTAGTCACTGATAAAAATGATCTACTGCAAGAGGCTCCTCAGCAATTCTCAGACAATCGTCTGAAAGGCATCTGTTATGAAAACCAGCCTTGTTACCAGTCGTCTATCAAATTTGGCTTGTTTACAAAACTATTCAATGTAAAGAACATCTCACAAAATAAATACAGAAAATCCTCCTATTTTCATTGACATTTCTTGACATCATTTGGTAAACCAGAAATATTTTTGGTCCTAGACATCCAAAAACACACTTTCTATCGATGCAGTTTTGCTAAAGTTACATACATTCATTTACATGCATTAGCTCTTCTTTTGATTGGTCAGTGGCCAGTGCTTTGGCCAATTGGCGTAGCTACAGCCATTGAGCTGCTTTAAACTCCCAAAAGTAGAAAATATTTTTATGCAAACATGCATGAACCAATTTGAATATGACTTGAGGAATGTTTTCGATGAGGGAACAAAAAAGTCAAGTTTTCTTGACACGGCAACTTTAAACTTGTTTAAAACAAGAAAAAGAAAACCTACATGGTTTGAAAAAAAATGTTGATCAAATCTACATAACCAGCATTCTGACTGAATTCACAAGGTATCTGTTAATATGCAAGTTTAAAAGTTGTGAGGTGCCCAATCAGCGAGTGGTTTTGTGTGACTGTGTTAAAGATTGTTTCTACCTGCAGTCAGGCGGTTATCTCTCTTGTTGTGAATATATATATAATTTTCATCATCATTTGCATCATCATTAGGATTTTATTCAGCAATGGCTGACATAACGGCTACAGCAGAGAGATGTGATGTAGGCAGTGGAAATTTTTACATGACACTGTTTGCTTATTATTGATGTTTTGTTTCGTATTGTTCTTTTGAATCCAAACCTCAGGTATACACTACAAAATGACCTGAAACAGTTAGACCAAGATTATTTATGTTGTTAAGTATGAATAAACTATAAGTTGTACCACATTCAAATAAGAAAGTTGAGCAGTTTATCCTCCAATATTTATATTGGTGTTTAAATCTCAGGAGGTGTTTAAATCTCAGATACGCTATGCAACTAAACAATGCCGTAGTCAGGCTGACAAACATTGCTGATTAAAGCCTCTGTTAGCACATGGGTGACCGCACCCCTTTTCCCTGGGATTTTCAAGACTGATGCATGAAGGCATCCTGAATCATGGGGGTGTTAACACTTTAACAACTGGTTGGCAAATGGCACATTGAGCTGCTGAAGTTACAGAAAGTCTAAGCAAGTACTTACAATGTTGAAAGTGCATCGAGGAAAGTTGAAAGCTCAGCTGAGTTAAGTTTAAACACTAGCTGACTTTAATTGTACACTTTTGGTCCATCAAGTTTAATTTAAATGTATTTGGAATAAAAAGGGAAACATAATTGTGTCATTGGTACAATCCGCTCATTATTACATTCAGAATGAGAGGAGACATGTTCCTTTTAAAGCTAAGGCATGAATACATCTAACTGTAGCTGCTTATATGGACTTATATGGACAGACAATCAAACGTAATGATGGATGGATGGACGTGAGTTCTTGTTAAAGGGAATGTGGCACACAACAGTCTTTGCTCACTATTTATTCTTTGAATGTTAACTGTAACGCCGATTCGGCCCCTAAAATGGTAAAAACAAACATTATTTAATCTGTAACAAAATGTAGTGCATCTAAGGGTGTAAGAATATGTTGTGAAACAAAAATTGTACAATAGCTATTGTGGATTTACTGGGATATGAGTGTTATCAAGAAGCATGACTACTTGCAAAGGTAGTTTTAACACAGAGCAAATAATGATCACTTATTTTTTTAATTTTATTCTCTGTATTCTTTGACGTAAAGCCCAAACACAAAGCATGTAGCTAAAACAGAGACACATTTAGTTCAGACTGTTAGAGCTGATGTCGGGCATCCAGGATCTCTGGTGTTTGGCAGTATAAGCACTTCGAGTTACATCTAAATATATTTGGATTATTTTACGACCTTTTTTATTTACTGGGAGGTAATTATTTCAACTAAATTTTTATGGGAAATCTATGTTAAAAGTGTGAATAAAAGCAACTCTCAAGAAATCTTCCTCTTTAACGTTGCATGCACTGATTTCAGAAACATTAGTGGAGAGTGAATGATTTTACACACCTCGAATAAAATCAATTCATTAGGTTGTGTGTGTGCATGTCTGGCATTATAAATGTGTTGTAAAGTCTATATTTATCTGTTTTAATTGTTTAATCCCTCGCTACATAATGTTCATATTGTTCAAATAACATCAAATTGTTGAAATATGCTTAAATTCAAAACAGGAACTCCTGATTATAATTAAAACTGCTAATGGCATTATTAAAGAAACATTTTTAGTTTTATGCTGTTGCAAGGAAAGATAATAGCTAAAGACTTTCTCCTTTTTATCACAAACTAGACACACAGGAAGACTTTTTTTGTTCACTAAGCACTCTAAATAAGCTGCAGAAACTTATTCATACGTAGCTGAAGTGTAATTTCTTGACTGGCCACTAAATGTCAGAAGTGAGTAGATTTACATTGACAGTGCTTGTTAAAGCTTTACAGCCAAAAAAAAGTGTACTGCCTGGTTGTGTTTTATTTTGCTGGAGGTGACCTTCCTGACACATTTAAAAAGTTTTAGGTGTCAATAGTATTTTTTAAATTCTTAACAGCATTAAAGATATTGTGAAATGTTGTGCAATAATCACTTTCACTATGTTATTAAAAATCTTATTTAAAGCTTATATTTTCTTGATATTTTGGCTAGCTTCATACACTGACAAGTTACTAAATCTGCCAATGCCAAGAACCATATGAAATTACATTTGTCAAGTATTCCAGCTGGAATTAAGAATTCTATAAAGCAGATGCATTATCGAGTTCATAATTATATGCCCAAGAAGCTGTGCTGCATATGAATGACATCAGCCATAGCAACTGAACATGTTCTTGTGAGTTGCTTCTCTTTAAACTAGTGTAAGGTGACTAGTGCCACTTTGTAATTGCGCGACTGAGCTTGGTTTGGTGTCACTCGACTTTGCTTTTTGAGTGTCCACTGACTTCCAGTAGCGGTTCCGCTTTGGACATCACTCAAGATGTGTAATTTTGCTATGCCTGTCCATGTCTTCTTGGTAGATAGTGAGTCTGTGACAGAAATGCACAAGAGAACACTCAAATGAGTTTACTATGTTCGTTTTGGCCAATCAGTGAGCTGAGAGATTAATTAGAGATCAACAGGATATTATATCAATCAAATGTGTTTTTTTCACTTGAGCTTGATTCAGCATTTTTTATAAAGCGCATTATCACCTTGAGGAATTGGACATTTCTGTTTTTAATTTAGCGACAAGAAATGTTAATATTTACTCTGTTATCCACCAATGTGAAAAATGCCTACAAAAACACTGCAGCAAAAGCAAAAAAAAAAAATCTTGAATATAAGCCTGCACTCAATCATACAAAGAGCAGAAATACTATATGAACAAGCATCTCAAACAAGCATCACATTTGATCTCTACAGTGTATCTCCATGTATTGGATGTTCAACAATCCACTTTTGGTTGTCTCTTTTTCCTCCTGTTTTTTTTCTGTCATAAGCAAGAATATAGCAGCACCTTCCAGGTAGAGAATCCCTAACCTCTATTTCCTACAGCATATCATCCGTCATTTTGATGATGCTGTATTTTCTGTGTCCCTGCAGAGCCGAGTCGGCACAAAGTGACGATAAAGGGTCTTGAAGCACAATATCTTGGCATTTTCCCTACAGCTTTATTTACAGCTGTTATGTGTTATAGAAATTATTGTATAAGGAGTTTTTCTTGTAAGAACCGTGTCATTGACTCCTGTGCCACTAAACAGGGCTATTATCTGCACATTAGAACATTTAGTAGTTCTCACCTCCACCTAAGAAAAGTATCCGGGAACTTTCACTGTGTTTCAGTTTGGGTGGCAGTAGCAGGCCTGTGTCTAGGGAAAGTTTTTATTAGATGGTGACGGAGGTCTCCTCCTGACAGGAAGCTCTGCGAGTCTTGGGGCTGCAGCGGGTCAGCATGGATATCTGTGTGCTGAAGTTGTTACCATTGCTGCCCATAGACGGGTGTTGGTATTTGGTGTCAGGACCAAGAAACCTCTCAAGATGCCACCTCCTCCATTTCCTCTTGATTTCCGCTTGTACCTAAAAGTCAAAAAGATGGAGAAGGCCCTGCCAGTTTTAACTACATTCAAAACAAATATCAACAGCAATATAAGAAGTCAACTTGGTTGCATTTATTGCAAAATGCAGTCCTTGTTAGGTACATTGTTGTCTCGATCATCCGATGCATAAAGAATAATTTAACTAATTAATAGGTTTGAGTCACTCTTCCAGAGCAAATTTACTCACTTTTTTCAGTTGTTTTCCTTTAGGTTGCCTTTTTAGGAGGGTGGGGGGGCATAACACAGACTAATAGTGACAAGAAGGCATTTTCTATATCCTGTCTGAGTTGTGTACAAATAAGTGGAACCAGATTGATGTAGCAGAGCGAAGTGTGTTTGAGCAACATGTGTTCTCGTCTTTTTTGCCATCAGCAAATACATTTTGTGTTGGCTTGGCAAGTTCCTCCACACTTCCATGTTCTCTGTTCATTTGTTCTATTCACACCTGTTCGTTTGAGATGTTTTTGTTCACCTGCGATTGCATGGAATTTCCCGATAAACTTGCCCCTCTAATTTAATCCTGTTAATGTCAAGTTTGATTTTTAAACGTCTCGTGTAATCGTTTTACAGTTAGCTCTTTGTGTTGTGAACTTTGAAAGCTGATCTATTTGTGACCAAAGGGTCTTTGAGAGAAAGTCAACTAAGCTAAAAAGTTCAGATTTTTAAATAATTGCACAGGTTCTTAGGTAAGCAAATCTGAAAGTGATTAGAAAGCTTTGCTAAACAGTAAAACATGGTTTTATATGACTTGTATGTTCTTACCTCTCCATTCAGGAAACAGTAGAGTACAGCAACCACAAAACCCTGTCAAAGCAAGCAGATAAAATGTTATGTTGTCATTAAAAGTGTGTAAATGTTTTGTTTCTGCAGATTGAGATTAGACTGCTGAGAATTGTATTTTTAAAGAAACATTGATAAACCCTGGATGCATTTAGCTAATGTGCAGAGCTGCCATAGTAACTTGTCATGTATTATCCAATGCTTTTTATCCCATAATTGCAGATTACTTGTCTAACAACAACATATTTTTATTTAGTTAAATTGTCACAAAGAAATTTATTTTTTAAACAGTTAAGTTATTAATCATATTACTATTAATCTAATTCATTTCAGATTTTCTGACAGTAATTAGTCAAGCATTTGCTGTCTAACTTTTTTACTGTCTTCCGTAGAAGATAAGAGTATACGTAGAGCTATATCACAGGATCAAAGCTGGGAATTTTTTTAGATACTCAGATGAATATACGTTCATGAAAACATTAATTTGCATAAGTTTATATAAAAAAAATCTAAGTTAATTTCTTTTGATCATTTATACATACAAATGCCCCCCCTCTCCCTATATACATGTTATCCTATTTTTAAGTAGTCCAGTTGTTTGCAAGTTTTTTTATAAGCTTTCATGTAGTTTCTTCTTACTGAATAGTTGCTTCTCTGTCTTTTCTCATGCAATTTAGTTCTTAATGTCTACAATCTTTATATCTTGAATTCATCTAGCCACAATGCTTAATGTAATGTTGGCATCTATTTATTTAAGGCATCCAAATCGCAAGTCTGGTAAATATTATTTTATCGTTTTACTTGTTCAGTGAAACGCCGTCAGCAGCAGTACAGGTATGCAACATTGGGTCCATGACCATGTACAGTTAAAACATCTTACTGGTTTACAGTCACTCGTTATATTCCTCAGGAAGCTCATGATTCATTTGTGAAAAATTGTGAAAAGTTACAAAACAAATGTTGAACTTCCTTAAAGAATATGACTGTTTGCACATCTCGTCCTGCTCTATCGCATATTACATCCCACAGTACTCTTCGCACAGACTCCATATCATATCTAACCATTGACTAAACATGTGAATCATTCACCAACCACACAACTCCAGTCTTGATCTGAAAACCCTGTCTGGTGAAACTGGCACTAAGCTAAGGCTAACAGTAATCTGCCTGGGGTGTGTGCTCCTGTCTGCCTGTTTAAGTGAGAGAAGAAGGGTTCACAACAGTAAAAAACAGCATGATGGACACATGTTATTTGCCGTAAAATAACAGTGTAAATATTTATATCGAACTTTTATTGGGTGGTGGGGTGCCAATTAGTTGACGTAAGGGAAAACACTAACTAGCTTTTGTTTTGTTTGTTCTGCAACAACAATTATTTGGCTGAAAGTAACAATCTGCCTATCAATGTTTTTGATCATGATGATGATGTCTAGTTTTAAAGCACGCTGCTGTTGGGTCAGTTCCATACTAGTCGTATATAGATGCTCAGTGTTGCTGATTTCCTCCCTTACAAGGTGACTGCAACATCAGGTGTCAGTTTAAGCTTCTCACGCATTTGGCTTCAAAAGTAAATGGATCGTGTCAAACGCCATTTCCACAGCTTACGAAGCTACAGTTTGGCTGGCATTTTTTTTATTTAGTCTTACAAAGATGAGGTTAAATCATCCATTAAACAATGGTTTTTGGTAGTTAGTATGAATTAGATTGGTATCTGGTGAGCAGTTTTGATTAATCATTAAACCACTCTTAACGATTGCAAAATTAGCCTGTAATACTTTCCCAATAATTCAAAACAGTTGAATTTTCGGATTCAGTATGATATATATGCTAGTTTAGGTGATGTATTTCTTAAACATACCTGAAATGATCCAAGGATGAGGTCAAACACGAGTCGCAACTCAGTTTTGATGTGTTCTGGAATAAAGGCGAATATAATGAAGTTTATCCCAAAGAGTGGAATCAACAGAAGAGTGGATTTTGCCAGCCTCCTGCAGAAAAAATACACACACCTTTCTCTCATTCATAATCTCACAGCACAGGCTTAGGAATGATGGTGTTATTCGATTGTGCTGAAGAATGTGGTACTGAAATAACAACATTAGTGGTGCTGGGGTGAAAATTGCAGCTGTTTAAGAATAGAATCTAATTTTGTATGTACTGCTGGTGGAGGGCTACTTAAGGACAAACCCATTAAATCACGGGGATGGGGCGGAGAAAGCCAGTGACATTTCAGATGATGAGATTGCAGTGCGCTGGCTTCTCTCACTGGTGGATGGACCAGAGAACATTACTTTATGCCTGTGTTAAAATTAGATAAGCTAAGATGTTTCTCGTGTACCTTTCATCCTCCTTCTGCTGAGACGACCAAACAGTTCCTGTACCAACATGTAGCCTAACCAACCCTACCAGCAGATGAGGAGGCTTTCAGGAAAATGAGCAGTTTAGGGCTGAAACAGCTAATCAATTATAAAAAATAATCTATATGAATTCTTGTTCATGATACGCTTTGTTTAAGAAAAAATATTCCATTGAACTCGTTCTTTGATGGTTTGAAAAAGCATTAGAGCGAGGGTAAAAAGCAAGACTCCTAGAGATAGTGATAGAAGTTATCCCAAGGGTGGAAATGTTTTATTAAAAAAAGCATGCGACAGCTCTCAGTAATAGTAATTTATTTCCTCTTAAGTTCTGTAAAATAAATCCTAAAAGCTATAAATAATGTTTTGTATTCTGTGAGCTGTATTGTGTTGATACTAAACTCATTTTAACTGTAACGTTTGGGCATATTCTGCATTTTAGATGTGTACAACAGAATGGAAGTGTTGACATGAATAGTAATGTAGAAGTCTCTTGTTCCCCAAAGAGAAACAAAGTTTGTATTTATTTGGAATGAGATTGAGGTCATTGATTAATAACTACATTTTAATTTTTTGGTGTTAAGTTTACCTTTACGTTTTCAGATAATAATTCTAAAACTAAGAAAGAAAAATCTAACATTAGACCTGTAAATGCTAAAGCTTATGTAACAGTTTTGGTACAGCTCTGGTTACCTTTTTTTTTTTATCTAAATCTACTTTATAAAGTTACTCTTAAAGTAATCCCTAAGGGTTTAAAAAAATTTAATGAATCTTGCTACCTGGATTGTAGTTGGTGGGGGAGTATGTTTGAACCATAATCTATTATAAAAACAAAACAATAAATCCCTTATCTGTACTATCTTATAACTGTTCCAAACAGATGAGCTCATTTATAAGTAGGATGTGCAATTAATAAAAATTTTAAATTTATTAACATTTAAATAATATAAAAATATTAATATTTTTATTAATTTATTATATTATAAATGTTAATATTTATTTTGAGCCTTAACGATAATAAATTGTTATAATTGAGAATAAATGATTACTGTGGTTAATTTGTACTTTATTACTTGGTTAATGTTCCGGTATATGCGCATTAACTCACTGAGTTAGGGTCGTTCGGGTCACATCTCTGTCTGGATTGTGTTTATGTAGTGATGATGCTAATTCTGCAGATGAACCTAGAACACCTGTTGTTCAGTTATAGATTGCTGAACACGCTAATGTAGCTAATATCGGAGAGTACCACTCCATACAGGATTTAAGGACAACTTTATGCACATCGGTTTTCTCTAGTCAGAGCGTGACCATTATGCGCTTGCTGTGGAACGTAATGCTGTGATGGACAAATGTTATGGTTCTGAGTCCGACAGTGAAAGAACTCAAGCTCTATTCAGTTGAGAAGAGAGAAATATCATTCTAGGAATATCATTTTCACCTTTTTCGCCAACAACATGCCTGTTATGTAATCCAGGTGTTCAAAATCATTTATTTATTAATCAGTATTTATTTATTATTTGTAATTTATTGCAATTAAATGAAACTAACTGCGTTTTCACTTAAAAGGCCATTATCTCTTTTCCTTTTGTGTTTTGTTTATATAGTACCTTTGATAACGTGACTTTAGATTGTGTTTTTAAAATATTTCTGGTAAATAACATATAGATGAATGACAGATGTATATTTCCAAAAACATAAAATAATTGTTTATATAATTGTTTAAAAAAATGATTATCTTTTTCTTATAATCAAGCAGCTTTATTTCAAAAGATTTTCATCAGTAACCTAATGTATATTCAAAAACCTAAGCTCTTGAAATTTAACAGAGTAAAAGTGCTGTTCACAGACCATTTTCTCCATCTGTCAAGATATGTCTCATCAGGTTTACTCCTTACCACCATCTCATTCAGTCAGAAAGTGAGCTTTAGAGAGAATGGCTGACTTTTCCTGAGAATAATCCTTACATTTTAAGATACTCAGGGCAACTTAGTGTTATTTAATGTAAAAACTGGTCTGTTCTACTTACGAATACTGGTTTGATTCATTTCTTCCAATGTCAGGACAGTTGATCTTCTGACGTAGTATTCGAATGATGCAAATGAACAGGATAAAGTTCATCTGTTGTTGTTAGAAAAACAAAACAGCATTCAGCACAGATGAGGGGTCAAAGAGCCAACATTTCTTAAGTATCATGTTTATCAACAAAGTCTCACAGAACACAGTAACTAACATCCATTAGCCAAGAAAGAGATGGAAACAAGACAGCATTAACTTTAAGTAGGCAAGATGGGTTGTGTTTGCTTTCTGGCTGGCAAAATAAGCTGCAAGTCTGCGCTAAGCATGTTTGAGCGGAGAGATGAGAAGTGCTTCAGCTTCCAGGCCAACATTAGCAAATCCCAGACATCATAAATAAATCTGCATAAACATTGGACTGGAGTGACAGATCCTGCTTCTCTCTCCCTCAAGAGCTTCTCTCAATCCCAAGAAACCTTCAAAGAAAAACCAAGAAGGACTTGATAGTGTTTTCCCACACCTTTCAGCCCTTATTGATATTTCATGTATAATGTAGATCCCTTGTGGGCGAACCTCGCCTGCCCCGCACCATTGTGTCTTGCTTATATCCTTAACACGCCACTACAGCAAATCTGTGCTGTGATGGTCTATGGAAATAGAACAGAATGTCGAAACATAGCAAAACTAAACAAAAAAGGGAATGCTGTGTAGAATCTAGGAAACTTTGGTACAATTTCACATATGAAGAGCTGTATTTACACGGAGTGAGCTGGAGCATGCCAGAGTGCCTCTGTGTAATAGAATGGGCAAACATTTATATTAGAGAGAAAAAAAGTCATCACTGTTTTAATTTTTTTTGTATTATGATTACGCTATGAACTAATAAGCTCAGCACTTAGGGACAAACACAAGCTCCTGGTTTGAACCAAGGCTGGGATATCTTTCTGAAAGAGTAAATTGAAAAAGTAGAGAGCAGAGTATCCACAGGTCCTTAAGAATTCTTATTAAAAACTTTAGTCACATTTAAATCCAGAAAAACATCTATGTAATTTGCTTTTAATGACCGTGTACTGCTTTTCAAACAGCACTGCACTTATGAACTTCTCTTTTTCTTTTATTCTTAAAAATGTTAATCCTTTATGTCTTATCCCTTGCTTTTTATTTATGTAAAATTTTTATTCTCATTTTTGTACACGTTGGCAATTAAAAGTGCTTTACAGAAGAATAAAACAGTGTTTCTCTCCTGGCAAAAATGTGTTCTTGATTTTATGTCACCATATATAACTTGTATACATGGCTGGTAAAGTTAAGCCTTATACTGTAAGTATGCATTGTTTCTGTACACTCTACCTCTAAATGATGTGACTTCTGAAGATTAGTAAAAAAAAAAATTAAAAAAAAAGAAAATGAATTCCATTCAGTTAATGGATGTATTTCTTGTTTTGTTTTTTTTCTATTTTTTTTCTTTTTTTTTCTTCTATATCTTAAAGGGGCAACTGCAATTAATTTAAGGAATGAACTCCTCATTGTTAACACACTAATTTAAACCTGTCTTATCTTTCTTATTGGGATGAGTGACAGCTTCAATTAAACTCAGCTTTCCCTAATCATAGATAAAAAATCAGTAACAGACCCTCTTACCAGGATGGATGCCAGTATTGGGGTTTTGATGATCCACCAGAACGGGTCTGAATTTTCAATTATATCCCAGCATCTAAACAGACAAGAACAAAGTCTTATCTTTTGAATTCTTGCTTCTATTTAAACTTCTGCGAAGTGTGTTCTCACCCAACATCATTGAAGTAAGCCTTGGCAAAGCTCCATGCCATGATGAAAATGGTTGGTCCTCCTGCAACATGAGTACATCACTTTCTTCTATTTGTTCTTCATTCACACAAGAAAAGATCCATACACAGTATGAGATCCACTAACCCCATCCGATGAGAATGTAGCACCAGAAATACTTCCTCTCTGAGAAGAAGGAGACCGCTAGAAGAGCGTGGATGTAGAGACCCTCTACCAGCAGCCAGAAGAAGCTAGCCATGATGCAGTACTGGAAAAACACAATCACCGCTTTGCAACCGACCTGAAAATCAAATAAAATTATGTCTCACACTTTAGTGTGCTTATCTTTTAGAGAAATTGCTGCATTTTAAATTTATCACAAAGATGGCATCACACTATAATAGTTTGTCACTCCGAAACGGTTTATGCTTTCCTCTGGGTTTGATCATTTCAGATCCTGGCTTGAAGCAGACCTTTAGAGGTGCATTTAGTTTTGTTCCTGACATCTGTTTAGATGATCAGTGACGAGAATAGAAAAACATTCTATTTATAATTGGTTACACTCTTCTACAAATCTTAACATGCTCATGAAAAAATTGAGGGAACATGGAACATACTTTTCTGTATATAAGATTCTATGTTGACAAAGTGAAGATTGAGTTTTATGTTTATCAGCACTTTGCTAAAGATCGTTCACTCTCTTATATCTGCATCCACTCCAACCAATCAGGGGTTTCCTCTACAGAAGTTGTTTGTGAGAATGCATTCCTTGCATTGTTGGTCTGAACAATGCAATTGCACACTGAAATATTGAAGCTCTCATTGTAGTTTCTACAGATGAATTTCAGAAAAAAAAATTAAATGCAGAAATTATTTTTTTTTTGTAATGCATTGCTTGAAAAATTCTGAAACACAATCATACCATGGAGGGGGCTCTGTTAATACATATACTTTTAAATATAGCTATGCATGCTCAAACTTAGTCATCCTTTTATTTTAAATATGTACAGATAGAACTTTTGGGTGTTGAGTTTTATCTAATATTAATGACTGATTATGAAGGTAAGGCAGCGACACAAGAAAGAAAGATTGTGACAACCAGATTGTCATATCGATATATTGGATTATGCTAAATTGCTTTGTCCTTTCATTCATGAAGAAAATAGTTTAAAAATGAACCCTGATTCTAATGGTTCAATGTAAACAGAAGAGTCCTGCTGAGACCAGTGGATCCAGATCGCTCAATAGTGGAAGGCAGTTAATGAGCTGTGATGTTCATATCAATGTAATTGGATTAGCAAGGCACAGTTTAGATGCCTGATTAGTTCATGGAACTGATGAATGTTGTTACCTTTCATACAAGACGTAAAATCCATGTCGATTAAAAATTTAAGATGCGAAAATTTTCAATTATGTTCAGAATAGAGCAGTACGTACTCAAAGGTGCAGTATGTAAGAAATCCAACACAAGTAATGATAAAACAACAAAAAGAACTATGGCAAAAAAAAATCTGAACTGTTAGAAAGTACAAAAAATGTAACATGAAATTACACTCTAGTTCAATCAAATGTCACCAGGGCTCCCTATTGACAGACAATGAAAGCCTCCCCAAGCATCTAATGGCTGTTTGTACGTATTATAATTGCTTGATGGAAAAGATGGAAAGGTCAAGTACCTTTGAAATATTTTCAACAAAGAAAACTCTTTCTGAAAGAGCATTGAGGTCAGAGATCCAAGGAAGGATCCTCAGGTCTTCAGGCCCGAGAGTGAGTCTGGATTTCAAACAGAAGAATAGAATAGTCTGGCTGAAGCAAGACTTCTCTGAAAGATGCTTTCTGCTTTGGGCTGTAGAAAATGATCTAGCGTGGGATGAATGGATCCAGCTCATAGTTCTAATGCGCACAAATCATCCCAAATTACTCTTGAGAGCCCCGGCCTCTCGCTCAGGGGCTGTAGGCGCTCCTGAAATAGACAGAAAGCGTTCGCTGAGGGCTCCAGCAGCTAACAAACACCTTCTGCTGAGCCCGACCTCACAACGGCCTCTTTTATCCAGCTTTCATTAGGCATCACACATGAAAATGCTAAAACGAATTTCTTTTGTAATGCTGTTTTGTCCCAATCAGTCATTCTGCAGCTCCCTGTCGGCTACTGTTATTTAAAGGTGAGATTAGCATTTAATAATGCAGCTTCACACATAACCTAGCTGTGAATATTTACAATAATGTTTTATTTGTTGCTAACAGCTTTAATGGAAGTATGACAGAACTCAAACACAAACGTAAATGTAACTGTGGCCCTGTCAACACATACCCGTCTTTTTTTTTTTTTTAAACCTTTTTCTAACCCTGTTTACAAAAAAATCGAGTCCACACAAAACCAGGTAAAACACTGCAATGAGTTAATCTACCCAAAAGAGGGCAGCAAACTCTTCACTCATTGACATTAAATCAACCAATCAGAAACTTCTTTTAGCTCCAAGCTAAGGCTCTTCAGATGTCAGTGCTTCCTTTTAATGGCTGGAAAATACATTTCACAGAAAGATAAGAATAACCTCTTTTATAAATGTAAATTCTTCAGTCTTTATCAATAACTGTTTTACTCTCTAAACCTTCTCATTTATCTGATGCTCAAACGGTTCTTTTTCAAAACTGCCGCTTTTTGCATTTGTACGAGGTAAGCACGTCTGCAGCAATAACACACAAAGTTGTGGTTTGACACATCTGTTCTGTGATTAAAAACAATATATTGTGTGCTTGTGTAGTCCTGCAGATCTCAGAAGATCTGTTTTAGCACAGAGAGCTGGCGTACAAACAGTTGCTCCATTACCATATGAAACTAAGCGAACACTGCAGAATCAGTGGACATACAACCTAACCGTGTAAAAAAAAAAAAAAAAAAGTACGGTTCGTTACAAAATAACCATATATTTGTGGACAGGGCCTGTATTTAACAGAACCATTAACAAGCCCAGGGGAACTAATGGGCAACATAACAACTAAGCTTTGAGAATGATTACCTCACAAATACACCAGTCACAAAAACAAAAAATATCAGAAAAAGATCAACGAGCACACCAGGAGCAACTGAAATTGATGACCTATGAACAAGAGCAAACAAGTGACGGGTGATAACCTATTAGGTATCCACAAATCACCTTACATGTAGTAATATCAATAGAAAGAAACAAGGGCCGGTGGAAGAAACAGCATCACATCACTGACGTTCTAACCATTTGTCCTACTGTAGCATGAAAGTCTTTTGAAATTCTCTGGTTTTAATCACACCTGCACAAATGAGGGGATTTCAAATACTCAACATGTAAAAATGCAACGGTCAGTGTTGCACAGTTTACAGGGTGAAACTCATCTTTGGAACATTCATCCTCACAGGCAAACATCACGTTTGCACAGCTTTATGGGGTTATTTCATCATGATGCTATTCTACCTCACACAACATGTGTTTGAACATGTGAAGGAAGTAAAAGAATGAAGGCAATGAAAAGGAAAATTCACCAACAAAAAACAAAGACCGTCTCCATCCACAATGTTGTCTATATGTTAAAATAAAATTAGCTCTTTGCGCATAGTTTAAAGATGCCTCGTCATAAAATATAAACAAATTACTCAAAAAAGAACTTCACTATAACTAAATGTAAATAACTTGAAAATTACTTTTTACAGCTTTTGGAAGCTAGATTGAGACAGATGTTGCTCAGATCCAATGTTTCAATTAGTTTTTAAAATGTTTTTATTTTAGTTTTTGAGACAAATTTTATTTGCTAACTTTTTTCTTGAATACATTTTAAAATAATAAAAGAACACTCGTTTGTACTTCCTGCAAAGAAATGTATTATTGATCAATTCTTTGTTGCAGCATTCTCACCAGCTTTTAAAAAACAGCACTAGACTTCCAATATTTTGCAAGACCAAAATGGTTTAACATCTCAAATACTATGAGCACAAAAAAAATAAATGCTGCTTTTCAACATTCTTTAAAATTCTGACTCACTGTGAATTAATTTCTAACCCTGAAAAGATGCAATTTTTTGCTAAGTTGTCATCCCAGCTGAGTCATCCCAGCAAACGTCCTTCACCATTACTAGCAGCAGCCGGTGACGCCTGCTTTAACCCTGCTAAGTACTGTCACAATCATTATTCTCTTTTTAACAGTATATTTAACTCAACGGCTAGCTTTTACTTTAAATGCTTCAGGGTTCCTGAAACTGGTTCATTACATATTTGGACATAATTTCATCAGCAAAAGTGAATAATTCAAATTTACGTGTGCATTTGTTCTATACATTCCACTCATAAACCTATACTCATTTACTTTTTTGCCGACATGTTGAGCTATTGTGATTGTTTGATATTTGTGAGATTTTCAACCAGCAGTTTTTTTATTTAATTTATTTTATTTTTTTTATTATTCATTTTGATTCAGCTCCGAATAAAAGTGGCATGCAAACCCCTTGACTCCACTAGTTATTAGTAACAGAGAGATACTATTCTTAAGATACTGTTACACCTCTACCTTAAAGACCTTATCTGGAGAAATAGTAACAGAATGATCAATGTGTTGCATACTTTTAAACCCAGACCCTTCTGTAGATGCATCATGTAGTGCCATCAGCATTTCTGAGCTGATATTGTAAGGGAATATATTATGTTCTGGCGTAACAATACAACTTTTTTTAGTCATATTAGTAAATTATCAAAATAGCTTAATAAAACTCATTCACTGGAGAATTTTACAAATGACATAAAAACGAAGCTCAAAACAATAACCCTTAATGTTGGGAAACATAAGCATTATTTTTGAGTATTATCTTTGAGTTTTTGATTTGCAGCTTTTAAGTAAGGATTTGTCAGCCCATGCTTCTGGAAATGACCCACAATTCACATCGCATCTTGTGAATCTGCAGTGTTACGAAAGAAAAAAAGTGTGATGTTGAGTAAGCTTGAGGGGTTACAACAATAACCGCGCATACACATGTCATCCAGAATGACTAGAACAAGCTTGTTGGAAAGACGGTTCAAGTACGGGTCAGCAACAGTACTGAATTCAGCTGCGAGTGTGAAGATGTGTCCAAAGATGTTTACAAGCAGACATAACAGTTGAGGGGGCACAGAGCCTTCTGTTAACAGCCCACAAGAGCATCAGCGTGAAAAAATGTAAACCTGATCACCTGGGTCTGCTATATTTACGCTCAGTACTAACACTGCCAGGTCACATGGTCTTCTGATGAGCCTATACAGCCTGCGATGGCATGAGGGAATTAAAAAAAAATAATCGATATGTTCAGCATAGAACTCACCGATCCGGTGGAGCAGTTGTCAGACTCCTGAACAACATCATACAGCACTGCATCTTTGACAAAGACCGCAATGGCTTTCAAGATGAAGGATACGAACAGATGCATGTGGATGTAGTTGCGAGTGCAGTGGAGTTTCCTAAGGGGTTACAGAGAGCACAGTCACAGATTGAATCTAAAATATGCTAAAGGCTGATTGAGAAATCCCTTGCTCGTTAATTACATCTTGTCCTTGGAACTAAAACGGAGGGGAAAATGAGAGCTAATTACACTACTAATGAAATCCTTATTGAGCTTTCAGTTGTGTCAAGGGATTTGTTGAACAGATCTTTTTTTTTGCCATTTCGCAGGCATTAATTCTCATGGTAAACAGGGGATTTCACAAAACTAGATTTAACATTCAAAACACAGGTTCAGTAATTATGTAAACAGCCAATTAAATAAACAAACAGACGAAATACAGAACACAGTGATACAATCTATTTGGTTTGGAGCGAATTCAGGTGTTCAGCCATTGTTATTATCATTTAATCTTATTTCATAGATACCCACAATAGACCAGTTAAATATGTAAAAACTACTTTCATATATATATATAATTTTTTATCGTATATATATATATATATATATATATATATATATATATATAAATTTTTATCGTATAGCTGTAATACGAAAAAGTAGCAACATATTACAGAAAAGATTATTAAAACAAATATTACATTAATACGCTAACAAACAATGGTTACTTTGGCATACAGCTTACTTAAGTGAATGTAGCATAGACAGGTGATTTGCACCAAACCGACTCAGAGAGGCTCACTATGATGTGACCGAGGGGTTCTTCACTGGGGGATATCTTTTCTCTGCATGTATGTGAGAACAGGGGTTTTATAATAACTTACTGATAACTGGTTGATTATATTTCCTGAATTTAGTAGTACCTTTATATATCACTAAAGTGTTTATGGTAGTTCTATTCCAACCCATAAAATTATGTTTTTTGTGAAACAAATCTGTAATTAAAACATAATAGTCATAATTGTCTTGGTGATCTATTTCAAGCAAGTAGAATTTCTCACAAAATCTAATTTCATCCCAAGCTTATTATTACTTCTGGAATCCTTTAACCTGACACCAGGATATCTGAGCACTCATTGCACACACTGATTTTATCATCAGAATGATCCCACTCCAACACATGAACACACACTGGTCAATGTCAGGCATGCAGTGTGTAGCCATCTAATAAAGGTGCATGCTCAAATTAGACACAATCAGTTTTGTTCAAATGGAAGCATTTAATTAGATCTCAGTCCAAGACAGCTTGTGACCTGAGCCATTCAGTGGAGATACAATAATATCCTGAGGTGTGATCTGTTCTAGCACCTCTGTCAGTCACTGAAATCCCACATCAGACTGATCTAGTCTTGGCTAAGACTGCTAAAGCCTGCAGCTTGAGTGCTGATAGTGTTAATGGACAGGCTTAGCACTGATTACATAGCTGAACATGAGTAGCTTTATAGAGAAGGACTGCTGTAATGCAGCGTATAAACCTTATTACTGAAGGGGTCTGCAGCATATGCAGCAACTAAATCTCAGGATTGGTTATCTTGTGAAAACGGGTTTAAACTTTTCCTTTCATGCCCTTGAGCAGAGCTCATATAACCCTGAGATGCTGCAGGCAGGATTAAACTTGAAACTACTACACAGAGTTCATAAAAGTTTACAAAATATGATCTATATTTTTTAAGGTTCAGAGGGGATTTGTTTTTTAGTCAGATGTTGAAATAAGAAGTGATGGGTCCTTAAAAATAAACTGTCCAAAAATGACAATGGTTGGATCAACATGTATTGCTTTTTTTCATTTATTTTTT
Source organism: Danionella dracula (assembly GCA_900490495.1). Classification (NCBI taxonomy): domain Eukaryota; kingdom Metazoa; phylum Chordata; class Actinopteri; order Cypriniformes; family Danionidae; genus Danionella; species Danionella dracula. Next base: position 4,685,196 of record UELW01000888.1, read on the forward strand.
AATGAAATTAAACCTCCTTATCAGAAAATGTAAAAGGTGAAAGAACGTTTTTGTGGGTTTAATCTGTTTCTCGCCGTTTCACTCAGCAACATTTATGTTAATAGACCTCTTGTCATACAGGAAACGTATTCCCTGATGTTACTTACAGGCATGTTCATGAGCTGCTCATCAATAAAAACATCTATTTAATATATTCATCTACAATAACTTGTAAAAAATTTAACCGGAAAAATGAAATGTGATCTATACATCAGCATCAGGTTGTAGTGTATAGAAATAGCATAACTGACAGGAATGCTCATGCTTAATATCTATTTGTTAGTATGTACACTATCAGGTTATATTCTGAATAAAAAGAAATAGAACAAGGACAAGTAACTGACATTAGATTGTAGTAACAAGGCTAATGTTAATGACATTCAGAGCACAACTTAACATTAATATTCAGATCCACTACTAATGCAGTTAATGTTTAATGCATACAAACGTCACTTGCCGGCTGCTTTGAAAGCACACTTGGTGCCCATTCATGGGCTTTAAATCATGGTTATTGCTGAAAGCATAAATACTAGGTTTATACAAGTGTCTAACACACAGAAATAATTCTGTGATGGTGTACAGTCGTGCTGGCTGTAATAAAAAACTGTGTTTTGAAACACATGTAAGGAAGCTGTTATCTCAGCCATTAGAAGACCGTTCTGCCTCTGGTGAGCGAGATCAATGGAGGGTAGTGTCGAAAGGGAAACATGTTGCCCTGTGTTTAATCCTCGACAGCTTTAGTGATTCACCTCATGATGCCCCGTGGTCATTATGATCCTGAGCAGAATAAAACATGAACAAGGGTTTAAGCTGTTAAAGCTGGTTATCTTCATCAAAACCTCTCCCTCAGTCAAACTCTACCCCTGTAATTGGCAAGTGTTTTTTCTGTCTATAGAATTTCCAATTTCAAACTAGACTTACAGAAAAATCTCATAAAAACAACATTGAAATAAATATAAATTACCTCCCTGTTGGCTCATTTTTATCTCTTGTTCAGATATGGAACAAAGCACATCTGCACAGCCTCGCCTCAAGGCTTCAGGGGACCCTAAGCAGAATTTTATTTTGGGGACTATTAAATAATTTTAATAGTTATATTGTAAAGTATAATATTTTAAAGTGCTTAATTTTCTCCAAAACGTTTACTTTTCGTGTATTTTAACTGTGAATAGAAAATCTTGCAGCCATGCCCTTGCTGTCTTGAACCACACACTAACATACCTAAGGGAAGTTATGAACAGAACATAATTGAACCCACATTTTTTGTGTACTTCAAATAATTTAAACCAGATGAGTTCCTTTTTACCAGAAAAACCTAGTGTGCAAAACATATACTGTGGCAAAACAGTAAGCAATCAACCAATTACTTTACAGAATGCAGCATTTAAAACAGAGAAATGATAAAGTATACAAATAGCAAAAATTGTAAACAGCAGCAAAATATACCAAATTCACTCATGCTAAGATTAGTTACCATAATAGAGACAGTATAAAGGAATAGAACAGAGAAAAACAAAAACAGGCCACTAATGCAAATAAAGCCTAATTTGTATCAGCTACTAATGTATGAAACATAAGCTCAATTGTATTTCAGAAATGTAGTAAAGTTGCATTTACACAGAAGGCTGAATTATACAATCCAACAGTTTACATTTCTTCTGTTTTTGCATTGAAGAGATTTATCCCTTTTGTAGGAAAAAATATAGGTATTTTCCAGGGTTACTGTAATATTAGCTAGTTCACAACCTGGAAGCAGTCAACATCAAACCATTTATGAATTGCCTTGTGGGTAATTAATTCTGAGTTTGTGGTGGTTTGTGATGGGTTTGATAAGGGTTTGTGATGCTTGTTTGTGCCTAGGATAAGAGAGAGTATTGGTAATATGAGACATAGATCGCTCAACCACACGCTTCTACAAAACAGTCTGCAAAATATAATCTACATAATCACTTTAATTTACTAAAATGGTATATAAAGTGGCCTAGGGTATCACAGTATCACAGGGTCCTTAGCAACAACTACTATATAAACACTGGTTTATCAAATGGCATTTTCTCACCTAAAAATACAAAGGATTATGATGGCAGTGGTGAGCGATGTGAGAGATACACTGTGCCCGATGGTGTATCCAATCTTCACAGACCTGAAGAAGCTATCCTGTGAAAGAAAATCAATCCATCAATCAGTTACATAGCTCTCCTCTCCTGTTGCTTTAAACAGCTTGCATATTAGCAAGAGGCCTAATGCAGATTTAAAGCATACTAATTAACCGGATGCAGCATGTAGCTTTAGGCTAAGGGGGATAAAAGCTGGCTTTTCTATCAGTATGTCATGAAGCTCCACAGCTCTGATCCAGGGACACAACAGCAGAGAGCAGATCATAAGCATGAGTCGACAAAGACCACACAGTGCTCCTCACTCATCTGAATCCTGCAGAGAATGCTTTTTAATAAAACATGATCACAAAGATAAAGCATAGTTAACTAATCCTCTGTGCTATCAGCATTGTGCACTGTAGAGAGTTTTAAGCTCCATCACAAACTGCACAGCAGCAGAAATAATGAAAATGTAAAGTTATTGGAAGTAACCGCTTCGAATTTAGGCTGACAGCTTTATTTAAGATTCTTTTAATAAAATTTGGATTGTGAAAAGCTGGCAGCTTCAGCCTTGCCAAGCTGTGATGTAAACAAAACACGAGGGTTTTTTTTGTCTGAGCAAAAAGACTCAGCCTGGTCAGAGCTGGCAATCTGTTGTACTGGAAACTTGTTAGCGCTTCAATCCAGTTCAATTGGGCTTTAAATCATTGAGCCCACTTTGAAGCGAACTGTTCCCCAAGGGTAATGTTCGACCAGTCTTTAAGCTCTGCTTCAAAAACTTTGGCACCTTCAGTTTTCGCGGTCATTGTGAAACAAAGAAGATTTAAGTTCTCAAGGGATTTTCTTTTTCTGCAAAAAAAACAAACAAATAAGAGTATGCCTGGTGTATTTAATACAAAATCATAGTTTTAAAAACAACAACAAACCAACTCTTACATACCATTGTGTAATAACATCATGTGAACAAGGAGGTTTTGCCATTTATTTTCATTTAACTTTTCAAAACAATCACAAAATCTATTATAATGGTGGGCCATATTATATTGTCCACAACAAAACTGTACAATTACCAATAATATATAGATTTCCGTTACGCAGTACCCTGATGTGTTGACCTAATGACATCGTGCTCTTTACCGATACCTATGCTAAACAGCGCTGGAAAGCTAACCAGCCTTTCGCCCGTTCAGAGGATGAGTTAAATCCCAAAATGAAGCAACTTCACTGGTGTGGAAGTGGTTTGGGTACAAAAAAACATAGAACACTCATAGAAAAATACTACAAATTCAATGGAAAGAAACTAGAATGAATTACTACAGATAAAGACCATCAGGCTTTAGGCATCGTCACCCTGACATCTGGAATGTTACATTCTGTTTGATCACATGCTTGTTTTATGATTCACTGGAGTCTTTAACTGGGACCAAGTCTGTGAATTGGCATGCACAATGTAATGCCAAGCGTTCAGGATACTGTAACTTTTACTCTAGACAACGTTATCAGAGATCATGCCTGCTAAACTCCAAAAAGAAAATAGGATCACTATAGCAATTTTTATTAGCTTTTTGCAAAAATCTCAATAAATGGAAAAATACAAAATGTCTTTTTGAAGATAATACTTTAATATTTATCTCAATATTTTTTTATTTTATACCAATAAAGTTATGATACTTATTGTTCACAATTGTATGTTCTTGAAATTGTTAAATTTCCTTCTTTAAAAATTATTTATATTATTAAGTCATATTGCCCACCTCTAATCTATTAATATTGGTGTTTTTGACAGCCCTACAAGCTGAAAACGAAACACTTCAATCTGTTTTTTAAACATTAGTTTATGTTTGAGTAGGTTTAATGTAATGGAACATAAACAATGCTGATCCTGGATGTTGTCCCTTCTCATATCTGATGTTATGTCAGCCAGTCAGAAGCTACTAAACTAGTTTTGAATCCTCAGAGGTTCTTGTCAATCACACAAGATAATAACAGTGCATCTGCTTAACGAAAATTATTTTACTCATCTTCACAAACAACTATGAAAACCCATCTAACTGAGGCTCAATCCTGTTCTGGTACAAAACTGGTGCGACAATGAGCTTATGATTACTGCAGTTTAATGCATCTGTTCTGTAATTTCATGTTATTAAATATTTTAAATGTGCGTGTAGTACAGTGAATAGCTATGCACCACCATTAGCCTTGGGTTTTGTGAGCAAAAGCAGCAGCATTAAAAGCTCAACCTACAAAACAAAGATTGGTTTTGTTGTCTACACAACAATGATATAACTGTAATTTTTAAAAATACCTTATTGCGCTGAAACGCTCCTCTGTGTATGTCTGGACAAGTTTTGGGTTAAATTGTATTCTCCCTTTGCTAATTATTTTGCAGTTCTCATACGATAGGGGTTCATTTAGAAGGTGGGTGGGACTTAATGATTTACCACCTGCTATTGAGAAAAAGTTATATACGTTACCCCTTGTTTTTGTTGTTGATTTTTTCAATGTGCAAGACCATTTGGGTCAAATCTTGCATAACGTACCACTCAAAACAACCTTCACACCAACTATTAACACATGTTACACTTTTTGAACTGTTTATGCAGCTTAAAAAAGGAATTCCTACACAAAGTTATCTTTTTCTGTTCAGAAGGTAGCACAGCTTTTTCTCCCACACAAAACCTTCATGGAGATGTTGTTTATCCTCCAACACTCTTTGTTGTCATTGTTTTATTTTAAAACATTACATGGGCTTATTTTTTTATTTGCTTCTCCCACATACTGACTGGAAGGGCATTTCTGATTATCCATCAAGTTAATCTTAACCACACTTTTGTGGAAGGCTAAAGCTCAGGTGCTCTTCACTTCACTACACTCTGCTCGAAAGATCAAGGTATTTCAAGATATATAACTGTTTGAGAATGACTTGTTAGTATTTTTATAAAATGCTCCCAAACACTGCCCCTGATGTTCAAAACCAAATAAAAACGCTATTATATTTGGACTTGTTAGTTTGCACTCTGCAATAAAAGCCTGGCAGGAAAAGCAAGCTAAGTGGCTGACAACAAAAATGTTAAGGTTAGGCGTTTTCGATAAGGAACCCTCAAGTCGGCATGAAAACGATCACTTATGTGGGCTGCTAGATGTCAAGAAACTGAGCTATTCACTCTATAGTTTCTGAAATTTGCTTAAACTCTTTGAAGGTTGCTACTTACATCATCAACAGTGCCATTGAGATTATAGCCACAATTCACTGCAATTTCCATCGGGTCCATTTCTGTCCAGCCATCAGCAGTGCAAGTCTTTGAGAGGTTTCCTGTGAGAAAGATAAAAAGGTCATTTAGCTCAAGATACACATGCTGGCTGCTCTGTTTAGAAGTTGGATTTGTTTTTCACTCTTGGTTTTAACTCAACCTGAGAGCTGGAGTCCTGCAGTGAGTTAATACAAAGCTAAATGTTTCAAAGCAAAGGAAACGTCACCTCTCTTGCTTAGGTCTTTATTGGCCCTTCAGAAAGCACTTATACCCATATGAATAGAATACTCATGGGTTTAAAACCCAAGCAAGCACTGTGGCCTGGTGGAGGTTTACTTGTTTAAATTCTAGATACACAGTATTGAAGTAACATACAGTCATTAATTATAGGGTGACTACAAAACTAAAATCAAACCCCAGCCCTTTGACACTTCCCCTTGCGGCTCTTAAAACAGATATAAAGCCAATAGTTTGTCTAAACAGATTTGTTAACCTTTAAAGCTTGAAACCATCCATATACAACATACACATAGAATATCAAGACCAAGTAAATTGTTCATGGAATCAGGGCGAAAGAGCGTCACCTAAATGTCATTCAATACGGTTCAGAAACGAAGAGAGAGGGGAAGTAGGAAAAGTCATCATATTATTAGAGAGACAAGATTAGGAAGTAAATTAGAGTAGAAGAAACTTCTAAAGACTTTTAATTTTTGACCAATTAAGTGACTACACTATCAAAATATGTAAGAAAAGTAAAACATATTTGAAACAATTTACCTTTTGGGCCTCTAAGATCAAGCCTAATTTTCAGCTGTATGAAAAACGTCACTTCTTTGATCCATCTACTGTGTGTTAGGGGCTCAGTTTCTTTTAATTAAGTTAAACAAATGTCTTGGCAATAGTGTGGTAAAAGCAATTACTTGCCGTGCTCATTTCCAAAGCTCAGTTTTTCCACAACAGATTTCAAAGAAGTTCGGGTTTAATGGAGAACACATACATCTGACTAAGGAGTTGATTATAGTGAAGGTATTATTTTGATTTAACTGTGAATCAATATGAACAGTGTCTTATTAAGATGTTTACTTAGCAAAATGTATCATTTCTAGCAGTCACTGGATGTAAGCAGTGTTAATGAAATCACATATCTAGATAAAAAGTTAAAAAAAAAAAAAGTTTCATGTGTGAAAACCTCGAGGCAAACTATGGGTGCCGACCTGAGTGCACAAGTGCTGAACCAAAAAGTTAGGCTTTACAGGTCACCTTGGTTTATCACAAGGCAAAATATAGCAGTCAACCAATAAAATCATGTGTTCAAAGGGGCAAGGGAAAAGTTGTGAAGCTAGTGAAAAAGCCCCCTTCAGAGAAGCCATAGGAACGAGCAAGTGAATTGTGAACAATTCTAGGTTTGTGGAGACCATTCACGTGAGAGAAAATGTAATGAGTTCTTGGCTCTATTTTACTCTATTATAATTACTTCTCAAAAATCTACACAGAAGTGCATTACATGCAAGTATTTGTTTATGAAGAATTCATATGGCATAGCAAAATAATAACACAAACCAAAATTTGTTTAATAATAAACAAACCATAACAATTAGTAATACAATTAATATAATTTAATCTAATACTTTTACATGAGGAGTATAATATTTTGATGCCAATTTGTTGGAATAACTTAACAATACAAACATTTCAATGTAATAACAATCTTTGTTATGCTTATATGAAATTTTTTTAATATTTAATATTAATTTTCTGGGTAAAAATCTGATGTATGCCGCTTAGGCTGTGTTCTGAAGGTAGACTTAATTTAGGTTCATTCTAATAAAAAAAATTTTTAGGCTTACTTAACATATTTTGAAGTAGCAAACATATTTGTCTACAAATTGAAGTGGAAATTTGAGAAGTTGTCCAGTACCATTGGTAATTTCATTCTTCACATTTCACATTTTCAAGTGGAAGTAAATCATGGACTTTTATAGCTGAATTTCACATTAAACTACCCTAAACTCAAGAGTTATTTACTAACTTTGTATATTTTCTGTCAGGAATGCTGACTGGATGAAAGCAGTGTATGATTGTGTTTATATAAGAAAAGTAACCATTAACCAGGTGATCTGTAAGCATAAAATGCTGTGTCACATTAGAATAGTTCCAAAATGGGGTATAAATGTCAAGTTTTAAAATCTATTTTATACTGCTTAAAATTTGTCTTTCTAAATACGTCACTATAGCTACGACACCTCCACCCCCCAAAAAACCCTTTCAATAAATACCAACTACAGTCAAGCACACATTTCACAACTGTTTTTGTTAACATTCTAATAAGACTAAAAACCTGTAATCTTTTTATTGTGCAGGTATTTAGCATTTCCTTCAAGGAGGGAATCATTGCCTAACGGTCGAGAGAGTTTGAAAAATATGATGCATACCTCAGAAGGAAAGAAAATTTCTCCCCGGTGAATTCATAGCTGCTCTTGTGTTACAACGCCACGTATTGATTGAGAACAAGCCAATCAATTAAACTCCGGCTTGAATAAAAACACTGTGGGTGTTTTGTCTTTTCCTCCGTGTGCTTGTCATGCGAAAGAAATATCAATGCTCTTTCATTACATTACAAAATATAGACTTAGCTGACACATTACAAGCTTTTCTCATTTGCCACACACTTATTGAAAATAACATAAAAGATTTTAAACACAGACCATACCCAGAACATCTTCATTATGGCAGAGTGTATTCATCGTTGATGAATAACATCTACTCTTTTTGTAGCCGCTCTTTCAGAGGTTTCTTACTGTAAATTTTTTTAATTTTGTCATGTCCATACATTTTGCCTTTAACTGAATAGCAACACTTGTATCTGTAAACAGCTTTTTATGTCTAAGTGAAAGGATGAGGGTTGTTGGATTTAAGAAGCGTGTATTGGCTGTTTTTCCAGGAAGAATTGGAACATTTCTTGAGCTGGGCACTAAGAAGAGTAAAATTTGCTGTGTAACAAGGCACTTGAATAAAATCCTCATTAAAACAAGCAACTCGGTTCAGTTGTGCATTCAGAACTTTTGTAAAAGTTGTCATCATTAAACCTGGGTTTCCTGAAGGTTATGAATGCAGTGATCACACTGGTAAAACACAGCACTGATTGAGTACAGGACATGGTTGAGCTCTAAACAACAAACTGGCTGCTGAAACAGCTCCAGTGTTTACATTTTCCAAAAAAATCATCCTTCAGAGGATTTCAAAATTTTTAAATGAAGACAACAATAATCACAGAAGGCAATAATAGAATGTGTTTCTCTTTAATAATTACATACAAACTGCACATCACCTAAACTGAAGCTAAATCCTGGATAGGGATAAGTGAAAATAACCCATGCTCGGATTATATGTGTCTGTAATGCATGCAATTGTGTGCAATTCCTCCCCTTTACATTTCAGATCTCAGTAAGCCTTATTTCTCTGTTCTGTCCTTTCTGTGTCTGCTTTCAATGACAGAACTGGGTGTTAATAAACATAATCTGAGCCAGCTTTAGAGATGGGTGAATGTGCTGGAATAAAATACATTGTAATCGGTACAGAAATGATGCATATTTTTAACCTGTAAAATGAACCAGGCACTGCAGCTTTATTGATTTCTCAAAAAAACAATGATACTCTTGTAACATAAAACATTAATAATACAATCAGACAACAACAACACTGCAATAAATTAAAACTGCCCAAAACCCATTTTTAGTCCAAATGCTTGCCATTTAACCATAATAGTTTAACCATAATTGCTCAATACCCCCCCTAAGCATGAAATTTACATTTATGCATTTGGAAGAAACTTTTGTCCAAAGCAACTTACATTAGGGGAGAGACAATATGCAATTTGTTACACCGTCAAAGTCTATCTCAGCTTCTCATAATAAAAATTGTATCAACTGATCAATAAACCTTAACAGGGAGGTAATAAAGGAAGAAGATGAAGACAGAGGAGGAAAAAAAAAGAGTTTTTTTATATAGTAGAGTTTTCAGTAGCATTTTTAAAGCTGTTAGTGTCGCTGCATTCCTGGGACAGTGAAAGAGAAGGTTCTGCTGAGACATTTTCTTCCATTGTGGGACGGAACCACGAGTTGCTGTATATAAATCAAACAAAAAAAATCTTCCAAAACCCAAACTTTTCCATTGTATTTCCAGTGTTTTGGTTTTGTTTTGAAGTATGACCAGCATTCTAATATTCTTCATGGTCATGAGCAATCTTCTAGTTTGTATAATTACACAGACAAAGCATACAGAGCTTGCTTTTGGAGGGTATTATATGATTGCATTTAATAATTCCAGACTGATCAAGAAAGCGGGTTTGATTCTGTTAATATCTGAAAGTGTGATAAAAAAGACCCCTTCAAAGGTTTTTGTGAAACGCATTATAAAACAACCCCTCACCCGCCTGAGTGTCTTTCAGACACTCATCCTAATAAGCCACACATTAATAGCAGTAGGTTTTTAATAAATAGCGTTAAATAAATATGCCACAGTCAGAAGAAGCTTGTTTTAGGGATGTGCACTCTGATTTTACTCTAAGCTTTGTTTGTCATACAAGATTGGCGCCAACCTGCTCCTATTTATCAATATGCACAAACACCCACTTGCAATCTACCCATCCTCACACATTATTGCTCTAGAACGCCGCTTTCTTACAAACCTCAAAGATCCTGAGAAACAAATCCAGAATGCCATATTAATCCTTGCTGTTGGACCCCAGAGCAGCTTTTATCATTCAGAGCGGCTTAATCTATCCTTTCCCATTCAAAGAGAGTTCACCATTTGTGGGTTTAAAATGAAAATGAAAATCCATCAGAAATGTGTGGGACTTGAGGGAAAGGAATCGCTTGTGAATAATTTTCTGCAGCACTGTATGTTCCATTTCTATCAGCTAAAATGAAGAGCACAGAGCACTCGGAAATGTTAGGTTTCCAAATCATATGGAGATATGTTCACTTCAAAGAGCCAAGTTTCGGAGTCAGTTTTTCCCCTCTCAGTAAACAGAGGAAGGGAACACTTGGCTGGTACTTGGACATGGCAACAAAACTTGAATTTGAAATTGATTTTTAAAAAAAAGCAATCTTCTAAAAATTCTAAAGAAGTTGCAGTGTAATGGGTCATTTTTAGACTTCACGGTTTTAGAGGACAGCTCATAGATATTAGAGATGCAACAATTGCTTTTAATTTTTTTTAAATACATTTTTGCTTTGCCTGAACTAGAGTTTCATCTCCACATTGCCTGACAGCTATTCGTTGTTGCAGCTTTAATAGATTTTGCAGATAAAATCAACATTGCTATCGTAATTTAAGGATTCATAAATATTTAACAATTGTACATTTCCTAACTAATACATCCATTTCTAGTGTAATCACCTCGGTCTGAACTAGGATTGCACCAAACCTAAAGGCAGAGTACAAGAACTGTACCCTTTCTTTCTGGTACTCACAAAAAACTGATGCCTGTTTATAGGGTTGTGATATTTTTCCAAATAATGACACAGGGAAACTAATATTTTTAGCAAAGCTTCTCTGTAAGTGGGAACCATTGTTCACATACAACTTTGTTCTGCTTCTCACAAGGTTGCCTAACATTTAGTTTTCACAGTTTCAAACCATTTACACTGCCAAACCAAGAGCATAAAAACATAATAATAAACCAGATTAAATGATTGTTATAAAGCTGTCAAAAGCCCAATTTGGTTTACTACTAGCAGCAAACTCTCTATGCTACCTTCTGAGATCAAGTTTCAGGTGTTTGATCATTCTCCTAAGTCAAGTTACGATAGCATCACTTGAATTGTAAGTATTGCTTTTTGAGCCTCTTGCTATTTTCATGAGGCAAAACTTGCAGTCTGGCATGAATAAAATCGTTAAGTTTATTTAAAATTCCATACCACTGAACTTGACAGTCTTACACTGCTGGCAGTCTCAATGTTTTGTTGGTGACATCACAAGGTTTCAATCTTTGGTATCTGCAAGTATTGAGTATGAGCAGATGAGTAATTAACTTAATTGAGTGTGTTTTTAGGGTAAATAGTATAGAGTACTTTTTAGAATAAGTAAAAGTACAGATGTCAAAAACGATGTACTTGAGTAGTTACATCTGAATACGTACTGCTGGACGTAAAAAAATCTGGAAAGTTTTAATTAAAAAAAACACATTTTTATATAACTGTGGTTTTATAAAATCATTATTTCATATGACTTAACTATTATAAGGACTTATTTGACTTGAACAGGTAGAGAAAGAGGGTAAATTGTAAGAGAATCTTCTTGGTCAGATTTCAATCTGGTGAAACACCCATTTTTTGTCTGGCATTTTTGGGCAAATTTCAGATGTGATGTGCATATGCCCGTTTTTAAGCTGAAAAAAGTTACTTTTGAGGAAAGATAATGAGATTATCTTGTGTATTTGCTAATTAGTAAATAAATACTTAAGTAAATGTGTCATTGAATTCTTTTGATCTGTTACTCAAGTAAATAATTTAGCAGTTACTTTTAAATGTACTTTTACTAGAGGAATTATTTTGGATACTCGACCCACTTCTGAGTACCAGTACATGAACTTTGCTATTCTGAAACTACCCAAACAAGCACGATGCCTTAATCCACGTTTGAAATTACACACAAAATAATCCCATCAAAAAAGGTTTCAGTTTAGCATAATGGTTTAGTTAAAGGTTTTGACAAATGCTGCACATCATTAACATATGAAATACCGGTTTACTTTTCCTTCGAGCTGTTATTTTAGTCAAAGGAATGAAACAGAATCTTTAGAGTTAATGGCTATCTACCTTAAAACTAAACCTACTGCCCCACAGATAACGCCTTTTTAATTAAAAGATGTGATTAGAGGCATCTCATACTTATTACTGGGGGATATAAAATCAAGCTTGGATGTGAAAAGCAATTTCTGATTTAGTCCCCAAAAAGAATGTCCAACGTCAGTTAATTTTAATTTCATTCATGGTATCTAAATGGGTTTTAAGACTATTCTATTTATGTAGAACAGAATAATTCAAGACTGATCCAACTTGCATCTTATTCACAAGCAAAATAGAAGAGGTAAACTTCACCTAACAGATAAAATACAAGTAATCATTAAAAGTACAAGTGAAAGATACAATGCACACTATATGAAAAAAGTTGTGCTGGATACTTCTGATCCCGGGGGCAAGTGAGGTGAGGGTGAATGTATGAATAGCACAGCTGTACTGTATGTCCACAAAGGTGGGCTCAGATGGTCCTTCTATTCTCTCTCAGATAATTGAAGTCTGGCGCTAAAAAGAAAAAGCACTTGCTCATCTGAGCTCTGAAGGAGGCCCCAGAAGGCCTCGAGGAGTCAGTGCAGGACTGATCAAGGTATACCAGAGAGTGAGATTGCACTCAGACAGCAGCATCTTCATGTTTCTTCATCTTGAAACAAGTAACAAATGTGTTATGATATTTTTGGTTGTCCTATCCACAGGCGCTAAAGCCCTCTACCACTATCTCATTAATCAAGCGCTGATTAATTAGCGCTGCTGGGAGGACTGAATGACAAAACAAGAGTAAGCTTAGCTTTAATTAAATCGAGGCAGATCACCTACCAAAATATTTCTGCAAGCTCAATTCAGAAACAGACAGTGGAGTGATGAAATTGTATATGTAGGTATTAACTAAATAAAAATATGAATCATTAACCCTAAAACGTATGTATTAATAGCTAAGGTAGAGATATTAAAAATGCTAAACTCCACTTGTGATGCACCCAGCTGAATTTCTATGTGGATCTGCTTATTCTGGAGGCTGAACTTTTACTTCATTAAAGTTGTGACCACAACAAATGAAATGCAATAAATGATGTATGTTTTCAATAACATTTATGGCATTAAATATTTGTTTGAGAAATAAAAGAAAATAAAACATGATTGGAAGGAAACATACATCTAAACGTTCAGGACCATGTTGGAGAGGGATGTAATACACATAAATGCAAGACACTCCTTAATTCAAAACATTTTTATTTTTCTAAATAAAATGTTTCTAGAGATTTCTCCATTATATATATATATATATATATATATATATATATATATATATATATATATATATATATATATATACACACATTTAAAATTTTATAACATTGTTTTGAAAAAGGTAGATTTTAACTACTTCCTGGAGACAGAAACAGATAAATCCTTTTATTCAGGAGAGAAAACCTGCTATTTCTCTCTCTATAGAAAAATAAATGAGCACTGATGATCCAACGTTTAATCAGAGCTCACTCATCACTGTCTCAACCCTAAATTTTTTAGGGTTGCTTAAGTCCAGAACAGTCACTGATTGGTGATGGCTCTGATTTTCATTTAAACTGTAGATTTTTACTTCTCTGCTGAACCCGTTCCATCCTTCAATGACATCAACTGTACACCAGAGTTTCTTATCACCAAACCTGCAGCTTGAATGAGAAGCTAACATCGCAGAGAAACCTCAAAGTTGCACCTTCATTCTCAAAGCAGGTCAGTGTGGGACAAGATTGCCTGTTGAAAATCTCAAAAAACCAAGTTCCACAAAGGAGAAGTGCTTTCTGTCATCACTGCAGAAATACTTCAAGGACTGTAATTTTCTACACCATGCATGGAATAGACATCGATTTCCTCATCGACTGAACCAGCACATTTGTCCAATATCTACATCAGTCCAGAGAAAAGTGATCAGATCTACATTTATATGCCATATACCATTCAGAGTCTCTCACTAATAAACCATCTCACCCCCACTTCTGAAAATCCTGTTCACATCTCTCCAGCTTTCTAAGATTTGTTACACTTTTAAAACTCAAGTCATCATTGTAGGATGCTGTGAGTCTGCTTGTGATATGCAAGCTGTAAGCAGGTGAATTGAACGAGAGAGAAAATAATTGTTTGTATCACCAACATTCTCTTCACCACGCTGTAACTTCCTGTGTTTCTTTGGTCTTCACCACACTTTAACTTCCTGTGTCTGCGCTGTGTCCATGTGTTCTACACCTCCTCTTCTAACACAGTACAGTTAAGTTGAAGACAAATCATCTCTTTTCCAGCTCAATAACAATAAAAGACCTGACTTATTTTCTCGGTCTCAAAAAGTACCTTGTAAAACATGTTTGAAAGTGTTGAAAAGGTTTTGTAAGCAAAGTTATACTCCTCAAGTTTTACATGAAAAATCAGCTGCTTTCAAGAATTACAACAGGTTGAGCTTGCCTTATGTTTTACTGCATAAAACAGCATAACATTTCTGTAAATGGATAACAGATAACAGTTGAAAACAAATGAGATGTCTTTTTGATCTGTGTAATGTAGACAAGAATCAAAGCTGTTTTAGTCTAAATAGAGTTTTTTTCTGTCAAGTTCGCTATAATGCATTTTATTGCTTTTGTGATAGATCCGCTTTGAATCTTCTGCAAAGTGCCAAAAAACAAAACTTCATAAATGTCCAATAACATCACTCTAAAATGCCTAATGCAGCTCACCTGTCCCTGTTTATCTGCTGGTTTGACTCAATCTGAAAGAATGTGTTTTTATATATTTCTTGTGTAATAATATAACCTGCTAATAAGGTAAGCTGCTTCTTTCAGGCACACTCTTCTGATCAACATAATCTCTAAATATATTTAACAATAAATAAATCAATTCAGAAAATGAGATATAAAAAAAAAAAGTGTCACCCATTTTTCTCTTTCTGCCCCCACTTCTCAAACAGAAAATACACCCTTGGTTGAGTTCTTCAAAAGTATTAGGCATGGGCTGAATTCTTTGTGTTGTGCGGGGCTGCCTGTAGAACACGGAGTAACATTTTCCGTCACATTAACATTGCTTCACAGCAGAGAAGAGCAGATGATGGTGGTTAAATGTGCTAGGAAATACTTATAAAATTCTCCTCAAAAACAAACTGTTTCAGTATGTTTGTGTTTCAAGACTTCTTTAATTCAAGGGTTCTCTCAATATTTTATCTTGGAATCATACAATCTTTCTTATAAAAAAAACTTGCGTGAACTTTTTTTTTTACAGTCATCAAAAGCACCCCAAATAGAATTTTTTTTTATTTTTGTATATTTGTTTGCCCTTATTATTAAGCTGCAGGTAGAATACAATACTAGATTAATATTCATTTAATATATTTTATTTATTTAAATTATTCAACTTGACATGTTTAGATTTTACTTATTTAAATGGTTCAACTTGGCATGTTTACTATTGCACTTAACAATTGTGCATTTCTTATTTTTGCTCTATTTTTTGGGCTGGATTTGGCTATTTTTACTCAAGTACAGTACATGATGTACGTTTCAATGAACCATAAATTAGGCACCATATCGCAAAACAGTTCTCTGCTGAACTTTGTTTGCAGCCAGACTTTCAATGAGTTTAATTAGTTGTTTGTGGTCTGATGAGCCTGATTGAACAGATAAACAAGTGTGACCTAATGGAGGTAGATGCTCAATCAATGAGCTTGATTGCCTGCAGAAGGATTTTCAAACCCAGCCACTGCGACCTGAGTTTCTACATCTATAGTGCAAACCCAGTCAGTAGATGAACTACACTCATACTAAACACAGAAAATCTCATCTTCCCCAGGTCTGTTTTTCACTATTTTGATCTGTTTCCAATCAATCCCACTAAAATTCATGACCTAGCAGGATGATGAGACATTCTGTCCCATCTTCAAGATTTCGAAGTGCAGTTTGCCATGTTGAAAGTCGAGTGGTATTGAAGGCAGACAGAACTTACCCTCATGGTGGTCAGAGAAGTGTCTGAAGTAGTTTGGACAAGGAATAACCACATGTTCTCCAACTTTGGCTGATGGCCAGCAGGCAATAATATCCCACATCCCTTTACAGCCTGAAAAAAAAAATCAACAAACAAAGAATAGAAAAATATAAATAACCATTATAATTTAAAGCAGAACTTTGTTTTAATTAACGAGTACAGGTTGTTTTTCAAAACTAAAAGCCAAGAACAATCTATGAATTTGTTGTCAAACAAAACAGCTTACATGCATCTAAAAAAAAGAATTACTATTCTGTAGTAACTTGTTCACTAATGAGTCTTTAATGCATCAACCCATTTGTCTACTTTTACATTTGGCTCATTTCAAAATAGATGGAGAAATCCCTCAGTCAGGTAGACACTTACAGGCACAATAAAGATAAGGCATCACCTCTTCTACGAGAGTTTAATATCTATGAATAAGATTCATGAGTCAGAGTCTCTCCAGTTTATCTCTAGTCAGAGGAATGCTTCAATGGTGGGTATCCACTTTGTAAATGCACCATATTTACAGGACGCGCGAGTTGAGCAGAAATTTGGCCACACATGAGTACTCTGTTCACACTGATTGAATAGAGTTTTTATAAAAGATTAAATTTTAGTTTTTTAATTAATTTAAAAAGCAGATTAAGATTTTCACAACAGTTCTTACAGAATTATTATTTTATTTTACTATCATAATGCTAGTTATTGGGTCACATCTCACCCCTAATCAGTTTTCCATTTTTATTAACAACGGTAACAGTTTTTTATTATATGAAATATATATTACATTACATATATAAAAAATATAAAAAACGTTTATTTTTGATTTAGGATGTGACGTAAACATAGCATCCTGATGCTGGAAGGGGGCTGTTATATGGTTAATATATTTTTGCTACACATGTTCAGTGGTTAATTTTAACCCAAGACATGATGAAAAAGACCAATTATTGCTACGGTTTTGTAAAACGCTGTCTGGGCAATTACCTAATGCAATTAGTACACTAATTTTAGGTGATTTTAACATGTAGGTTAGAGTTAGAAATCAATAACTAAACTTTTACTTTAGGCAATTTTCAAAAATATTGCTACGAACATAATTTCACTTTGAATGATATGCGAGAACACAAAATTTTCTTGACATTCTTTCAAATTCAGTCATTTCAATTCATGTATCTCCATTGCTGTACTTTAGGTGTACTTTTTTTTTTTTGCCTACAGAAATCTTCTGAAGTTTTGCCTTGGAAATGGTTCTGAGGCCTGTCCCACTGATGTGTCTTCAGCTTCCTTGACACAATACCCTATGTCCAAGTCCCAACCATCATCATAAATGTATGTATGTACTAAATATGGAGTATGCAACAGCAACACAAACCATGTTTTTAAGCCTACATGTTTGAAAGGAGAGCCACGTTCCCTGTGTACTAACTGTGTTTGGCATTTGTCATTGGAGGTTAATGGATCACCACATCAACAACCTTTTACTTATAAAATATGAACAGACACAGTGTGTGTCCAAAGAAGATAAGTAGAGGATTGATCTGCGTTGTTTGGTCAGTAGTTTGGGCAGTCAAACATCGTTGGAGAGTTGCCTCTTGGTGCACATTAGTCAGTCATGTGTAAAATGCTATATTGTCACATTCCTTGGTGTAGTTTTGTACTTCTATGTATTAAATTATAATCTGAAAAACAGAAGATTAAGTTTGTTTTTGTTAAAACTTACTCTACTCTTTTTCAGATTATAATTGAATGCTTAGTACTGGGGTGTCCAACGTCGGTCCTGGAGTGCCAGAGCCCTGCACATTTTTGGTTCAACCATCATGAAACACATCTGTGGCACTAATTATGGTTCTCTGATTGGCAGAAGTAGAGTAGTATGCATACTAGAGCAGGGTTGCAACTAAAATGTGCAGGACAGTGGCCCTCCAGGACCGACGTTGGACACCCCTGGCTTAGAAGCACAATCGTTGAGTAGCATTGTTTCTATTTATAATCATTGTGGCCATCTTAAAAAGCTTATTTCAGTGTTGTGCAACTGATAGCTCTTATTTATGACTAGTAATCAAATTCAACACCAGAGAAGGCAGATCTGTTAGGATAATTTCAGAGGGTAAAAATCTGCCTGTTGTTTCACTCTAACTTGGGTCACATCATCACAATCTGTAAAAGAAGATATTACCTTTTTGAGACCTAAAACGGGGGGTGGGGGGAGTTGTGTTTTGTTTTTAACAGTCAAGATTTCAGATTGTTTTGTTACTCAGGTCATGGCCACTGTACAAATAAACATGTTTTTGATCCATTTAATATTTTTTTCAAAACAATATTTGTTATGTTTTAACCAGATAAGAAGTTCCAGTTCTTCAACACACTTTCATCCAATTCTTCAAATATACCCATCTGACCGTAAAGACAAACAGAAATTGATTGAATAGAAGGTGTGAAGTAATAACAGGTCATGTATTGACTGAAAAGTGGCGTTGTTGGCTTTTTCTTAAAAATTATGCTTGATTTGCCAAATAGGTTGTTCATACCACCTGGGAACCATCGAGTTCAAGCCAGTGCAAGTGATGCGGCTTGTAGGATGAAACTACAGTGTTCTATTCACTTAAGTCTGAGCATTGGCCAAGGTAGAGTTACTACCATTATTTATAAGGTGAAGATTAAATGGACTTTAGGTTACATTTTGATAACCACTGCTAAGAAAATGTGTTATTTAACTTTACAAAATGCACCCCTGCACTCACATATTGAATCATTGAGAGTATGATCCAACAAACAAAAAATGCCTTCAATTTATATGATGCTTTTCCATATGCTCAAAGACGCTTTACAATTTTCAGAGCATTATTCACATAATGACACACACCCCATCAGTCACACACATTCATATAGGGCAATGTGGGTGAAGTGGCTTCCCAGGGCCACAAGGGCAGAATGGACCTTGTGGGGATCGGACCAGCAATCTTCTGGTTATAGGATGACCAACCAATTTACTCTACAATACTTTAGCACCACCAATATTTTTTTCAGGAAAGTTGATCATTTTACACAATACATGTAACATGAAAAGAGAAGTGACCAACACACTAAGAATTGTGGCATCTGATCAATTAAATCATTTGTGAGCTAGACATCCCACTACTCTAAAACACCATTAAGGACTCACCAAGAGCCAATATGTAAAATCAGAGGAGCAGGGCTCTAGAGATTTGCCAGGTTACCTGATGCTTAACAACGTCAAAAGCAACATGGGCACCCAACAAGTCAAGTTACAAATTTTGTGCACTCTAGTTGCTTTCATCAAAGTTTTCCATCAAAGAACTCAAAATAAATGCAAATTTGTTTGAAATATACACCAAATTATAGAGCTACATTGAAAATGTTAACTAACGTCTAAAAACATCCCCATAGATTCATTAGCGTGCAAGATACACATCCTTAAACCTTAAAAACACCACCAATTATTTATCTGAGAAAACATTGCTCTAGGGGCTCATGCAGTGCAACCACAAAGCCCTGACTCGTTCACAAACACATTTAACAAGGCTCGGTGGAACTTATTTTATAGATATGATTACGGACAAAAATCAACGGTCCTTTCAATCCAATACATATTTCAGAGACTAAATAACTAAACATAATACTTCAAACATATTGCGAGTACAACACATAGGTGCGACAAGGCTTTCAATTCAAACATGAATTGCTCGTGAACACAGTTTCATTCATTCTGCTCTCAATCCATGATGAGGGTCTGACTTTTACATCTGCCTTCCACTTCAAAAACTATCTTTCATGGCTGATTGCCAGTTCACCTCATCAACCTGAAGAATGAGTCAGTGGAGGGAAGCCTATTCATAATGCCACAGAGCAGCTTCAGGATCATCTACTGAAGACTCCACTGGTTTTTGTGCTGAAGACCCACAATAATCAACCGGGTCAGTGAATCAGTATTTTGTCAGAAGCCTTGAGGACTCGTCAGCTTGTGCATCTTGCATCTCAATGATGAGGTCTTCTGTATCAGCCCCAGACTTTTATTCAGTCTTCCCTTTTATTGTCCATTCTTCCCTTGTAGACATATTTGTTGTATAATGAGTATTTAATAACATTTTTTATTATTACAAGGTTACACGACAAAATAAGAAGTATGATAGATATCTTATGGTGGCTGATAGGTGTAACTATAGGTGTAAACTTTAAAATCACAGTTACATATAGAAAAACTAAATAATTCAAAAAAAAAAAATTACTCCAGCAAATGAGAAAACAAATGAAAGATTCAGAAAACACAACAAAACCAAGAAAAGGATTGAACCATTAGACTACACTGATTGCATGAGAATTGTGCTTGAATTGGTGCTTGAATTTTATAGGTAAAAAATGTAACAGACGGTAATGACGCTTTTGTGTAGGTGTGATTGACAGAAGTCTCGCCCAATCAGCAGTAATATAATAATATTTCATCCAATTGTCTGTTTTTTGTTGCATTTTGTTAATTGTTAATTTGTTTTGGAATTTTTTGCTTTGTTTTATAAATTGTTGATTAGTTTTTCAATTTATAATTTTGTTTTTAACTGCACCTGTCCTTCCTTGTGGAGGAAGATAAAAAATACGAAATTGCATTTCAGCTTCCTTAATGTATTCAATAAGTAGAACCCTTTTCCACAACTTCTATAACTAAATACTGTCTATTTTAGAGCTATTTCACAAAATTGCAAAGCTAAATAAAAATGCTACTTTGGTAAAAGATTAAATAAAAGTTTTTATTTAATATTTTTATTTTTGCTGTTAAGTTTTACTATTTTATTATCACAGCTATGAAATATCTCTATATTCTCTATTATCTATTTTTCTTTACAAGCTGCCGTACATCCTTTACAATAACAATACTAATAGCTCTAGCTCACCTCCCTGGACAGACACTTAAGCATGATAGATAAAGGATTTCTGTTCTTCGTCAGCACTGCATCATCAGTCACCATTAATTATAAACTGTGAAAATGACACAGAGCGACGCTGTTTGGCTATTCTCACCTGATGTGATGTTTCCTGCTGTTTTATTCTCACACCTCGCTCTTGCCAGCTCAATCTCATTTACCACGTCACACATCTGAACAGCGGAAGCCTGCAAAACACACGAGGAATGAAAAGAACATTAGAGTTGCAAACCTTCAAAGCCTCAGCAATTCACCACAATATTCTCAAGATAGTCTACTACTCTAAGGTGTCTGCTTTCATCTTGTAAGGCTGGCATTTCACATGCATAATTATAGATGGCAGCAGAGGCTTATTCGGGATTAATATTTACAGCTAATTTTTAGAGGGAATTAACTTTAAAATACATCGAAACATGCATAAAAGGTCCTTTTATTCGCTTGTTTAAGTCTTGAGTTTTGAAACATGTTTACATCCTTCAAACATCAAACACATTTTCTCTCAAATTTTCTTTCCGATTTTCTTCTCACAAATCTTTCTTGTACTCCAGACACAAGATTTTCAATTCAAACAGTAGAACTTATTGATGTCACTAAACATTCCCCTTGTTTAAAGCCCATTCCAAGCATAGCTAAGCTAAATTTGCATAATTTAAATAACGGTTTCCTCAAAACTCTATGTTAATTTGAAGGTCTTGAGTTTTTAATATGGTTAGCGATCACCATGACCATTTTTCAATCATTGTCTGCATTGCTATATTAATTCCTGCAGATTTCTTTTATTTTTTACAATTCTTGTATTGATGATTGATGAGCTGGACAGCTGTGCTAAGTCTTCTACGTCCTGACTCTGTGTTAGCCAGTCCATGTGTGAAAATTTTGTTTCATGCTTCCTGAACCACTCTTTCACAATCTGAGGCACATCAATCCTGCCAGTGTCATCTAGAGGTTTGCATGAGCCATTAGGGGAGAAAGTGCAGCGATGAAGAACCAGTTTATTCAGAGATTCAGCTTATCTCTCATGTGGAACACAACATTGAATCACTTAATCCACCTCTATTCCCATCTAGCTCTAAAATGAACTAATCATTGATAACAGGGCTCTCGTCCATTACTTCAGAATCCAATCTTTTCTCTCGAACAAACTGAAGCCATTTTCTTGTCGATAACGACACTTTTAAATATAGCCTTGAGTTTTTATTTTCATAATCACTGATAACAATTGATTGCTTCTAACCATGTTTCTCTGGGAAGATGACAACCATTTCATTTTTAAAACTAGAGTTTTATTTTTAAGAGTGTATTATGCATTACGAATATTGTACAACTATACTTTCTATAGAATCCATTTAATTATTTAAGTAACAACAAAAATAACTTACAAGAAATATTTATGATTACATTTTTTCCCCATACTTTTTAGTTGCCTAGAGAACTTGTTTAACTGGTGCTACATAATCATTCATAAACTGCCACTAGATAACAATTGTTCTTAATTCTCTAGGAATTCTAAGAAAGCTTGAGCATGATCTCGTGTTTTATTGGGCACCAGTATGATTCACACAATTAGCTGGCAATAATTTGACCCTTTATCTCTTCAAAAGAGGCACACAGGTGCGCAGTATATTTTTAGCTCATGTGCTGTTAACATATTTTCTGTTGGTGAGAAATTGGAAATGTGGCATAGCCAAAGTCACAAAAAGGTTTTTTGTCAACTGTATGGAATGAATATTTAGATTAAAAAAAACTCTATAGCTTGTTGCATATGTTCAACAGATTAAAATTAGGTCTCGGACATTTATATAGCGAAGTTAAATCTTGAAATATTGAGCCAGGCAATAAGACTCCTCAAATCTGCAAAATTTGTTAAAGTCAGTGTTTCTTCAGAAACTAAATTATTAATTAAATTATTTGAGGCAATGCCCAGGCCATATGGAACTAGAGATCTGCCAAAACAATCTGAATTTGAATTCTGTTGATTTGAATTTGATTTTGTAACTTTAATATTGCACTTCTGAAATGCAAACAATATTTTTTTAAAAGGTATAATTATTTAGATGCATTGCCGAATTTCCAGTATAAAAAATATAGTTTCAAATTTAATTTATTCTAAAATTCAAACTGCTAAATTCCATTTGTCAAATTCAGATCTAACAGATCTATAGGAAGTAGTTAGATTGATCAAGATATATTTTGCTCATGAGCACTTTCTTGGTACCACAGACGTGGCACTAGACAAATTAGATCTTTTTTATTGTGGAAGTCTGCACTATAGAATTAAAGGTAAACTGTAATATTTACCACTTGATTTCACATTTTCAAAACAAGGAGATTTTTTCGCATTAAGCAGAATTGTTCATCTTAGTAGACATAGTTATTTGAATTCTAATTAATTACTTGGAAATAAATATTTGAATTTGTCAACTTTGTCCAGACATTTGGTACTTTATTTAACATTTTGTGATGATACAGAACTACAGATTCTTTAAACAAGAAAAATCTTTTTGTGTGTGTGTGTGTGTGTGCGTGCATGCGTGCGTGTGCGTGTTTTGTGAAGTGGTCTTACTTTTCCCTCTAACAAATTCCAATGCATTTTTGTCACACTATTAAAATACCACTGAATTAATGAACTGGTTTGCACAATGACAATGATAGTTTTAAATATTATTTGGAACGTTTTAAAATAATACATGTAGTTGACAGTGTGAGACCAATGATTGCAAGTGAATTTACCAAAGTAATTAAAAAAGGTATTTATTATCATACTGGTACTATGCTGATGCTATAAACACCTTATATTTACAGAGGGACTGAGTAGAAATTATGAAACTTACAAACTAATACATAGAGTAGCAGTTCAAGGCAATCATAACAAAATAAAATTATTTTGAATGCAAGTTCAATGCTCGACATATAGTAACTTGCTATACTTGCAGATAAACAGCTTGTGAAAGAGAATATCTAAAATTATAAGCTAAGCACTTAAAAATGAACTTATCAGTATTTTAGTTCACCGTAAACCATTCTTATTGACAATATGACAGGCCAATATAGGCTTATACTCCAGTGGCACACTGACAAAAGAGCAGTGATGGACTGTAGAGATGATATCATGCCTGTGAGGCAGAAAAGGCGCGCAGGGCCAGTGAGTAATCGTGGGATTTGTTCACTGACATCCACTGTTGATGACAGATTCATGCTGACAGTCAGTGGCAGACAGCCTGCGGGTCAATAAGAACGTGAAAGTCCAGCGAACAGCTTGAGAAGGTCAATGAAGACATGGTGCCGGGGAAAAGGGACGGAACGGACAGGGCTGAATGAATCCCTGTGGAGTTGATCAGTCTCAGAGTGTTTGGCTGCGTGTGTCATGGTCTTCCTCTGTGTGGGTGTTTATTGTCTTGAGATCTCGTCTAAGTGAGCTTCTGTTGTGATGTCTCTCTGTGAGGTGGGTAGAGATGTGTCTGTGCCTGTCCAAGTGACAGACATAGGCTAGGGAACTAAATCAGTGACCTGCTGACATTTACACAAATACTGTAGCTTTTACATTTTTAACCTGTATATTTTTCCCAACTTTGACAGAATACTGAAAACAATCTACTTGCTCTTAATTTAACAATATTCCTACTGTAGGTGTCTTTACTAGTATGGGGTTGTTATTAATACTGTTGAATTCTGAGTGTGAAAAGCCCTTTTGATAGAGTAAAAGGTATTGTACATGAGTGTGAATGGTGTGTGGTTAAAAATAAAACGCAAAAGAAAGAACATATTGTGATGTCTCAAACTGCCTCATTTGCTCTCAACAACTGCCTCGTTCATACATTCACAAACATCAACATTTGCTATGTCGTTTTTGGAGAATTGTGTTATCTTTTTTTAATAACTATAGAAATTATTTTACACAGAAGCTAACATCTTGACTTTTAATGGGCATAATTAGGCACAACCCTCTAGACCCTGATTGGTCAAAAGTACATTATTCATCTAGTCATGAGCTTCTAACTCGCCCTCCCTAGTACGCTTCTCAACTTCTCACACTTTTTCCTTCCAACTAGCCAAGTTGGGTGTATATATATCACTGCAAAAAAATGCACTCTTGGAACAAGAAAAAAAAAACCTCAAATAAAGTTAAACTCTTCCTATATCAAGCAAAAAAATCTGCCAATGGGGTAAGCAAATTTGATTTGGCAAGATTTCTTAAAATAAGAAAAAAAAAGTCTAGCTGATAAATAGACAAAAACTCTCTAAAACAAGACTTTACTAGTTGTAAAACTGCACCGAAACTAGAATATTTCAACTTGTATCTAGTCTCTAGTGGTCTTAAAACTAGACAATCTGTCTTAAAACTAGGATGTTTTCTCTTTTATTTAAGACTAACTTAGAAAATTTTGTATTAAAATAAGTATATACGACCTTAAATTAAGAATGTTTGTGCTTAATTTTAGTTCTTAAAGTAGAATATGGGTTCTTAAAACTAGAAATTCTAGCTTACAATTTATTTATTTATGCCTATTGATGCATTTTCTGATAGGACAGTTCAGATAGGAGAGAGGTAGAACACTTAGTAGAGCTCTGGGGAGAACATCAGTGAATGAGCACCAGACGACACCAGAGGCTTCAGCTCCTCATGTCAGCGCTCTGACCGCTACGCTATCAGAGCTGACAACTTATTTCGTTTCTGATGAGCTATACAAAACTAAAAGAGAAAACATTCTAGTTTTAAGACAGATTGTCTAGTTTTAAGACCACTAGTGACTAGATACAAGTTAGAATATTCTAGTTTCAATGCATTTTTGCAGCTTGGAAAGACTTGTTTTGAGAGTTTTTTTTTTTTTTTTTTTTTAAGATTCAACAGCTTATGCTACCAGCTAGAAGTTTTTGCTAATTTTAAGAATGCTCACCAACTGAAATTTGCTCGCCCTATTAGCAGAATCTTTTGCTTGATCAAGGAAGAGTTCATCTATATTTGAGTTTTTCTTGTTTCTAGAGTGCTTTTTTGAAGTACAAATCTCTTCCATCAAAGATAGTTCACAACTGGACGGGTATTAAGGTTTGGGGTATTGATTATTTATTTACAGTGTAGATCCTTTTTCTTATTTTTTTTCACAAACATTTGAGTCTTATTTCAAGAAATCAAATGTTCTTACCTTTACTTGATCTAGACTAGAACTAGATTTAAGATTTTTTTCTTGTTCCAAGATGCATGCTTTTAACCAGTATTTAATATTTATTTCTTAAAATAAAATATCAGTAACATTCTTGATATAAGAATATGTTGAGTCAAAAATTCTTGTTTTAAGATTCTTGTTTTAAGATCAGTGGCAAAATCGGCAACTTGTTTCACATAGTTTCTTAATTCAAGAACATAAATGACCAGAATAAGATTTTTTTTTCTCCTCAAGAAAATATAAGTGCTATTTTCTCAAAATAAGCAAAGTAATCTATACCCAAAAGGTTTAAATTAGAAAATTCTTCCTAAAATATGAAAATCAAGATTTTCAATCTAATTTTAAGCATTTTCAGCTTTGCTTAAAATTCATTTTTTGCAGTGTGTGTATATATATATATATATATATATATATATATATATATATATATATATATATATATATCAATGAGTAAATAGAGTTGGCCCTTTAAGAGACTAGAATAAAGCTACTTTTACATTACTCACTGCTTATGTTTGAATCAGAAAGTTTTAAACAAGGGTGAATTAGAAAATTGTTGGGTTATTTTTAAATTAACTAGCAGTAAACACTTTGCAAGTATATTAATGGCATTGAGTTTCGCCACAAAATATATTGTGTCATTAAGTAAAGGTAAATTGGATCTCAAGGCATCTATTAAAAACACAGCCGTGTTTTAAGAAAATGCACCAATTTTCATGAGGAAATTTCATCAGTCGAGCTGCAGAAATCTAAGCTTGTTTGGTTTCAACCGCCAATCTTGGACACTGTGGTGCATGCATAACAGGGTCAGGTCCCTGCCATCATCAACCATGCATGCTCCTATAATCCGCACCAGCAGAGGATTCCAGACTCTTTATTGCATCATCTGACCTCCCAGAGATCCTAACACATTGTAAAAAACGAGCTGATGTGAATAAAAAAAACTAAGAAAAGCATTTGAAACTGTTCTTAACTCAGGGTATTCATTACCCTCTCTATAAAATATGGCGTTATTCATTTTTCACAGTGTGGTAATTTCATTCAAAGAAGCGAACAAACCAGAGATTTTATGGTTCGATTTTTATGAGCTTCTATGAATCTTGTTCAGTGAAAAATACAGTAAAACAGATTTTTCTTTCTTACTAAATCTTTCAAACTTGTCCAAATCATTTCTTATGATAATGGAGGGACATTACACAGGCGTGTTCCTCAGGTGCAGGGTTCATACTTCAAATAAAACGATCGGTCAAGTACTGGTTGATACATTTTTGGCAGAAAATGGACTCGTGTATTTGTGTTTATATTAAGATTATTTGTTAGAGTTCAACTATGTAAGTGAATTCTCTGCTGTAAATCCAGCTAAGGTTGGATTTCTCTTTGTATTCTGACAGAGGGCTTTAAGCGGTACATTAGCTGGCCAAAGTATTCCAAAAGTATCAGTGATTAATCCTGCATTTGCAAGATAAGTCTGGAATCTTGTTTAAAAAATAACTCTGCTGTTTTAAGATGATCTACTGTGGGTGTTTCCCAAGTAAGAGTTGCACAATCCAACGAGTGTTAATGGCTGGGTTTAGATTCTACTGGTTTTTGGGCAGTTTGTTTGTTTACAAGCCGGTTTTAGTAGTTTGTTTAATAGGGAGAAAAGCCAGAAATCTAGTAGCATCAAAGGTGTCAGTCCTGAAAGGTCTGCCGAGCTGTTTATAGACCCAGTACCTCTTTTAACAAGAAAAGGAGTTTTTCTTCATAAAAATATTGAAAAAAAGCTTGATGGGTGGTATTGATGGATTTTTTTAATGTCAGCCTTACTATTCAGTGACATTTCAGAGAAAGACAAATAAGGAAAAGTGCTTGTCTTCTAAACAATGACCCGCCAATGACTCACCCCTGGACCTTGAAGACAAATCACCAAGTGCTGAGCTTCTCATTCACACCCGTAATGAAAAGATCACTGGAAAATCTATAACACTGTGTAAGATCGAATTTATTTAATATCTGTAAATACTGCCAAAGAAAATGCTGCTGGCCAAACAAATTTTGTTTTAATCTAAATGAAGAAAAATATCTTCAGAGAAAAAAATATCTTCAAATAAACTCAATGCTACTGTGCACACAGATCAAGGTCAACGTTGTGCAGTATATTCTTGGTTATTGGCCTCCT
Organism: Danionella dracula; assembly: GCA_900490495.1. Taxonomy (NCBI): domain Eukaryota; kingdom Metazoa; phylum Chordata; class Actinopteri; order Cypriniformes; family Danionidae; genus Danionella; species Danionella dracula. The sequence goes on from UELW01000888.1 coordinate 4,713,644, forward strand.
GGAGACTCCAAAAGCTAGAGAAAATACCATATGTGAAAATACCACAGTTACCATCTGTGACTTTTGTAATGGTAGAGGAATTTCAATTTCTAAAGTTAAAATTTTTGCCAAACTGACCATTGCTTATTAATTACTGACTTAGTCATAATATTCTGGAGCTGAATATGAGCCGCAAAAGCAAATTTACAAAGAAATAAATGATTTGTTCATTTAAAGGCAGCATCAGTCATTCGCTAAATAAATTGTGATAAAATGTGAAGAGACAGCAATCAGACCCTTCAAGAAGCTTACTTTCAACAGTATTGTGTTTAATTGATGCTCCTTTTCTTCAGTTGTATGAAATGAAAGATACTCTATAGGTCTTTGTTAATGATAGAGCCGTGTTGCACACCACATGCAACGAGTTTAAAGAACAACCAGTTTTAAACCAGTGCTGTATGCAGCTTGTTAAAGCCTTTAACACTCAAGCCGTCAAGTGGGTCATTTTGACCCAATCCTGTTTTGAAAAGTTTATTTAAATAAAAGCTCTGCTTTTCACAGTCCATGGATTTTACTAAAAATGACTAATTATTATCCAGTGAATTAAGGTGGTTGTGGGAGGTCTAAGAAAAATATAACTTTTGTGATTGAACAGAACACAGGGCAGGCCAAGACTTAAATGTAAGCCATTTGAATATAATTTTATACCTGTACTGATATTTATGTCTGTTCTTTAACATTTGAGTGTCTTTTAAATGTATTGTTAGTAGTGAGTAAAAAAGGCCCATCCTGCCATATCTAGGTGTATTGTTCCAGAAAAATAAGTTCTACAAAAAGTATGAGTGAACTCTATTGAGTGGAAATTATTAGCCAATAAATTTTTTTCTTGAATGTTGTGATGTAATATTTTCTTCATGCACACAAACTTGCCTACCTCTGTAGATTTTGCTCGCAAAGATGATTACATCGATTTGTGGTCAATCAAACGAGTAGTTATTGATTTTGCATGCTTATCTGCACCTCCAATTTGTTCTCTTTGGCTTAAACTTCACAGTTTAATTGGCTTCTTCACAACAAACTTGAAGCTAACTACTAATTGCTGCATCACATAAAGATAGGGTTTTGAACAGAGACTCACCACACGAATAACCTGGGAGTAATCGGCTAAACATTTCAATATAAATAAATTTTTTAAGAATTTTAGCATTTTTTGTCTTAGTTTGTATATCAAAGCTCACTTTTTTAGTAGTTATTCAAGCGTTGTCAAGCATAATATAATATATATTATACACACATGATAAATGTCAGATGTTCAGTTTTAAAACGTTTGCATACAATTTGTTCTTCAAACCCGATAAAGACTAACCATTTCAAATAACTCAAGAGCCACTCTGTATGTTCTTTGATCCAGTACAACAACCAAAGCCTGAAGAGCTGCTGCTACACAAAGCTAAGCTGAAAAATGACGTCCTGGGCCTCGGATGACTTATCAGAACATCTGCTGACCTCCGAAATGAACCTGAGCTGAAGAAAAGCTCCAAATCCAGCACATTCTGCACATACTAAAGAAGTAACAAGCCGAATGTTGACCAGCAGATGTTCATTTAAATGTGTCCAGTGCTAGAAAGCTGGCTAGGAACATGTAGTCTCCATAGCGGTAGAACACAAAGGATGGATGCGTGATGTTTGATTTCTCCACATCTTTGTAGCAGAACAGTTTGACATCTTAAATTGCATTTGACTTTCATTATTTCAATAAAGGGTTCTTAAACTTATTTACATTTGCACATTTAAATGAAAATAACAATTTCCTTTCAATTGATTATTTTTGTGTTAATAATCAAAGTATAACAAGCTAAAACCTCATGAAACTAATACAACAGTCCTACAATACTAACCATGCTCAGACAACAACACTGAACAAGCTAGTTGCTCCTATTAGCCATATTGATTTAAAAAAATATTTTATATGATAGGTCCCATATAATGTACTCAACTTTTCTTTACAGAAAACTTCCTAACATGTTTTACTGGTTTTTCCTCAAGTTGTATTCAGACTGGTTCATGCAAGTTTGTGTATTCCTAAATCAATTTTCTGGGAGCTGAAAACAGTCACCCACCGACCAATCAGATGAACTGCTATGATCAGGAAGTGTAAGAGTAGCAGAGGGGAAAAAATTACATATTCACAAAATCAGTATATTTTGTGTTGTCAAAAGCTAAATCTCTGAAGTTTCTCATATTTGTGAGCTTTATTCTGGTTTTTAAACAAAACACTATTCAATAGAGAACTTATAACAAGGCTGGCTCTGGAAAGTAAACACTTTTGCAACCATTCTGATAACTAGAGGAGCAGAGATAAACATTCTAAGGTGATTTAATGTTAAGGGTGCAGTGAGTATACAGGGATCAAATATTTGTTATAAATGCTTTAAAAAGGCCACAATATGGCACCTTTAATTGACATAAAATAAATAAAAATGTTATAAACTTTTAATTAAACATTTATAACTAATAAATTAACCACAATCTAACTGAAATGTAGACAAAAATAACATGAATCTATTTTATATCTGAAAATGTTTGAAAATTTTGATGCATGTTATTTTTTTAGTCTTGTTGTCCAGCTGCTTATTCATCTTTGAAACTTTCCGATTTCTGTTTAGATGTATTTAAATACGAGGCTTATTGTTTGAATTTCTGAAGCTTTGATGAAGTCTGGTGAAGCATTTCCTCAGTGAGAAAAACATCTCAATAACCAACATACTAGGAATTTTTCCTTTTTCAGACATTCTGTGATTCATTTGTTCATTCAGCTTCATGATCAAGGTTATAAAGCTTCTTCCTACGCTGACTTTTTACAAAATTTTGCCTAGTAAATCAGTCAATCGGTGTATCAAGGCTCCTCTCTAGGATGAGGGACTTGTGTGATGACTTCTGATCCACAAAACATTCAATTCAGATGGTGAAACCTGTCTGTCTCTCTCAAACAGCTACTACTGCTTTCATTCAGCATAAAAGTAAATTTTTATTTAAATTTTTATATAAAAATTTGTCAGAGCTGGGTGCTGATTCTTTTTCTGATTACAAGTTGTTTGGCACTAGCACAGGGGTGTCCAATGTCAGTCTAGGAGACCCCTGCACATTTTAGGTTCAACCATCATGAAACACACCTGTGGCACTAATTATGGTCCTCTGATTGGCTGAAGTAGAGTAGTATGCATACTACAGCAGGGTTGCAACTAAAATGTGCAGGGTTCCGGCTCTCCAGGCCCGACGTTGGACACCCCTGCACTAGCAGATTCCATGATCCATCCATCCATCTTCATGTCGGCTTTCTTCCCTTTCGGGGTCGCCACAGCGGAATGAACCACCAACTCTCTGGCATATGTTTTACGCGGCGGATACCCTTCCAGCCACAACCCATTGCTGGGAAACATTCACACAAACAGTCATTCACACTCATCCTCTATGGACAATTGTTTTTTCTCAATTCACTGATACCGCATAACTTTGGACTTGTGGGGAAAACCGGAGCACCCGGAGAAAACCCACTGCGATCACGGGGAGAACATGCAAACTCCACACAGAAATGCCAACCGACCCAGCTGAGGCTTGAACCAGCAACCTTCTTGCTGTGAGACGACCATGCAACCCACTGTGCCACCGTGACGCTCCAGATTCCATGATGCAAAACTTAAGTCAGTATTGTGTTTCTGAATTGTTTGTGTTTCGGAGTCTGGTGTAAAGATGAAGCTTCACCATCGCTCTCTTACAGCTTTGTCTCTCAGCAGAGAAAATAAAATATGACAATCCTTCACAAAAAAAAAATAAATAAATAAAAACGTTTCTCGTCATGATGTGACCAAATCACAACCACTAGCAGCTAATGTTTGGGAAAACACCTTTCCAGGTGTATCCTTGAGTGGTGGAAGGAGCCTAATACAGTTTGTACAGTCCTAGGTCACTTTTGTAAAAGACTCATTTCAGTGTATTAGAGTCAAGTCTTTCTTTTTAAAGATGATAACTTGAATAAAGCTCAAACTAGATGTACCTTAGACTCCCAGCTATGTTACCCACTGAAAGAAAGAAAGTAGTCATAAGTTATTTTTATTAATATTGTGTCTACAGTCGTTTCCATACCAATTATTCTAAACTATAAATAAATGTGAAAGCGTCTGGGTTTATGTGTATGAGTGCATGCACATTTTCTTAAAAAGGAACAAAAAATATGCGCGGAATATTGGTAACACTTGGTAAAAATTTTGATAAAGGCCACAATTTCACCATAAAAATTTCATAACATCACACACTTTGTGATTAAACACCACACTTAAACATATCAAACATATCAAAAAGCAAATAACACAATTTCATAAAGTCTGAGTGCTCAATGCATATATGGACATTCCCTCAACCCAGGTCTCGAAGAGTTCAGCCACTCAAAAAAGCTGCTGGTGTTTAACATGAAGAGTTCTTAACAGAATTTCAAGTGATTGAGGGCTTGTTACGTACTCTGTATATACGTAAACTTACTGCTGTAATTCAAAGAAGGTCAGGAGTTTACTATTTATGAGCAAAAAGGGGAAGAGTGAGAGCATAAAAAGCTGAATAAACAGTAAATACATCTGTAGCGCTCTCACAGCAGTGCTGGAAGTGAAAGCCTCCTGTTCATCACTGAGATTCATAAATGGCCACCCCAAAGACGACCATAAACTTAATGCAATCACAGACATCTGCTCAGTGTCACGCCAGGAATTTAGATAAGAGCACATTTTTGTATTTTTTCTGCTATGCACCACTGAGCTCCCTCAAACACTACACAATAACAGTTTAGCATAACATGCCAAATGTTATTATTGCAAAGTTTTATCTGTGACCATAGCATAAAAATACTATGTGGAGTTTCCAGCTGCTCTTGAACTATTCACACCAGCACAAGACAAGTTGAGACAGATGGACACATTGAATGAAAGAATTGGACAATAATTGTGAAGAACAACGATATTGGATGAACAAAATGTATGAAATGAAAGAATGGGTGTAATCATTTTAACTAACATTTATGGAAGGGACTTGTCAGATGGGCTAAATGATGGATGAAGTTATGCCACTCAATGAATCGATAAGAAAATAATTATTATGAAGAATGACTATATGAGAACATAGTGCATTTGTGTGTTTATTTAATAAATGCTGGCAAGTTTTGTTTAAGAAACTGTAGGTTTTTGCCGTTTTCTTTCATCCTACTTTGTGTTTACTTGAAGTGTATTTATATCTACGTCTGTGTAGAGAGCAGGAGTGCAACAAAACTGAAACAATGAAAGTGCTGTCTGCATGTGAAGAAAACTACAACTTAATAAATAATAATAATAATGTTTTGTTAAAAGTGCTTAGAGCAGGTGAGCATTGAGGGAAGCTCTGAAAAGAACAATTCGAAGAGAACAGCTTGGGTTCTCAAAAAGGAGAGTTGTGTATTTATTACATAATTGTTTGTAAAGACGTAAGATTCATAAGGTCCTTGTAAAAGAGTTTGGCTTTTAACAGAGCACTGTGTCCATGCACATTAATGGAAAAAAAGTGTTAGAATAAAAGTGTACAAGCAAAATGGGTTACCACACCCTGGAGACATTCAAAACTATGAGGGAGATTCACAAAGAGTGGACTGCAGCTGGAGTCAAAGCTTAAAGAACCACCACACATTGGAGTATTCAAGACATGGGTTTGAGTTGTCACATTCTTTGTGTCACTCTCAAACAATCAACAGTGTCAGAATAGTCTCGCTATATTGTCAAATGTTTTCTCAAATATATTAACTTTATTTATGATATTCTTATTATATGACCTTCGCCTGTATTTTTAAGAAACCTGAAACCCCAAAAAACTAGGCAAAATTAAATTATTCTGTATTTTGTTTTTTCATCACTGGAACTTAACCTTCTAAAGGCAGTCTTTAATGTAAACAATGTCTTTGAATCACCTCGAATTGTTGTTTCTCCCACTGCTATGCTCACGCTATGCCCACTGAGTTTATCTGGTTGGCACACAGACAATCCACCCATTTCTGTCAAATACATTACTCTTTTGTTATGCCAAAACACACTTTTGGCCCTGGACATCCAACACTATCTTTTCCACGTTTATTGATGCAGTTCTACTATGTTTCCACTTAATGGTCGGTCAGAGCAAGTGGTTTTAATTGAAATGCATTAGCGCTTCCTCTAATTGGTTAATGGCCAGTGCTATGGCCATTGAGCCATTTTGAGCTCCCAGAAAAAGCAAATATGATTACGCAAACATGCATGAACCAATCTTAATATGACTTGAGGCATGTTTTTAGACATGGGAACAAAATTAAGACGTGCAAAAAATGTCTGAACACTCTTTAAATGATACATCCCTTATAAATAAAAATTAAATGAACAAATGATGCATGGACCTGGATTAATGCATTTAGACCATATTTTGTCAACACTTTTTAACCGTGACAGAAAATTCACTGTAGGCACTGACACAGAGTATGACAGAATAGGAAATCTCTAAACAAAACGAAGTGCTGTGAATAAAGAATAAACCCCATATTGCTTTATTCTCACCTGAATACTGCTATAAATACAGAAAGTTTAATAGAGCCCAGATGAAGGCCGTTGTCATGGTGCCGACTCAAGCTTGTTCTTCATGAGTAAGAGGGACTGAGACAGCAGGCAGAAGTGCATTATGGGTGTAGGAGTCATGTGGGAGTACATTCGGATAGTACTCTGTGAGATTTTAATAAGCCTGGGTGCATGCACTCTTGTGTGCAAGTTTAAGTGTGCATCTTTAATAATGTCCACAAAACTTTCTCCAAGCACACAGTCTGCTCTACTCAATCATTATTTCCTGCTGTCACTATTCTGAAGATTCTTCTGAATTCAACTGTCAGACACTCAGACTCCACTTTAAAAATGCTTTTCAAAGACAATGGTAGCAGACCAACACTCAGCAGGGAGGAGGCACTATTGCTCTAGTAGTGTGTTAATATTTTGATACCAATTTCGGAGGACTCTATGCAAGTAGGAGAGATCAATGGCTAGTGTTATTAAATACAAATTAAACACAGTTAAAAAAATAAACAACCAGAATATATAAACAGTCTTCTTGCATTTCTTTTTGAGTGAATGTTTCATCCAATTTCTATAAGCATCCTAAATAATTAGATTTTTTTAGACAATTGTAGACCTTTATTTTGGTGTTAGATCAGTGTTTTTAACAAGGGGTAACCAAGCTGTTCCTCTTGATGCATAACAGGAAGTGACTGGATTGCAGTACCTCGACCAGCCACTTAAGGCTGACTCCAGAAATAGACAGGTTTTCTTTTACTCTAATGTTAATGCGGACAATCTTTGGAGCTGAAGAAAACATCTTTTCATCCTGACTTCATTAGGTTTGTTCGTTCAATTTGCTAGTTTTGACCTTTATGATCACTCTTTGTTTGTTTAAAATACTAGACACCTTCACTACAGCTTTGTCCCACCTCTAATAAAACACAAAATTAAATTTGGATTACAATTAAAGGAATATGTAAACAGGTTAAAAAATGTAATATGAACATAATATAAGAGTTTAACACCAAGAACTGTAATGAAAATGAGGCGAAACTCTAAAGATATGTCAAAACTAACTCTGTCGCAACCAGCGCACTACCCACTATTATAGGTACAGAATGAGAATTAGTGTGTCCCAAGCCGTAGTATATATACAAAGTATCCGAGCAGTGCCCAGATGTGAACTTTTTCCAGTTCGATTTTGAAGGGCAGCTCTATGCATGTTCAACTGATATTACTCACAATGCATGGTGCTTGGGGGGAAGGGGTTTTCTCTAGAACCTGAAGTGGCCCTTCTCTGTAATACAAATATTTTTTAAAGCAGAAGCACATAAATAAATAAAAGCAATATAGATAGTGTAATGTCAATTGTTAAAACATTTTTTAATGAAGGAATGGGATAAGAGGAGTTAAGTTCTCACACACATTGATGACAAAACCACTTATGTCGCATGAGATTTTAATGCGTCCTTACACAATAATAATTATGCACATTTTCTTATGAAAATTAGTATCCACTTTAGGGTTAGTGCAGAATAAGTATCCAGATTGGGACATGGCATTAAGTGCCTCAAAATTTTTAATGGCTTTTGTGGCTTAGGAACTCCAGCAAAGAAAATTATTTTGAGAAACAGATGCAATTATTTTGGTTTGAACAACACATCATTTAATAATGTTTCAAAAGCTACGTCATTGTTTTAAAAATACACTTCAAAGTGTGAGTTGAAGAGTTTTGTCTTTTGCCTTACTTATCTTTATATGATTTTAAAGAGCAAATACTCCAAAATGTTTTCGATAACTAAAAACTAATTCAAGACATTGAACCTTAATGTGTTGCACGTTAGTGTTGTTTCATTATAATTTAGGTCAAAATTTATACCATATTCTCTATGAGGGTGGTCAAAAACTTTGCAAGGTGAGAATTAGTTTGTCTCGCACTCAACTTCACAAATTATACAGAGGGATAACAATGTTTCCAGTTCTAACACTGCTTTATGTAATCAAACGGTTTACCTGTAATTAGAGCGTATATGTAATGCTGCTGATTAAAGTGCAGCGCTTTCTTCTGAAACATTTGTTTATCCTCAGCTGGAGAGAGTTTTAGGTTCTCACATAATGATTCATTTCTTGTCTTTAAAAGTTTCTTCCTGGAACCATTAGAATTCAGAGTATGTGTGAAGCACACCATCATTTATCTTCTGTGGAGCTGAGTCAAGATCAAACTGAGAACAAGCCGTTAAAAGCTTTGTTGATCTTAGAATAAAAGCTAATTATTTATGAAGGTTGTGGCAGTTCATTCATTTGGAAAACAACTGATAACAAAAGGATGTGATGATAGCTACTAAAGATGAACACAAATCATGGGAAAATCTTGACATCACTATTCCTTATTACTACAGATTGAAATTTTAGACTATTAGAAGTTTATGTGGAGTAAAAGAACATTTTTCTGTTCTGAAAAATGTATTCCTTTTTTGGCATATCTTTCCTCTAAAGAAAGTCACAGAATAATATTAAAACATGACACCAATGTTTCACATGATAGGAGAGCTCCTTTCATGGGCCAATTCAGATCCAACAGGCTGCAGGACCCTCTGTGCCCTCTGCCCTTGAGTCAAGTCAAGTGTGTTTATTGTCAATTCTGCCACATGTACAGTGCATACATACAGAGAATTGAAATTGCGTTACCCTCAGGCCCTTGGTGCATACATAAATTACACTGAACATAAAGAGAGCTTCTCCCAGAGAGGTGTGACTTAATTAGGAATGCAAACCAGAGAGCAGACAAAAAAGTTTTTCATAATATTAAATAATCTAGTTGTGTGATTTGCAATACCATTGTACTAAACCCTCAAACATTTTAAATGACAAGAGATTCTTTTAGGAACATGACTGAACCAGTGGGAGATGTTTGGGGGTTCAGGTGAGATTGCTTTTCCACTCATCACTGTGGTGAGGGCTATAAGCCTTTGGTGTAGACAAAGAATAAAAAGAAGGCACCACATTGTGTTAATATGTGAATACAAAAAAAAAAAACACCCCGGACCTAGGAGAAAGCATATAATTTCCAACTTTACAATACACTTAACTTACATTTCACATGCGTCTTCATAAAAAATTGTTAAATAAAATGTGAAATTTTGTCTGTTATCAGCAAATATTTCTCAATGTACAACCTAATGTAAAAGTCATGCTTGCTAAAGCTTTATTGGACGTCTATCTTCTAGTATGAAAATTATGATGCTGTTTTCCAATGTCATTTTAGAGCTTCTGGAAGTTGAGTTTGTGTACAGATGAATTGTAAGGAACAACTGGAGATTATTTCAACTGAAACAAATCCAATCCAAAACTATGTGCACCCAACTGCTCTCCGCCGTGCAGTTTCACAAAAACATTCTCAAATCTCAACATGCACACTGACCCGAATTCCCATTTTTCAATAAAGCACAGCAGCTGGTATGTCTTCCTGAGCACGTTTTAGAGCTGTTGTTTGGTACACTTTTTTGCAAAAAAGGAAGGTTTAGGATTGAAAGTAAATTAATGAGACAATTAGGCACAAAAGTGACAATAAATCAAACATCTCTAACTCTGCAACAAATGTAAATAATAATTTAATGCAATTGCATTAATGTAATTTGAATTAACAAGAAGATGGTAGCAACAGTGAATTTTACAAAAATTATTTAGATTTGGATTTGTTATCAAGGATTTCTTCATTGAAATTGCATTAGAGCCCATTTTTTTTGTCAAAAATGTAAAAAACTAATTGTTATTATTTCCCTTCCACTTAAAATGGGATTTTGGGGTGCTTAACGTCTGATGAAACCATGTCATACTCCAGATTTATTTCACCTTCATGGTTAATTATAAATAAACTTAAGTTAAAAAAACGTCTTGGTGAGATTTTCAGGTTCAGTGCTTAAATTTTGGATAATTAAAAAACAATAATGGGCCCTGAAACTGTGTTTAGACTTTTTTCATTGAATTCTTACAGGTGTAGCTTTTTAGTTGGTAATTTTATTTCTCTGTTCTATAATGAGAGCTTGCAAGCCCTGGATCTTCATGTGAAAGCTTTCAGATAAATGTTTCAATTTGAGGCATTTTTTCAAGAATGTTGATTCTTGTTAAAGTATAGAATTCATTATTTTTAAAACAACAACAACAACTGAAACCTGTTGAATCTTGCTTTTTTATCATTCGAGTTCAATTATTTGTGAAGAAATAATGGTCACATTTTCTACATAAATGTTGGTGTGTTTTGGATTAATCAAAACTTGGCTGGGTTTGACAAATTTTTGAATGTTGGATATACTTCCTATCATTTTCACTGCTAAATTCCACATTTAGAGTCTAAAAGAGCAGAAATTGTTTTAGATGCAGCAGAGTTTGTTTTTCAGTGCACAAAACTCTGAGGCATGGCTCAGTGTTCGCTATGTTATTGTGCAACTCAGCTGCCAGTCACAATTAGTCTCACAAGCTTGCATCTGTCGTGGAACAAAACGTATCCTACAGTTTCAGCTCTTCTTGAAACCCTGATGGGACAACTAAGGTATAACATAAAGGAGAGGTTTTAGGGTGCTAAAAAAATAAGTTGAGGGGTGGTATAGGAAAGGAAGGGCAGAAAAACGCTACTGGTAGACTTTTTAAAAATAAATTTAACAAGAAGTAATGGGTGACTCTTAAAGTGCCCAGAGGAGTGAGCTTGAGTGCCAATGGTGATTAAATGTGCATTGCTATTCATTGCCCTGACAGAAAGTCAATGTTTAGCCCTTGGGCTCTGCCCGTTTTAAGTTTGAATTGGTGAACACAGACCCTCATCGTGACCCTAATTAGACTTCATAAGTTTTTATACAAAATAACAGCATACTTTCTGTGTAATTGTAAGATATCTTGCATTCAACAAAAAATACAATACAATTTTGAGAAACTCACTGAAATTAACTCAAACTTTCAAACATAAATATCTATTTAAATTCAGATCAGGTGCACAAACAAGCGGAATGCTCATCTGTACTTTATACAAAGAAAATATATTTTATGTCACTTTTACATTTTTTTTAGGTTATTTTGGATTCGGCTTACAGAATTATAAAGGCACTAAAATGTCTTTATAGAGTTACAGTGATAAAAATAAGTATTTGAACACCCTGTGATTTTCCAATCTCTCCCACTCAGAAATCATGGAGGGGTCGGACATTTTTATCTTAGGTCCACGTCCACTGTGGGAGACAATCTAAAAATAATTTGGAAATCACATTGTATTTTTTTTTTATTATTTAGTTGTTTGCCACTGCTTTAAGTAAGTAAATTTTAACATTTGACACAGTAGCAATTACAGAGGTCAAACGTTTCCTGTAGTTTACTTTTTTCTGTGGTTTCCTGTTGTTTTTCACCAGGTTTTCACAATTTGTAAGGTCTGATGCCAGCAGGGACTGATGGCTGTATGTTCAGTCTTGAAACAGTGCTTAAAATATTGTAATAATTTACATTAAAAATAACATAAAAATCTACATAATTGATATGTGAAAGGTTTTACCTTTACCATTACTCTTGGACTCAACCAAAGAAATTAGATGGTTAACTATTCATGATAATATTCTGTTTTAACTCGCTCTTTAATTTTACATAATTCATTTTTTTTTTCAATTGACATTATTGTCTAATAAACAATCAAAATTAAAATCCAAATAACAAACAACTTATAAAATATGAACTAAAAGAAAAGCATTATACTCTAAAGCCCAGTTGAAATTAATTACTCTAAGCGGAAGGCACCACATTATGTTAATATGTGAATACAAAAACAAAACCCCAGACCTATGAGAAGGCATTTAATTTCCAACCTTACAGTACAATTAGTTTACATTTCACATGCATCGTCATAAATTTTTTTTTCTTTGTTATCAGCAAAAATTTCCCAATGTACACCCCTAACAAAGACAAAGTAAAAGTCATGCCTTATTGGACATCTATCTTCTATTATGGAAATTATGATGTTGTTTTCAAATGTAATTTTAGAGCTTCTGGAAGTTGAGTTTGTGTACAGATGAATTGTAAGGAACAACTGGAGATTATTTCAACTGAAACAAATCCAATACAAAACTATGTGCACCCAACTGCTCTCCGCCGTGCAGTTTCACAAAAACATTCTTAAATCTCAACATGCACACTGACCCGAATTCCCATTTTTCAATAAAGCACAGCAGCTGGTATGTCTTCCTGAGCACGTTTTAGAGCTGTTGTTTGGTACACTTCATTCTTCCCCAAGTCAGAACAGAAATGCGCTTTCAGATACCAACGTGCAGTGAAGAGAGGTAGATCGACCTTATCAGTGATTCAAGAGGGTAATGTGTGAAAAGGAGGCAGATAAGAGCCATTTATGAATACCAAAGTGCATGATTCAGCTTTGCATTCATGCGTCATCGTATCTGAAACAGTTAAAGATGTTTTCAACAGTGTTTTTATCCATCAGTATGCCAACTTCTAGATTTAATATTAACTTTTTATAAATAGTAAAAATAAATCTTTTTGAAAAAGCATTAATAACTCTGACTGTTAGGCTGTCGAAACTTAAGAACAATTTAAAATAAAATACCAATTTTCATTTAAGGTTAAGATTTGAGTCAAATGTAGATTCTCCCCTTAATCATAGTCATACTCGCATCTAAGTGCACTGAAACACATGATATTCAATTTTGACATGGATAACTATATTGCAAAAATCTATCTATCTATCTATCTATCTATCTATCTATCTATCTATCTATCTATCTATCTATCTATCTATCTATCTATCTTTCTTTCTTTCTTTTTGAAAATTCTCTGTTAAAGTGTTAAAATATAAAACATGCTGTTATCAACTTTAATTCCAAGTGACAGATGAGGTATATTGTCATTGGTCAATGTGCTGTGTAATAAAGTGTGAATAAAGGGAAGAAAACTAGAATAATCCTTTCAAGTGTTCAATGAGGGAAGATGAGTAATGCTGTTCAATTGGCTTGCTCACGACGATTTCATGCTCTAGGCAGGTGTGCGCCCTTCTGGGATCGTATTGCTACATTAATCAAACTAAGCATGATTTCCTCAGTTGTTTTCTTATTACTTTAGCTATAAATACATGTTAAACTCCCATGTTATTATTTTCCTCAGGTGACGGTGGTCCGTGTGTGACGTGCGCGAGCCCACAGCTGTCTGCAATTAATTTCACATCAAACTTGGTGGTTTCAGATTTAGTTTTACGACATAAACAAGACCTTAATGTATAATCCCTACAAAACAGTGTGTAACGGAATGCCCAATAAAATATGTTAGTAGTCTGATAAATATTTTAAAAACACTTACCGGAGAAAACGTAAAACTCAGTGTTAAAACCAATAAAACAAATTTGGAGGCTTCCATCCTGAAAGGTCTTTCGTTCTGGTTTGGATACCATAAAAAGAAACTGTCTTTAAAAGTTGTCGTCTGCCCAACGCGTAAAAGTAAACTCAGTCGTTTAGCTGTGCCACCGTATCCTGGAAATACGAGTGAAAACGAATAACTTTGTCAGAGCGTTCATTATATTCTTGTGAGCCGGGAGAGAGCAGTTCTCCGGGTGATGATGGCAGCCTCATGTCTCCAAACCATCGCAGCAGCTCCTGACAGTTGAGCGAGCAGAGAGAGAATCCCCGACAGACCTCGATTACAGCTCCACAGCCTCAGCACTTGAGAGATATTGGCAAAAGAGGGTTCAAGACTGCATCACTCTTGTTCGTCATCTGCTTAGACTGCCTGCCTTTGTAGCGTTAGTGCGAAGCCAGTGTCGAGCATTTCAAGGTCTGAGCTCTTTGTGGACACCTGGCTGCAGAAAACGACCCAGGTGGGCGCTCGCATGACCTGGTTTAATTGTTTCCGGTTGTGCTCAAATCTAATTGACCACATAAACTTTGAACGATCTCTCCAAACGGGCAGCGGTTTTATAAACAAGACGAATCTATTTTGACGATATATTTTAAATCTATTTTTATTGTTTATGATTTCACTCTTGTTCAAATCTTTAACTGCAACACAATGAGACATATATTCCAGTTGAAGAAAATTTTAATGTAAATGCAGTCTGAAAATGATGAAAAAAAAGAATAGAAAAAGAATGTAATTATAAACCCCCCAAAACAATATGGGAAAAGTGTGGGGGAAAATGTTCAAATTTATGCATGTTTTAGTATTGTTCTCACATCAACAACATACCTCAATTTATATTCAGATTGCTTCGTTCATGTTTGTTTAATCATTATTTCTTTTTCTGGGAGTGTAAAATGTCTCAATAGCCATAGCCATGCTCATTGGTACCGCCCACTAACCAATCATATGAAGCAATAATGCAGCTCATTTCAATGAATAACATAAGTGCTGACTGACCCGAAAATGTAAAAGCGTCAATAAACAATGAAAAAGAAAGTGTTTTTGGATGTTCCCTGTATTTTTGGATAACTAAAAGATGGATATATTATTCCAAATTTGGTGGAAGAAAATCCCAGAGGGGGCGTGGCAAAAGCCTGGCAGTGGAAAAAACAGGAGGTACACAGCTTGTTTTTGTGGAGTACATCAACTTGCGATGATTTAAAGACATTGTTTACATAAATACTGTTTTTGAAGTCTTCTAAGGGTCAACTGAAAGTCTGGAGGGGTCAGATATGTATTATACCTGATTAAATTTTTTTTCTTTTTTAGCCTAGTCTGCTATGCCTTACATGTATATATCACAACTAATGCTCCTGTCACAATAAAAACAAATCTATCAAAATCTGTCAAAAGAGAAATTAGTCTTTTTCCAGGAAAAAATATTATGTTTTCTTACCTTATTGACAAATACTAAATAAAAATCTGCACCCTTAGTGTCCCTTGCAAGTTTCTATAACATTAACTGGAAATCATCGCCGCTTTGAGGCCCTAAGTGCCAAACACTTTTGTTCCAGATTCTGCCACAAGACCCTTTCCACACAATTGCGATCATTTAAACACTACAATTTGTTGTAAGAAATTTTTCCCCATGCAAATGTAATTTCAACGCAAAATGGTGCCAGATAGATCAAACTTTTTAAAAAGTTGTTTTTCTTTTTTTTTTACATTTTTATGTTTGGCTTTCGTGTCTTTTAGCATGATTTGAGCATGATGTTTCTTTACTAATTTTTATCAAAGTGTTATGTTGATTTTATGCTTGTGTGATGAGATGTCTTGTATGAATTTTTTTTTTATACTCTGTTGTGTTTATACTTTATAATTGTTATTGTCATTATTGTAACTTATGTTATAGGTTTATGTGGGTTGTTTTTAGCGCTATAGAAATAAAAGTTTGATTAATTGGTTTGATTAATTACACAAGTTGGATTTGTCAATGCCATTTACGGATCAACAGCAGATTTTCTTTGACTACTTATTAACCAACATGACTTTAGCATTAGCTTTTTTATTTTAACCCACTGTGCTGATCCAATAAGGTGTAGTTTAAGGCCTGGTTTGAAGTTACATTTTTTAACGCATGCTGAAGAATTCTGCAGCGGAAGGCAACCACAAAGACTAAAGGTCTCTACCCTGGAGATATGACTTTTTTCGGGAAGTGAATAACTTTCTTTGGTTCGTGCAGATTACACTGTTAATAATCGAAAAACACAGGTGAACACGTTTATTTACCCAGATTCTTGTATTTTGCTCTATTTTGAGGTGTTTGTCATAACAGTTTTCAAATAGATTTTTTCCTATCAGTACTTAGGGGACAACAGCCACACGCCTCGCTTTTTTTTACAATCTTTTTGAGTGAATAACTTGATGATCGAACACTAACAAGACAAGCTTCTAAATGTTCATTTTTTCCTCGCAAACTCTTACTCGGTTTACTATTACATTGTTCTTTGGCACTATTTTCTTTCGTGAGATCAACGTGAACGTGTGTATTGAGTGACATCCATTGATTCTTTCCAGTCAAACTGTTCGTTGATGGATATTAAGTTTGTATATTCTTTATGCTGGGGAGGTGATTAGCACCTGCCTCAGTCAGTGAGGCTCCCAGGGGCCTCACAGAGGGAACTCCTATTTACTCTACCTGATCCTCACTAGGACTTTATGAAACTGCTTTGAAAGCAACTGCTAAAGAAGCGCTGTATAAAAATTTGATTGATTGATTGATTGATTGATTTCCTTCACGTCATCAAAAACGCAAGCTTTCATTGGCCGATCTCTCTGCGAAAAACCAATACGATATGGCAGAGCCAAACTCTTCTTCATTCACAAAAATCTTTTGTAGTGATGTTTGAGCTCCTGTTGGGGCCCATGGTTTTAGCTCGAGGCACATTCTCGCACAAAACTTTAGAACAAAAATTTAGGTAAATAGAATTTGCATCAAAATCCTGTGTCATTTTTGTAGCCACCTTTCCCCTTCCACAAAAAGATTTAATTTATCTCTCGCAAACTGTGTGCTTTTCTGCATAACTCAGAATAAATGATTTGTGTTTAAAGTGCTAACATTGTCAAAGTCAATCAAAGAAGTAATCCTAAAAAGCAGACCATTTCAAATTAGCATTAAAACTGGCCAATCACTGAACAAATTAAACAAGAGTGAGGAATATTAAGTGACGCCATGCAATTTAGTCTCTTATTAAGTTTTGAGATACTGCTTTCAATACTCACAATTAAAGCACAGGCTCAAATGCATCCCTAAAGAGCCATCACCAAATATGTGAACTGGGAATTATGCAAATTATTGCTTTCATTGTCTTTTGCCTGCTCATATTCACCAAGCTATAAATCTATAAATAGAATAACATGTCTAAAGGTTAAGCTCAAAGGTCAGGCAGTTGTTTTTGTGCTTGCCATCTAAGACAAAAAATGGAATTATACTGGGACTTTAATCGATTTTCCTTTGTGTGAAATAACTATGCAAATTAATTAAAGAACAGTGATTGTTTGCTTTGAAAGAAAAAATCTACAGTGATGCAACAGAAGAAACTAAAAATAGGGTTGCATTCATCATGGAATTTCTTCACATTCTTTCATATCTTCACAGCAACCTACCATGAGAGGAGATGTGGATGTAAAGAGTTAGATATAAAGAGTAGAATAAGGATTTCGTTAAAACATATAAGACATATATAACAAAATGCAACACTGAAGCTATTCAAAAACAAATTCAGGTCGCATGGAAAACCCTAACAAGGAAATTACAGAAAAGATTACCAGGTTCGTGCCTGGGAGTACATTTGAAACTGTCAAAATGTAGTAATGCCTTCAATTTATATGCGCTTTCTAGACACTCAAAACCACTTTACAATGTTCAGTGCATTATTCGTTCACTCTACCTTTGTAGTCCTCAGCCGTCCCTGGACAGTCTAAAAGAACATTGCTCCCAATCCAAGCCTACAGCCTCAAGCCCACCACCAAACACACTCCACCAGTCACGTACATCCATACAGGGCAATGAGGGTGAAGTGGCTTGCTTAGGGCCACAATGACAGAATGGACCTGGCAGGGATCGAACCGCCTAATTTACAGAGCGACCAACCAAACCCACCACTTTGCTACCAAATTTACTTGTGTGAACCCAAACTCTTATTCATTGGGTCTCAATACAAAATGGCAAACATGGATTTTGTTGACAAAGCAGCTCAAATAGCGTAAAACATGTCAATAACCTACCGAATTGTTTAACCTGCTCAAGCATAATCTTTCAAATTTTAATTTGTCATACAACTTGCGTTCCACAAATAGCTACGATGACACTTGGCTAATGTCTTGAGCGAATGTTGGGTAAATTTTTTTCCTGCCACTTTTTAAAACACCACTGTCAGTATTTGATTTCTTCATTAACCAAAAATATCGTTTAAGATGTGTCACACTTCTGCAGAGTAGCGAAACTATTAAAATTATGATTTTGCTCTTTTATTGATGCTTTTAAAAAGTTTATTCTTCACAGTTAGTTGACATTAAGAACTAAAACACACATTGCAAAAACTCATCAAACACTGATAGGTTAAGTCAGATGTTTGAAATGAAATGTAAATAGGCATAGCTTCTATATTCTATATTCTATATAGTTTTGATATATGAAAAAGGCTGCAGTGAGATTCTCCTCAAATGAGCCAGGCGAATATTTAGAAAACAAACTAAGGGAGGAGACATAAACAAGGAACAAATAGAACATTCTCAACAAAAATCTTGACAGAATGAATTAGATAACCAAACTAAAAAACTTAATACTTAACACAACAAACAAAGAAAAAACACCATGTAAAACAATTATAAGGGGAAACAGGAAAGAATACAGGCTAGTTAACATATATAGATTGTGAGTTTTTCATAGTTTTTTGAATATTGCATAAATAGCTAGAATACATTTTTAACATATTTTCCAAAAATAATGTTAATATCATATCAAAAACATAAATTCTAACAGAAGCTTAATAAAACAAAAAAAAGAAGACCTGTATTCAAGTACACAACATAACCAAGGGCCAGGACAAATTTGTCAATAACAGTACTTTAACTTTATAATAAAGCGAGTCTTGTTATTTTAAACAGAAACACATTAACAGTTCTATGTCAAGCCGCAAATAAAGTGCAAAGAAATCTGAACATATGCTAACATCTGCTCTAGTGCTGCTAGCTTTTATTTTAGCGTGTCTCTCTCTCATATTTGCAGTTGTTTCGTGTGTTTAGCCTCACTGCGTTAATGTGTATTTTAAAAGCCAAAGGTGTTAGCATACATAACTCCTGTTTATAATGATAACTTTATCACTCTGTCACGTTAAAATACCTCCACATTGCTGACCTTTTGGAGGCAACACTAGATCATTGATGAACCAAAATTGCGTCATACCATCACATGTTACTATTTACAGCCCTACTTAAACTCGCTCCACCGAAAGCCACATTTTTTGCACTTTTAGACAATAAAAAATGCAGGGAACTCACTGGATAACACAGAACAGGACCTGACACATATGAAGTTGCAGATGTTTCTCTTTTTTGAAAATCCATGCACTAATGAGTCAAGAATGCAGAAACCGTGCCCAGATTTGACTCCCATCATTAGGTGGTTATCAATATGTCTCAGCTCAAGCATTATTCAATTAAATAGAACTGTCCAAACACGTGGTTCAGAGGCTGTGTAATCACCTTGATAAATAGGATCATTTCTTTCTCGGAGCAGTTCTCATTTCAATCATTTTCCATTTAAACAAACTAAATCAAATTGTGAGAAAAATACTGAGTGTAATATCGGGGTTGATACTGCTGAGGGTCAGCTGCCCCGCTTCTGATTGATTTGCTCTGTTTTGTTTCTTTGGAAATATTGCCATTCTGTACATGCAGCGTTTATGCTGAAGCTTAATAAGCAAGCAGTATTGGATTAAGCAGATTCTGTCTCCTGAAGGTGAATGTCTAAATGCTCATTCATTAAATGCGTGGAGTGGGAGAGACCACATGGGTTTGTTTTGCCAGCCAAAGTGAATTTCATTAGTTTACCATGCATCCATAAAAGATAAATATATGTGCGAGTTTATAAAATCATCAAATAAATGCTTTTGTTACAGAAGTATAAATAAATATGTATAGGTGATATATTGCAGTATTGCTTGTTATATGAAAATATTAGATATTTTTAAAGCATATTTAGTTTGTTCTGCACTCAAAAATATGTTTTATTCTTATTTTTTATTCTTAAACGATCTTTAAAATATTCGATAGGTTAATTAATGGTAGATGTAACTGGAATGTTGCTCATTAGTGTATTTTTTTTCACAATAAATATTAAAATGTGACCATTATGAAAAGAAGAATCTGAAAAACTGAATATGCTTTCTGAAAATTTGCATCATCAGAAAAGTGAAGTGGACGTGAAGTGATATATGACCATAGTATTTGATCTGCGATAAGTTGTTACTCACTCACTGAGCTTAATCAGAGGCCGATTTAAAAATACACATGATTTTCTGAGATTTACATCTTCAGTTAGTGTTAGTGGCGGGGACTTAAGGCAAGACCTTGAGGCGTTGTTGCTCTTGGAGTTTTTAAGTTGTGTTTCCTGCTTTGGTGAATTTTTATCTTAATATTTGTAAATTTTAGAGAAGAAAACACATCCAGAGAACCACCCTGTTGATGGTAACAAGAACACATATATATATATATATATATATATATATATATATATATATATATATATATATATATATATATATATATATATATATATGCATTCATTGATCTTCATGTCGGCTTTTTCCCTTTCGGGGTCGCCACAGCGGAATGAACCGCCAACTCTCTGGCATTTGTTTTTTATGCGGCGGATGCCCTTCCATCCGCAATAGATATATATATATATATATATATATATATATATATATATATATATATATATATATATAAATAATTTTTTATTGAAAATCATACACTTTATGGCTTTTATTGTCTTCAGCCAAAATATCTTCTCCAAAGCGGCTTTCATTTTGTAAATGGAATAACATTACTAGAGGTTCAGCACAATGCTCACAACATCAGAAATCTTTTTTTTCTTCGGGTTTGTCATCTGAGATTTCAATAACTGAAGCATTCTGAAATCTACGTTTTCAGCCAGAATTAGTGGAGACAAAGTCAGAGAAGCCAGATTGAGATGGTTTGGACATGTGCAGAGAAGGGATAGTAGTTATATTGGTAGAAGGATGTTGGAGATGGAGCTGCCAGGCAAGAGGGCGAGAGGAAGGCCAAAGACAAGTTATATGGGTGTGCTGAAGGAGGACATGAAGGTCATTGGTGCAAGAGTAGAGGATACTGAGGCCAGAGTTAGGTGGAAACAGATGATTTGCTGTGGCGACCCCTAAACTGGGAACAAAGCAGAAGATTAGTGGATGAATGTTAAGTCTAGACTTTGTTAGGCAAGGTTGAACTCAAGGAGTTGCACCATTGACTTTATAACATGGGCATAGCGTGTGTTTTATTTCAACAAAAAGAAATGAGACTCCAAGTGGTAAATCACCACTCCCTGCCTTAATTATGCAAAACTTAATATAACAAACAAATGATTATAAAAAGGACACCTCAGACATGTCATATAGGTCAGCTCAAGCAAAATGCATTGATAAACCTATTGCCTATTCTAGCCAGGCGTGTAAACATATTTTTTAACTGTAAATTTGCGCAATTTTATGTTGCTGTCAATGAGAACCTGCTTACCTCTAGAGTTGAAGGTTGACCCTCGAGTCGCACTGGTCTGAGAGTTGCTGCTGAGTGAAAAGATGTCTCTTAGAACGTCATAAAAACTATTTTCTAGTTTACCATCAGTTTCAGGAATAGATTACAATGAATGTGTTCTTGCTTGATTTGGCAGTTTTTCCAAACATTAATTATTCAGACAAGACATTAAAGAGAATCTGAAGTGGATCACAAGAGAATATCTGTTTAAAAAAACAGTATGGCAGCTGCGGATGATGAGTTCTGCATAGGTTCTCCAGTGGTTTTGACGTTTGGTTATAATGTATGGGAGTTTTCATGGTGGCAAAATTATTATTAGGTGTTACATCAATAAACAATGCACATGCTTGAATGTTTAAAAATGTTAGGAGACCTTTGATAAGTTTGTGGGGTTCATTCAAAACTTAAAAATCAATGTTGATCTCTTTTCACTTTTTTGAAAAAGTGAAATCAAATAAATAACAGTTAGATAGCATCAGCTCACAAACCAGGATTTTACTTAAATTAAACTTATGTGTAATCTAAATGTGTTAAATTAAAATTTAAAGTAATTAACAAACACTCCCTTATACTCATAGTGCTTTTTTCCATGTAAACATTCAGCTAAATAAAAATAATGTTATAATAATTAAACTGTTAAATGTTAAAAATTAAAAAAAAATTGTTTTTCAGTTTTCGTTTGTTAGTTTCTGTTTTGTCTTTGTTTGTGTTATTTTTTCAGGTGCTGTCCGGTGAACGCTTCGTTGATGGATCTTGAGTTTGTATGTTTCTTTTTGCTGGGGAAGTGACTAGCACCTGCCTCAGTCAGCGAGGCTCCCAGGGGCCTCACAGAGGGAACTCCTATTTACTCTACCTGATTCTCACAAGGACTTGAGCTGCTTTGAAAGCAACTGCTAAAGAAGCGCTATATAGAAAACTTGAAAATGTAAAAGAAAATGTATATGATAAACAAAATGATATAAAGCAAGTGCATTTCAAAGTAATGTGTGTGGATGCTTTCCAGCAATGGATTGCGTCTTGAAGGGCATCCGCCGCATAAAACACACGTCAGAAGAGTTGGCGGTTCATTCCGCTGTGGCGACCCCGAAAGGGAAGAAAGCCAACAAGAAAATGGATGGATGGAATTTAAATGTGCAAACAATTATTCTATTGTTGACTAGTCAACAGATTGTTTTGACCTGTCAGGAAATGGGTTGAATGACAAATGTCTACAATTTGGTTGTGTATGTTGCATTATGTTCATTAGATTTCTGATTCTACATAAAAAATGGTTTTGTTGTTCACTTTGAAGCCACATTTCTGATCCCATTGTTATGGCTAGATCACAGTTTAAACAGGCTACAGAGGTAAATGTCAAAGTATTAAGCCAGAAAATATGAATATAGAAATATTTTAACTTAATTCAGTTCTGTTGTATCTTCCAATGCCACTTGTGCATTGTCAATTTTGATTCTCACTTTCTGATTAGCTTCAGGTTTATTTTAGATTTGGGAAACTCGGGTGTGCGATTACGTACTGCAATTTGTATCCACAAATACATTTATCAATTGATAGAAAAAAAATTAAGCATTTTAATTTTATTTTAAGAAGACTAAGTGAAAATAATGAATAATGTATTTGTTAAACTCCCAATTGTGTAAAAGGCGTTTGTTTGACTTTGTTCTGCTGTTAACAAAGTATTAGAAGAATTCCATTTGAGTACAGCATAATTTATGATCCGAGTTTATATGCAGGATTTGTTCTCACTCTAGGGTTTTGGGATGTTAGGGTCACTTGAAAATAAGAAGCAAGTGAGAATCCTAATTGCATAAGTATACAAGCTTTGGGTCAGAGATGACAGGATGTATTCTAATGGAGATTTTTACCTTTTGGTTAGTATTGTACTTATTCATATCAGGCACTAAATAGAAAACATATTCGATTGCATTTCCTTTCCTATTGAAGTCCCTTGACTTGCACTTTTCATTACATGCAAATAAGTGTATCCATGCATGTATTTCGCATAAATAGCTACAGTATTTACAAACAATCACGGCAAGGAGACTTCCTGTAATAACTAGAGCTGGCTTGATTAGAGCTTCAAATTATTATAAGGGCTCCAAACTATGTATATCAACAAATATTATTTATAAAAAAAAATAAATTAAAAAAAAAAAAAAAAAATATATATATATATATATATATATATATATATATATATATTATTTTTAATGTTTTTTTTCAGACCTCTTTTGAGAGTAAAGCTTGGGAAACTAAGGAACTTGTGGCTTGAGGAAAATAGACACATTTTAAAGCTCTGATTAAAAACAACTTGTCGGAAATCTGTAAATTAAAACTAAAATGTTGAGGCGTTCTGATATTCAATAAGTTTGTTATGTACATTTCAGGGCGTCACGGTCATCTTCAAGGATTAGGCACTTCAGACCTAAAAGTTTCTCAGTGGGAAAAGCTTACTTTGTATGGAATATATTTTATAATTATGAGCATCCACAACATGTAAAACCACTTTCAGTAGCAATTACATCAATCAATAAATCAATCAATCAATCAAAATTATTTTCAATCAAATAATTATTTTTATAATGTTTTTATGTTTTAATAGAAATTAGGATATAATTGGAGTAATTTGTATAATATTAGTCTGCGGCCATTCCGGCTCGACAACGCCCGATCCCGTCCGATCTCGGAAGCTAAGCGAGCCAGGGCCCGTTCAGTACCTGGATGGGAGACCGCCTGGGAACACCGGGTGGCGTCACGGTGGCGCAGTGGGTAGCACGGTCGTCTCACAGCAAGAAGGTCGCTGGTTCTAGGCTCGGCTGGGGCAGGTGGCATTTCTGTATGGAGTTTGCATGTTCTCCCCGTGATCGTGTGGGTTTTCTCTGGGTGCTCCGGTTTCCCCACAAGTCCAAAGACATGCGGAATAAGTGAATTGAATAAGAACAATTGCCCATAGTGTTAAGTGTGAATGTGTGTGTGAATGTTTCCCAGCGATGGGTTGTGGCAGGGAAGGGCATCCGCTGCGTAAAACATATGCCAGTGAGTTGGCGGTTCATTCCGCTGTGGCGACCCCGAAAGGGAATAAAGCCGACATGAAGATGAATGAATGAATGTACATTTCAGAAACCTAGATGGTATGGAAGCCCTTTTGTCCCTCTTATTTTCTTTACAAATATTGTACATACATTCAAATAATGTAGAATGTTACATGTCATCATTTTATCTTTGTTACTCTCTCCTTTAGAACCCTTTTAAAATCAAAGTAAAATAGTAAAATAATTTCAAAATTGCAGTGACACAAGAAACTCTCATCTTTAAAAACATGCTTTTATGTTTCTTACATTAAGAAATATTTACTGTTTTGATGCTTTTTTTTAACATGTCTCAGACTTTAGGGTGTATTTGTTATAATTAGGTATATGGCTTCTGGATGAACTCTAAGAAGAATTAGTGCATCAAAAACTATTCCTATTTTGATATAACTATTATGATGACAGTACTTAAACCAAAGTTAATTCTGAATATTACAGTTCATCACGTTTAATCATGATTAGACTGATTGAACTAAAACTTTGCAAAGTTGATGGTAAAATGCAAGTTTTCACAAGTTTTTCTTAGTGTGAACACATATAGGCAAAATCCTTATATTTGTTTCCCACCGACTCATATTTTGCATAGTTTGGTAGACTGTTCTATACTAAGCTTTTCATATGTCCAATATTTTACAATGCATATTGTAAGAAAACTCAATGACGTGCAAAAAAAATGTACACTTGAAGCAATTTCCACTTTATGTCGCTGTCATTTCAGCTGTTCCACTCTTTCAGGAAGTCACCTAATGAAAAGGACAGTCAGAAGCACTCACACAAATTGCCATGTATCGATGAATTATATGTCCCTGGCCTCATGCTAAAGATAGATGAATGTAACATCTATTCCCTGCCATTCGTTTCCCAGAGATTGGAAATGTTACTGAAAAATGAGACACTCTATAAAAGCATTCAACACAAAGGAAACTTCCCATTTTAATTCAACATGAGCCACATCTGCCAAGATCCTGGTCGACACTTTCCAAAACCAATCAATGAAATCAGAGTGGCTAGAGATCCTTTGAGGTAAAGAAAGTGTGAAGATCTCGATCAAAGTGCTAGACGCTGTTATTTGTTGATAATAAACATTTGTTCCTCTGGAGAGAGTCAAAATCGCACACTGTTTCGCTCCATCCAATAAATACTCTATTATTCATTGTTGTGATTTACTTGGGTTGTTCCATTATTCACAACACAAAGTTCCATCAGATAAAATCAATAGAATACTTTGTTTTATTATTAGTGTTAGGGATTTAAAGATCTTAAAGGTGTCATATCATGTAAACTCGACTTTTCAGACTCTTCATGCATGTTTTAGTATTGTTCCTTCTTCAAAAAATATTAAGATTGTTTCATACATGTTTGTGTAATCCTATTTTCTTTTTCTGGGAGCTAAAAATGACTCGATTTCTGTAGCCTCGTCCATTGACCATAGGTCCACTCACTAACCAATCATATGAAGGATTAATGCATCTCAATAAAGAACCATTGACAGTATAAAACATGTCAGGAAGCCATGGGCTTCTGGCAAAGTTCAGGAAAAGTTAAAGCGGCTCTTTAAGTGGGTGTTGCCAGTAATAAACAAAATGTGTCCACAGAGGCGGGACATTGCCGTAGTGAAAGTCTCTGATTGGCTGAAGGTTTGAATTTTAATATGTCTTGAACAAATAAACATAAAAGGTTATTCACCCCTTTGAGAGTGTTCATGAAGGTGAAAAACTAGAGAGCTAAATCAACAAACCTAATGGAGCCGGGGGTGGAAACAGATGTTTTCAGCTCCAAAGTTGGGGAGTTTCAACTTTGGAGTGAATGAGAACCTGTTCACTTCTTACAGTTAGCTACGAGCGATCCTAGATCCTGGGCAAAAATGTTTTTTGACTTACCAAAATGTATATAAAGTCATCGTAAATGGGTGACTTATATCGCATGTCTTCATATATGAGTTGTGCAACCATTTACAGTGATTAAAAGACAATGTTTTTGAAGGTTACTAAGGGTGTAGTGATTGTCTATAGGGTCAGAAATTAAAGTCCAACTAAGCACCTCCACACCTGAAGCCATCTCCACCTTTTCTGATTGCTTTCAGTTTAACCAAACACCAGCGTGCTGGCCGGCCTGCACTAGTACAGAAGGGCGGTCACCATAGGTAAGTACACGCAGATGCTTATGTTGCATCCACATGGCTGCCATCTTAGGCTAAGGGAAGAGAATCTGATTACTGAATTCAGTCAACAAAGGGAGAGATCTATCAATGATTAAAATAGATATTTTCAAGCCTTTTGGTTTTATTAGAAATATCATACATATTTAAGACATATTTCAACACATATTTAAAACAAAACTTAATTTATTGTTTTATTAATATAAAATAATCCAAATGTATTGTTATGACCTTTGCTCATTAATCAGGGGTAAAAGGACAACATTAAAAACGTGTGGTCACAAATTATTGTACAGGTGGCAATAAAACAAAAAGAATGAAAAATACCTTCCAAAGGTAATATTGATTTACAGTACAATTCACAATGAATATTTACAAGAAATAATTAAAGCAAAAAAAACAAGGATAAGAGAATCAAAGATAGATAAAAATAAAAAACTGTCTCCTTCAAACTTGCTATCTAAAAATTAATCTAAAGAATTAATTCTTTATAAACCTAACTAGCTAAACTAACCAGAAAGACAATACAAAAAGAGGTGCTCACAGCTTACCTAGTGTGCTAGTCATAGAGTATTCCTGCAGTAACCCCGTGAATGTCACGGGACAAGCTTCCCTTTTCTAACTATCCTTGGGGTGTAGTGCAAAAGGTAGTAAAGAACACATTAGATCTAAATTAAAACAAGAGTGCAGAATACAACCAAAACAGAATTCTAACAAGCACATGACCTCACTCTAATGCAGAGCAGACTGAAAACGAACAGTTAGACACATACCACATGCACACTGAATTTGTTCTATGATGCTATATTAGAATATATCCAATTTACATGCGTAACTCAACCTGATTGACAACCTTGATTACGACATCTCCCTAATCCTGTGTTTCCTTCATTTGTTCTGGCTTCTCTATAAGACTTGTTCCTGACTCCAACTATTGAAAAGTGGAAGTGTGCTGTATATGGAGTAATTGAGAAAGTTATGTGGAACAAGTGTATGGTTGTGATTTCAAAGACGTAGAAAAAAATAGTCACGTCAGAACCCCGCCTCTTAATGTCGACAAGCTCTACAATAACATCTGCCATCTCCTCCCTCAGAAGTAGTACTTCTAAGATTGAAAAAAATTAACTCCCTTCATGTGACTACACTGTTTAGTGTGTGAAGTCAGGACAGTAGATTTATTTTTGTGCAGAAAAAACATAAATTTTTACATGACCTTGCATTTGAACTAGCTATTCACTTTTGGTTGGCTATCCAAGGGAATTGGTAAGCAGTTGTTTGGTTACAGAATCCAAACATTTGAATCAGAATCTGGGGTAAATATCATCAAAGTATTGGCCCATCCATCCTGCACTGTGTCGAGGGTTCAAGCTGTGTTTGGACTTGATTTGGCGGTGGTCATGGCGTGACCCATGAAGAAACAGCAAAATCTACTTCTGAGTTGCTGCATGTCCATTCTTTCATGTCTATCCAGAGGCTTTTTCAGCGGAAAAACAAGATTCATGTCATATCTCAAATCATCTGGTTTCTTGAACACAATGGTAAACTTACTGCACTCCAGTGCCCTCCACAGTCATCAGATCTCAGTCCAGTGGAGCACTTTGGCATGTGGTGGAACAGCAGATTTGAATTATGAATGTGCAGCTGGGAAATCTATATGCTCGATGCTCTCATGTCAATGGGGACCAAAATCTCTGAATAGATTCAGGAAGATTCAAGAAACATGGCTCTGTTTGATTCAAGCACAATAAAGTTGCTTGCGAGAGTATAATTAAATACAACTGTGCATTTTATTTCAGGTTATTCAACAAAAAACAACTATTTTAAAACCACTTTTGTTCTTGTGTCGGGGATAAAATACAGTTTGCAAGCATCACAGAAAATCAGTTAGAAAAACCACAGAACAATTGGGTAGCAGACTTTTAGCCTGTCTATAAATAGAGGTGATTTTGTTGGTAGTAAGCACAGTGGTTCTTAGAAGAGCAATCATTGTATGCTGAATTTAAATTACAAACTGAGGCCCTAGAAGCCGAAAAAGTGGAGATACATTATTCCAAAATAGGAAAACACAATAAGCTTACACTTACAGGTGCTATTGTTTTAATAAATAGCAGAGAAGAATGGTAGTAGACCTTCATTAATGCTGCTCAGCCAACTTTGTAGTGTGTGTTACATAGCTGGCATATTGAGAGGGAGAATGTTTGGGAAGTTTCAGAATATATTAGGTCTACGAGAGGAGAAATAAGCTCCTAAAAATACTTCAGTCGCAGTTATTAGGTACTCTTACCCCTGTCTCAGCATACTTTGACATAACAACTAAAAATGGAAAATTCTAGTGTGCAAATATGTAGCCTTTCTCCCACGCCAAAAAGACTGAGCATGTTTCAACAGATTTGAAAGGTGTTAGAGCAGTTTACCTAGAGACATTAGTATTAATACATGAAAATAAAACAATTTGCTAACAATTTTACTTTTTTTTTTTACTTTTTGTTATCTTCAATATCTTTCCAAGAGTTTTGGTCTTTAATGGACAGTGACGTAGTATTTTAATCTCTTGTTTTTCTTGAATGTTGTCCACAAACACAAAATGGGTCCAGAAATAAGTAAGATAAGTATTTAAACCCTTATCCATCAGCTAGATTTGTGCCTCACAGTTTAAACTGGCAGAGCGTAAAGGGTCTTTATTAAACAAAAAAAATTCACCGTTTACCTCTGGACAACCTCCAGTGGTTACTTTTAACATGCTAGATTCCAAATGTATAGTGGTTCAAGTCAAATCTCAATAATGAAAACAAACAAAGACAAACAAGAATTGCAAATGAAAAAAAAAACAAATTAAGAAAACACAACAGTTTGAACAAACTGGGACTGGGAGGCATTGTATAGTTTGATATTTGACAACTAAGTCAAATAAGTGCTCTTTTTTGTTATTTTGAATGATTCCTTATTTAACTATGGAGGTCTCCAACAACAGGTTGACTTGTATGAAAGGTCACAAAACACCTTGATTGCCTCATCATATGCAATTTATTTTACCACATTTGGTCCCAATTCTCAAATGATTCGTTTAGTAACTCATTCCGACTAAACCCATACTTTACACGATACAATCGGAGCAGCTTATGGAGCTGCTAAATTAGCTCTACATGGCCTAGATTTTATGTGTTTTATTATAAGAGAAATTAAAACAAACAGAGATACAATCAACACAACATAAAGCAACAAATATCATTTTCCAAATCAAACTGGCCCCTATAAAATAAAGAGAGAAGGTTACCAGAGAAGCTTGTGAGTTTGTTAACACTTCAGGGTTCTGGGTGAAAACAAGATTCCAGCTCCTTATAACTTTACTCCACAAAATTAAATCCAGTCTGCAGCAGACACAGGTAAACTATAAGCTTTTCCCTTCCTGTATGCTAATCTCTTTGAAAGGCTTGCATAACCCTGCTTGTCCTGATGCTACATCCTCAATGGAGAGCCATTACATCTATGTTTGGGGGAGGAGTTTGGATTCCCATACTGCATCCCTCCCACCTGCGTCGGAGTGAACTGGCTAAAAGATTTGCTTTCAGTAAAGCTTGTTTCAGCGACTTCGAAACACTTTTATATTAACAGTAACTCAATACAAAACACTTTCGGATGCAAAACTGTAACTGGGTGTTAGTCAGTCTTAAAGCTATGTTACACATCTCATGAGAGCTCATTTAAAAAATCCTGTTGGTAGGTTTTTGCTGTGAAAAATGTATCGCCACTTTTGTGGCAGCCAAAAAATTGCCCTGGTCCTTGCACTCATTGCCCTTCTAATAGTTCTTTCTTCTTCTTATTTCAATCCAAACCTGTTTGAACAGAATGCAGGCTGTTATTAATTGCAGGCATCTTTGAGAGTAATCCCACAATCCCTTTCCGGTTTGACCTAATGGTTGCTGAGTTTTCTGAACTGTTCATTTGTTTTCTAATTTTTGTTTTTCTGAATTGATATGTTATTTTTAGATTTTTAAATTGTTATTTGGCTTTCATGCTTGTGATTTAACTTGGACTTCTCAGACACCATACAAATTCCATTGATTCAACAAGTTCCAAGTAAAGAGCTGTCCAATTATAAAACGATTTGTTCACACAACACAGGAATGACCAAAAGAACCTTGGTCAAGCAATCTTAATTGTCTTATATTTTTGTTATTATTCTTTATCTCTTTTGAATGGCAACCCAGCATTCATTTGTATGCTGATAATTTATTTGACTACTTTTCCTAATTATATCTGAATGTGAAGAATTTTCTTTTACTTCCTCTAATTGATAAATAGACCTTGAATTTCATACTGGGCTTGCTGCTTGGGCTTGAGAGAAATACTCTCTGAGAAATAAATATGGAATAGGGAACTGGTTTTAACCAATAGATCTTATTATTAACCAATAGATATTGTTATTATTTTATAGTACCATATAATAGTATAGTAAATATATATTTTTATCAACAAATTAAAATAAAGCATATTATCATATTTAAACAGTTGAAACTAAATAATATTATTGCGAGATACAGAAGTGAGCATGCAGGTATTTGTTTCAAATATGTATTTACAGACTTATTGGCTTTCCTGTGATCGTGTCATACTCTGAGGTAAATTGCAGGCGTGGTAGAACCGGAGGAAAGGAGGCAAAAAGGAGACACGCAGGAACACGTGAGAAGAGCAAATAACAATGAGGAGAAAAATTAATGTGACAGGAGATTATAGCGAAAACTAGTACCACCAGTCAGGCTTCACAAAACATGAGAAGTTAACAGGATGCATGAGTGTGTTCTGTTATTGGGTGTGAGCTAATTTAATAAGGAGTTCAGATATACTGCAAGTAAGCTTGTTTAGGGTAATAAGGGGGTGAGTGAACACTAATTACACACTAGAGGCAACAGAAGAACGATCACAAGATTGTAGAATTAACTAAATAAAGACAGGATGACGGCATAACAAACAGAGGAAAAAAAGAAAATTGAACACAGCAAACCTTGACCAAACACAACGTTTCAGAGGCAAGACGTGACGCACATTTTATGATTTGTTGTAATCTATTTGCTCATTTTCAAATTGACACATGAGCAACAATTCTTTTTTGGGGAGTAAATTATCCACTGGCAAATGAACACTATATGAGAATAGAGTCGTTCTAATGTGCCCTGAGTTAGCCTTTGGTGAGAAAATAACACGGATGAAATATCTTGCTGGAATCTTTTGGCATATTCAATGTTCTCAAATTCACATTTTCTTTTTGATTGCATTATTGAGGGTTTAAGCCTTCTTAAATGTGTCAAAATATGCAAACTCAAAATTTCTGACATTTCTAGCATGTTTTAGTACTGTTCCCTCGTCAAAAACATGTCAATTTGTTTTCAGATTGATTCATGCATGTTTGTGTAATCCTACTTTCTTTTTCTGGGAGCTTAAACCCGCTCGATGATTATAGCATCTCCCATTATTTATGTGCCTTTCGCTGATCAATCAGATGTACTGCTAATGCAGCTCCTCTAAATGCAGAACATAACAGTAGCAGACCTACGGTAAAAAACAATGCTTTATTAAAAACTTTTTAAAGAACCACTCAACATTTATGTTAAGACGAATTGAGGTAAACCAATGGGTCTAAAAGAGCTAAAAATTGCTCCTTTAGGGCCTGATGTACACCTTACCGCTCACTTTTCTCTTAGCACCCTTACAGTAAAAGTTAGTTTTAGTTGTACCATCAAAGTTTCAAGACTTGGTGAAATTTCAATGCTTTTTCTGTCCTGGTGCAGGTTGCTTTTAAAACTGACTCTGACTGGCAGCTAAGATACCCAAAAAAAAGATGTACTGTATATGCCACATGGCATGAATGTTATTTTTTGTTTTACTTAAAGATGAACTAGACTTCAATCAATCAATACAAATGTATTGATTTTGCACTCCTTTGAAATGTAGATTACTAGTTAATAATAAAATCAAATTGAATAATTCCATAGGGTAGAAATTACAAACCATAGGGCTCCTTATATAAATATAAACATCCCTGTTCAGAAAATGGGGGAAATTTTAATAGTAAGTGTCTACTTCTTCTTGACTAGTCACTCACCAGTAATCAACAAATTATTTTGTGGTGAAATAAAGTATCCAAAAGTATTCAAAGTATCCAAAAATAAGTATAACTTTTTTATGTTGTGGAAAGAAGAAGAAGTCCCTCGGTGAAGAACCTCTTTGTAACCTTGGGAAAAGAGCCTTGCCAAGTTGGTCTGGTGTTAAATCTACTCACCAGCACACTGTTA
The DNA here is from genome assembly GCA_900490495.1 of Danionella dracula. Classification (NCBI taxonomy): domain Eukaryota; kingdom Metazoa; phylum Chordata; class Actinopteri; order Cypriniformes; family Danionidae; genus Danionella; species Danionella dracula. Next base: position 4,746,957 of record UELW01000888.1, read on the forward strand.
AATCAAACTTTACTTGAAAAATGTGATTTTGTTTACTTGTATTAATGTATAAATATTTGAGAGTACTAGTAAAACTTCATTTAGCATGCATATAGAACTTAATATTTATCAGTAAACTTACTCAAATATCAATTAAATTTACCTGTAGATAATTACTAAACTTACTTAGTAAACTCACTAAAGTTACCAAAACAAATGCCTAGATCAATAGCAATTCATCAATATTTTGATAGCTCCTTCTGATTGGCTACAAGTTTTGGTACCCACCCAGCCACTGAAATAGAGCTCTCCGAAAAAATTTTTGACAAATTCCACAACCCATCTTTAATGTAAACATAAAAAATAGATTTCATCAAATTGTGACATTAAAAACAAAAATATATTTTCAATATATTTTTACTGAAACACCTCAGTCCATTTTTGAGGTGACCGAAGATGGTAGAATAAAGGAAGCATTTATTCCACGTTTAGACTGTGAAAGCATGGGGAAAATGTGTCAAAATCTCCTACATCCTTTTGAAGAAAAAGTGTGAACCTTGGAAGTTCTTTTCTCGTGGGAGCATCAATTATATTTTCTTTGTAAAAGTGTCTTTGGTGCTTAAAATTGTACATTGTGGATTGCAGTCTTTTGTTGTCAATTTCCTCGCTTTCCAGTGGCACATCATACAAAAATACATCGGCTTTTGACTTTCAAAGACAGCAACAAATCCTCCCAGAGGTCATTATGGTACCAGCATGAGAGCAGGACCCCATAGCTGGCACACTGCAGCTTATTGAACTCTTCAAGGGTACAGGGACATCATGGTCACAGCCTACACTAAACAGCCTATTTATATATAACTAATTAAACCACAGAGCACTGAAGCAGACTTCAGATTTATTCTCTTGTCTGTTTGAATCGAGTATGTTAAGGGCAGGGGCAGCTGTGTCAGGACTCCAGATCCATTAATGTTATACCACCTGCTGTTCTGATCCCTCTGCATATGATTCTGCCCCAGTTATGAAAAATAAGTATTCATCATTATTTTATTGACTTTAGGCAGTGTATAAATGTACTAGCCATAAGCTAATGCGTTCTGAAATGCTAACTTCTAAATCCAAGGTGAAAGCTAGATATACTAGCAAATGAAATTCCATTTCAATTCCAATTTAAGATTTGATTAATCCTTCATTTATCATGAACATATCATCGCTAGCTGCTACATAACACATAGAGCCAAACTTTTACAGCGATCAAAATTCTGCTGACAATCAAACTTGTTTTTAAGTCCAGCAATAGAGCGATAATCATATAATATATATATCAATATATATATATATATATATATATATCAATATATATATATATATATATATATATATATATATATATATATATATATATATATATATATATCATGTTTCATAGAGAAAGAGATCAGTGCTTTACAGCTAGAGAAAAATAAACAGTATTAGTTGTTTTTACTGACTTTAAAAATGCAGTCTTAAAAATCGCTCTCCAGAGAAGCAGGGCTCTTAAACCAGATTTTGACTTTGAGAAATGAAAAAGTGAGTGATGCTATGATACTGGCAGAAGGACTTAAAGGATTCACTGATGACCAATAAATCAGAAAACCCTTCAATCCTGGAACCTCACCCATCAAGTGACAGTTCAGATGACAGGCAGTAGTTTTTGAGCAATTCTGAGTTTGATAACGCTGAGCTTTTTGATGCTAAATGTCAGTGCCCTTGAAACCTGTTTACTGGTTTGAGATTGGGCACAGTTCTTAAACTATAAATCAAGCTGTTTTCCTATAGCTCAAGAGAAACCAGATTTCTACTTCCTGTTACAGCTTACAAAAAATCCATGTGTTGTATCAATGCACACACACTCCAAAAAATATTTTAAGTCCTTTTTAAATCAATGCATTTACTACAATTTCTTTTAACCATTAGAACATTGGATACCTGAACAAATGTATGGATAATTTTCACAATTTTTTTTTAAATGGTGAATGACTTCAGAAAGTTCAGAATACACCTAAAATATTTGAATTTGAGTACTTTCTGTAACCTTTTGATGCCAATCCATGGATGAAAATTAGTTTTCAAGAACTCATCGTGTGTCTGTTGATATTTTTTGAGAAACTACTCCTGGCATCACTTAGAGGTAAATAACTAGCTGAGCATAATCCAGTAAGTATCCAACGGTAGACTAAAATATGTAAGATTAATACAAAAAGTTTAAAGCTAACATAAACCGCCTAAGCTCTCCTCATCTTGCCTCAGTTTTGTTACTTGGAAATTTCTGAACTCCTTTTTTGGATTATCTTGATTTGATTTTTAACAACACTGAAGACTATAAGTTTTTCTGTTTTGTTGTGAATAATTTTTATTTGAATAAATGTCAAGAGTTGTCCTCATTACCCCACTCCCACAAGTATTAAATGAGAGAGAGAGAGAGAGAGATTTAATTGTGACTAACAGTTAGACAATGCAGGTCTTTATTATTTTTATTTTGTGGTATGTTTTTTTTTTTAGTTACTGGTCATGAGCCCCTTTGGACTGTAAGCCTGGATGATGAGCTGAACAGCTATTTCAGGTTCTTTATTGACGAATTGTGCCAATTTTGATGGGATATAATTTGGGATTCCAATGATATATTTCATTAAGTTAATTTTTAGTTTCATTGTGACTGAGAAAAAACCCTAATCCTGATGCCAAAGAACTTGATAATTGCCGGTGATTAGTTTGTGATTACAATCTAAAGACTCAAGGAAGTATGTTTTTTCAGGTTCCCAAGGCTAGTTTTTGGGTGATGTTTGCAAGTAGTTGCAAAAAATTAGTTAACCCACTAAAGAGCGTTCTCATATAGAGCCCCAGAGGTCTGGAACAAACTCCGAGATAGTTTCTGGAGCTCAGCTATGCTAACAAAGTTCTCAAATAGATTAAAAACATATCTGTTTAATCTAGCATTTGAATAATTGGAACCTGGTATGTGTTCAAACTCGTATGGTGTCTGGGTGCTATAAACATACAAAAAACAATATGGTTCAGTGTGCTTCTTTAATTGTTCCCCATCATTTATTACACAATCTGCAGCTGAAGAATACTGTATAATAATAACCTGTTTGTTGTTTGTGTTCAACTGTTATAACCATGGTTTGCATTTTCAGATGCTATCCAGTGAGCTGTTTGTCAATTGATCTTAAGTTTAAAAGGGCTTTATGCTGGGGAGGTGATTCACAGAAGCTCCAGGGAGAGGTTCTTTCCTGGGGAGATTCTTTCTCTGCACCTGTGGGTGTTTTTTTCTTACTCCCAGTTCCCCAGTTTCTGTTAAATCTTCAAAATAACCAAATTGGGTTAGTGTTGGGTAACATACATAGATCATGAGTTCTTATCAAAACACTTTTCTCGACACACTGAAGTCAAACATCTTTAAAAAACATTACTCAAATAATATTATACATTCATTCATTCATCTTCATGTCGGATTTATTCCCTTTCGGGGTCGCCACAGCGGAATGAACCGCCAACTCTCTGGCATATGTTTTACGCAGCGGATACCCTTCCCTGCCGGAACCCATTGCTGGGAAACATTCACACACTCATTCACACTTTAACACTATGGGCAATCGTTCTTATTCAATTCACTTATTCCGCATGTCTTTGGACTTGTGGGGAAACCGGAGCACCCAGAGAAAACCCACGCGATCACGGGGAGAACATGCAAACTCCACACAGAAATGCCACCTGCCCCAGCCGAGCCTAGAACCAGCGACCTTCTTGCTGTGAGATGACCGTGCTACCCACTGCACCACCGTGACGCCACCCGGTGTTCCCAGGCGGTCTCCCATCCAGGTACTGAACGGGCCCTGGCTCGCTTAGCTTCCGAGGTCGGACGGGATCGGGCGTTGTCGAGCCGGAATGGCCGCAGACTAATATTATACAAATTACTCCAATTATATCCTAATTTCTATTAAAACATAAAAACATTATAAAAATAATTATTTGATTGAAAATAATTTTGATTGATTGATTGATTGATTTATTGATTGATGTAATTGCTACTGAAAGTGGTTTTACATGTTGTGGATGCTCATAATTATAAAATATATTCCATACAAAGTAAGCTTTTCCCACTGAGAAACTTTTAGGTCTGAAGTGCCTAATCCTTGAAGATGACTTCTGCATATGCAGTGGAGAAAAGTAGAGAAAAAAAAAACAATGAGAGCTTCTTGAATTTATTTCATGCTGATTAAGAAGTCAGTGGTTCAGTATGAGGATGTTTTCTTCTCACAAATATCACTGAGCAAGTTCTTACACTGAATTTTTCAGCCCAATTAACCTTTGAATATTCTGCTTCTCTAAATAAAACATTATTTCCTGTTGAATCCAAGATGAGGATGTTTCCTCATAGGTGTGTGCAGAAAAATAATTGAGGCAAGTGGAAAAATTAACAATGAAACTACTCACTTCACTCAAGCAAAATGAATTTCAACAAAAATCTCATTTCCTTGAAGCAGACAATAGATTTCCATTTAAACATTCATCCCCTCAAGGCTAAACAAAGTCTGGATGCAGCCTAGTCATTTTCTGTAGTTAAATGAAATCAGAGATGTCTAAACGAACAAGTGACTTGACAGGAGAAGAGATTTCACACGGCTTTTAAGATTAAGCCTTTGGCTCTGTGAGCTCCACATAAGCGTAATTCTCGAAGGAATACAAAAGTCAGCCGGATGTCAACTTTGATTATTTGTACCTCCCAAACAAATGCAAGTCTCAGAGAGAAAGTTTTGTGTTTTTATGTTTTTGTTTTGTGTGCTTTCACCATCACATTGAGCTAAACATGAGCAAATCCAAATAGCTAATGCGTTTAGCTTGTGCTATGTAATTCATGTTCTGGACACTTGAGGTAAACTGCAAAAAAAGTAAATCCCATAGATACTTATTACTAGTATCCGCCACCTTTCCCCTTTATGAAAATTAAAAAGAGGAGATGAGGTCATTACTTATTTTCTTATGATGAACAAAGGCTTATTGCAAAACTAAGGAAAAGTTCACTTGAATAACAGTCATCAGTGCAGAGATAATAAAAGCTAATAATTATTATATTATGTGATTGTCAGAATGTTAAAGCTCCAGTATAAAGGAAACCACCACAAGTAATTATAACATGTCAATAGACTTTACTGATATTTCTAGTATGGTTTAGTGTTGTTTTCTCATCAAAAACATGCCTCACGTCATATTCAGATTGGTTCATGCATATTTCTTTAATCCTATTCTTTTTCTAGGAGCTTAAACCGGATAAATGATCATAGCACCGAATATTGTTATAGTGCTGCCAACTAACCAATCAGATGAAGAATTAATGCAGCTCATCTCAGTGTACACTCTGTCTGTCTTGGAAGGGTAAGAGGAAAAAAGGATTTGAGGAGATTTCATGTGTCCCAACAAGCAAAACCTCGAAATGATCTTGTCTTTGTGAGTGGCACTCCTAATGGACTGGTTTTTAAACAACACAGAATTTAAAAGAGAACTTAACATTCTGATAACGAGTGTCAGTTGAAGCAGGGGTAGACAGTGCATTTTGTGGAGCCCAACAATCTGAGGTGCTTTCTGACGGTTAATAATGGGACACTAGTAGTACAGAGGGGTCATATATTTATTCTAAATACATTATTTGAAAGGCATATTATTGCCGCTTTAAGGATGTATGTATATGCATGATATATTGGAAAATTACATTTCAGGCAAAGCAAAGTGCTCTGTTGAGCAGGACAGGCTTCACATCGAGTGAAATCACAGGGTTTGTTTATCGAGAGCAAATACACAAAATAAGACTTCGGAGTTTGGGGCTATTCCAAAAATCACCAGAAGTCCCCAAAATTACTAGTACCATGCAAATATGGCTTAAGATATAGCTGAGAAGGAAGTGGCAGAACAAAGTATATTATTATATTTCAATGGTTTCCTGTTATTTCCACCATTCCATGTGAGTGTCATGGTTCTGCAAGGTATGAAAACTATGACAGGGTAGTAAAAACATGCCAAAACAGTGGATTTAAAATATCTAGAATTTTCAAGTAGGCTGTTTTAATTGTAGAACTTTAGAACTTATGCATTTTTATTTGTTTAGGTTTTTTTCCACATGAAAGTTTCACAGCAATATGTGCATCCATCAGTAATTTTCTTCCAATCACAAATCATTTTAGCTGCATAGTTTTGACCATTGGTTTATTTATTTATTTTTTTACCATTTTCTTAGTAAATAAAATATATTATTTTATAGAAAATAGACACTATATATCGGGGTCACCAAATTATTCTTGTTCGAGGGCCAATTTATGTAAAACTTAACTGTTGAATTCAAACAATCACAAAACACATGCAAACTATAATTTATTTGTTGTTGAACATTAATTCCAGCTGTGATAACTATTTGCTTGCAACATTTACAGTTTGATGCATTAGTTTCTAATAATGAGCAAGCTTCTTTATCTCTCTTTGCCTAATTAAGAAATAGACATTAAATGATTGCTTTGTAACAGTTCCATTATTTTTGTCTCTGGATTGTTGTCAGATTGTTTGTAATTTCCTATGCTGTTGACTCGTTATAGACGTATAGACAATTAAAAATCAACTAATATAAATGGAAATTGGGCTAAACGACTTAAAAGCAAATAAAATAACCCATGTTGGCCCTAAATGCTTCATGAAATACATATTTATTCTGGTGTTACTCATAACCAATCAATATGTTTTTATCTATCACTGCAGACCTGGAGAGTTATTCAAATTATAATTCACTTCAGTGAGGAATAAAATCAGCATATAAATGAAAGACCAAACATCTGTGAGATCAAAAGGTTGAATCTCAACAACATTCAGATGCATCATAACTAGCATGAAATAGGCAACTGATTCTGCCATGTTTTTTCTGTGAGCAGGGAAACCTAAAAATACACTTGAGTTACTCATATTTAACACTCTTTCCCTCCCTTTTGTAGCCGCTCATAAACTTGATATTGTTCATATCAAGATCTTTGGCCAGGCGAAGCTTTTAGAAAGATTAGACAATTTAGAGGACTTGGAAGTTCATCAAGCTATCAGTTTCTCCAGCTGTAGTAAATCCTAGTATTAGGTTAAACAGACTTAAGATTTATCGATTATGTGACACTATATTCACATGACAATCCAAATTAGCTCGCAGACATTTGCCAGGACTCTTTAATCTTATTCCTGGAATATATAAAGAGCACCCAAATGTCCTTGTGTCTGTCTTTGCTCACTTTTAGCAGAGATTTGTGCCAAGCTTTTTCATTGCCAAGATGAAGGAGTCATTCAGCCACTGCTGCGCTCCTTCACTGCTAGACTCTACAGGGCCCCAACAAGAGCCCATTATATCACCTCCAAAATGTATTAGTCACTTGGTAGATTTGCAAAATAGCATCAAAGTCTTCTGCTTCTCTAAAAGGAAGAATAAATAAGCACTAAACACTTAAAAAGTTGGATGGTTTTGTATAAAATGTACTTTTTAAAAAAAAGAATTGCAACTAATAAAATATGAATAGTTATGTAACTACAAAAGCTTCCAATATATATGATTGGTACTCCAATAATATAAAAAATGGAACCGTTCATGGAGGATTACCAGAAAGCAAGGAAAGAGAATGAGAGTATTTATTACACAAAAATTACCGGTGAACAGCTGACAATGAAACTTGTTCCTTAGCGACCACTTGTACAGAGGTTTAAATCTCAGATACATATGATAACAGGACATGGAGATGATAACACAGCGGAGTTCAACAACCATCCAAGGAAGAAGATGAGGAGAACAAACTGGAAGGTTTGACACACGAAAGGAGAATAACAAAGGTAGGTGAAGCTGGTAGGTATATTTTGTAGCAATATCTATTTCAAAAACAGAAGCGAAGTGGCAACGGATAAAATCAGTTGACAGATAGTGAGTGGATGACGGTGGTGGGATAAATCTTCAAAGAAGGCGTTATTATGGGATTAAAAATGTATCTCTCATGTGGTGTGAAGCATAGCTTTAGGTTTGAGGAACACCCTGCTGGAGTTTTAAAACCGAAAGCGCTTTGTGCATCAAAATCTTGCCTTTAATAAAAAGTAAGAGTCGACTAAGGGTTGCTGAAAGGGAATCTTTTAGCTTCCGCACTCATACATCACGCCGTACAAACGCCATATAATTCATTCATGCATAGAAACCAAACTGGTAAAAAAAATTTAAATAATATTTAAAAAAAAACCTTGCCACCAAAACAGTCGTATAAGGGGAAGCAGGGTTAGTGAAGCCTTTCACAGAGATTAGCATGCAGGAAGAGAAAATGTAATAGTTTACCTGCGTCTGATAGCTGGAGAATGAATGTATTATCTGTGGAGTAACGAATACAACCACCTTTCTTCCAAAGTTTACAAAGGCTTTAAGCTTTCTAAATCATGTGTAAAATCTAAAAAGCATGAAATTTACATTTACATTTTTACATTTACATTTATGCATTTGGCAGACGCTTCTGTCCAAAGCGACTTAGATTAGGGGACAGACAATATGCAATCTGTTACACCGTCAAAGTCTATCTCAGCTTCTCATAATAGAAATTGTATCAACTGATCAATAAACCAAAGCAGTGAGGAAGTAGAGGAAGAAGATAAAGGAGGAGGGAAAAAAAAAGTTTTATTTTATTTTATAGTAGGTGTTCCCTGAAGAGAAGAGTTTTCAGTTGTTTTTGAACGCTGTTAGTGTTCCTGCTTTCCTGGCTGGATCAGGGAGTTTGTTCCACCATCCAGGGACAGTGAAAGAGAAGGTTCTGCTGAGAGATCTTCTGCCCTTGTGAGATGGAACCACAAGTCGCTCTTCCTTCTCTGAGCGCAGGCTTCTGGAGGGCATGTAGGAGTGCATGAGCTCATGGAGGTAAAGAGGGGAAACACATTTATGTGAGAAATGTGTTCATTCTAATGAATTAATATTCTATTATTTCATTTGTTGTGATGTAACATCACAAATTTCCATCCATGATGTGATGACATCTCAGTTATTCACAAATTTGATTGAGTCCTCTTATCCTATAAACACAGGATATCTTAATAATGGCTCCTCATAGCTCACACTGCTCTCACTTTTTAGCCCTGCTGCCAATCTATTTTCAGGTACTAAATTCCATTTCTTGAGAGATAGATGGTGAAATTAAGAAATTTGTTCACTCTAGCAACCATCATCGAGACAGACAGAAAACATGGAACAAACCTGCACAGTTTTTTTTTTGTTAACAATACAAGAACTGTGTCATTGTTCGGCATGTTTCCTGGAATGGATTGTGTTTATGAATTTTTTTTTAGAAAATTGGGTGTCACCTCGATAGCCTTCTTGTCACAAGTTATCATGTTACATGCACAAGAGACTCCTGTTGAGCTGACGATCATATCGAGCAAAACATTTCTTTCTTTTTTTTGAGTAATGAAGCGTGTTAAAACTCTTGACCTATTTGAAGATGACCACATCATGAACTGCATACATTTCCATTTTTACCTTTCCACCAAAGAACATGTGACTTACAGGCCAACATGCTCTCGTGTCTTTATTTGAAACTGTTCCTCACAAAGCACTAGACTAGCATACTACTTTCAAATATTATAGAACCAAGAGACACAGATATACTCCAACCATGAAGTGCTGTGCTTCAGGACTGTTGCTCTCCGACTGTAAAGGTTTGGGGCAGCTCTCACAGACCATATTTTGAGAGAGCAGGGGGAGGGTCAAAGTGCAATCAGCTATAAATGGCCAAAGGAAAAATAAGTCGTACATGTTTCAAAGAGTCAGGTCTCCGGGGCAAACCCTTGGTTGGAGCGATCACTCAAGTTAAAGCTGTCAGAACGATTAAACGATGAGGAGAGATGCTGAGCTCGATGTGCTCTTCAGGCTGAATGCTTCTGATAACAGAGCAGAGCATACCTCGTGGATTGAATTTAGACACAAAGACATTGGTATTGAATTATGCTTGCAATACATGTTTCCTATAGTAGTTGTGGATCAATTTCAATCAAATAAAACATACATGCTGTCATTTAATATATTAAGGCTATACAAAGTACATCAGTAACCCGTTTCGCCATTTAGTCACTTTTGGTCAGACAAAATATGTCTGATATTAATTACAAACCTTCTTTATTCCCTAAAAGTAAACATAAGTTAAAATGTAAATTAAGTCAAGCAGATTGTTTTTGGACTCAACCGTGAAAAGGCAAACGTATCATATTTAAAGGTTTTTTTCTGTGCCCTCAACAGCAGTCAGTGTGTATTTAGGTTTTTTGACAAACTCAATGTATATGATTTGATACTTGCAATGTATAGTTCCTACACCAGGAAATTAACATATATAAATAATTATCTAAACAGGGGGCATTACAGTGAGTGATATACAGGGAGACTTTAAGAAAGAGGAACAGGTGTTTGTAACAAGCGCAACCTCTCACTTTCTCTCTCGATGCGTCTCGAATGCCCACTTGAGACTGGGGCTGGAAGTGAGCAGATTTTAAAAATGGCCAACATTGCAGCTGAAAAAAAAAGCATATATAAAGCCTGGTCCCCCAAGGTTTTTTTTATTTCAATCCCTAGTTTTGACCTTCATAAACTCTTTATTATTCCTTTCTTTAGTTTGTATTAACCTTGACATTTTTGCATAATAAAGGGCTAGGTCAATCGAGTGAGAGCCACTTACCAAGCTCTGAGGTTTCGCCCCAAAACTGTTTTTTTTTAAGGAAGATCATCTTTTTTAAGGAAGAGACCAGTTTTTAAAAGATAAAAGTAATAAAAACTTTCATATTTTGCTGAAAGCTCAATAGAAACAGTTACTTGATAGATGCCATGTGAAATAGGCAGGTCTCCATAACAAAATATGTTTTTTTCAGCATATATAGTTATTTTTATAAGATCCATATCAAAAGCCATATAAAAATATGAATTCTTACAATTTAACTGTAATTTTACAAGCATGTGAACACATACTTTTGTACTTTTATTTATTTTTTGTTGCTTTGTTGTTTAAGGCATCACTACAATTATTCTTTTCATCATGATACTTTGTAAATGTGTGTTTATTTTATATCAATTTAAATTGAATTGAAGAAAACAAACTTTGAGACGTGTAGACAAATATTTGTTTTCTTTTCCTAAATAATCTAATTCAGTGGTTAAACACTACAACTTCCATAATAACCATGATGCATCATCAAATACGGACAATATATTAGTTTTAAAAATATTGTCAGACTTTTTCAAACTGACAAAATAAACTTTTAATAAACAGTAAATACAGCGGTTTGACTTCAAATTATGACTGCCATTAACTCACTGCAAATGCACACCCAATTTTATCAAGCAATTACATGCTAGTGTGAACTTTTGAATAAGCTATTGTCAGATGTGTTCAGCCAGAAAAAGACCTGATTAACAGCACACCGTGCTGCTTCAGCGTAGTGGAAAATCCAGCATGACCAGCTCAAGCTGTGTTTGGGAAAATGGCAGCTGCTTTAAGAGACACAGCTAAATTTGCATAATCAAATTAACACTATAGGATATAATCTCAACTTTTTCAAAGAGTCTTTATATGACATCTCCTGTGCAATGTTCTCAAATATGTTCCCTGGGTTTTCTGAACCCTCCCATTGTGTTCCATATTGTTACATAGTCCATAGAGTTTAGTACCAGGTTTATTTATTTACATTATGAATCAACATTAATTCACAACATGAATGGTTCCTGTGGGATATCCTGTGGGTCCTTAAGGAATGCGAGGGAAGCCAGACAGGGACATAACCGAGGTGTGTGCTTTCAAAGCAACATCTGCATTTTGAAGGTTGGGAAAACGGAGTAAAACTGTGTTTAAACTGTTTTATAAACAATGTTTTGTACTATTAACAATGTGGTCTTACTCGTTACTTTCCTGTGACCTCTTATTTGTGACTTCATAAGGGTAGTTTCACAAAACACAATTTTTTTATGAAAATAATCACATTATTTTTAGGAGTTCAAAATCTATGTGTAACCAAAAACATACAAACATATTTTAACAACCTTAAAACAAAACAGGAGGATCACTGCTCATTTTGTCTCTGTGTCTGCTACGGTATTTTCTAGTGTTTAACCGTGTGGGAGGGATGTGGCACAAAAGATGCAGTAGTCTGCTCTCCTCTCTACTTTGCATCTGTGCCAACCAATCAGGAGCTTGTTTGTAAACGACAGGAAACACGTTTGACATGATCAAGATGGTGGATTAATATGTGGCACCTACTACAGTAATCTCCTCATAGCTGTTTGTGGACCCCAGAAGTTGTATGAAGTATAAAATTGTCTTTTAAAAAAATATTAAAATATTAAATAATCTGATATCTTGTTTAAGTCTGTGTTGTTTGCAAACCAGACTAGTTAGCCAAATCATGGTAACTAGACACAGTAGCTATATGACAGCAAAAAGAAAGGATCTTTCTTAAAAGAATGTGCTGTGAGGTTTAACTAACTGATAAGTTACACATATGTTTTCTACTCAGCAAGCACACTCCGTTCATTTATATCATCTTATTCTAAAGTGATATACAGTTTTCTCCATTCCTTGATTTGAATCACTATCTAATCCTGTTTAACTGTCACAAAGCAGTTCAGAACTTGTTTAAACCGCATTAGGGCCACAGTAAAAATAAATTTGATGTTCTGACTTTTTTCCTGAGAATTCTAACTTTCTCAAGCTAACATAATGATGAATATATTTGAAGATAATACAAGCATTTATAAATATACAATTAATGAGAAATTAGCAGTATAGAGAGTCGCTGTGTATCCGGTATGATGCTCGTTTCAGCGTCATCCCAGAATCAGTCAGCCGAAATCACTCCACTTTTGTTTTCTCAAGAAAGTAATCCAAGGGGTGTTTGCTATCTGGGACTGTGGACAAAGCATGGAAAATAATAATTAACGTCATAATCAAAATTTGTGTTCACTGCGATTGCTTCCTCTGAGACCCCTCGGGCATGCAAAAATGCTGTTAGATTGGTCATTATTCAGCTTGTGGTGCTTCCTTCAATATTCGCTTCGTCGACAATAATTACAATCCAGTTATTGTAAAACATAGCTTAGGTGAAAAATGTCCCCACAGACACCCATATTTCTGAGATGAATGTCAGAATTCTGATAATAAAAAAAAAAGAATTCTGAGAAAAAGTCAGAACTTAAATTTTATTTTCTGATAAAAACAGACATAGAATTACTACAGCAATTAAACTTGTTTATAATATTCCATCTTTACATTGACATATGAAGAGTGAGCTCAGTTCGGGATCAATAATAGCATCAGAGAAAAAAGATAAAATGTGGGAAAACATTCTTTCATTTCCATGCAGCTTTTCTACCATTTCTGCTTATCTCTCTCTTTTAGAAATGCCATGACATCTCAGATGGGATCACGAATATTTCTCAGCATCACAAACCTCGATACCAAGGGAGCATCTTCCTGAAAGTGAGTGTGGTGATATCACTGCCTGTTTACTCGATAACATCAAGTAGCTAAATGTACCCTCTCAAACAGTCTTCTGCTTGTATTTACGGCTTCGTACTCATCGAGTAAGCAAATGAGCCAAACTAGAATCCTGAGCTATTAGTTGTGTGGCTGATGAACATGTATTATTCATAAGAATGTGTCTCAGTGCATTATGAACTACCTGTGTCATGTGTGCCATTTTGGGACAAGGGTTTATCTCCGTGGCCTTATTAAGCCAAAACTAAACCTGGATTCATGCAGCACCATGAGCAGAATGCTGACACAGTGTTTTTCCCTCCATTCAAAGCAAAGTCCTTCTTAAAGCAAGATTAGTTTCCCGAAATGCAAAATCAGTTGATTTTAATGTCTATATAGAAGAGGCCCCACACACCATCCACAGTATTGACATTTTATGTTGTTTTAATATGGAATTATACTATTTTTATATATTAAGTTTACATTAAGTGCATATCGGTCGTGTTGTCCTCCAAACAATTTAGGTGAACAGTCTCTTGCTGTAGCATCAAATAAATTTAATTGTGAAATTAGATTAGGCCAAATAGGGTGGGTGAGAGAGAGAGAAAGAGAGAGAGAGAGAGAGAGAGAGAGAGAGAGAGAGAGAGAGAGAGAGAGAGAGAGAGAGAGAGAAGAAATCTCAAGTTTAATAAATATTCCCAGACTAACTATATTTACAAGTCCAAGAAAAACAATAAAACCATTGGAAAGCATTGCCGCACCATTTTCATTGTGCGATTTGATTTGTATCATTATAGTGAGAATTACAAAATCTCTGCTTGAACCTGAGCAAAACTATGTACACCGTTTAAGACACAAAGATGATTCAAGTATTTTAAATGTATTGTTTAGTTCAGGGCGTCACGGTGGCACAGTGGGTAGCACGGTCGTCTCACAGCAAGAAGGTCGCTGGTTCTAGGCTCGGCTGGGGCAGGTGGCATTTCTGTGTGGAGTTTGCATGTTCTCCCCGTGATCGCGTGGGTTTTCTCCGGGTGCTCTGGTTTCCCCACAAGTCCAAAGACATGCGGAATAAGTGAATTGAATAAGAACGATTGCCCATAGTGTTAAAGTGTGCATGTGTGTGTGAATGTTTCCCAGCAATGGGTTGCGGCAGGGAAGGGCATCCGCTGCGTAAAACATACGCCAGAGAGTTGGCGGTTCATTCCGCTGTGGCGACCCCGAAAGGGAATAAAGCCGACATGAAGATGAATGAATGAATGTTTAGTTCAGATAGGAAGACAAATCTTGCCTTTTTCAAATTCATGAGTGAGTGAAGGATGGAGCATGAGATTGACAGGCGGATCGATGCCGCGGCTGCAGTAATGCGGTCGATCTACTGATCTGTAGTGGTGAAAAAGGAGATGAGTCGAAAGGCTAAGCTCTCAATTTACCGCTCAGTCTACGTTCCTGCTCTCAACTATGGCCATGAGATGGAGGACTGGATGGCCATGAGATGGAGGACTCGATGGAGAGATTATGTCTCCAGATTCGCCTGGGAATATCTAGGTATCCCCCGGGTAGAGCTGTAGGAAGTGTCCGCCGTGAATGAGGTCTGGGCATCCTTACTTAGAATGCTGCCCTCGCAACCCAGCCCCGGGTAAGCGGATGTAGATGGATAGATGGATGAATGCATGTGAAAACCTTAAAAAGCCTTAATTAGATGACTTTTCAGTAATTTTATTGGGTAAAGTGTGGGTTAGTTAGAACAAATAACAGGTTTAATGGTCTACAACTCAACATGCCATTAGCAATCACAGCTACTTCTAAACCATGGTTCAATCTCTCCTCCGCTCTGTTTTGGCTGATTATTTCCATATTCAGTTATGTTGATTACCGACAGATAATTGAATTTACATTCTGTCCTGTGAATTTAATGTACAGCATTTTTAATCTGACAAAACCATCATGTGATGTTTTGCATGCACAACTACACAGCTCCTCTGGGCACATAAAGAAGCAGCAGTAAATAGCTACCGGAGTCAGTGGCTTTTATTACCTTCAGAGATGCTGTTTAAAAGCTCCACAGCCCTTTTTCCACACTAAAGCTGTCCCTGAGCCACCCACCAGCTCTCATTGAAGGTTTCCCCTATGCTTTTACACTAATTGGTTACTTTATGACAGCAGTGATTCGAGGAGCTGGACATTCTGCTGGAGATCTGGATGGCTCCCAGATCGAAGATTGCATTAAACCAGGGCTGTCGGCCAAAAGAAAACTCACTCAATTTCAACATAAATACTTTGAAAACACACTTTAACTAAAAGCTGCCCTTACCATTTGCTGTTTTACTTTTATATTTACTAATCTCAAGTATCCCTCAATTCAGACATCTCTCTCAGAGATATCAGCTAATGAAAAAACCCTGCTGCTCACTTTAGTTGGTGAGATTCCAACGCACTACTTTAGTTAGTCAGAAACATTGTCTCTTACTGTCTATTAGTTTACTTATTTGTAAGGCTGCCCTCGACTAAAAATTTTCCTGGTTGACTTAGTTGTACATTAAAGCCTGCAGTCGACTAATAGCCGACATAAGGCTATTACCGTATTGGACAGCTTTTAATATCCTTTAATTTTCTCAGAAAGTATCAGTGCATCTTATAATCCAGTGCACCTTATGTATGAATGCTAGTCGCTCAAAATACAAAATCAGAATGTTTTATAACGACTTTGGTATGCTATGAAGTCAAACAGCTGAATGGATCGTCATGGTATCACTGCGGGTGCACTTCGGCACGCAGAGATTTAACACACAGTGCCCGACATTCGCGAGTAATACGCGAACAGTTAACTTTATCCTTAAATGGCTCCTTCAAAAAGACACGTGTACACGCTGGATTTCAGTCAAGTGTTGTCCAAGCTTTCACGAATCTCACAAAGGCAAGAATCATCACTGAACCGTGAAGTATCGGTGACCGCAACGAGCCTGAGAATGGCGAGAGGGAAATGCTGAAATTGCTCTATGCTGAAATTGCTCAGCTTTTTTTTTAAGTATTTGTGGATGAGGAGATACCTGAAAAAAAACTGCTTTCCTTTGTATTTTATGTGTTACAGCGAAAAACTGTAAATCATCAAGTTATTATTTTAATTTGATGAAAGTATGAAAGAGGAATTAATTGAAAAATCTGTTTATTACTTTGTATTTTACGTGTTTGAATCGAAACATGTTGATATTTTAAATTCATTAATTATTATTTTATTAAAGTTTCAATATCTGTTTAGTTTCACAGCTTGCACACAACCTTTTTAGGGGCGTCTTTTAACTTTTCAAAAATATCCACACTTTAGATTTTCTTTTCAACGTGAGGACAGGAGGGTTTGCCTTGTCCGCTGATTTAACGAGCTTGTTGTGACTGCATAATTTACTGTGGATATTTTTTTCCAACTAAACGATGACTAACGAAAACGTCAGTTGAATAAGCCTGTTCTAGTCGACTATCGATTAATCGACCCAAAAGCTGGCAGTCCTAATTATTTGTCATTTATTTGCTGCTTCCACTGCATGCAGGTTGAATCCTACCTCCTTGCTATCTTCCACATAATGTGATTTGATTTAAAAGAGCACATCATTCTCATTGGTGTCTTTTTCTTCAAATATGAAAGCTTTCCTTTTATCTGGTGCCATTTCACTATCTTGGAATATGGTACTCATGAAAAGGACAGGGAACAGAGAAATCGAGCTGTTTATGCTACAGCAGCAATTCCGCTTGAATAAAAATGTTACCTGATGTTTTCATCACGGTTTTTGCAAAACGGCTTTAAATGAAAATAGCTCACAGTCTTCTGTCTGTAGAAGATAATTTTGGTGTTATTCTGGAGTATGTTTCAATAAAGCACCACTAGTTGGAAGAGAAAAAATTGTGACCCGTGTAATCTCTCATAGTAGACAAATATGTAAACTAGCACCAACATATTGAACATCTTGATTTCTTATGTACGAGACTCAAACAAACATAACCCTCAATAATGGTAAGTATAATATTACACAAAAAAACCTCTCTGGAATCAGCACATCGCAAAAAGCAAATATGAACACCTTAGCACAATTCATCAACACAAAACAACTTCTAAGAAGCAGTTAAAACACATATAACAACACAGTGATGACGTCAATAAACTGTCACCCAATCAGGACTCAAAGCAGGTCATCACAATACTACAGGTCAAAGTTAATAAAAAGTGTGCAAAACAGATATGCAGGAAAATTGGGAAGCTTTAAGCTAATTAAGAAAAGCTTCTTCATTTTCTTGAAGTTTCCAATGAATGAGCTCTCTGAGGCTATGAATCTCAGAGGGGTGTCTAGTGGTTAGTTTGAGTTACAGCTATAATATATATATATATATATATATATATATATATATATATATATATATATATATATATATATATATATATATATATATATATATATATTTATTTAGTGCGCCACTATATATATCACACATCTGAGGCCAGATTAGTATGCGTTCTAGTGCGGGTTGTGCAAGGCCTCTGGGGACAGGCTTTGGAGACCCCTGCTTTAGCCCATAAATTTGTTTAATCAATTTAATGCACAAGAAAAAATCTCAATAAATCCATTAATTAGCCGTTGAAAGCATGTTCTTTCAATACATAATACTTTTTGCCAATGGCATTTTCCTTTTTCTGTTTTAATTTCAAGTGTTTCAGTTTTAATGACAGTGTATAATAAAACAATGAGCTAATTTAATCAATAACTTAATTGTTGAAATTTAAACTGCAACATCTATTTCAATGAAGATTAATCCTTCAGAAAATAACTGGCAGAATGTTTCTTGCCTTGTGTTTTTTTTGTACAGTACATAATCCATTCATTTTACAGAAGTCATCTTTTTAGGACTGTGTAACCACATGTTGACAACATGACTGTACTAATAGTAAAATAACACTCAGTGACTATGCACTGTAACTTCTCATTTTATGCAAGTCCCCTCCCTCGCATCTCATCACTTCACAGCTGACCACTCCTCTTTTTCTTGGTATCGAAGGCAACTTGTTTAATCATATGAGTGTTATGATGATTTAAGTTAATGTGATGTTTCATTATCAACATTATACATAAGACTTAATTTCCTTTTTTTTCAGATCATTGTAAACCATAAATGGATTGAATAAATATGTGGCATGTACAGTATGTGTACTTTTATTTTAAAGATTGTCAAAACTTTAATTACGGAAAACATTTGTAAAACATTAATGTAAAAAGGGTTAAAAATGCAGTATATACAATATGAATAGTTGGACAAAATACAGAGAAAAAGTATTCAGTACAATGTGTACCTCACACTTGAGATTTGAGCTGATATATTGTACATGATAGCTGATTTGATATGATATTAGACATGAAAAAAGTACATAAATTATTTTTTAAAGCCCCTGTACCTCATGTTTGGAACCCTCACTTAATATTTTGACCTCTTCCCAATCTTTAGCACATTTAAGCAACAACACAGTCACGTGTTCTGTATCGGTTATACAGTTCATTGAAAGTAAAAGTGACCAGTTGGCCAGATATGGAGTTACCTATACCAAGAATTTGAGCATTTAACCCATCCCAGTGTACACACACAGCAGTGAACAAACACACAGTGAACACCCACCCAAAGCAGTGGTCAGCCATGGCTACGGCGCCCAGGGAGCAGTCAGGAAACATCGTCCCCCGGTGATCTGATCATAAGTCTATCTCCATATCCACCAGAACACAACTGCCACAATACATATTACTACAATAACTGTACTATTCTTAAAATAGACATAAAATAAAGAAACTGCTACCTTGCTTGAAAGGCACTACAGCTGTGGTTGTTGAAGATGGAGAGCAAGTGTTTCATCACTCGCACCACTGTTCCGCCCAGCTCCCTGTGGTACACCTCCTCTTAGGATTTACCTGCTCTCCTCTTCTCCTGGGTCATGGTGACAATTTCCTGCATTAGATAATGCTACTAAATCAGCAACTTACACATCCATGTCATCCATGTTTCTTCAGATAATACTGTAATGTTTACTGTATGCCAATCCTTTAAACTATATAATAAACAGGTGCCAAATGATTATATTGCAATCTAAAAACATCGGGGTTTTTAAATAATTTGTTGTGCAAATGAAGGAATGAGATATTTTTCTCTGCAAAAGATGCAGGAAGATGAATAAAGATTAAAAGATAGTTTAGTATTTTAAAAGTCACAGATTGTTCCTTGTTGACATGATCCTATTTTTTTATAATAGATATTTAAATTGTCTTTTTAATGGTGTGAATAAATGGAGATGTTTAAGTCATGTTTCAGATGGAGACAAGACGAGTAAATAAGAAAGATGGTGTTGAGAATATAGTGAGCTATTTTTTTTTTTTTACATTTAAACCAAGAGACAACGTCCTGCTATAGTTGTAACATTATGGCAGTTCTTTTCTGCCTGTCTGCAATAGGAAGTGACTGTACTGTATTACATAGAGCGGCCTCAAGGGTGTGGTCAGATGTGAGCAGGTTCTCATTGACTCCAACGTAAAAACTGCTCAACTTTGGAGCTGAAAATAATTGTTTAGACCCGGTTTAGACCCTGTTCGATAGTTTTGATTTTTATGAACACTCTGAGGTAGCTGTGCTATTTTATGAGACAAATTAAGATTTAAACCTTCAGCCAGTTGATCGTCCATGCTACACCTATGCCCTGCCTTTCTGTACCCATTTTTAGTTGCCGGAAAGCCCTTCATTCCAGAAGCACAATTGTGAAGTCACACACTGGACAGGAAAACCAGTCTCTCTGTCTCAGATAAGTCAAGTTTATTCCTCACCACACTTCATCATCCATGTTTTTTTTACCTGATTGTTGGAAGTAGAAAGTGAACACTCTAAACTGTTCCCACAAAGACTCAGAGTTCCTTTCACTGCAAATATAGGGCAAAGCTCAGCTCCTGAAAAACAACCCCACACCATAAATCCCTTCTCCACCAGACTTTACACCTGGCATAATATAGTCACACAAGTAGCATTCTGCACCAAAACCAGACTCAAATCGTTAGACCGAGAAGTGAAATTCACCACTTTAGTGAATTTCACAGCTCTAGAGTCCAGTAGTAGTGTGTTTAAACCAGTGGTCTCAAACTCAATTCCTGGAGGGGAGCAGCCTTGCTTAGTTTTGCTCCAACCTTAACTGATCACACCTGATTCCACTGATTAAGCTACTCTGAACTTGGTTGAAGCTACTGTTGTGTCTTGTAAGAGAGAGTTGGAACAAAAACTCACTGGGTCTGCAGCCCTCCAGGAATTTAGTTTGAGACCCCTTGTTTAAACCATTACATCCAATGCTTTACATTGTGCTTGTTAATATATGTCTTGAATGCAGCTGCTCATCTATGGAAATCCATTCCATGAAGCGCTCTCAGTTCCTGAGTTAATCTGAGGTACAAAAGTTTTGAAGTCTATAGCAATTTACTGTGGTGTCATCTTTTTATAAAAAGTCTTGATTTTTTTCACTGGTAACCATAGAAGAGATCAGAAATCATTTAGAGATGTGGCCCAATATTTTTGTCAGTTTAGTGCAGTTTTATTTCCCAATAACAGTGCATACCATCATTGCACATAGTAAGCAATTCAGACAGTGGAACTGATTCTTTCCAGGAATTTCAGGTTTCACATTTACCCTTTATGAAAAGAGAAAGATCTTCTATAGACTCCACTTTAAATATTATGGTTATTCATCTTGACTGATTCAAACCATTGTGACAGTTCATTTTCCAAGATGACATCTGCTGAGCCAATGCCTTTCTGCAGAGTACAGACACATAGTTCCTTTTCAAAAGGATGTAAAGGGGGAAAAGGCCACAAACCCATCAACTCCACAGATTGTATTCAAAGACATTAACATGTGTTCTTTCTGTCTGCTCCCAAATTTTTACAATCGTCTTGCCTGAAATTTCAAAGTCATTGAACATACTGTTAATTAAATGTAGTGCCTCTGTAGTCCTCAATCTCATTCTTTCATTCACAAAGCACCTAAAAGGGCAACTTTTAACTAGATGAGCTTTTTAAATGCAAGAGCAGAAATTGATTTTTCAGGATGCAGAGCTGAGATTGTGTCATGATGTGTGTGATGTTACTGTCCCTGTAGGAATATTACGAACACAAGGGAAATGAAAGTCAGTCTGCTGAGTCGGGTCATTCACTATAAATAATGCAATAATCCTCTGTTAATGAATGCCTCAAACTGTCCAAAAGCATTCATGCTGTCTCAGACGACTGAAGGCTTTCTCAGAACTCAGACAAATCTGGGATATGGCAGTGTACTGCTGTGCTGCTTCCCTGTTCATAATGGAAATAATGACTAAATAATGCAGGCTTCCTGAAACTGATTGAAGTTGAAAAAAATGTATAACTTTTTTTTTTACATGGCAACATTAAGTAAACCCAGAGTGATAATAAAACAGTTGTTACATGTTTCCAAAAGAGTTGTTTCTAATTATTTTCATCAAAGAACGCATGCAGATTAAAAGTTACTTTAAAAATATGTTCATTATAATGAAAACAGTTTATTTTGTAATTAACTGTATTCCTGTCATTTTGATGAGCAGGAGTAATATAATTCAATTGTTCGTCATTTATGGACCATCAACTGGTCTTGAGTTTTTGCCTATAGTGTGTGGCATTCAAAAGAAATCTGAAGCAAGTCTTTTGGGTACCAATACCAAACTTACATACTAAAACGATATATTTTTATATGGATTATAGAGTACACTTTGACAATAAACAGTTATTCTTTACAGGGTGACGTTGGTTTAAAACAATGCAAAACTATTTATATCCAGATTAAAAGAAGCATTTTGTTAGATGAAAATCTGTACATTTTTCTTCAAATATAGAAAAAAAATTGTAGTAAAAGTTTAATCAGACTTTTTACTTTTGTGTTGTTTTTCTTGCATGTGATCTTCATAAATTGTGAAAAAAACCTACTTTGAAATATGTGTTTTTAAATGATACATTAAGTCAATTTAAAACAATTCCAACAATACTTTCTCTTTATTTATAACAAAGGCTGTTTTATTTTGTACATTTTCATGCACATTGGAAATTCAAAGTGCTTTACAGAAGAATAAGAACAAATTAGAGATAAAACAGACAATAAAAATGTTCTTAGATAAAAAAACAAGGGATAAGACACTAAGAACATTAGAATTCAAAGACAAATTAAGTCTGAAGGTTATGACACAGCGCTGTTCGAACAACAGTGCTCAAGAAGTTAGGGACCATGGGTCTACAAGGTGTACAGAAAGACTTTGTTTAGAAAAATGAAGTGTTTTTTTAGGCGTTTCTAACCTTTTGTGCTTCAGGGGTGTAGATTTGTTTGTGAAGTTGCCACTACAGGTAGAAATCTTCTTTAGAATATTTAAAATCAGAACAATTTCCAAATCACAAATGAACTATCACCAGCTTACTTTGGCACAAAAAAAAACTAAAGTGTTATCAATGTCCAAGATGTGAGGTTTTATTTCACTACCCACGCTTTCCTTCAGAGTGCAAAAAAACATGTTGCATGCACCATAATGTCCTTATATGATAGAGAATAGCTGATAGAGAAAAGATTTATGGTGCGATGACCAAGTATGTAATACACTAATGTAAAATCTAAAGATTTAACAGTAAGTTCCCTCTAATGCCAAAATTCGAACTAATAAAAAAAAGTCTGCACTGCATGGACTTGTAGCAGAAAAGGGTGGATTTATGGACAGATGGATGGATGGAAAGAATAAAAATGTCACTCTCCATTCTTTCATTTCATTTCAACTGATTAATTTTCCACTGGATACACTGAATAATAAGTGATCGCAAAAGATGTATCTGGGATGACCCAAAAATCACTTCGTGAGTGCAGAGCCCTGTAAAATAACAGCATTGCAGAGAACTCCAGGCTTTCTATCTTTCAATAGAAATTAGTTCAGGCAGAAAAGGTCAGATTTTGCAGAAGCACAGAGGAAAACATGATGGCTTCCATGCCCCTCTATGGTCCTACCACCTGCCCGCTTCATGCCATGCTGAGGCACAGATGGTTATTCGCTTCACCTGCTGACCAAGATAACAATGCAAAACACAGTGCGATAGACATATCAACCAACTTCAAAATGATAAAAGATAATGATGAAAGCCCACCAGTGCAGACACCATCAGATCACATGAATGGCAGACCCATTGATGCAAGAAAAAGGCTGTTTACTGTTAAAGGCTGTCATCTGTTTTCTCAACCTCGAAGCCCCAGGATTGAAAAACAGAGTATGACTGAACATACTCCGAGCATCATTTGGAAGATCATATATAGGAATTGAAATTCTCTGGCAGTCACAGAAGCTGTGAGAATGATTATTTCAGTGACGCTCAGGGCAGAAATGGTTGTGGGAGAAGAAATGTTAGTAAAGTAAAGAGTGGATTGATTCCATGCAACATGGGATGCAACAAAAGTCATATTTTACTCCAAATCAAGGCCATTTTTTCCATATTATTATTTAAAACATTTAACTTTTTATACCCTACTCAAGAAAAACCTTTACTCCACTAAATAGTTTTATCTGTTTGATTTCTGAAGAAAATACTCAAGTACATGGCAGAGCATTTAACTAACCCAGTGATTAATATGTTCATGTTAGGATTTATTTAACCTTTGCAGATAAAGTGTCACTGTTAGAAAACATAACCCATTGCCATTTTCCAAAAAGACACATTTTAGTTTCATGAGCCTGAGAAAGTAGTTTTGATTTCATACTGACTTGTGAATTCTACACCAAGTATAAAAACCTCCAACTTCAGAGGTAGAGACTCCACTGGCCCGACATGCATTATGTGTGTGCAGGAATAGATATTTGATGAGATACGAGTTGTAAAATTTGTGAGATCAATAGGGTTGGGAAGTTAATTATTCAAAAGTTATAGTTTGGGTCAGTGGTGTCAAACTCAATTTAGATCTCGAGCTACATATAGAACAGTGAACCAGACAACGTATAAACATTTATGACCTGAGGGAGAGGCATCTTTCAAGAATTTAAGGAAGGATTTACGGAAGTCTTTAACCATAGCTTTTGAATCTTGGGGTAATTATTTGAGCAGGGCTGAGTGTGACAAACAAAAGAATTCTGCAATCAAAAATAGTAATTATTCTCTATCTTGAAAGAGTCATGCATTAATAGCATCGAAACTTGATCATTGTAACGCGGTCTATTGTGGATGTCCTCAACAGACACTCTCCAGAGTCAAATTATTATCTCAGGTACAATTCACGAAGTCTTTATTGTCTTCAGATAATCACACTCTGGTGGTCCTTTGTTTCAAGATGAAGTCGAGGGGTGTCCAAGCTGTCTCTGTAGCTGCCCCTCAGCTATGGAAGGGGCTGCCCCCAGTCAGTGATCTACCCTCTCCCCTGGTGATTTTTAAATCAAGACTGAAGAGTTTTTTTCATTTACAAAGGCTTAAACCCTTCTTTTAAATAGGCTTTGATATTACAAATGTGCTTTCTGGAAGAAACTATTCACATATAAAATCTGTCTGTAACTTGATACGATACAATATAATGTTTTATAAATAAAAAATAAATGTAACGCAACCTCTGTGGGTCTAATGGCCAACATCTAATCTAATAATTAAAAACTTGAACATTTTAGTTTTAATTGTCTTTTTTTTTTTTAACAAAGTTCATCACTGTTCTGATGTTTTTTCATAGATTTCAGTAGTTACCGTATTATGTAAGGTATAATCAATGCTTAAGTGTGCATTATTGACTTTTATGTAATTTATCCATATTATATATTAGGTTGAAGTGTTAACTGTACAAGGGGGTTGGTTTAGTTTGGTTTGGTTTGGTTAAGTAAACCCAAATACTGGAAATGCTGCTTATTTTAGGAGCCAAAAAAATACAAAAATGTTATCAGCAAAAACAACAAATCCAAGTGCTAAAAATCTTACTACTGTAAATACTCCAAAACAACATGTGTCTGTCTGCTTAAAGAAAAATCATGTTTAAATCTCCAGGTAAAAGTATAAAAACTGATGTAAGAAATATGGATGTTACACATATATTCGTGGATTTAGCAGATGTTTTTATCCAACATTTAGAGACTTACTATAAAGGGGAAGACAGCAAACGAAAGTTTTTTTACAAAGGCAAAGTTTACACTACCAGCTACCAAATCTGATTTATGATCATGTAATTAGGGAAAAAAGTTCAAATCGAGATCAAATTCTGGGCTCATTGTGGGTATCAATCATATTTACCAATGCAACATATCATATAAACGGGTGAATCAGACCGAATCAAGAACTCAACCTCAATAAACTGTCACCAATTCGTACAAAGTTTACAGGAGTTTAATGGAGTCAGATTAAATGTTCACAGTCCATGTAACCAGAGGACAATGCTTACAAACATTAACAATGTGACTGCCAACAAATTTTGTGTCATTATCAGAAAGGAATGAGGAGCAGATTGGTTTGCTCATCCTAAAATTTTAGGATGCTCTTCGGCAAAGCCTGGCACAATATTATACCAGTAATATTAAAATGAATCTATGCCAACAGCACACTCTTCTGACTGAAGCAAATATTAAAGATAAGCTTCACAGACCATGATTAGATCATCTATCCTAAATTATTCATAAATGTGTGAAAAGTTATCCCCCATCAAAAAAAAAACTAAATTTACATTCTGAGATTAGTTTTAGTTTCTATACAGAGTCAGATCAATGCAAAGGTGATAAAACGTTACCTTTATTCCAGGTCTTTAACAGGCTTGAATTTAATTGAACAAACATAAGAGAAACACAGCAAACTATTTAACAGTTTAACTTAGGGCGAACACAAAGGGGAAATTTCACTTCATGTTTCTTTGAAACACTAAATATCAGCCTTCATGATTATTTGGACTGCATTGACATTCAAGAGACACAAAAAGCGTTCAGAACGGCTTCTGTTATCTCACACCAGTCAGTTATGTTCAGAATGCCAACAGAAATTTGTGAGAGCCTAAGGAAGTGTAGCTGGATATTTTTTCTTTCATGTGCTTATTCAGAGCTAGGTTCACTTCAGCCCATGCATTTCAGATAACCTCCTCAGTTTGGGAAAAAAAAAATTATCATTACTGGGAGTTTTGTAGTAAACACAGTTTGATATCTGTATTACTAACTGTGAACAAACAGCACCATTTTTCATTCCCTGAGTGAATGGCCTGAATGGTGCTGTGCTCGAGGGCGATATGCAGCTAAAAATAGGTATGAATCACTCCGTAATTGACTTTGTTTTCGATAAGGAGTGTATATGGCTAAGAAACAAAACCTGATTTACATACAACCTCAAATCCCTGTTAGAATTAGCACTCATCAGCACAGCCACAAATCAATAAGACTAATAGAACCAATAATCCATAATGGTCATTCACCCAGCTGAAATCTGTATGAATATTGCAGATTATCCTTGCGAGATGTTTGAATTGTTGACTGGAGAAACACCTCTCATTTATTTGAAAGTGTTTGCATCACCACATGTGGTACATTTCAAAACAATCGCTTGGATGTAATGGGAGTTAAATGAGTCACCGGCAGTTTCTGTTTGTTTATGGAGCAATTAAAATTTCAAATTAAAGCCCTCGATTCTCCATGAGTCTGATTAATTTTGCATACAAGTCACAGTGTGGCCAAAAAAGCTTCCTAAACTTGCATTTTCCTCTGCTGTTCTCATTCCCAACAGGCTCCATTGTATGTTTCATATCTGCCAATTTGACTTGTATGCGGATGGCACGTATATTAATGGAACACTTCAGAAGGATGCCTATTTGTTTATATTACTTGGGAATGCCTTGTGGATTTATTTATTAGCTTGCTATGTAGAAAATTTCTAAATATTAATAAAGAAAAAAAAATTACTGTTGTGCCTGGTGTCTTTGGTCCACATTTCAGCAGGGGTGTGCCCCACATCTGTTCAATCAGACAATTCCTAAAACTCATGGCCCAAAATCTGGACAGTGATATCTGCTACTTTACTTTTTAATTTAATCTCTCTCAAGTTTTCGTGATAAACACACGTACTTCTTTGTTAATTACATTTGTTAGGTAATTCTTTTACAAGCCAAGTCTAATTAGATTTTATTGAAAAGCCATCATCAACCACAGCCAGTCCCATTCAGGGTTCCTACCATTTTATTCATGTAATACCTTGACTTTTCAAGAACTTTTTAAGACTATGTATATTAAAAATCAATACCCATTTCTCAGCCTTCTTCCTAGCCCCGCAAACTTAGAAAACAAAATCCTTGAATTTCAGAACAATAATTTACTAGGCAAACAAAGCCAAGATTTCATGGAGTTTCTTCTTTTTTTTCTTAAGTTTTTCATTTTTTTGTGGATTTAAGATTTATATGTATCTTTACAGTTACACTGAACAATGAAATTCTTATTTTCCAAGTTCCCCTCACATGACTTTGTACACAACTCAAAAAACAATAGACTTTAATTTATTTTTTATATGTTTGCTTATGCCTAAAATAAAGTAAGCAATAATAAAATAAGCAAAATGTGCAGTTCTATATACAGAGGGTAATGTGATATTACTGATTAAGGTGCATTGTTATTGTATTAAGAACATTCATGTCGAATTGTGCAATTCAGTTGACAGATTGTACATGAAAGCAACAAATATGTGTAGATTTGCGTTGTGGCAATGATGTTTACACGATAGATGTTCTGTCAGTGGTTCAGCAGCCTGATGGCCTGCTGAAAGAAACAGTTTTTTAGTTTGGTTGTCCTTGTTTTCATACTGCCTAATGGCAGGGGTATGAACAGTGTATAATGTGGGTAAGTGCGTTCCTTGATATACGTGTCCTTTAGTGACCCGGGCATTGCAGATTGAAAGCTGCTCAGATGAATTGGGCCGTTTTAACGACACGCTGAAGAGCCTTCTTGTCCTGGACGGTGCCGTTCCCATACTGTGATGGAGTTTGTCAGGACACTCTCCACAGTAGAAATTGCTGAGGATTTTGGAGGGTAATCCAGCGTGGGAGTTTAATGTCTTCAAACATACTTCAGAACTCAACTTTGATGACATGATTTCTCCATCCTTCCTCTTTTTGTTTTTTTACTTCTTCATTTTCTCCTTTTTTGCTTAATTTTTCTTCTTTTTTCATTTTTTTAACAGTGGTTGGCACCCCGCCTAATGGTGCATATCATGCTTTAATTACAATACTTGATCACAATAATCGGGGTTACAAAATAAATCTTTAGACTAGAAATGTCCTACTGAAAAATTTTAAGTAACACACAATTTAAGACAAACAAATCAAAATGCAAGACTTTCAAAATTATTTTTAGGCCTTATTTCCAAATTCAAGGAATTTAAGACTTTTTGAGACCCCCGCAGGAACCTTCAATGGGAGAGCTCGGTCTGTGTCCATGTCAGAGACAGAGTGTTTGTTGGTGTGAGTTCTGGTCACAAACACAGAAAACATGCAAAAACATTGCGAAACCCTTCCAATCAAATTGATTACATGTTAGTGTCTTTCAGTTGAAATCCTTCCCTCAAGATGGAAAAAAACAAACAAAGAGTAGTGTTTGGCTTCTCTTCACATACCAAAGGGGAGGAACAATAGTAAAATAAAATAAAAATTGGTTCAGATTATTGGTTTCTTTTTTAACAAAATACAATCTATTTTGGTTCAATATTACCAAGTGTACCTTTTTAGTTACATATTTATTGTAAATTGTTTTGGAGAATGTTTTTAAGAATGTTGGAAATGTAAGTACATCAAATTATGACAGCATCCATCAGGAACACCAGAAAAAACGGCACATCTTGTGAAGTGATTTCTATAGTTTTGCTATTGTTTATGCTAAAAGACTCTCAGATGACATCACACTTTTCCAAGAGTTTGGGCTCAGCTGAAGTGTATCTCTGACCCAGATCGTTCACATGTGATGGAAATTTGCTGAGTATCTTCTTTTTTTTTTTGCTTAAATGCTAGCTCAGTGATCTTCTATGCATCTTTGTGTTCAGTACAGATTTACTGTTTACTTGTTTCAATGTCTTGTTATAAACTCTTCTTAAAGGCAAGTTGAATAACTTTTACTTTAGAGAGCAGATATGGACCCAAGTTGATTTTGGTGATTTTAAATTTTGGTTTCTGGAAGTTGCATACTATGTATACACAACCTCTGTGGTAGTTATGGTTATAAAAAAAATTTACATATCAGTAAATTTATGGTTTGCGCTAATTCATTTGTCTAATGGAAACATGACAGCTGTGGCATTGTACCCAAACACAAACATCTCTTTCATTTGAACGTTATTTGTAGTCTATACAAACCGCAGGATTACACAAAATGTATAGTTCTAGTTTATACAGTTTATATTAACGTAATTTCACATTATGTTATATTAATACTTATAAATACATAGAAGGTGAAACAGATCCAAAAAAAGAAGATGAAATCGAAGATAATGTATACATTTTGTATCTATAAATGATTGGGGGTTCTTTTAACCCAAATGCTGCATGAGTCTTCGAAGTCTGCATGCTTAATAAACCTCATTTGTGGATTATATTGTTGCCCAGTTATTTATTTTTTTTACATCTTATTTTTAATGATGATACAGCAATTGTATTGAGAAGATCTCTGTGGTGGTTTTCCTCTTTGTTTATCTAATTGCCCATTTGAGTAAATATAATGAATTGTTGGCTAAGGCTTCTGATTGGCAGTTTGGAAATGTAAACCTGACCGCTTACATTTTTCATCACAACATTGCTGCAATTTAAATTACAACACATGAGGACTGAACAACTTGCAATGCCGGTGAGGCAAATGAGAACGCATGAAACAAACCATTACATGCACAGGCTGTGCCTTGAAATTAATTTAGCAAACATAACAAGGTCTATAGCTGTAAAGAATCTATGGTGCAACGAGTTCAAGGAAGCAATACTTTATTCACCTCCTATCACAGCTTATAGATCCTAATTAGGGTCATCTGGGTCTGCTGGAGCCTAGGCAGGCAAACAATCATGATTCCTTAATGATTTCCAATTCTTTCTCATGTTAAGGTCAGGTAAAAGGTCTTGTGAAAGTCTCTTGTGCATCTCATAAGTGCAAGTGCACGTCTCAAGTATATTGAATAGAGATGACAATCTTCTGGTTGTACCTTGAACATAATTTCAAATCCAATATATTTATTAGTTGTAGATAATTATCCGTTGGTTACCTATTAGGGTTTATTTCATGAATTGTTCAATACACAAAAATACCAGTAGTACTTGTGCTATCATTTATTTTATTTTATATTCTTAATTGATTTAAAGCCGTTCAGTTTTATCATCTTCATTGTCCATGCAAATATTTAGTCAAACAATTAACGTCCAGAGTTTCTTTACAATAGTTTTTTTTATTTCGTCACTGAGAAATCGGAATCTGTTTCTTGGTTGAGTTTTCAGGCATCTTTTTCACATATTCAAAATCAAGTCAAAAGGAATTCCTGTTTAGCCCAACTCAATCCACACTAGACCTTTGTGAAGCTGCTTTGAAGCAACTGCTAAAAAAATATTTTTTTATTGATTGTTTGATTCACCATATTATAAATCTGCCAGCCCATAATGATGTGCTTTATAAAAAGTCTGCATCATCATGCGCTTATCTGATATATGCCTAGGCCAATCCTACATCCTAAAACTTTCGTTTGGTCAGTTTGTACTTGTTTTTAAGTGTGTGATTGGTAGCCTACAATATTAATGCAATAAACTCACATGGCAAACAGTTAAAGAACATCAACCCCGAAGTACGGTATTCATAGTGATTCATCCAGTGACATGACACATGACAATTACATGGTAAAATGTTACATTATATGGCAACCAGCTGCATTCTGATTGGTCAGACATGTGCAATCTCATATGATGAAATGATGGTCATCAACATATTATTGTTTAAAATTGCAGATTTATTGTGTGAGGCCCTAAGTCCACTATTTTCCACACATGTAATAGTACACCCTATTCGTCAGTTCAATTTTCATTAGATTGTGTATTCACGTCTAAATGCACAGCAGATTTATACATATCATATGCAATCCCCCACAAGTCAATGGAATTTTTCCCCATAGTCTGATGTAAGCTGGATATGCCTGACAAAGACAGAAGCGGACGGGATCAGCAGTAGCTCAGGATCATTTAAATGACCAGATCATTCTAAACATAGCTGTTTTTATAGTAGACAAATATGGTTTAACCCTTGTGTGGTGTTCATATTATTGTTACTCAGGCGGTGTTTGCGGGTCTCGTGGACCCATTGCCTTTTGCAGATTTTAATTCACCCAATCAAAACATTTTATGTTAAAAACTTAAACTTCATATTTCCTTTAGCCAAGAAACAAGTGATATAAACAGCAAATATACTTTCTTTATTGTTCTTTAACCTGATTTCTTCGAGTTTAGAATTTGAACCATGCTTGGTGTTCTCATTATTGTTACTTTGGCAGGGTTGGTGGGTCTGCTGGACCCATTGCATTTTGGCGCTTTTAATTTACACAATCACACAATTTTATTCTAAAATGTAAAATGTTATGTTTATGTGTGATTTATGTTTGTGTGGGAACAGAGAATTAAGGTAAAGAATCTACCATTTTCACACTTTAACATGCCTCGGGTCCAGTAGACCCAAACACCTTGTGTGTAATATAAATGTGGTAGGGGGCGTACGTGTGGGGTCATAAAAAATCTGTTCTGATATATGTTTTTCAAAGGAAATGAGCCAAGCCCAGTGAATCTCAGCTTCAAATAATCTCAGCTTGTTTAATTTTTCTTTTGATGAAAACTGAAAATGGGTCCCACAGACCCAAACACCATACAAGGGTTAACTGTGACCATTACAAATTAAACGCAAGTATGTTACAGACTTTTCATAAACACACTAAATAATCCTATCAATCCAGCACCTGAAACATTCTTTGTTTTTCTGATCACCAACATAACCATTTTTAACAATGCCGTTATAAGATACATACTATAAAGTCAGAAAAAGAGATCTCTTATATTACTTATACAGCTCATTTTTTTCTATGACGCACCTGATGTGGTTTTGTTAGTCACTAAGCTTACTGGAACAGCAGAACATGCTTTATAGCATCGCCTCAATTAAATTACATAAAATGCACCAAGTTCCTCTAACTTTACTGTGGCTTAGAATTTAACTCTTATAAACAAATAACTGACAGAACACACACCACTTACAGTAGAACTAATAAAACTATAAACATGAAATATATATATATATGAAATATATATAAAACTATATATATGTTGCACTATAAAAACTTCAAAATGTTCCAAGGACCATAAAACACAGAATTGAGAAAACAGAGAGAAAAATAAACATACTATACATCTAGAATAATCTCATTTTGTGACTATGGGAACCTCCTTGATTTGTTCACCGTTATAGATAATGACTTAACTTAAGGAGAAACATTGTTTAGCAAGTTTTTATTGGCTCTCCTGAAACTATCAGAAGTGTGTTGAGAATTTTCTCTAAAGCCATTGCACCCGCTCTGCAATCAAGGGAAGTTTACACTATGGCTTTCCTCTGATAACATTGGAAAGTGGACGACAACAACTTCTGATGCTCAGTCATATTTACAAAAAAAAAAAAAAACTCTGTTCCAGTGATTGTGATGAGGCACATTTAAACAAAGCAGCAAACTCTCGCTTTCTATGTGGCAGACTACTAGAGACTTAACATCAGAATAAACAGATTCCTAGACAGAATTGCTTAATAAAATGTATATATGATTAAATAAACATTGAACACTATAAAACAACATATGCATTTTTAATAAAAAAAAACGGTTTAAAGTGTGGTAACAAGAGGTTTTTGATGCTAATGTTGACCCCAGGAAATTATACATTTTTGTTGAAGCTGTACAAAACGTAATATATGCTTACCTTAATGCAGAGCTACTTGAGTGACTTCAGCTGTAATCTATTAAAGAGGAGGGTGTTCTTAGGTTTCAATTCTGTCAACAATCCTTATATAACTAATATTCTGCCTTTTAAATCTTCCTTTTTATTGTCAGTAATGGAAAAATTTACTGACAAATTTTAGTCTACAATGCTGTCAACAGAACATATGGACAACCACACAAACACTACATCCACATTCTTGCTATGTGAAACAGTTTTTATTGTTAGAAGCTCCTTGTTGCTTTTTGTTCATCTGTTGCAGACTCGCAGAACTACAATGACTTAGCAGAGTGAGCGATGTGTCTTAAACAAGCCCACTCAGAACTGACACTGGAAGTCAGAAAATCCAACATAAACCATGGCAAGTTAATATCAGCTGTAAAAGCATCAATAGAATCTGTAACTCTTGCATGGTCTGGGCTGCACATGCATATTTCAATGCTTTCAGTTTTATTATTAGTACAGTTTGTCCTCCCCCACACTTCTACAATGATTATGGTTGGCTACGCCCATTTTTAACTTGTTTCACTGATCATACTAAACGATTCGCATGCTACCACCATGTTATATACAGTCAATGGGTTAAACAGTTCAGAGTTATCCCCTTTGGTTAGAATGAATTTTATTAATAAAATGCTATTCAAAATAAAGTTTGTAAAACCTCACCTGTCAATTTTACAAAATATCATGTTAGTCTATCTAGTCTATTAAATACCATGTATTTAAACCTAAAACCATTTAAATGTAAATTTAACCAAACTTCTAACAGCGCAAAGCGGAAGCCATAGGTTGAGGAGGTGAGTTGACTTCGCTATCCTTTATTGAGAAAATGGGTCACTTTCAGTTGTTCAGAATTAACTTTGGAACAATAATTAACACAGCAAAATTAAGAACAATTTTAGCTCTTTTAGTTACCACTGTAAACTGTTTTTTGGTCCACAACTACCAGTCAATTTTAGTGGAGAATATATTAAATAAAGGAAGGTGAAAGTGAAAAGCTGGATATGGAGTGACCCATACCCGGGATTTGTGCTCTGCATTTAACCCATCCCAGTGTACACACACAGCAGCGAACAAACACACCCTGAACACACACCTGGAGAAGGGGCTGCCATGGTTGTGGCCACCATAAAGCAGTTGTGGTGCCTTGCTGTGGTTGTTGTTGATGGGAGAGCAAGTGTTTCATCACTGACATCCCCTTCAACTCTGGAGATAGAACCTGCGACGTTCCGATCACAAGTCGATCTTCTTATCAACCAGACCACAACTGCCCACAAAAGTATACATTAAATAAATTTATTAAATTTATCCAATAAATAGCTTCTGTAATCTTTGTTGCTTGGTAAATAAAATTTACTCATGAATCTAAAAGCATCTCAGTTTTCACTTGATTGAAAAAAAGACTAACTATAAATAAAAAACATATTTATTACTGAAATAAACGATAAATTTTAAATCTATTTTAGAAATCTCAGCGGAAAACTGATTTGTTCTTCACATTTATAATTCACACCCAGAGTTTATATACCCTTTTAGAGCTTCTCTCTTCCATGAAGCACATCTTTCATCCGTCTGCACTTCGATTCACTTAGCACCACAAATGTGAGAGCACAGTAATCAGTGTTCCCATGCGAGGAAAAGGCTTCTGTGTTTTAATGCATTAAGCTGAGAGTAGCTCCACAAGCATGCAAAAATACTGGAAAACTCATGATAAACCAACAGAAAGTTATGCACCTCAAGACATTTGCTACATTGAAAGTGAATACATGGAGAAAGAGTGAATTAGCTGCATGAGAGCCATATTTAAAGACTAGTGGTTAATAAAGACAGAGGAAGCCAAAATGTTTTTTATGAGTATAGTAGGTGTTTCCTGAAGAGAAGAGTTTTCAGTTGCTTTTTGAAAGCTGTTAGTGTTGCTGCTTTCCTGACTTAATCAGGAAGTTTGTTCCACCAGACAGGGACAGTGAGAGAGAAGGTTCTGCTGAGAGATCTTCTGCCTTTGTGGGACACTGTTCATTCTCTGAGTGCATGCTTCTAGAGGACATGTAGGAGTGTATAAGCTCTTGAAGGTAAACAGGGGCTGATTTGTAGATATTTTTGTACGCCAGCATCAGTGATTTGAATTTAACACAACCTGCAATGGGGAGCCAGTGAAGACTGATGAAGAGGGAAGTAACATGAGCTCGTTTTGATTCATTGAAGATGAGACAAGCTACAGAGTTCTGGATCATCTGCAGAGGTTTGATATGTTTGCTGGAAGTCCTGCTAGGAGAGTATTGCAGTAGTCCAGAAGTGAGAGGACCAGAGGCTGAACCAGGAGTTGAGTTGCATGCTCAGTTAAGAAGGGCCTGATCTTTTTAATGTTGTGCAGTGCAAACCTACATGCTCTAGTTGTCTTGGAGACGTGGTTTTTAAGGGGCAACTGTTCATGCAAAATCACTCCAAGATTCCTGATTGAAGGAGAAGGGGTGATTGTAGAAGATTCCAACTGGATGGTGAGATCGTGATGCGGTTTTACTACCAATTTACACTTTTGAGTCAGTCAGCATTTACGTTCTTCACTGAGATGCATTAGTGTTTCATCTGATTGGCTAGTGAATGAAGGTTTGTAATGCATCGTTATGGCAGTGGGCAAGCCGTTTTGAGCTCCCAGAAAAAAAAATATAGGATTACACAAACATTCATGGACAAACTTGAATACGACTTGTTTTAATGAGGGAATAATAATAAAACATGCAAGAAATGTCTGAAAAGTCAAGACACCTTTAAAGTTGGGCATTTTTAATAAGTGACTAAATTATGGATTACAATCCTGAATAACTCTATCCATCAACTTATGTCCTGGCCATTTTTTATTTGAATAACATTCAGTATGGTAAAGTGGTAAACAATGTGAAAGAGGACTTTCTAATGATAGTACAAAGTTCCTAATACATAGATGTAGGGTGTTTTTTAAGGAAACCATCATTGTTTTAATGAAATTATACTATATAATAAATCACTAAATGTTAAACATGGTGTGTATCCAACATGTCCAGTCCATAATTCTGAAATCCTGTACCAACCAACATGCGATTAAATATCTATTTAAGATGCAAGAAAATATATGCCTCTGAAGATTATTTATTTCCTAAATGTACTTAGGTAATTTGTTTCAGCACCTGCTATTTCCATTATGTCAATAAAATAAAAGTGAATTAAAAATGAGTTCAACGTGTCCATATATCAGGACGTCAAGAGAGAAAATGCACGAAAATAGCATGAAGGTGGTGACATTAAACCGCTTAACTTGACAGAAAGGTGCTCGTTTTGTTTGGTAATATTTTGGGGTAAATAACTTAAAAGAACTTTAGCGAATGACGAAAACGTTCCCTGTTAGCGGAGTTTGCTGCTTCGACGTGTATTTATCATAGCGCTGGTATGCTATGCCACAAACAACAGAAAAAAAGGAACAAAACTTAACTGACCAGGTCTCGTGAAGAGTCATGACAGACGCACCTTCTGTGAGACAACCGACTTGGCAAAACAATCACGTCCCCTCGGAGCAGTTTTATCCCGGCATTTGGTTAATTTCGTGTTTAATTTGAGAGATGTGTGTAAACCATGGATGTCAAACGCTATACCTGGAGGGTCATGGCTAGCTGCTCCTATCCTCACAGCTTCTCCTTACAGCTGAACACACCTGAGACACTAAATAGGCCTTCAGGCTAGTTTGAATGCTGTAGCTTTATGGACATCGGAACAGGTTGGAACAAAACGGTGCAGTGACCCGATGTTTTAGTTCACTATGTGTTAGTTAATATTCACCACTCACCATATATATATATATATATATATATATATATATATATATATATATATATATATATATATATATATATATATATATATATATATATATATATATATATATATATATATATATATATATGTGTGTGTATTGTAGCGGCTGGTTGAACCTCCGTTCTCGGGATTGGTGGAGTGACGTCTCGAGGGCAGGACATTGCACGCATCTCATTATAAGGGCTTCCTGAACTAACCGTCGACGAGATTGCAGTTACTTTAAGTTGGGTTCTTATAATTCTCGATTGAATTATAGGTTATATGTGTTGGTGATCATATGCTGTTGATGCGGAGATCCAATATAGAAGCTATCGACGGTATTTCATTTGTCAGCATTTTTGTATTGACTTTCCCATCTTCCATGGGCATTACACTATATAATTTTAAATCTTAGTGCCAAACCTCTGTGAAATACCCTCGTTATTTATTCACATTACATCACATTATATCCAACAATATGAAACTAGCTATTATTTTATAAATACTAACTGACAAAATCCACATTATGAATACTGCAAAGTATTTTAAGAATGAGTATCAACACCTTACTTTTAACAATTAATAATAATGCTCCGTTTCAAGCCTGAATTTGCACAAAATTACATTGATGCAAACACATACAAATGTACCCATGATGAACGATGCTAATTTGCAAATGCTTTGATGAATGTGCCAAGTTCTCCTTCTCATTTAATAAATGTTTTTCAGTTTTCCCCAGGCTCCCTGATCTACTCTTCCATGAAACCAATCGTCCGCTAAAAGCTGCACCTGAATCCACAGGTGGCATTGTGAGATAAAGAGAATGAATTATTGATGCCCTTGGAGTTATTTCAACTCTATTTCATGTGGGAGATGATATATAGTTGATTATCCCCATTTCTGCTGCAAATGAACTCACAGTTAGTCTTAAGTGAGTTAAAATTGAGCCAAAACCAACTCTGAGAATAATGAATAACCTTTTCCTGAATTTCCTGGAAGTTGGGAGTGAAATCAAACTACTTGACCAGTGTTTACTTTGCCTTTGTTCATCTTTTTTCATAGATGTTTAATCATTCGCAGAGAAAAAGCCAACCAAACAAGAAGACCAATGTAACATTTCTCTATAGAGCGAGAATGAATTAGTTAGAGAGGCGTCCTGTATTTATTATGCTCAATTCATTAATAAATGTACTGTTTGTAAAACATGACCACAAGTAAAAGATGTTTACCATTGTATAAATAATAACAGCTACATTTATCCGAACGTCAAATTAATTTTACAATTAAATTACAAAAGTAGCTGCCGAAAACTTGGACTCAATAAGAAATTATTTTTTTCATTGACTGCTTCAGCTAAGCAGTGGACATTGTCATAAAAATAAAAGCTTGAGAAGTAGAGCTACATTGTAAAGCAAGGATCTGGTGACCCCTGCTGACAACGGACCTCATAGCACTCAAAAGGATAATGAAAAAATAACCAGCATTCCAAGGGGAAACTAGACTGAAATGTACACAAAAATCACACATTTTTTGTACAGTGTAATAACTACCAAAGGCTATTTAAATAATATCAAACTGCATTTTTTTAACGTGTATTATACAGATTACTTAAAAAAAAGTCTGAGGATTTTGAAAGATTTAAAAATGACTGTGTTTAGCAGTAGAAAGTATAGCATGTGCTGTGGTAAATCAGCACATGCTATACATTTGGTCTTTAACAGAAGTCAGTAAAATGTCACTAAAATTATTATATTTGTAGTAAGTAATGATGTGATAATATTCAAGATCACTCCAGAAGGAATCATAAACGCCTGTCCTGAATTGTAGACTGACTTTACTCCCTCGATGTCAACATATACACAGCTAGTGATTACACTGCAAACATTAAAGAGAAAAGAAAGAGGCACTTTTGCTTTACTAACAGGAAATTTGTAACATAATTTAAGTCTCAAATCTAAAATCTGAAAATTCTGTCAAACTTTGTGTCACTTAAACGAAGACACTGTGCACTCTAATCTACCTTCTAGTCACAATGAAGGCCTTAAAATGTGATTTGCTTCATGTAGAGATTTCAATTTGCCTTAGCTTTACACATGTTCACAGCTCAACTTTCTATGGGGAAAAACTTCTGTCAACAGCATCATTATCCATTTACAATGTCAAGTGCATTTTTACTGAAGTAGAAACAAGCCCTTTAAAGGGCCATGAAGCTTTCCAGATAATAGGTTAAGGCACAAAAGTCACAAATATACCCTCCTAAAATTTCCCAACTGCTCCCTGGGCGCCGCAGCTATGACTGCCCACTGCTCCGGGTGTGTGTTTATGGTGTGATTGTTCACTTCTGTGTGTGTACACTGGGATGGGTTACATGCTGAGCTCAAATTCAGGATTTTGGTCACTCCATATCTGACCTAGTGGTTACTTTCATTTTCTTTTAGATAATCTATTTCATTTCAGTACCAGTCTTTTCTTTTTAGCTATTTTATTCAATTCCTTTCATACATAAGTACATACAAAACATTCATTCATCTTCACGTCGGCTTTCTTCCCTTTCGGGGTCGCCACAGCGGAATGAACTGCCAACTCTCTGGCATATGTTTTACGCGGCGGATGCCCTTCCAGCCGCACATACAAAACATATATAAAGTAAATAATAATAACAAAGTTAATGATAATGATTCATGACAATCATACAGAGCTTATCCAGGCACTCAAATCTTTTTACAATAATTTAAACATCCATTTTGCTAAATTATTTCAGATTAACTAAAGACATTCTATTCTTTTCCAGGATTTTCCATCGGCGAAACAGCATTCTCTGCATTCAGACCTTTGTAAAGCGGATGTTTTAAATGCCTCCAAATGACCAGCAACACTTTGATGGCAAAAAACACACACGCCAGTCCCAGTAAAACAGCTGTGGAATACAATAAAACAACAAAGACATGAAAAACAGGCCCTAAATCATGATAATAAATCTGTGCATTAGTTCTGGCTCACCTAAGTAAATCCCGTTGCGACTCGGATCTGCAGAGTTAAAGTTCTTTGTCACGTTTCCACTCAGAGCCACAATGACAACAGGGTAGACTGTCAGGATGTATCGCAGGTGCTTTTCAAACACAAAGTTCTCTAGTATAAACCTGT
The DNA here is from genome assembly GCA_900490495.1 of Danionella dracula. Taxonomy (NCBI): domain Eukaryota; kingdom Metazoa; phylum Chordata; class Actinopteri; order Cypriniformes; family Danionidae; genus Danionella; species Danionella dracula. The sequence continues at coordinate 4,787,451 of UELW01000888.1, forward strand.
GTAAACACAACAAAAGGTCATCCATTTGGTCCTGTTACATTTTGTATTCACACTGGCATTTTGGACAATAACCTGAAAAGTACTGAACCCAAAGACATTGTGATATAGCACACCAAGATATGTAGAAATATATAAATCACAAGCATCCGAGCAAGCAAACCCTGTTTGTTACCTTTAAGGTGCCATTTAATGTAAACTACATTTTTCTGAAACTTCTAGTATGTTTTAGTGTTGTTACCTTATCAAAAACATGCCCCTCCCATTATTTAAGCTCCTCCCATGAACCAATAAGTTGAATGAGTGAGAATGATGTTAAATTCGTTGAAATTTGACAGATATTTGTGGCCGCGTCCACCAACTAAAAGCTTCCTAGAGCAGTCACATGAGGGAAGACAGGTAACCAGCAAGGTCAAATTTCATCAGTGGGAAAAGCGAGCGAGTTGAGATTTTGATGCATGCATCTACTCAGGAACATTTCATGCAACTACCCAATCTTTGTCTAAAGATGATAGCTGTTTTTTTACACACCCTTTCACAGTGGCCACAGGTTGGGACAAAACATCTTGTTTTTGTCCAGTTATTAATGTTTTGGCCTGTGTTTAAATAATACAGTAATAGAGTTATTTTGGAGAAGTCTTATGGAGCTTTTCTACTGCAGAGCTAGAGCTAGATGGTTGAGCTGGGTTTTTAGTGCTTCTCTATTGCGTTTTGGCCAGGGAACTGATTATTTATGTTCCATGTTTTATTTTTAGTCCCTGCTTCGAGGAGATTCCATAATTCCATTCCTACACCATAACTGGACCAGACAACATTCTCATTGATTGGCCAATGCTAGCATAAAGCCCCCAAGATCAATGATTGAGTCTGCTGTGACATACTGTATCACTTGTTTTGGTTCACAAGTACTTACATGAACCAAAAATAGAAAGATTTGTGAAAAGTTCTTACCAAGAAATAGCTTCACCCAGAAGAATTGAGAGGGAAACGGTGGCAGCATCTGACTGGGTCATGCCGGCTTCGTAACGCAAAACAATGGTAAAGTTAATCAGAGTAGCAATAGTTGTCCACGTAGTGTACACGGCAATACCATTCTGAACCTGAAAGTATGAATTTGATTGAGAAACATATATATTTCTAAAACTGTAAAAGTGAATGTTCAGTGGCCAATGGTTTCTCACCAGTATCCGAATGCACCAGAGGTCAGCCTTCTGATATTTATTCAGCCAGCTGCCGTGATGTTTAAGGCCGTAGCAGGAGAAGCTTATCAGCAAGTAGTTTGACAAGGCAATCAAACCAAGGAAGACCAATGCAGCAATCATCACCCTAAAGTGAAGGACAAAAACAAGGCTCAGGCAGGTAATTGGACAAAATTTTGGACAAGCAGGTGATATCACACCTCCCCCCTGGTTCCCTTCTTTAGTGCAGACCTCTACAAATTATCACAAACTCTGGGGTGTGATTGGATTTCTAGGTGCTTAACAGAGACCTGTCACTCGTCTCCATATTTCTCATTGATCTCTACCTCCACCCTTAATGACCTGCCAGAAGCTTGTGTGGTATCATCATCTTCAAAAGAAATGGAAAAGTACAAATTGAAAAGAAGAAGAAGTAAAACACAGTTAATTAAACAATAAAAACACTTGTTTATTACTAAAATTTGTACCATCTGCACTACTTCTCATTTTGTGACTGACATTTTCTTTTTACATTTTTTTCCAAGCGGAATGACAATAAATCTGAATCTCACTACTACCAGAAATCCAGATAAGTTCCAACTTTCCAACCTCTGGTGTGATATCTGAGGCTGAGACTAGCAGGTTCCTATTGATGGTGTTGACTGATTCATGTTTTTTTGCCCATCTTGCATAGGCTTTGGCAAGAAGGAAACAGGTTATTATACAAACTCAGAGCTTCATTTGCTTTCTGCTAAAACCTATGTGTGATGTCTTAGTGTGTTTGTGTTGTATACAGTGACTTGGAAATTTCTCATCTCTATATCAGCATTCCTGTGAGAGCATGCTCGGATAGAACACTATCCTGGAAGCAGATTTTATCATTCCCCAGAAATTGATTTCAGATATATTTACATAATTCTGGAATAATAACGTTGGTCCTTTAATCTATGCCAAACGTATACTTGAGTGGATTTTCCAATGTGTATCTTTACACGTACAGGACTACATTCCCACAAAGTTTATACAATTCTCAAACAATCAAGCACAACCAAATCTGAACGCCACAAAAGTTTTTTTTCAAAAGACTTACTCTCTATCCCATAAAAGAAGCCATCCAATGTTAAGGAGCATGTTCAAAATCCAAGTGATGAAGAACCCATAGGACAACACAGCGGGTTTACAGTAAAGTGGTCCATTAAAAGACCTGCAATCAGAAAATATTCTGTAAACACTAAAACAAACGCAACATGTGTATGTCAGACAGTCACTGGACCCGCTTCTGGTTTTACCTCCTGCAGGTGGTGGAGAGAATGTAAGCATGCATGGCTGTCAACCAAACATAGATGACACCCCAAATGGAGAATGTCCACCCTGATGGAGTGATTTCTGTGTTGTATTTATTGGATATTGCACTGGTGGTGTTCCGAAAAGGACCTGTCCACAGAAAAACATCACTGTAGCAGAATATTTGCATGTAATGTAATTCCAAACCCTAAGTGGACTTACCTGTTCCTGGCCCAGCAAATATGTTGAATATAATGCAGATGATGAACATGACAACAGAAAACACGATGAGGGCTAAACGAGGAATGCTGTGATCTCCCATTGTGTACAGCTGAAAGGAACAGAAAAAACCCAGATTATATGCAATAGCTCAAAAAAGACCTGTAAATATGCATATATAACTACTACAAAAACAGCCTCTTACCCACGTCTGAAAGCAAGCAAGAGAGATAGGGAATGCAACACCTTGAAGACTGGAAACAAACGCTGCACCTGTGGGATTGGTTTTATAAGTGTGCGGCTTGTGTAACTGCATAGCTACACGTGCCATGTGACACTCCCATGGTAAAACTACCAATGGGAATCTGCTCTACCTTTTTGATTGTATACATTTCTTCTGGTTATAAAAGGTTGAGTATACAAACTATATTGAGTAATTTACCAAAAACTAAACTGTTCTTTTAAAGATGTTTGCATTCAACACCAAATATAAATCCAAATTGAGCTTGTTTTAGATAACAATATGGTTTAGTCATTAACCATCTGTGTTATAACAGCTTGTGTTATAATTACACATGGTTGAGCACACGAGGGTTATGAAATTTGATCATCTTCACACACTTTTACATCACATTGTTGATAATGTTGCAAGGTAACCTGTTAAGTGAATTAAGGATCAGTTTATAGTTTAGTAAAGGAAAAAGGAAGAAGAATTTTCTAGAATATTTTAGATAAGGTTAATGATGAAATGTACATTAAACACAATCATAATGCAAATTTCTACATAGTTGGTTGTTTAACCTTTTGAGTAACAAGGTCACTAAACTGGGAATAGTAATTAGAATATGCTATAAAATCTGACTAACACTACTAAGTGTGGAGTTACTTTTCATCACAAAGATATAATGACTTTACAAGGAAACATTACATAAATTAGTTTAAACACCAAAGATAGCAGAACAATAGGTTTCTTAGTTATTAGATTCATGAAGATAAACATTTCATAAAATTTTGCCTTCATGAAAACCTTTTCATGAAAACTTACATGATTCTAGCTGTCTATTTCAAAATACAACGTGACAAAATTTCTCTCCATGCATGTTCCCAGTGAATATCACTCAATTTTCTACTGTAGCCCATGTCCTTCTTACAACAGCTCAATAAGTTCAGAGACTTGCCACTCTATTTCAATAAGGTATTTTTTAAAAGGAGTTTTAACATTAATGTATCTGTTGATGCCAAAATCTGCCAATATAGTCCTTGATCCTTACAATCCAGATCTTGGTTTACTGGCTTATTCTCACCACAGACTAGCACAGCACATTTTCATCATGTGTCTGAGGTTAAAAAAAGGTAAAATACGCCATTTTATTGATATAAAATAATTTATAATAAATATTTGACCCCTAGACTATCACTGCACTATTTATATCATTCAAAAGCCAGTTTGAATCACCTCAAACGTACCCATTGTTATTCCGACACGCTGCCTTGCCCCCTAGTGGGTTCTACTAGTTAGGACATTTTAAACCCAACCATTTCCGACGATGTATTCATCTTTTGGCAAAAAGAAAAACACTTGAAGTCCAGGACATCCAAAAACACAATTTATTTTCATTGTTTATTGACACGTGTCACAAATTGATGCACCACCGGGGCACTAGAATTGGACCCAAATGAAACACTCTAAACAGAGCTCAAAAAATAAGTCTATAGGAAAGACCTAATAACAATGAAACTTCTTCTCAGAATGAGATCTTTAAAATACAAAAACTGAAATAGTACACAGGCAAAACAAAACTCCACGAGGGGAGAAACAAAACAACAGAGAAACAGCAAAATGTAACCAAAATTCTCTTAATTGTAGAAGAGCGAGGAGGACTAAAAAAATACAAGGCAGCACAACAGTGTCCAAACAAAAAGCTGAGTGAGAAGCAGAGGAACAAAGCAGCACTTAATAGTCAGGGGTGTTATTGGGCACAGTTGAAAAGCATTACACAAACAAAGAACCATGAAGAAGAAGAAGAACTAAGGCAGAGGGGAGTGAGGTGGCCTCTAAAAGCAGAATTATACATCTGCATACGACAGATGCGGTTCTGCTATGGTTACACTTCTGGGTCAGCAGAGCGTACCTTCTTCATTGAGATGAGCTGCATTAGCAGTTCATCTGACTGGTTAGTAGGCAGTGCTTCAGCCAATAGCTGTGGCTATGGCCCTCAAGATGTTTTGAGCTCTCAGAAAAAGAAAATAGGATTACACAAACATTCATGAACCAATCTGAATGTGATTTGAGGCATGTTGTTGAAAAGGTAACATTACGAAAACATGCAAGAAATGTCTGACAAGTCCAGTTACATGATAAGGCACCTTTAAGAACAAACATCTCAGAGTAGTATAAAGATATGAGGCAGTTATCACTGACTGATGTTGAAATGATCAATCACAGTGTTAAAGTAAAGCTCTTTTGGCCAGGTCACTGATTAAACGTAGCCTTTCTTTAACCCTGCTGGTGGGATAAAGCCAAAGTTGTGCACCGCAAACTTTTGTTAGGAACAATGTTTTAAGAGTATTTAAACCTTTCTAAAAATGTTAAAAGGTAATAACTTGTTAAAAATAACAGCCATTGCTTGTTTAATACAAGCAATCAACTACTTTAAAATGCTGTGATAAAAGTATAAGGATAATGATGATTTTAAACATAACAAGAAAGATTTTAATGCCTCATGAAGGTCCTGTTCATGAAGCTCAAAACTATCGATCTGAATCAACAACCTAACAGAGCCAAGGATGGAAACATGTTTTTTTCAGCTCCAACGTTTTAACATGGAAGGGAATGAGAACTTGCTGCTTTTTGGAGTCAGCATCAAAGGGCCCCTCAGTGAACTACAGTTTAGTCACTTTCTATCGAAACTTCGGTTGCCTCACTAATAAAAGATGCCCTGGCCCACACGGATAAAACCCACTTCTGTGGGGTCATACCATTATAACATTTATTACCACAAAATGCATATGCAAGTCTTAGTTAACTCAAACAATAATTACATTTTTAAAAAGACAAAATAGCTGAATGGTCTCTCTTGTCACTCTCATACGCCCACCCCCCACCAACAACCAAATGGTCTTTTCCAGTCTCGTGCTCATCACTGATAATCAGGAAGGTGGATGTGCTAAAGTAGGTATCTAATATTATTTATTAATTTTCTCAACTCAAGCCAGACTCTTCCCCCCAAAATTACCTCTCAACTTCTCTTTCCTCCTCAAAAACTTCTCTCCTTCTCTTTCCCCCTCATTTACTTCTCTCCTCTTTCCTCCTTTTCTATTAACACCATCCTGTCCTGGTGTATGTTTGTATTATTGATTAATGTATTTAATGTGATGAATGTGAAATGAATTTAAAAAATCAATAAAATAAATTAATAGCTTCTATCCAGAGGAATAGTTACTATGTCATATCTTTATTTCCCTGGAAAGAGCAAAACTGACCAACTCATACGAAGCACCTCCCTTTTTATGGTGTTGCTTTAAAGTAGGACAGGACAGGTGTAAAAAAAAATGAATAAAAATTGGAATTAATCATTCTAAAGAATGACATAAAATTTTTACTTCAAGATACATACATGACAAGGGAGCTCTATAGCTCTTCCTTCTAGAGAAGAAAAGGGCCAGGATTTCTGTCTGCTATCTGTCTTTGAAAGCTTCTTCAAACCAATCCCCTCCCAGAGAGGTTTGACTCAATCAGGAATGTGAATCAGAGAGCATCAATCAAAGCTGCTGAGAGTCTGTAGTTTTTGTTTGTAAGATTGTAGTTTTGGGATATACAATTATTACACTAAACCCTCTGGTACAGTCCTAAAATTTGAGGTGAATTCAAATGATTTGAGGACAGGCATAGGCAAACTTTAACAACAGAGTGAGTTTTATTTTTCAGCCCGACAAAATCACAGTCCTCCTGTAACAGGACTGGCCACCTTTTTACAGAGGGACAAAGAATGAATTAAGGAAGAATAGGTAAAAAAAAAAAAAGAAAGAAATGATTAAAACAAAGCTTGTCTTTTTAAGCCCCGCCCGCTTACCTAACCTGAAGGTAATTGAAACAGAAAACCGAGTTCTTTAGCATGTGCAACGCCCTGAATTACCTACTCTCTCTGCAAATCAAAATGACAGTGGATCATGCTCCTTTGCCTCCTTAGTATGTTTTGAATAAAAATTGAACTGGCGAGTGATATGCCTAAACTCTAACTAAAGCAACAGAAAAAGTTTTAGCAAACAAAAAACTCAACTGAAATAGTACCAACAATAATCAACCTCCATACATAAACACTTAATCATATATTCTCTTTCAACAAACAAACGGAGTATAACAGCAGGACTGTCACAGCTTCACCACACCACACCACCCCCAACTGCTGATTCAGTGGAGATTATGTATGTTTTTATACTGCAGTTAGGCACACTCAGATTGGCTGATGAGAAGCTCATGATACTCTATTCACACCTTCAGCAGCAGAGTAGGATGAGGCATGCGTTAATTGGCTCAGCATCCTCGCACATTAACGAGAGTCAGAGATAAACACAAAACATTCGTAACACCCTCTAATATATTTCAAACAATACTAAACATAAACTGGTTAGCAATACATTCTTTTATGAACATGGTTAAACAAGCAAGAGGTGTGGGGGGGATGTTGGCCTTTTGATGCTGGAGATAAGGAGTTAGAAGAAGGCACCCCATTGTATTATTATGTGAATTCTAAAAGCAACACCCAGACACAGGAGAACTCATCTAATATATATTAAATTATATACACTCTCCATTACCAACAAAAGTGAGTCATTCATTAACATGAATTCTTCAGCTCTTGATTCCATCACAAAACCCACTCCATAAATAGATGTAACACATCAGGAGATAACAGAGGGGGCAGAGGTCCTAACGGTGACACCTTATTGGCCTAATCGACCTTGGTTAATAGAACTCTGCTCTCTCGTGACAGTCCCTGCCTGGCCAGTTCCCCTGCTTTCAGACTTTCGGTCTCAGGGATTTGGGCACAAGCACCCACGCCCAGACTTCTGGAACTCCATGTCAGGTACCTTAGGCACAGACAACCCCTGGTTATGCCATGTCAGTGGTCCAAAAACTGTCTTGTCAGAGCAGAGTGGTGTTGGTTTGTCGACTGGTGTCACTCTCGCAAAGTAGACCTGAGCAGTTGTCCCTTTGAACTCATGTTAAACCTTCTTCAAGATGATCTGGTTCGAGAACTGTCTCCATCCACCCTGAAGTTTACATCGCCACAATTTCTGTCTGTCACTTTCAGTTGAAAGCAACACCGAGAGACAACACGAGTTAACCAGAAGGGGTAGACTCTCTAGACCTTGCTTAGTTCCTTCCTGGGACCTTTTGTTTTCCTGAGAGGACCTCAAGGTCAACCATTCGAGCCGCTTAACTGAGTAGAGCTTAAGCTCTGTCAACTAAGCAGTGCTTCTGATCGAATTAGCCTCGAATAGAGGGTGGGGTATTGCAGGCATTCTGAACCGCACTCAACTGGTCGTGGTGGGGGTGTTACCACAATATATAGAAATATCCTCAACACAACCAAAAAGACAGAACATAAATTTAAATCCTTCGAAGTACTTGTGCTCCATATTACACCGGCAGAATCAAAACAAAGATGTGCATTCTCTGTAACATTAGCTGTTGTCTACAGGCCACCAAAACACAATTCTTGCTTTCTTCAAGAATTCGCTGATTTTGTCGCACATCTTTTGGTCCAAGCAGATAAAATACTGATGAGACTTTAACATCCATATCGATGACAAAAAAAGACTCGTTGGGTATTGCCTTTACAGACCTCCTAAATTCCTGTGGGTTTAAGCTAAATGTGGTCAGCGCAACTCACCGTCTAAACCACACTCTAGATTTGGTTCTATCTCATGGCATTGACCTCAATGACATTGTTATATCGCCTCAAAGTGAGGACATCTCAGACCACTATCTTGTATCTTGTGCTATGCATACTATAAACATTAGCAGTAGCATTCAACACTACCAACTAGGGAGAAATATAAACCAAAATACTAAAGAAGCATTTATAAGAAACCTACCAGATATTACTCACCTTTCTAGTGTACCTGCAGATGAAAATGAACTTGAAACAATCACCTACAGTTTGAATAATATTGTCGCTAGCACCCTAGACACTGTAGCCCTGCTTAAATTAAAACAAGTCAGAGATAGACAGGCCACTCTGTGGTCTGATGATAACACAAAGGTGCTAATAAGACAAACCAGAAACTATGAGCGTGAATAGAAAAAAAAACTAGATTGGAAGTATTCAAAATTGCCTGGAAAGAGAGCATGTCTAAATATAGACTAGCACTAAAAACTGCAAGAACTAACTACTATCACAAATTAATAGAAACAAATCGAAATAACCCACGCCTCTTATTTGAAACAATGGCTAATCTACTAAACAGTCAAACATCGACAGATTCAAATGCAGCTATAAAAGTTAGCAGCAATGATTTTAAGAATGATTTCTCAAATAAAATTACCTCTATTAGATGCAAAATTACTAAAACTCATATTCAATCTAAGCAGCTTAACTCAAATTCTATGCCTTTGACTCACTCACTGCAACATTTTTCAAATATTGACCTGAAAGAACTGCTAAAAATAATCACAGCATCTAAATCAATAACATGCTCTCTAGATCCTGTTCCAACAAAATTACTGAAAGAATTGCTACAAATAGCTCAAGAACCATTTCTAATTATTATAAACTCATCTCTAACGCTAGGTTACATTTCCAAACAGCTAAAACATGCAGCAATTAAACCACTAATCAAGAAAACGCACCTGGATCCTACGGAGTTATCCAACTATAGGCCAATCTCTAACCTTCCGTTCTTGTCAAAATTATTAGAGAAAGTTGTCATAGCAAAGCTCAGCTCCTTCTTACAAAAAAGCAACTGTTATGAAGATCTTCAATCTGGATTCAGAGCGCATCACAGCACAGAGACTGCGCTGGTTAAAATTTCAAATGATCTATTACTTGATTGGGATCAAGGGAATATCTCTCTTCTAGTTCTGGTAGATCTCAGTGCAGCCTTCGATACGATAGATCACAGGATTCTACTCGAGAGACTAGAGAACGATGCAGGCATCTATGGCCAGGCTCTAAGATGGTTTAACTCTTATCTCTCTGACCGGAGTCAGTTTGTTCATGTAAATGGAGACTCATCGGACACAATAGCGGTAGAGTATGGAGTTCCTCAAGGATCCGTTTTGGGACCCATCCTATTCTGAATATACATGCTGCCCCTTGGAAAAATTATTAGAAGACATGGGGTTAGTTTCCATTGCTATGCAGACGACACCCAGCTCTATATATCAGCAAAACCTAATGACCCTTTAAAGTTAAATAAGATCTCAGAATGTGTCGCTGATATCAATGATTGGATGAATGAAAATTTCCTTATCCTAAATCCCGATAAAACAGAAATATTACTTATTGGCTCTAAAAAGCAATTACGGAATCTCTCAGTTTTACATATGGAACTGGGGGAACAGACTATAAATTTTTCCACTACAGTTAAAAATCTTGGCGTTATTATAGATAGTGAACTGATATTTAAGAACCATATCTCTTATGTTACTAAGACTGCCTTCTTTCACCTCTGGAATATTGCTAAAGTGCAGAACATGCTGTCTATCATAGATGCAGAAAAATTAGTGCATTCTTTCATGACCTCCAGAATGGATTATTGTAATGCTCTGATAGCCGGCTGTATGGCCGCCATGCTACAAAAATTACAGTTAGTCCAGAACGCAGCAGCTAGAGTTCTCACAAGAACAAATAAATATGATCACATTACACCGGTTTTGTGCTCTCTTCATTGGCTTCCTGTACAATATCGCATTGACTACAAGATACTGCTCCTTGCCTTTAAGGGGCTGAATGGCTTGGATCCGGCCTACCTGAGCAGTGTCCTCTCACGATATATTCCAGCTCGCTCTCTCCAATCACAAGAAGCAGGACTATTAATTGTACCAAAGGTTAGTAAATCCACAAGAGGTGGAAGAGCGTTCTCATATAGAGCCCCGAAGCTCTGGACTAAACTCCCGGATGTTGTCCGCAGCTCAGTTACGCTCACAGATTTCAAAACTACAATAAAACATATCTATTTAATCTGGCATTCGAATAATTATCCCTTGGTATTTGTCTAAACAGATCTGGTGTCTGAGCACTATATACATACAAACTGTTTGAAAAAACAATGTGGTTCAATGTTCCTCTCTAACCTATCCTCATCATTTATCACTCAGTGAGCAGCTGATGCTGATCACTTGTTTGTTGTCTGTGTTACAGTTTTCTAACCGTTGTTTCTCCATTTGTTAGTTCCTGTTTTGTCTTTGTTTGTTTTTTGTTATTTTTTCAGGTCCTGTCCGGCGAACCGTTAGTCGATGGATATTAAGTTTATATATTCTTTATGCTGGGGAGGTGATTAGCGCCTGCCTCAGTCAGCGAGAGTCCCCTCACAGAGGGAACTCCTGTTTACTCTAACTGATCTTCACGAGGACTTTGTGAAGCTGCTTTGAAAGCAATTGCTAAAGTAGCGCTATATAAAAACTGATTGATTTATTGATTGATTGATTCTCCATCGACGAGACCTGCTTACAGTTTGGGCCTGGTGATTCTTATGCTCCTCCTAAACCCAGTCCTGGGATGTGCCCAAGGTTCCTACTTTCCCCTTAACAAAACTCAGGTTTTGAACCTCCACGCTCTGCCTGGAGAAGAGGCAGCATCAAGGCTCTATGTAAAAGGATCCTGAACCTTAAAAGTTCTGATCAGCTCTTTGTATGCAAGGAGGACAGCGGTCGATAGTCGACTTTTGCGCTTGCGATTCAGTTTTTGCTTGCACTTCTGTAGCAGCTCAACATGGTGGAAACGAAAAAAGAACCAAGTCAACCTGTGGGCACAGCCATGGAATATCAGACCGCAAACATTGCTGTCCTTGAAGTAAACTTTGGAGTCACAGGGTGTCCGAAGATTTTTGTCTCGAGAGCATCTCCATAGACTAATGAATATGAAACTTTCCCTATCATGTAATGGGACACTTCTCGCATCTCTGTCAAGACTGAAACTACGTCTTATAGAGTATTTCTGTGAAAGACTTGTACTCAAAGATGACAGATGAAAAAACTTGACAATCTGGTACAATCAATAAAGGCATAAAGTCCAAAAATGGGCAAAAATGATGAAAGAATGACTACAAGCACTGGGTCACCATGTGCAATGGCAAAGAGTATGGGATTCAATGCATTACGTAGACTCCTTGGGAATACTTGAAAAAATGGCACAACCCAGATGTATAGTTAAAAGATCTTATTTTGTCCTCTTCATGTACGAGTACGGCTCCAGCTTCACAACAGGTAGAGCATCACGCTTAAATCCGCTTCTTGTCGGACAACGTGATCACGTGACCATCAGCGGGTTTTCTGATTGGCATTTTGAAATAGTGTGGAGAGAGTAGAGCGCTCCTAATGGAGCTTCCCGTAGTCGTCACCAACATAAGTCTCCGTTCCCTATTTGGGGAATGAGGGTTACGAAAGTAACCACTACGTTTTGTCTTTCCTCTTGAAAAGCTCTTGAACAATGATGAAAGTCTTTTCAATGATGAAATCTGCTTCAGCCTGCAAAAATCACACAGAAAGAATTGTTTTTGCTGACAACAAAAGTATAAAAAGGTGTGTTCTGTTTTTTTAAGACAATGATCAAAGAAAAATGTAATTGCCAGCCACACTTTTTTGCAGCATACAATTAAAAGTATGGCTTTTAAGATATAACTGGCTAAACTGGGCTAAATTTCATCTATAAACTCATTAATCCATTAAATGTGGCACACAATTAAAAACATGCAGCCACATGCATTGTTTAAAACCTTCTTCTTCTTTCGGCTGTTCCCAGTTTAGGGGTCGCCACAGCAAATCATCTGTTTCCACCTAACTCTTGCCTCAGTATCCTCTACTCTTACACCAATTACCTTCATGTCCTCCTTCAGCACACCCATATAACTTGTCTTTGGCCTTCCTCTCGCCCTCTTGCCTGGCAGCTCCATCTCCAACATCCTTCTACCAATATAACTACTATCCCTTCTCTGCACATGTCCAAACCATCTCAATCTGGCTTCTCTGACTTTGTCTCCAAAACAACCAACTTGAGCTGTTCCTCTGATGTGCTCGTTCCTAATCTTGTCCATCCTTGTCACTCCTAAACTGAACCTCAACATCCTCATCTCTGCTACTTCCATCTCTGCCTTGTGTCTCTTCCTTACTGCTACAGTCTCTAACCCATACATCATAGCTGGTCTCACTACTGTTCTGTACACCTTTCCTTTGATTCTTGCTGACACTCTTCTGTCACACAACACTCCTGACACTTTTCTCCACCCACTCCAACCTGCCTGCACTTGCCTCTTCACCTCTTTTCCACACTCCCCGTCACACTGGACTGTTGACCCCAAATACCTAAACTCCTCCACCTTCTTGACCTCAGCCCCCTGTAACCTCACTGTTCTACTTCCCTCCCTCTCGTTCAAACACATGTATTCTGTCTTACTACGACTGACTTTCATTCCTCTTCTTTCTAGAGCAGACCTCCAACTTTCCAGGTGTCCCTCCACCTTCTCTCTACTCTCACTACAGATTACAATGTCATCTGCAAACATCATTGTCCATGGAGATTCCTGTCTGACCTCATCTGTCAACCTGTCCATCACCATAGCAAACAAGAAGGGACTCAAAGCCGATCCTTGATGTAGCCCCACCTCCACCTTGAACTCCTCCGTCTGACCTGCAGCACATCTCACTGTTGTCATACTCCTCTCATACATATCTTGAACTACTCTGACGTACTTCTCTGCCACTCCTGACATCCTCATACAGGACCATAGCTCCTCTCTCGGCACCCTGTCATACGCTTTCTCTAAGTCCACAAAGACGCAGTGCAGCTCCTTCTGGCCATTTCTGCACTTCTCCATTAGCATTCTCAGAGCAAAAATTGCATCAGTAGTGCTCTTCCTGGGCATGAAGCCATACTGCTGCTCGCAAATATCCACTTCCCTTCTTAGCCTAGCTTCCACTACTCTTTCCCAAAGTTTCATTGTGTGGCTCATCAACTTTATACCTCTGTAGTTGTTACAACTCTGCACTTTAAAACCAACTTTTTTTATTTCAGATATTGTTTAGTGATGCAGAAAAAGTTGATTTCCAGCATTTCGAGTTCAACACCTGACCCCAAAAGTGTGCAAAGCGTAATCAAAGGTAAAGGTGGCTACTTTGAAGAAGCTACAATGACATATTTTCAGCTGTTTCACACTATTTTGTTATGTATACTATCCCCAAGTGTTAATTCATAATTTTGAGGCCTTCAGTGTGAATCTACCATTTTCCATTTTCATAGTCGTGAAATTAAAGAAAACTTTTTGAATGAGAAGGCGTGTACATCCATCCATCCATTTTCATGTCGGCTTTCTTCCCTTTCGGGGTCGCCACAGCGGAATAAACCGCCAGCCGCAACCCATCGCTGGGAAACATTCACACACACTCATTCACAGTTTAACACTATGGACAATCGTTCTTACTCAATTCACTTATACCGCATGTCTTTGGACTTTGGACAGAGAAAACCCACGCGATCACGGGGAGAATATGCAAACTCCACACAGAAATGCCAACCGACCCAGCCGAAGCTCGAACCAGCGACCTTCTTGCTGTGAGACGATATTGCTACCCACTGTGCCACCGTGACGCTCACCGTGACCATGACTTTTATTCTTTTATATGTATTATTGAGTAATTATGGGGGGCATCTGATAATTGCTAAAATTGTTTTCATTAGAAATAAATGTTATAATAATTTTCAGAGCACCTCTATAGTCTCCATAATGGGTTTAAAGAATTACAATGACCTCTTCTTGAAATAGTGATAGGAATAATAATGAGAAAATGTACTTACCTGATGGTTAAATATATCAATGATGTGGAATAAATAGAGAAATTATACATTTTGTGAAAATAAAACCTCTCTGATGGAATTGCTCAGGACACCAATGCAAGCACTGGAAAACCATGAAACTCAAGAAGGACTGGGATTTAATTGTTGACCTATCTGAGAGGCAGCAGCACAATCCATTTAGTAAATCAAATCCACAAAGCAATTGTAGCTAATCATTTATTTAAAAAAAAATGATGGCTTTCAACCATCTGAGTAACCACACAATTGTGTATATTCTTATAGAGGTCTATAAAGTTGTGGGATGTTTTTGGAAATATTTTAATATTTTGTTGATATCTCATTTAAAATAGAAAGTGTAAGGAAGACACATGGATTGAAATATGAGTAATAAACATTAACAGTCCTTTCTGGCAACACTGCAATGAATTCAGCAGTTCAAAATAAAAGTTTTAAAAGCCTTTTCCAAGCGCAATAATCAAACAGATCTTTCTCTTACAAGAGTTGATAAAGAAGAACAGAATCCGATGTCTTTTAAGTTTTTTTACTCACACTGGGAATTTAATGACACCCTGTTAGCTTTAGCTGCTAAACTAGCATTGTACTGTTGAAGAACTGCTGTATTTGTAGTTGAAACGTGCTGGAAGAAGTGTAAGATACTGAGAGACTTATTTAGGAGAATAATGGAGCCTCTATGCTCCGCCTGTTTTACTGCGTGATTTGAGCAGATTTTTGGTAGCAGATCAGAGTTTGTGAGGTTCTCCGTAGACAGATAAAGGCGGATGCTACGATTTTATAAACTGACAAATGGTAAGCTAATGTGCGACTGTCAATCAACATTCAGGGACGGGGAAATTATGATCGATCATTATGATGCATTACTACGATCAGTTGAAAATAGCTTGTGATTTGCACCAATTTAGCCTGTTACAAGTTTTGCAGAAAAGGCTTAAATGAAACCACTCTAATATAGTTATTTACACTGCATTAGTGCACATATTTATTTACTAATAAATAAATATTAGTATTATTTGTTTACATAATACTGCACCTTTAAATAAAATAAATAATTGTTTATTTTTTGTGTGTGGATTGTGTTGGGAGAGCACTATTGTAACTCACCTATTTATCTTGTGCCTGAAGCGCTTGAGCGTTCACTCTCAGACTTAACGTCTTCTGGGACCAGCAGAAGGCCCAGTTCTCCTGCAACCCAACTAAACGTGAACAAAAAAGTATGTTATTACAAAAACAACAAAATGTGAAGCTACAAATTAATAAATTTTTAATTAAGTTTACTTTTAGCCATTTGAGTGTATGCAGTTTCTCTATCTGAACCCGCTGCTCTGGTTCCATCTGGAGGCAGCTGCGGAGAAACTGGACGCATTCTTTTGGAAAGAAGAGAGATAAAATAGTTAGCATTGCTTGTTCAAGGAGACTTGTTTCAGTAAGAGTCCATACCTCAGAAAGGCCCAATTCATGAGCATTTTTAAGCTTTGCTTTATTAATTACACCTCTCCTTAAAGTTAATGCAAGCCTTCCTTCTTTTTCAGACTATTTTAACCCTTAGAGTTAAAGGACAACAGTTCAAGAATATTCTTGCATCCAGAAACCAGTCTGAAATATGTTCTGTTTCAACTTATGTAATGGTTGCAGAACAAATTATATATTGTGTTTGGTAATAGCTTCTTTATTGCATTACATGAGTTTACAAATGCCCAACTATAAATGTGTTCATCAATAATATAAGCTTCATAACAATACAGTTTAAAGGGTCATAGTTGTGCTCACTTCCACATGAAGGTTTATCTTTATATGCATATTTTGGGATATTTTTATTCATGTTTGCATTCATAATTGTGAGCCCTTGCATCTTGGTTTGCTAGAATCCACAAAAGTCTGTTTGTAAATTAAAAATCTCACCATAAGATACTTCTTTTTTAGTCCAGGTGTCACGTTTGAGCTCAAGCAGATGTCGCTTCAAGGGATACATCAGGGTTAACATGCCAAACAAAGTGATCCCTAATGACCAGACGGTGGCTGGTTTTCCATGGAAGATTCCTTGGGAAAAGTACTCCGGAGGAATAAAGTCTACAGTTCCTGCAAAAAAAATGTTTTAGACCTTTATAAGACCAGAGTTTTTGCCGTTTAGTAAAATGTAAGACTTTTTAAAACTGTTGAGAACCAAAGTCAAGACCTATCATAAATTTAAAAACACTTACAAAACTTTTTTTTTGCATATTAAACAGCATGCTTCTAACACACTGTTTGAAACCAAAAATCACTTTTATATTTTGAGCATTAACGAAGTCTCTCAAAACTGGAAACGCTAACCATCATTTAGAAAAAAAACAAGCAACAGCAAAAAGCACATAACAGATGAGCTTTACATGAACGTTTGAAAAATAAGGCCTGTAAAATAATTTACAACATTAAATTTTAGACTTTTCAAGACCCTCGGAAACCCTGAAGACCTAAATGTTCCTCTGAGAATCGATCACAAAGCCTCAGACTTACCATTGTAATTAGTGTATCCAGATGGTACGAGGAGCCTACCACACCCAAAGTCGATCAGCTTGATCTTAAGTGTTAGGGGGTTAATTAGGATGTTTTGCGGTTTAATGTCCTGATGGAACACTCCTCGCTGGCAGCAGACCTGAGCTGCAGATACAAGCTGTCGCATGATGACCCGGGCATCCTTCTCTGAAACCGGGGAATTGGAGTGCAACAAAAGCTCGTCCAAATCCTTAAAGTTTATGGGGTACTCAAGGACCATGATGCATTTCCCAGGCTCCTCTTTCCAGTCGAGGAGATCAAGAAACTCTCGAGCTTTCGGTTGTTTATTGAGTATGATCTGTAGAGCCACCTCTATTGGAAGAGGATCAGCAAAACCTTCCTAGAAACACAATAAGTTGAATAGGTGAGTGAAAACCCTTTATCAATGCTCAAAGTCTGTAATTGTTCCATATTTGAGATTAACAAAAACAAAGGGATTAGCACTTGCCAAACACATATGTCTAGTCCTCAAAGTATTGGCTATTTTAACTGCCACCTAAAATATAAAACAGAGAATAAATTTTTGTTTAGTCATCAAGCATAAACAGCATCTCTCAAGATCATTCTATGCAGCAGTACATACCTGCAGTCCATCATTCAGTCGAGACGCAGCGTAAACTGTTCCAAAGCCTCCAGCACCCAGCAAGGGACCCAGTTTGTACTGATTGGAATTGAATTCTTTGAAAAACAAAGAAAAAAACTATCAGTATATGAATTCTTTTAATTAAATCTATCTCAACTTTTATGATCTGAAGTGAACGGAGACTAAACAGGGCTGCGCTTATCAAAACCATGTTAAGCTTAAGTTTTTCTTAAAACACTCTTATGAATGATCTTAAAATTCCGCTCTTTCCAAAAAATAAGCATGGGGGAAAAGTCTTAAGGTCACCTTGGGCTGAGTGATGTGGCCAAAAAATATATATAATATTTTTTCATTAATTTTTTGTATGAAGATGAGAAGGCACGGAGGATGAAAACGTTACCGCTCACGACGCACATCGTGCTCACGGGCGACCACTGGGCTTCTTTGAGCAACGACAACTACTTAGGCATAAAAGCGCACTTTGTTGATAAAGAATAGAAATTACACTCATTCGCACTAACTGTTTCTAAAACTGAGGAACGGCAGCACACGGAGGCATGTGCTGATCATTTTCTCGATGTGCTGCGAGAATGGAAAATTGTTTAAGCACACTTAGGACTGACAGTGCTCAAAATATGGTTGCCACCATGAGACTAATGTTGCATCCATTTGAACACCTCTCATGCACGGCCCACATTTTGAAACAAACTTTCACGGTTTCCATTCACGGCAGTGGATTTGACATTGTTGGGCACTTAGTCCATCCAAACCTCACAAACTAATTGAATATCAAGTTGCATGTGAATATAAATAAGAATCTCTCGTTCAAGACATTAAAAGATGGTTCTACCCTAGAAATGGCCAAGCAAACTCAGCAAAACAAATTTCCACTGACCACTGCCCTGGCTCAGCAAAAGAGCTATGTTGCCATGTTGACTGCACAGGAACCCAACAAATTGCTAAAGCTGGAGAAACTACTTGAACCTTGCAGGTAGGTTAATATTATTTTCTCAGTCTTTTGTCTGTTTTCAATATCTCCATGTGTGTGCGTGTATGTGTGTGATCTATGTGCTTGAGTTTGTGTGTCTACGGTCAAGGGTATACTGCATGAAATAAAAATAAGTTAAGATTAATGTAAGACAATATTAAAAAGGAAAAAAATGGTGTTGAACAATGTCGTGTAGATACAAATGCGTGTGTGTGTGTGTGTGTTAGAGAGAGAGAGAGAGAGAGAGAGAGAGAGAGAGAGAGAGAAAAGCCATCCAGAATTACATTCACATAGGTGTGTGATGGCCATTACTGTACACAAGAGATCTTCTGCCCTAAATTGTAATTCATCAATCTAATTTACTATGTAATATATTGTTTATTATTGTTAATAGACACTTCAAAACATTAATTGGAGAACTCTCGGGAGGAGACGAAATTTACTGAGAAAATCACTTTGATCCTGATATTAAAGATTACTAAATGAGTACAACATCAAACTACCATCTGCTGAGACTGTGAGTGTTTCAGTTGGAGTGGAATACAACTTTTATACTCACTTAGTATTTTAGGGTCGTCCTGCGTTTTGGTTGCTTGAGATGCCCCTGACTTCGATGAGTGGGACACATCAGTGTCCTCATCGTCTGGAGTTGCAGCATCAGCACCAGCAGCTTCCTCGTTGCCGTGGCTACTCCTGATATTTTCATCATCCTTCGGAGCCTCTGAAGAGATCCTTGCTGCAGGTGCTTTAGCAGAACCTATGACAAAGTCATCACACATCAAGTCTTTGTAAAGCTGCTTTGAAGCAACAGCAAACAAAGTGCTTTATACATTAAATACATTGTGATTTGATAAGTGCACCCTTTAGTTTTATGCTTTTGATGGCAAAGAATATGGAGGATAGATCTCTAGCTCCATTAAAGAAACTAAAATAAGTCATGCAGCGAGTCTTAGTCTAACACTTTTCTGCCAGTTGAACTAAGTCCAGGTTGAAACATTTTAAAGGACTCACCAGCTTTCAGAAGATTCTCTTCTGAGCCCACTGTCTTGTTTGAAGAAAGCTCTTGGATCTTTGCTTGAAGAACTGCAATCATTTCAAGATACTTGATGCAGTTTAAACAGCAGTTAGATGTTTGGTGATCATTCTTGTGGGGTTTACTATTAACCCCAGGGCCTTCTGCAATGCTGTGGAGATCCTCCTGAAACCCAGCTGCAAGTGTCTGCTCAATGGATTCCTCCTCCACGTCATCACAGTGCACTTCTGGGTCTAATAGAGGCATAAAAAGATTTCATTACAATGGTTTAAATTGTTTAATATTACAAACAGCTGCTAGGCTTTGAGGACCTACATCTCATTTTTTTATACAATCTGCAAAATCAACAAGAATCATGTATAATATTTGTTGTTTGTATGTTGATTTTAATTATATACATGTTAAATATGTTTTCTACCTCAAAACAATTTAAATTCCTCCAAATCACTCTTACAATTAAACATGTCAAACATCAAACTACCGCCTACTAAGAGTGTGAGAGTGTACAAAGCTTTATACTCACTTGTGATATCGCTCTCCTGCTCTTGCTGGGAGGACTCGAATGAGTTGGAAGCATCGGCGTGAGTCTCAGAATCAACCTCGTTAGACTCTTTAGTTGTTTGCATTAAAGTGAATAGATTAACTAAATTCATCCAGAGATTGATGATGGTAGTGTTATTCTTCTGGTTGACAGTTTCCTCCAAAGTAGCAGGGACTTCTGATGAAACATTAGGTTCCTCCACCAGCGAATCTTCTACAAAGTCCACCTCTTGATCTATGAGGAAGATTTAAAAAATACAACTTTAACACAATGTTTCATTCCAGCTTTTGAAAATGAACACATTTCTTATGAATAGTAAATAAATATTTGAAAAAAAAAAAAAAAAACAGGGAAACATTTCTGTGAATAAACTCAAATTACAGTGTTTCGTCAAATTAGGGGTTGGGCCACAAAACTAATGAAGAATAACCTGTTTGTTTGAGATGAATATTTTTTTTCCATATACACATGGATGAAGTGATAATCATCAAGCCATTTAAAAAGTGAAGAAGCAAAGGGACAGAATATCTTATGCGCTAAGCTGTTATCTGTCAATCTAATTTACTATGTAATATATTGTTTAAATATTGTTAATAGAAATTTCAAATCATTAATTGGAGAACTCTCGGGAGGAGACGAAATTTACTGAGAAAAGTACTTTGATCCTGATATTAAAGATTACTAAATGAGTACAACATCAAACTACCATCTGCTGAGACTGTGAGTGTTTCATTTGGATTAGAATAAGACTTTTATACTCACTTAGTATTTTAGGGTTGTCCTGCGTTTTGGTCACTTGAGAAGTCCCTGGCTTCGATGAGTGGGACACATCAGTGTCCTCATCATCTGGAGCTGTAGCATCAGCACCAGCAGCTCCTTCGTTGCTGTGGCTCCTCCTGATATTTTCATCATCTTTCGGAGCCTCTGCAGAGATCTTTGCTGCAGGTGCTTCAGCAGAACCTATGACAAAGTCATCACACATCAAGTCTTTGTAAAGCTGCTTTGAAGCAAAAGCAAACAAAGAGCTTTATATATTAATTTGAACAATTATTCAAAAATCTTGCACAATTAAAAACAAAGGAAGATTTGAGTAAACCAACTCAAATTAGTGTTTTAGGGGGTGGGACCAAAATCTAACAAAGAACAACCAGTTTGTTTGAGATTAATATTACTTTTATTCCTCCATGTGGTTCTATATTTATTACAGACAAGCTCTCAAAAACAACTTTCAATTTATTTTCAGAGCATAAAATATGAAAACAGCACTAATTAGTTACATTTTTTATTCATAAAGCAAATTGTTTTTGTTGTTGTACATTAAAGTGGTAATGAAATGCCATTTTGGGCATCATCAAACATCAATAGTCAAACTAATTATACATGTTACATTTATCTACTGCAGAAGAAGACAATAATGTTGCATAATGATCACGTCATCTAATGATACAAGCGATGATACAAATTGTATATTGTCTCTCCGCTAGTGTAAGTCGCTTTGGATAAAAGCATCTGCCAAATATATATAAATGTAATGTGATTTAAATCAACAAAATGTTGATTTACACAAAAAAAAATTCAAAGAGGTATTATTACTTTTTATTCATGTTTAAAAACGTATTGAGATAGTTTGGAGGATAGTTTACAGTGTAAAGTCGGATTAAGTTTATTCTCTTAGGGTAGACTCACGGTGTTCTGGACACTCGAATTTAATGTCAATTCTACAAATAAATGGTAACATGTGAAAGATCAAAAGTATTAGCCGGGTTTCTTTCGTTTGTTCCCTTTCATTCATGACCATCAGAGAGGCATTTTTTTCAGTCATTCGTGAGATATCCGAGTAAGTTTACCGAGAGTGCCCGCTTCCAGGCGGCTGCTGGAGCGGGGAAGACTTTTTGACAAGAGGGTCAGGGGTGGGGAAGACTCGAGTCCGCAAAATGTCCATTTTAACAATCATTTCATAAAAATGAACTGCAGTCGAAGATAAAAGTCACACATTATTAGCAGAAGATTATTAATTACCTTTTCACATATAGTTTAATTAACCACGGTAATCCGTACACTGTAAGGTCTTGGTGTTTTTTCTAATTTTCTTCCAAATCATTGGCTCAAAACACGTCAATCAAGCTTTTTTTAGTTCGTAAGACCCTTCCCCGGAGATTTGTGGTACAATCGGGCCTATCTATGCACCCCAGAGCGCTATATAATACATTGAGTCTACGTTAAATGTACAGCCGAACACTTCTGTCAAATTTGCAGTTATTTGCAGGGTTATTTTACCTAATAATCATTGGACAAAAACACAGAAAACACAAATGTTTACATTTTCTAAAACAGTGAGTACAAAATGTTAACATTACCTTCAGTGTCCTCGAGGGGTTCATGGTTTGGGTCGTCGACGTTTTCGACCCCGGTGTCGTTCCTTCTCCTCCACTTTCGGACACCAAAAGCAATGGCTCCAAAAAGCACTGCAGCAGATGCAACAACGCGTAGATTCCGAGAGCTAAACATGACTTTTTCACGGGTTTGAGCCAGAAAATCAGTCTCAAAAGCCAAAAATTCGCGGAGCGAAGTAATCGACGTGCAGCTGAAAGCTGAGGTAAAGCCTGTTGAGCGCGTGACGTACGGCGTTCTCCACGACGTTTAAAAAATAACAAAAATTCAAACTGATTCACAGCTGAAATAAACAGCTCTAAACATAATGCAATAGTCGAGTTTAAATCAGGATAGTTTATGCTTCCTTTGTTTACCCTTCTGGACTAAATTTGATAAAATGATAATGTTCTTGTACGTTAGCAAGCTAGCAACAACTAAACGTTAGCTGTTTAGTTTTCAAGCCGTTTTAACATCTAACTCTACATGCATTGCTTTGACCTTCAAATCAATCTCTTTAATTTTATAAATTATATATATATTTACCAAACCTTTCATATACTCGCAAATCTATTTCATTGAAAATTGATCAAATAGTCTGATCTCTTTCATACTTACATCTTTTCGTAGTGAATGTGCTTCATGTGTTTTCATCTAAATTAAAAGAAATATATTTAAAAAGTTACATTTTTCATTCATATAAAAAATTACATTACCTTTTTTATAATCACCCTTTTTATTTTTCAATTTTTGTCTGAGACAAACAAATTAAGCTAATTCACAAATAAAAGCGATGTATTTATTAAGTAAAGGTTTTTAAAGAGTTGTTTCAGTAGAGACGTTTTACAGAGAATACTTTATAAAAATTAGGATTATAAGGAGAAATCTTAAACTGGTTTGAAAATGTTTTAACAAACAGAATAATACAGGTGAAAGTAGGTCAAGCACTTTCCCAAAACCATGTAATTTCTTGAATTTATAACGCTGCTTATAGATGCTCTAACATTTTTGGCCTTTTTTTAATCAGAAATTTCAATAGAAAACACGACTTGAGCAGATATGATAACTAAAGCTTTTAGATGGAGAAAAAGCTGGTTTCCCAGTCTCAACATAATATAATGTTTGGTGCATTAATTTTACTTATTAGAACTAACTGATCAAGAAGGTTTGGGCATTTATATATATATATATATATATATATATATATATATTCCCTTTGTTAGGGAAGTCATTTGTTTTTTCCAATACTTAGTAATATTTAATAGTAATACTTGAACTGTAATCGTTTTTGTATGTCTGCAACTGTCACACCCAGCACCTGCACCGACACCCCTCAAGATCCATCTGCACCTATCCAATCCCGAGAACCATCACCTGAGTACTAATCACCCGCACCTGTGTCCTTCAATCACACCACCACTATAAATACTCACCCAGTTCACTCCGTTCTTGTCCCGGATCAAGGTTACATGATACTCACCACTGCTGAAGATTCACCTGTATAGTCTGTCTGAGCCTGCCTGTCCCTTCCTGGAAGAGAAAGAGAGCATCTTAAGGGAAGTGATTGAACTGTGTACTGAACTCTTGTGTCTGAACTTACCCATGCTTACGGAGTCGCCTGTCTGCCTGTCTTCAGAATACTATTAAACTGTGTGTTCTAACCCACTGTAAATAAACTTCACTTACCTGCATCTCCCTCGTCTTCTCCCTGTGTGTGAGCATAACAGCAACATTGCAGTGTCTAATTATTAGGTTTTTTTGTCTTAGCAATATTAGCCAGCCAACAGCTTTTCCCACAGTTTATGAAGTTCCAAGGTTTCCATTTGATGTTCAGGCCAAGTTGGATCAAAAAGAAAGCAAACTAACAGCATCAGACAAAAACAAAATTATTAGAACCTTGTATGAAAGCATGGCTCAGTACAAAATGTAAGTATTTGTCATTACCTGTACCAATATATTAATGATTCTGTAATTAATGACTTTTCTTAAATGACGGGGTGTGTGTGATTATATATATATATATATATATATATATATATAGTGGTAAACTATTTATGTAGGTTTCCAACTAAAATGGAGTATGTTCAAGTGGCTAAGGGTCTGACTGAGGTACCCCTTTTTAAAAGACAAAGAGGGCAATGGATATGCAAGTACCAATTTTACTTTAAAATGTTATATGTATGGTTATGTCCAAACATTTATTTTAAGTAATATATATAATAACACACTTGGCACATGTCTCTGAAACGAAAGTTTAAATTTGAGCGGACACCTTTGAGTGACGTTGAAGAAGTGGAAAGACTTAAACAGAAGTTTGGTCACTCAAAAAAGGCCCTGCAACCTGAAGAAAGTTGTTGCAAACAATTTACAAGACCTTCGGTGAGAGCATAATTTGAAACTCTTTTTACACTTGTCAGAATTTATTTTTAAATATTTCTTTATTACAAGAGACAAGATGCAGCCATTTACTATATTGTCTAGAGAATTATATAAAACTAGAGACGCACTGGAATGAAACTGCTTTATCTTGTAATATGTCTTTGATTATTAAATAGGTGATTTTGTCATTGGCGTAGCACACCATGCTGTATCAAGCTGTTTTTCTCTTTTGGAAAAAAAAAAAAGACATTTCTTGGCAGCCATAATCCTAGTAAATCCCTAAAAAAACTTTCAACTTGTATTGTTTTTGTCTACGCACAAGGATGTTGTTGGAGAGGATGCTGCATCTATTGAGGAGCATGTGAAAGTCTTGCAGGACCAATATAGAAAGACAGAGCCAGATACTGCCATTGTTGAAGACCGAATGAGAAAAAAACCTTTGCCTAGAGGCAAAAAGAGATCACTGATGGTATGACTGTTGAAGATGCCATCAAAAAATATCCCTTTTTGATGAGTCCATTAGGGGTTAGTGTCAAAATTATTCTAAAAATCACACAAACACATTGTATTTACATTTACGTTTAGTCATGTAGCTTTTAAAGCAACTTACAAATGAGACAAATACACAACTGTGTTCTAAACATGTTTCAGATATTGCCAACATGGTGTAAGAAAGTAAAGAATTGTTAGTTGATTTGGGAAGGAAAAAGAATGAAAAAGTTGAATATAACATGTTCTTGAAGACATCAGTAGTTTTGTGGTTCTCATTGAGGTAGGAAGTTCATTCCACCAACTGGGCAGAGTGAAAGTCAGACATTAAATTGTAGAACACACAAACTGTAATGTGTTTGTGCTTTTGTCTTTACTTAATTGCAGCTCGATCAAGAAATTTGTTTCCTGTATGACGGTATTAATCTGTGCCGCATCTTTGGGTGCATTACATTCAATGTGCTACGTCTTTCTAAAAGGAACACCCTTTTAGCAAAGCTGCACAAAGAAGCCATAGAGTAATCTCTCAGTGAAGAACATCTTGGTAATTAGCTCATTAAACTTCTCTGCTTTATTAAGCCTATTCAATTCTTGCTTTGGATGGATCTGTATATGAAAGTCTTTTGTCACATTTTATGTTCCAGGGATTGATTTTAAAGCAGCACTTCTGATGTTACCAGGCTTGTTTTGAGAGAAACTTGAACATTTCCTTGTACTTGGGGAGGTGCGCATTCTGTTTTCCATGTTTCATGAGAGCATTTTACAATTCATAAACTATGTTTATAGTCCTACATGCTATGGCTGTAGCCCTAAATTTCATATTTTAGTAATCAAGTACTAATTTTAAATTTACTGATTAATCGAGTAATCGGGGCTGTTGTGGTATGCAGCTCAACCTTGCAATGAACACACTACGGTGTTCTCTTTACTTTTTAAGATGAAATGGTCCCAAATCTTGAAGATTTTTTTTTGTCGCTATTTTTATTGCTCACAGCCATTATGCAGACCATGCTAATCAGCACAAATCAGTGCGACAAAATTGTGACACAAACTTTTAAAGAAATTATTTGAGGCAGAGGAATTTGTTTTGATAATTCTTAGTAATGGAGTTATTTGAGGAATCGTTTCAGCCCTATTATACAAAAATGGATAAATAACAGTAATCTCACTTTTTAATTATGCTAGATCTGTAGATCTGATTTATGGGTTTTTTTTGACCGAACCATCCTCACCATATCCAACTGTACAAATACCAGAGGCCACTGACTGGAAAACTGTGTTTACAAGAAGAGTCACTGCAGTCTTCAGAGTCGAGGGGATTCAGATTTGCCAGACTAGCGGTGTGTATGAAGGGGCTCTTGCTGCATTTTGTGCCTATTTTGTCTTCAACTTCACATACCCATCTCATTAGAGGAATACCTTGATGTTTCTTCAGCGATACATTTTGAAGCTTACTGTGAATGGTGACAAGCCTCTACCAACCCCAGTTACCAGAATAATTAAGCTCTTAGAGGAACATCTGCAAAAATGCCCCGCCTCTTCTGTTGCCCTAAATGTTCTCGGAGAACATTCACCGTTATCAAATTAATCCAGCATATTGGCCTCATTCATGCCCATGAGGCAAATTTTTCAATAACTTGTGGTCTTAATGGCTGTCAGAGAACATTTTCACAGTATGAGTCCTTCAGATGTCATGTTTACCGAAAACATAAATGTACAGTGTTACAACAGACTCCCTACCTTCACTTGAGGAAGAACATACTACTAATCTAGCTGATTTTTCCACAACCCCATGCATGAATGAACATTTCAGAAGGAAGGCAAAAAGGTTTTCTCTGAATTTCAGCAACAAAAGAACCACTTGCCTCAGTCAGTGCAGAAAGAAATTTAGGATGATGTTCATTTCCTGTTCAGTTTTTTCAAGGAGAACTATGATCAATTTCTTAAATATCATCTGGAAAAAAACGTCTTTGATCTTGAAGCTTGTCCAGAACTTCAAGAAGTGCTACAGTCCCCTGACTTTTTTTCAGAGGCCTCAAGAGTTGTTCGGCCTCCATATATGTTAATAGAATTCTGTAAATCAAAATTAGAGTTGATTGAACCTGTACAGTACACACTATGAGACTCAAGTGGGAACAAGACTGGAAGTTACTCTTACGTTCCTATTTGTGATGTTCTAAAGAAATATTGTTCTCATGAAGACATTATGGAACAAATACAAACTGAGCTGACTACAGAAAAAGATGAGCTTTTATTAAAAGACTATCGAGATGGACATTAATTAAAAAAACACCAAACCAAAAAGCCATAAGGTTACAATTTTATGAAATCTAAACGTAACAAGCATAAACTGTGTGCAATTTTCGATACAATTGGAAACATGGGTACAAAGTATTGCTCTCAATTAAAACATATTAATTTGGCATTACTTGTCCGCTACTGTCATGTTAAACAATTTGGATTAGATGAAATTTTGAAGCCACTGATAGATGATCTTAAAAAGCTCTCCTCAGAAGGGATAAATATCCTTGTAGGTGGTTCAGAAAAAAATGTTTGTGCAGCTGTTGCAGTTATATCAGGTGATAACCTTTCCTCCCACTTAATAGGTGGATTCAGCATGTCATTTAATGCTGGACAAATTTGTAGATACTGCATGGCCACGCATAGTGACATTAAGAGATGTTTTAATTAATCTGATTTTGTTTTAAGAACTACTAACGTTCACAAATACCACTTAGAGTGTGTTAAGGAAAATCCAGAAAACAGTCATTTATGGTGTAACGGGAGTTTGTGCATGATTTTTTAGAAGGTGTAGTACCTTTGGTCTTGCGTCTTGTTTTAAGTAAAGCTCTCAGAGACAAGCTCATTTCCATACAAGAGTTTAATGAAGAGTTGAGGAAGCTTACTGTTGGACAGAATGATAAGAAAAATAAGCCTAACCTCAGACTGGTTATTGTGTGGCAAACTGTTAATTCCGGTTTCCTTTTGTCAACATTATCATTCATACGGTGTGAGCTTTGAGAATGAATGGACTTTCCTCTCACCAGGTGAAGAGGTTGATCACCAAGCATTAGATACTTACAGTGTTGATGACAAGTTGTTTATTACCCTTCGATATCTTTGCTGAGGAAAAATCCTCTACATTTCCAAATGTGCAGTACTTAATATAACCTGTTTGGTTTGTGTGAGTTTACCCATTCAAACACTTGGAATGGGTGTGACAGGAATGGGGTTATCTATCAATGCTAAAAGCTTTAATTGGTTTAAATGAAAGGCATTCTAAAATGTTTTATTCTGTGTATTTTTTTTTGTCTTGATGCACACACTGTTTTAAGATTAATTAAATATGTGTAAAATAAAATCGTTTTTTTACAAGGTGTTAATGTAGTTAAGTTATTTATGCATGCATGTAGCCATACAAATAAATGCATGGGACAGAAACCTATGAACACTTTTAATAAGGTACATTTTTGTACTGTAAAATTGTCCCTCTAATGGTACAAAAGTTGAAGGTACAATTTTGAAATGTAGGAACAAAATTGAACCCTTCAGGGTACCACCCCAGTGACGGCCACTTGTACCTTAAAAGGTACAGTTTCATACCTTTTTTTCTGAGAGTGTAGTTTAGAATGGAGTTCCCCAGGGTAGTGTATTTAGCCCAATTTTGTTTAATTTAATGATAAATTAAATATTTGAAGATATAGAACAATCAAACATACATCCCGTCTTTGTACGCTGACAATTGAGCAATATGGATTAGAGCAAGTAATATAACATTGATAGAAAATAAAATGCAACAAGCAAATTTGAAAAAATGGACAAAGAAGTTTTAAATGATCAATAAGTAAAACACAACATATATGTTTTGCAAGAAGACACAAGAACGATTAAGTTACAGTTATATGGAGAAACATTAAAACAAGTCACAGAAATAAAATTCCTGTGAATAATATTTGATGAGAAACTAACCTGACAAAAATATATAGAGCATGTTAAAAAATAAATGTAAACAGATAAATAATATATTAAGAAACCTAGCGGGAAAAGGTTGGGGGAGGAAGCAAAATTGGAGTTATTAAAATTTATAAAAGCATAATGAAACCCCAAGTTGCTTAACATACATGTCTGCTGCAGAAACTAATTTAAAGAACTTAGAAGTAGAGCAAATAAAAGCACTCGGGTTTAGCTGTGGAGCTATCATATCATCCCCAGGAGAGACATCTTTAAGGCTAAGAAAAATAAAAATAATGATGAACTACTGGGTAAACATACAAGGTCAAGATGAAGATCAAGCTTTAAAAAAGATACTCAAAAACTGTTTGGATTATAATCAATCTAATTTCTATAATTTACATTGGCTAGGAAACAAAATTGCAAACAAGATGAGACTAGATAAATATGAGTAAAGTGCCTGTTACGTTTCTTTTAAGATGGGAAATGACTCTGGCCGTAACATTTATTTTGCAAAGAAAATTAAACAGTTTAACGGAGTGGAGAAACCAAAAGAGACAACAGCACAACAAATGACTTAACAGAGTGATTGATTTATTTACAATTATTTACAAACAACAAGACTAGTGTACAGACAAACATGAACAGATCAAACAAAAACCCAACCAACCTGAAGAGAGAGTCCCTCCCCTTGATGGCGCCGGTTCCCTGCAATAGCCCCAGGAAAATAATATCTCTAAACTAGCACAAAGTATAAACATAAATATCAGGCAAGTACTGTTTAACTTCTAGTCTACTCTAATCTTAGTTACAAGTGCGCTCATCACCTATCTAGTGTACTAACAAAAGGTTTACCTACGTGTAAAGTCCCAGAATGTATATCACGTGATATCTATCTTTCTCTCCCTTCAGAGGTTTAGAAAAATAGACCGAGCCAATGTTTCTGGAGAACCAGAGTAGTCAAAACAACTGGCAGCGTGACAACAACTCAACTTATACAAATGCACACAACTCAACTTCAAAACGCACAACAGCCTAGGATCTTGATCAGAGCTGATCAATGGTGGTGTGTCGAGACCTTTATCCAAATCAGGTCGTTTTGAAGCAACCGGATTGGGTGGTGATGTGGTGACGTCATCAATTTAATGGTGATTGACATCCCTCACGACGTATTGCAGAGTGACTGGAGCGGTGGTGAGAGGTAATGGGTGGAACCTGGATTTGGAAACGGATAGGACAAGCACATGCACACAACAAACAAACAAACTCTAGAAAAACAAGACATTCTATGTAACAGTGCCATATACGTAAAAGATAAAAAACCACCATGGCATACACAAATAATTAGAATTAACTTAAACCGTATTGAACAACTAAAGAGTATTGAAAGTAAAAGTCAAAAAGCTTCTTACCCACTAAACTACATTGATAAACATTATAAAATAAAATAAAATACAAATATTTACAGATGCCTCAAAAGACCCCAAACCGGGGAAAACAGGAGTAGTGGTGGTAATTCCAAAATATAATATAATAATGAAAGAAAGAACGATGGACAAGCTGTGTTTTTACAACAGAATTAGTAGCAATTCAAACAGCGCTCAAAGTAAAAAATACTCTCATTAGTTCAGATAGTTAATCTGCTCTGCTAAGTATAAAAACTAGAAAATCAGAGGGAAGACAAGACATAGTTAATAAAACAACAAATAAACTAGAAGAAATGTAAAGGAAAGATTTAATAGTTCAGTTTTTATGGTCATGTGGGTAAAGAGGGAAATGAAGAGGCAGATGCAGCAGCCAAGCAAGCTGTTAAACCAGAGAAGGTAGCAGCTAACATTCCGCTAAATTAGAATGAGGCAAAAAGTATAATAAATAAAAGTATAATTGAAATGTGGCAAAAACAATCGAATCAAGTTTAAACTGGAAGAGATCTTAATAAAAAAGAAAAAGACAAAAGATTTTTTATTATAAGAAACAGGAAAGAAGAGACAATAATAACACGGTTAAGAATAGGACACACCAGATTAAATCACCATAAATTTAAAATAAGAAATCATCCAACATGAAAAATGTGAAAGCTGTGGAGAGCAGGAATCTATTGAACATGTTATTATTGAACGCAAAACCTATGAAGAGGAGAGAAAAAGTCTAATGGAAGAATTTAAAATAGAACCATTTACAATTTCGACATTATTAAAAGATGGAAGAACTTATAAAAGTATTTTGATTTAAAAAAAAAAAATAAAAAAAAAAATTATTACCGAATATAAGCGTGTGCATGTATATGTATCCATATACAATTACAAGACTGTGTTTTTAGACACGTAAATTTAGTATATGTTGGAATATCTGTCATTAGATTTTCTTTGCGTTAGCACAATTGTCTAAACTACATCCCAGATGGTGGCGATAATGCACCAATAGAAAGGATGCAAACGGCTATAAAACAACAAAAGAAGAAGAAGATGAAGTTCGAGTAAGGGATACACTAAATGAAAATACTCAATCACAAGAATGGGTTGGATCAACATAATGGTTTTAGTTATTCTGCAATGGAATGCAAGGAGCCTAATAGCGAATGGTCAGGAATTTAAGAAATATATTGAAAATTTAAATGAAAAGCCTAATGTAATATGTGTACAAGAATCATGGTTAATAGCAAGATTGGACTTTAACATTAAAGGGTACAATGTGGTGAGAATGGATAGGAAAGTAGGTAAAGGAGGGGGGGTTATCACCTTTATACAAAGAGGGATCCAATATAGAGAACTAAAGAGAGGGGTTGAGCTAGAATATCTTACGGTGGAGGTGTGGTCAAATGAAGGTAATGTTAAGATAATACATTTTTATAAACCGTGTAGAATGTTGGAGACTGTACAGTTGGAAGAGATATGGAAAGATATCAATGAGAAAACCATCTGGTGTGGTGACTTTAATGCCCACAGTACTTTATGGGGAAATAGAGATGACAGTAATGGGAGAATAATAGAAGAATTTAAAGAGGAAAAAGAGTTAGTCTGTATTAATAACGGAGTAGGTACTAGAATAGATATTGCAAGTGGCATAGAGTCAGCCATTGACCTCACTATAGTAACAAAAGATATTGCAAATAAGAGTGAATTGGAAATATTAAAAGGAAACACAGTTGGAAGTGATCACTATCCAATCAAAATTCAAATAGGTATAGAATGTGGAATAGAAATGGAAGTAAGAAAAGAGAAATGGATTTTAGGAAAGGCAGATTGGGATAAATTTAGAGAAATTAGTAATGAGCTTTTACAAAATATTGATTATAATTTAGATTTCGAATGTCTTTGGTCAGCAATAAGGAGCGGTATAATTAAAGCAGCTGGGTTAGCAATACCAAAATCTAAACCTAAGATTCTCAATAAAATAGTCCCATGGTGGACAGATGAATGTAAGAAAGCTATAAAAGAAAGGAATAAGGCATTTAGAATCCTGAAAAGAACACATAACTTTCAAAACCTGATTATATATAAACAATCTCATGCTATAGTAAGGAAAAAGGTCAAAAAGGCAAAGAAAGAGTACTGGAGAGAATTTTGCAGTTCCATAGGGAGAACTACCCCAGTGGAGAGGGTATGGGGTATGATCAAAAAAATGAAAGGTAATGGGAAAGAATATGGATACCCAATGATGATGGATGGTCAGAAGGTTATTTTTAGCAGTAAAGTGAAGGCACAACTTATTGCAAAGACGCTAGTTAAAGTACACAGCACAGACAACTTAAACGTAGAAGAGAAAAGAGGCAGGGAGGGAACCTTTGGAAATGATCAGGTTGATTTAGAAAGTGGAGATGCAGATGAGGTGTTAAATGCTACATTTTCAAAAGTTGAGCTTGGTAGGGCACTGAGGAAACTGGGGAAAACGTCGCCAGGGAAAGATGGAATAAGTTATACTATCCTGGAAAATTTAGCTGATAAAGGAAAGGAAATACTACTAGGACTATATAACAAAATATGGGAAACAGGGATTATGCCTAAAGAATGGAAGACAGCTGTTATTATCCCAATTAAAAAGCCTGGGAAAGATCCCAAACTGGCGACGAATTACAGACCGATTGCTCTGACATCACACGTGGGGAAAACAATGGAAAGGATGATCAATGATAGACTTATGTATTGGATTGAAACTAAAGGATTGCTTGAAAATTACTAAAGTGGCTTTAGGAAAGGTAGAGGGACAATGGATCCAATTATAAGGCTGGAGGATGATATTAAGAAAGCCCAAGTTAACAGGGAGTCAGTAATTGCGGTATTTCTGGATATAGAGAAAGCGTATGATATGTTGTGGAAGGAAGGTATTCTCATTAAACTGAACCAGCTAGGAATCACGGGTAGATTATTGAAATGGGTAAAAGAATTCCTGACAGATAGAACTATAGCAGTGGAAATAAATGAAACTTTAAGTGAGTACTACTGTGTAGAAAATGGTACTCCACAAGGAAGTATCATAAGCCCTTTGTTATTTTCAATTATGATTAATGGGATTTTTAAGGACATAAAAAACTACATGGGAGTTGCGTTGTTTGCTGATGATGGTGCAATATGGAAAAGGGGGAGAAATAAAGAATTCATAGTGAGGCAAATGTAACAAGCATTAGATACAGTACAGGCCTGGGCAAGGCAAGGCAAGGCAAGGCAAGTTTATTTGTATAGCACATTTCGTACACAGGGTAATTCAAAGTGCTTTACATTGGAAATAAAGAGTAAAAAGAAAGTGCATACATTAAAATCAAGCATAAATAAGTCATATAAATCAAACAGATTTAAAACACTGAAATTTAAAACATCGATTAAAACAAAGATTAAAATTTGAAGTACAGAGGTAAAATAGTTGTTCGGACGTTGGTGCTCAGTCGACAAAAGCGCAACTAAACAGGAGAGTCTTTAGTCTGGATTTAAACGTGACTAAAGTGTTGGCACCCTTGATCTCCTCTGGAAGTTGGTTCCATCTGTGGGCCGCATGGTAACTAAAGGAGGATTTACCCTGTTTGGAATTTACCCAGGGTAGATCTAATTTATTAGATCTGTGGGATCTCAGCTCTCTGTTTGGTGTGTATTCACTGATCATCTCTGTTAGGTATTTAGGCGCTAAGTTATGTTTGGACTTATATACGAGCAGCAAAACTTTAAAATCTATTCTGAAGGAGACCGGCAGCCAGTGTAGAGACTTAAGAACTGGAAAAATGTGTTCTGACTTTCTAGTTTTGGTTAGAATTCGAGCCGCTGCATTCTGAACGAGCTGGAGCTGTTTAATGGTCTTTTTGGGAAGACCGGTTAAGAGGCCGTTACAGTAGTCCAGCCTGCTGGAGATGAAAGCATGAATCAGTTTCTCTAAATCTCGTCTGGAAACAAAGCATCTGATTCTTGTGATGTTTCCAAGATGGTAATAAGCGGATTTTGTCATTGCTTTTACGTGGCTATTGAAAATAAGATCAGAGTCCAGAATCACTCCAAGATTCCTGACCTGATTTGTAGTTGTTAGGCCCTTTGCATTGAGATACGTGTTAACCTTAACAACCTCGCTTTTGCTTCCGAATGCAATGACTTCAGTTTTTTCATTGTTTAATTGAAGAAAGTTGTTTTCCATCCAGTTTGTAAATCTCATCAAGACATTGGCAGATAGAGTTTATGGGGTTGTAGTCATTTGGGGAGATAGCTGGATAAATTTGTGTGTCATCTGCATAACTATGGTATGATATCTGGTTCCTTCTCATAATTTGGCCCAGTGGAAGCATGTACAGGTTAAATAGTAAAGGAGCAAGGATTGAGCCTTGAGGGACTCCACACGACACTGCAGTCCACTTCGACATGTAATCACCTATGTTTACATAGAAACCTCTTCCTTCTAGTTATGATCTGAACCATTTTATCACAATTCCTGAAAGACCAACATAGTTTTCTAGTCTATCGAGAAGGATTTTGTGATCAACTGTGTCGAAGGCAGCGCTCAGATCGAGTAGAACCAGGACAGTCACTTTTCCTGAATCGGTGTTTAACCGATAGTAGCTTCAGTAGAGCTGTCTCTGTGCTGTGGTGAGCTGTGAAACCAGACTGATAATAATCCATGTATTCATTTTGGGTCAGGAATACAATCAGTTGTTTTGCCACAATCTTTTCCATGATTTTACTAATAAAAGGGAGATTTGAGATGGGCCTGTAGTTGCTCAGTACAGTATTATCTAAGTTTGTCTTTTTCAGTAGTGGCTTTACAACTGCGGTTTTAAGGGATTTGGGGAAAAACCCGGAGCACAAGGAGGTGTTTATAATTTCTAAGAGGTCCTTTTCTAGACTCTTAAGAACCATTTTAAAAAAGACTGTTGGTAGAGTGTCAAGACTGCATGTTGATGTTCTAAGGCTCTGAACTGTTTCTATTAATGTTTTGCTATCGATTGGATTGAAGGTGCACATTGAGAGTGGAGGCTGAGGAGGTCTATCCCCAGCCCTGCAGGGGGAAGCAATAATGCCTTTTCTGATGTTAATGATTTTATTGATGAAAAATGAAGCAAACTTATTGCATTTATCTTCAGACAGAAGCTCATTTGGAGTCTGGTTTGGTGGGTTGGTTAACCTCTCTACTGTTGCAAAGAGAGTTTGTGTATTGTTGAGGTTGTTATTAATTAAGTTTGAGAAATACTCTTGCCTAGCTGCGATTAATTCAAAATTAAAAGCACGAAGACTCTCTTTATAAAGGTCGTAGTGGATGACAAGTTTGGACTTTCTCCACCTTCTTTCAGCCATCCTGCAGAGTCTTTTCATACTTTGAACTTTTGTTGAATTTCTCCAGGGTGTTTTTTGTCTCCCAGGTTTCTTCTTGACAGTTATAGGTGCGATGTCATCTATAACGGACTTGATTTTTAAAGTAAATGCATCAAGAAGGAAGTCGGCTGTGCCAGCTGTGATGCTTGGTGTTTGAGATATGGCATGAATAAACATCTCGCTGGTGTCATCATTTATGTGTCTTTTTCTAACAGAAATTGATTTTGCAATTTTGACGTGGGAGATTGCCGCATCAACAAAAACACAGAAGTGATCAGACAGAGCAACATCTTGCACAACGGTGGGTAAAATATTTAAGCCCTTACTAATTACTAAGTCCAGTGTGTGACCGTGACAATGTGTGACACCCTGAACGTGTTGAGTCACGTCGAAGGTGTTTAAAATATTGTTGAGTTCTTTGGCAGCATTATTATCGGGCTTGTCCATGTGAATATTAAAATCCCCAGTGATGATGAAAGAGTCAAACTCCGAAGAGATGGCTGAGAGCAGTTCAGTGAAATCATCGGTAAACCCTGTAGTGTACTTTGTAGTGTACCTGTATAAGGTAGTGATAAGTACCCGTTTGGTGCTTTTTAAAGCTATACTCAAATATTCAAAAGATGTGTAATCACCAAGATTGACCTGTTTGCATTCAAAAACGTTCTTTTACATACTTGCGATTCCGCCTCCTTTTTTATCAGAACGAGAGGCGTGTCTATATAAGAAGTTTCCTGGTGCAGCCTCGTTTAATAAGGTTGCACTACAGCTATCATCTAGCCATGTTTCAGTTAGCAACATAAAATCTAAGTCATGTGTTAAAATAAAATCATTTACGAGGTGCGCCTTGTTTCTAAGTGACCTAACATTTACAAGTGCTATTTTTACCCTGTTTTCTGTGGGTTCAGATATGATGGTCTCTGGCTTACAGTTTATTTTAATCAGGTTTGGTCTGCTTTATTTCAGATTTCTAGCAGACCTTTTCTTCCACTTGTTTTGTCTAGTTCTAGCAGGCCTTATCTGTATCGCTAATAAAGTAAGAGCTAAAGGGGCTGAGGACATCTGCCTGTTCTGAAAACATTCCCCAAGGTCGCCATCTTGAGGCAGAATGTCCTGTTTATCTCACTGCTGGTTTGGTGGAGTAAGGGTGGGTTGGGGGTGATTTTGCCCCAACCGGTTTGATCGCAGAACTCTTTCTGCTATAGGAGGAAGAGGTGCCCGCCTTTTTTTGGGGCGATGGTCGGGGGCTTGCCGTAAACGAGTGGGACAGCTTAGTTCCTGCAGAGACTAGTTTTTCAAGCTGTGCTGGGAAACTGAGATGGGGGGATCCTGAGGATGTGGACATTGTTGATGTGTCCTCCAGGGAGTTGTTCAATTCACTCCGGTTGTTGTCCAGGGGGTTATCCTCGTCCTCATTCGGAGGTGGTGTAGTCTTTGAGATGGTGTGGCTATCCTCATTCAGTGGTGGCGTGGGTCCTGCGATGTCTGGGTGGCTTTGCATGTTATCCAAGTATTGATCCTCATCATGTCTAGCGGAGATCAGATAATCCTCATTCGGTGGTGACGTCTGGAGAGTGGGCTACATAGGCCCTGATGGTGTGTTTCCACAGTTAATTTGATGGCTGTTGTGTCTTTCAGACTGATAGCGGAGGGAGAAAATTATATTGTCCATGAGCATTCTTGCTCCAGATCTGTTCAGTTGCCTCCCATCTGACGTGATAAAATCAGGCTGATTCCAGAACACATTAAAATTAGCAATATATTGGAAACGTCTTGATAAAGTTGCGTGTTCTAGCCATGTGTTGAGCCCAAGCAAACGAGAAAACATATTTGTGCCGTTTGCTGGAAGCGGACCACTTATGAAACACTATATTTTGAGACTTTCAAGTGTGT
Organism: Danionella dracula; assembly: GCA_900490495.1. Classification (NCBI taxonomy): domain Eukaryota; kingdom Metazoa; phylum Chordata; class Actinopteri; order Cypriniformes; family Danionidae; genus Danionella; species Danionella dracula. Next base: position 4,825,702 of record UELW01000888.1, read on the forward strand.
CAAATAGTTCCATAAAGTATTTCTTAAGCAGCTCTGATTGTCCTTTCTTTACATCATTTTTCCCCACATGAATGATGAGTTGTTTTGTCTTGTGCTTGCTCAGAACATCTCTTATCATTTTGTTGATATCTAACACAGTGGCATGAGGGAGACAGTATGTCGCCATATTTTTGCTCCGTAGATTCTGGATTGTATAATCCCCAATAATCAGAGTCTTCGGCTCCACTGAGACATGAATTGGATGTTGCTTGTTTCTTGACCCCCTGTTTTCTAAAATGTGTGTGTGCTCTGATTGTTGACTGACAGGCTGAGATTGATCGATATCCACAGTCATTAAGGTTCCAATTTGTTTCGTAGCTGTATTTCCTGATGAATTGGTGTAGATGAGCCCAGTCCAAACAGAGAGCCTTTACGACTATTTCTCTGAAATTGCCAGTTTTCAGCCCGATCAGGACCTTCTCGCTGATCTGGGTTCAGAATAACATGCTGAGAAATTGTAATGAGCTCACCAGCTTGTTGTTGGTTCTTGTTCATGTCCGGTTCTTTAGAATCCACTGTCCTTTGAGAACAAAACGATTGTAGCCGTGTCTCCAAAACTTCAGTTCTGTGAAGAAGAGATTGTAAAAGGGAAATGCTGTGTTCGCAACATTTTTCACAGCAGTGGATCAGAGGCATTTTTCACTCGTCTGTGTCTCCAGCTGTTTCTCTTCCCGTGGAATGCGAGCTGCTGATAGAATCCCGTTTATGTTTATCCAAACTTTTCCAGGTTTTGCTTTCAGAGCAATTAGAAATAGCTTCGTCTAAATAGTATAGACATTTAAAAACAGAAAAAAAAGTGAGAAAATAGAAAAGCTGATAGTGCGAGCGAGGAGCACAAGCAGAGTACGTCCGAACAGCAGCAGAGCAGGAAGTGAGCAGTACAGTACAGGCCTGGGCCCTCCAGTGGGGATTTAGGATATCCCAAGAGAAAACAAAAACAATATTGTTTACTAAAAAGAAATTAAAAATGGAATTTAAACTGAAGTTGGCTGGAAAAGAACTGGAAAGTGTGAAATCCTTCAAATACTTAGGGTTGTGGTTTGACAGGAAACTCACATGGAAGGTACATATTAAAAAGATGATTGACAAATGTAAAAAGGTTTTGAATGTAATGAGATGTTTGTGTGGAGTAGATTGGGGTGCAAGCAGGCTAGCATTAAAAACTATATACACAGGACTGGTGAGATCAGTATTTGACTATGGGTGCATAGTGTATGGGTCAGCAGCTAAAACAGCACTGAAACAGCTGGATGTAGTGCACAATATGCACAGAATATGCTGTGGAGCAATGAAAACCACTCCAGTGGCAGCTACGCAGGTGGAAATGGGAGAGATGCCTCTCCACCTTAGAAGAGATCAGCTGGCTATAGTGTACTGGGCTAACTTGAGGGGACATAATAACAAACATATGACACAGTCGGTCCTTCTCCACAGTCAAGAGAGAGAGAACGAAAGGAGCAATAGCTTTGGGTGGACAATAAAGCAGAAAATAACCGAAATGGAGTTAAGTACAGTTATAATTTCTCCTAGTGTAGTGTACCCAGTAGTTCTCCCATGGTTGATTGATGATGTTGACATCAACTTAGAATTAATGACGGTCAAACAAGAAACTGAGTTAAACAACAATAAAGTGATGATGTATATAAGGGAAAAATATAATGAAACACTTGTAGTATATACAGATGCATCAAAAATTGGTAAAAGGGTTGGAGTGGCATATGCCATTCCAAAGTTAAAATTTGCAACACCAAAAAGAATTAATAATGATTTAGCAATATACACAGCAGAATTAATAGCAATATGGTTGGCATTAAATTGGATTGAGATTAATAAAACAAAAAAAGTAGTGATTGCATCAGACTCAAGCTCTGTACTTGTTAGTATTAAAAATGTAGAATCAAAATCCAGACAAGATATCATATATGAAATAATACAAAAGGTAAATAATCTGTTGAAATCAGGAATTCAAATTTCCCTTATATGGGTACCAGCACATATAGGAATCAGGGGGAATGAGTTGGCAGACAAGTTTGCTAAACAAGCAACACAAATAGCTTCAGTAGATATTGATATAAAGTACAGTAAAGCAGAAATTAAAAGCATTGTTAAAAATAAAATTTCTGACAAGTGGCAACACCTCTGGGATAATGGGGATACAGGATATCAGTATCACACTATTCAAAACAAAGTGGGTAAAGGTAGGGTAACATGTAGAAGCAAAAAGGAAGAAGATGTGTTTACAAGAATGCGGTTTGGGAATACAGCACTTAACAGTACATTACATAAAATCAACAAACATACTGATGGGATGTGTGAGTGTAGAAATAACCAGGAGACTATAGAGCATGTAATTATGTATTGTCCATTGTATTGCAGGGAAAGACAAAGACTATTTACAAAACTACAAGAAAAGCAAGTTGAACTAAATATAGAGAACAATCTACAATTAAATACAGATAATATTTGTTTTATGGATGTATATGGTTTTCTGCAATCCACGGGACTAAGTGGCAGAATTTAGTTTATTATTAGTATTACTGTTAGGAGTATTATTATTATTAGTAGTAGTAGTAGTAGTGGTACTGTTAGGGAAATATATATATATATATATATATATATATATATATATATATATATATATATATTAAAAAATATATATATAATATAATAAGTATTATTATTGGGACTAGTATTTTTAATATCACAATTATTATGGATTAGCGAACTCCTGGTCCACACTCCAGTCCAGATGGTGGCGGTAATGCTCCAAAAGTTGGTTGCCAACCGCCAAAAGAAGAAGAAGATGAAGTTCGTACCGGGCTGGCGTCAAGCAGCAGAACCAGTCGTCTGAATATTGAAGGTTTGAAGTGATATTTATTAAAATGCACGTGGTCTGTGGTGGAACGTCCGAGGCGAATGATGCCAATGACGAAATCCAAAGTATATGTAACCAGGTTTGTACTTTCACTCCTACGCCGAATATAGTTTTCTAATGTTTCGTTACCTGAGATTGAATCCAGCTTGGCTTTCTCCTCAGATGAAGGCGCATGCTGAGAACAGAGCAAGGCGCAAGTTTGATGTCTTCACGGCCAGATCTTATAAAACACAATCAGTTGCGGGGACTAATTACTTCGTTAAGGTAAAAACACTCATTGTTTTACGGACGCTTTTTAGAGAAACATTGGCTTCAAATAGTTGACATGTCACAACTCGCAGGTATTTCCGGTGTCGCATCCGATCGGGTGCCCCTCCGGAATTTCCGTTCCCTTTACGCAACAACAACAGAGATCGGGCAGAGTTGCTAAGCAACCGTACGTACTTTTAGTTTGTGAATCGCTTAGAATCCGCCCAAATCACCGCTGTGTGTACGGAGAGCCAGAATGTTCAAAAAGGTTCACGCTGTTAATAAAAATCTATATTAAAATATGAAGTCGGCATTTCTTTTTTACTTGTATTTTAAATATTCATTTGTTGAAATGTTGATTTTAAAATAATCAAAAGGAGTTCAAGTGTTTTAGAGCAGGTTTGTAAGTATTGGTTTACTTTGTAATATTTGGCATATTTTATGTTACCCTTACTTATTTTATCATATTTATCGCACAAGTTAAGTGTTTGTTCCAACTTTTAGGGTTTAGGGTTTATTGATACCACTCAAACATTATTAGTATTATTATTATTATTGTGTGCATAGGATTGTGCATTTGTGGAGGAACATATTTTTATGTTCCCTTTTAATGTTTTCTTAGTCCGTTTTTAATGTTTTTCTATTAAACTCTAACCTAACACAAGATAAAATGTTAAGATATGCAAACGTTTAAGACAAGCACAACTGTGAAAACGAATAACACTACCAAACAAGTTTCTTTTAAGGACTATCGCAGCTCAACGTCGACATTTGAATGAACCGAAAGGAAATGTGTCCTTTTTGGCTCTCCGTCGCTCCAGCTGAGCTTCTCTGCACATGCGCAGTTACTGGGGAACGTACATTCCAATGGGGCGCAAAATCGGATGCTACACCGGAAGCCATCTTTTATCAAGGAAATTGTTGGAAGCTGTGATCAAATTTGAGAGGAACACACAAGAGATTTACCAAATACTGAGGAGAAGTTTGGGGGTTTACCAACTTTCTAAAAGTTGCTTCAATAAACGAGGCTGAATCCAGCTTTTTATTCGCAGCTTCTTGATTGAATTATTTTTAGAGTAATTATGCTTACCAGAAGTGCTTCAGAATCCAATCTGTAGAGGTGCTCAGTCACTAAAGATGACAGACGTTAATCATAATCAATGCAGCATACTCTTAACAGATTGTTTGAAAATTAGTTTTAAATACAGCATCGATTTTTTTGCTCTTTAACATTCGTAACAGGATTTAGGAGAGTTCTGGAGCTTTCCGTCCAGAGAAATTTAAACTTTTTAGTTGCAAAAAAAGAGGGTCTTTATGATTTCGTTCTTGCTGTAGTTTTGAAGCATTTTAAGGGTAAATGTGTGTCTCAAAGATTTCTAACACTTTTTTTTTGCATATTTTAATGTAAGCATTTTATATATTTTTCCACATACTATAATAAGGGTAACATGGGCTGTCCCCCTTTCAGCGAATGTTCAGATTAAGAGCTCAATTTTAAGGTAAAATGGTTCAATCAGGGAAACGTAGCCTCTTAATTTTGTTTTTACATTTTCCAGGTAAACCTTTAGGTCCTGGATCAGTCTCTCAAGGGAGAAGGTTTATTGCTAGAAGTTACATAATAATTATCTTCTCAACTATACCTTTAAACTTTTAATTTTTAATAATGTAAACAGAAATAAATATATGAAAAGGACATCTCATATTTAGAATTTTTACTTTTTATTTACTCTGATTAATGTTTATCTGTTATACACTTCACTATGAAGGCATGTACATTATACTATGATTTTTTTTTATTGGCAGAACGAAAATGCTCCACTGAATGATTTAGTTTTAGCTGTGGAACAGAACTCCTTAAAGGCCTAAAACGGCTTATAAATGGCCTTTTTTACAGTTGGAAGTCACTTGTGTGATTATAGAAGATCAAATGTCATTGTTTTTAAGTTAATAAACCACAGTTTGCACACTGCTAAGATAGTATATTTTTGCATAAAACTAAGATGGCTTTAATGCAGAGTACATATTAGAACTGCATCTGTCAGAACAAATCGTAATGGAAGCGTTCCTAGGGGACAAATATTTAATGCTGTGTAGTAAAATAAAACTAATGTGGTTTCTTTTTTGAATCTGTTGGTTAGGTGCATGTGGGAGGGGAAGAATATATCCATCTCCGTGTGTACCAAAAGCTTCCCTGTTATGGAGGAACGCTGGAGCTGACGAACATCCAGACATCTAAAGCTCACCATGATGCAATCGAGTACTTCTGACTTCAAATATTTGTTACTGTTGATCAATAATGCATCTACTGTGGAAACACTGCTGCAATTTTCAAACAAACATCATCTTCAAACTTGTGGAGTTTAATTCTTCACTCAAAGTATCAGCCTGAATCTGAGACTGCTTATCTTGATTAATGTCGGTTGTCATGCAGAGCACTTTGGTGTTAAATATTCTTGGTCTATTATGCTAATGATGTAAAATAAGCGTTTTTGCATTTGCCTGTATTATAACATATATTTGTAAAGTAAATGTGTTGATATGAACAAATTTCTTTTGTGTGCCTGATTATTTTACTGACTGTCATTGGATAAAATTGTAAACTTAATCTAATCTTCACTATTTTGTTGTGTGGGAGAATTTAGAAATCAAGCTCTGTATAATATATAAATAGTTTGAGCTTGGCTATATGAAAAACATGGGCCTATTTTGAAAAGATTAATTTTGTGGGTGAAATATTGTTGTACAATATACCATTTACACAATATGTAGCATTAACACTATTTTTACAAGACATGGCATCAATACTGTTTGTTTGAATAACTTGTAACAGAAATGCTGCATGGCCACATCATAAAAATCATTGTGATGGAAAAAGATCATTTTTAGAAATACAAATTGAGTTAAATTTTCACACCTCGATGTGATTTTAAATATATATATGTATAGCTACAGATATAAGTACAAAATATGATTTATTTAAATTGGTATCACATGATCTTTGTTTCTGTCTAATTTTATCAAATAAATACAGGATTAATGATTAAACTCCAAAACCTGATTTATTGCAGCATGTCACAAATTAAAATGTACTAGAATTATTTGAAATATATTTCAGTGTGATTTTTAAATATTAAATGTTTTGTAAATTACCTCCATATTTAAGTGTCTAGGGTAATTATTTACCAACTGCATTAAATTAGCTTTCAGCTCAACACGACAGGTAAATTAACTTGCTCTAGCTCAAAACTGTGTTCAGTCATTCCCAGAGATCCTCAACCACACACTCTTCAGCTTCAGCCTTCACCAAACATGCCTGGTTCCACTATGTAAAACTTCAAAACAAAAACTAGCAGTGGCTGCCACTCTCCAAAAAATTAATTCAAATCATCAGTGATGTTGCACAAAAAAATTCCAGACTACATTTAATCAACTGTAAAACATTTGATTGTTTATAAAATCAGATTTTTGTACAATATTTATATGAACATGGACAGACAGCAGTTTCCTCACTATGAAACAAATCCGCGAGACATGAGAGGAGCAGAAGGGGGGTGATTGACTGTAAAGTCTGGGCTCAGATTCTCAAAATTAAAGCTGGACTTGCATCGACCGCCATTCATTTGATCTTGGGCGGGGTGTAGTGAATCCGGCACCTTTCTCTGAAAACCTGCGAAGAAAACATCAATATACGTTCCTGACATTAAATTTAGAGTATATTAAGAACACATTTTCCACAGTTTTAGCAGGTTTCATAAACTCAAATTTAAGACTTTTAAAGAATCCATTTTAAGATCTATATTATAACATTCAAATACATTGTTTGAAACCCTAACCATCACTAATATGTTTTTAAGCATTTCCAAAGGTATTCTCACACTATGGCAAGCCAATCACAATTTTTATTTAAATTTATGAGTCTTAAGTCAATATCTGGTAACTAGCAATAACTAAAGAATTTGATCATGTATGTGTGTTCTGTGCCTTTTCTTAAAACTTTGGCACCTCTTATGATTTTGAGTATATGTGAGCCTTTTCTCAAGCTATAGCAATGCTAAACATCACTTACATTTTTTGTCGATTTAAGAAAGTTTTCCTAATCATGACTTTTTCCCCTCAAAATCTGGCAGACTAACAATCATTTTTACTTTTTTTAACGTGCATTACTTTTTAGTTTTAGTTTTCAGGAGCATTTTCTCAATATCTGGTAACCCAAAATGACAACAACAATCAAATCGAATTAGCTTTGCATGGACATCAGAAACATAAAACCCATGCAAACTTATTTAAGACCTACAACAGTGAATCTAAGACTTTTTAAGGACTCAAATTTGACCGTTTAAATGTTAGACTTTTGAAGACCCCACGGAAACCCTGATTGTTGATTACTCACCTTCAGACTCCGGTCATTAACGACTTCTTCAACATTCAGCTCAGACTGCATGAGTTTTAACTGTAGAGAAAAAAAAAGAACAAATAGGTTTGAAACACTTGAGGTTCACACACACCTTCTATTTCACACATTTGATGGAGTTTCACCATGCTAAACATCTGTTCAATGAGAAACAATAAAATCAATATTTTCAGGCAAAGATGTGCCTTTAAACAAACTAACTTTAGCTCACAATTCACTTTCTGCACCTGTAGAAAATGCTACACAATTTAATATTTTATCCCTATCTGGGACCTGCTATCCATAGCCAAAAATGTGATGTAAAAATGTCAGTGCTTCTTTTATCTTTATTTCTTTGACAAATATGAAAAAGGAAAAGAGTTATTTTTCACTTACAGCCCTATTAAAGGTTCACTTTGCCAGTAGAGGTTGAATGGAAAAACAACTGGAGACTAATAGGAAGTCTGAAGCAAGAACAAGGAAATGAACATCAGCCAACAACTGGCATTTTAGACGCTCCTAATTGTGTTTAATTGTACTAATACAGCTGTGTGCATCATGCTGGGAAATTAAAATTAAATAGAAGGTTTTGCAAAAACTTACAAACCTTTAAAATAATGCAAGTACAGGGGTTGGGTAATGTCTAATGAGAAACATCGTTATTGGCGATGGGGGTACGGGGATTGTTGTAATGTATAATTAATTCATAAAGAATTGAAGCCTGTACGCATGGCCTTTGTTATAGCAAAAACAAAATAGAAAATAAATAAATATAAGCTACACAGAAATAACCACCTGTAAATCATCGAGAGTGATCTGTGTCATTATAATGGCGTCGAGGATTTTAGTTGATAAAAAAGGAGTACATTCACGTATCTGGCAATACATTGGCTTTAGATCGAAGGTAAATATCAAGAATGCCACCATGAGGATGAGGGGCAAAGCAGCCTTGCTTGATCCAAGATACAGAGGAAATCACACGAAACCACCCACCACAAAACTCAAGTTGCTGAAACGGCACCAACACCAACACGCGCGAGTCAGTCACTGGCCCCACATGAGTGAGAGAAGAGGAGGAATCTAGTTCTGGTGCTGAGCCTAGGGATATTCCTCTCATGTCCAACTTCGCTCGTAAATACTTGTGCTTATGTGATAGCGCTTCATCTGATTATGTGTTCAGGACATGTGTTTGCACTTATTAAAGGCAGAATGTGTAAAAACGTCAGAATCTATGTCCAGAAACCATACAAACGTTTTTGTTGTTGTTCCAAGCTCGCTTGTCGAGTTAAAACAAAAGAAAGGCATTTTGATGTAGTTTATTTAATGTTAATTAAAATAATTTAGTTTTTTTCCCCTTGCATGACTCATCTATTAAGGTTAACAGTTTGTATAATTGATTTGGAGTTCAGTGTAATATGTATGGTTATTGTTAACAACTTCATTATCTTTTGTCAACTCAACCCTAGTCCAAAACAGCTTGAAATCCATCACAAAAATATTGTACCTTTAAACAAGAAGCCCTTAATAAATAAAGTACAACTAACTGTAAAATAAACTGAGATGGCCTTGATTAGATTGCTTGAATCTTCCCTGTTGAAAAGGGTTTCATTACCTTGGTTTGCTCTTTCCTGAGTTGTTTGATAATCGACAGGTTGTCTCTATCTTTTGCCCTCTCTTCACTTAACTGAGTGACAGCAGCAGAAGTCTCTTTAATACACGACTTTATGGACTTGTCTCTGGAAAGATGAGCTTCCATGAGCTGAAAGACACAAAAGCTGTACTGAAGCAGATCGTAGCAGACACCGGGCTTGTACAGACTTCAGAATTAAATTAAACTAAAAAAATTCAATTAAATAAAAAAAAAAGCATTCCAATTGACTCCCCATTGAAGGATGTTGAATTGGAATTGAATTGCAACAACAACAACAAGAGAATATTGTTTAGTGTTGATTAATGATACTTATTTTAAAGTAATTACATTAATCTTTTAAAAACCCTGATCTAATTCTGGGGCCAACCAAACATTCACCACCAGTTTATTTGTAGCTAAATGTAAATTAAAGTTCTGAATGGCTTAAAATGAGGGAAATAACAAAATATATTATAATGAATTTTTAGACACTTGGAATGTGTCAATCCCTTTTATTTGTTGTCCATTAGGAGCGTTTCTCAAAATAAAGATATTTATCTATATTTATAAGAGCACTGTTATTCTACAAAATGCCTTTTTAAAGAAAGAAATACGTGAGAAAAAAATTTGTAGCTTAAAGAAACAAAGCTACAGCAGTTTCTTTTTGTTATTTGTTTGTTAGTTTCTTAAAAGTTCTTCAACAAGGAAATAATCTAATTTCTGCAAGAAAAAATTTATTAATTTTATCTGTTTTTCTTTCTAAAAATTCCACAAGGCAGCATCATCAGGTCAGTAAACTTATGTTTTAGGATCGTAGGAGGAAACCTACAAAAGCTTAATGAGAACGTGCAAACTTTTCTCAGTAAAGCCCTTTCCTTATTAAACAAAACATTTCTATATACGTATTTTAAGTCTTTACATTTAATGAAACTTTTAGTAAAATGGAAATATTTTAATTAAGTATGCTGTTAACATTGACATGTGGTTTAAAATATTAAACCACATTATTAATATATACTATTAAAATCCTTTGTTCATAAAATAATATCGGCATGAAATGCATGCTGTAAGCATAAGCATGGCTTATTCATAACAAATGTCCATAAAAATTCACAATTTTCATCAATTTGAATTTCAATTTAATTTCAACTCCAATTTCATTTCATTGAATAAGATTAATTGAATAACACCTTCTCAACTCAATTCTGAAACAAACTTGGTTAACACATTCCAGGCAGCTTCAAGATAAGTATTGTATGTTAAAAAACAAGAATAAAACGATTCGTTACATACAGAATCATAGAGTTCTTTGCAGGTTTGTGTAGCATCCACTTTTTCTGAAAAGGACGCAGTGGGCACAGTGGTATTTAAAGCATGGACAATCCTGTCGTCTATGGTGCGCATCACTTTCAATACTTCCTACGAGACAAGAAAGAGACCGAAGAAGCAGACGTTACAGGCCTAAAATGATGAGATTGCAAATCTGACTAAAATGAACAAAACTTTTAACATTATTTTGGAGAATACTGGACAAAAGTCTCAATTTTTTTATTAAAGCTGCAGCTGTAACAACAATTATAAAAACATAACTTTACCCACTCTACAGAGAGATATTGATAACCAACAACATATTTTTAAGTAACTTATAGAGCATTTAAGTTTAAATGGGCTGCAAACAGAGAAACCAAGACTTAACTAATATTTGTTAAATGGACAAATTACAGCTTTATTACAGAGAGGGACAAAAGAATTATGAGCTCTTGAGGCAAGGTTAAATGAAGCCAACGCATCTTTTTCATCCTCTCCTAAAAGTGATTAAAACTAGCCCCTAAAAACATAATTTTATTTTTAATTCGCTTAGTTTTTTTAAAGAATCAAGTCCATCACAAGAACAATTTTTCTGACCATTTTATAAATTATTATCAAAACATCATGGATAAACATTAATAAAGTGAAACATCACAACCACTGAATTTGATTGTAAACTTGGAGTATAAAAATAAAAAGGCAGGCTTCTCACCTAAAAAAAAAAAAAAAAGAATGTTTTCTGATATCACTGCAGGTTTTTTTTTTTGTCTTTAAGGTCTCTATACATCTGTGCATAGCAGTGCCAGAACAAAAAAGTTTTTTCAACGAAGTGCGTCAAAACACTGTGATTGGTTCCCCTTATCACGTGACTGAAGGTACCTAACTCGCCACTTGACGGCGCTAACGGCACACAACACCCCCATGAGATGAATCCAGAGAGGAAAACAAATGAGAAGAAGAGTACCCGTGTATATTATTAAAGTGATTTATCATAAACATCTGAAACACACAACTCATCTTTCTCTTATTGTGTATTTTTGTGTTTCAGTAAATAATAAGGGAACACTATTTTCCGTGAACACATGCTTTGAACGTGAAAGTGTTGTTATCCGCTCATGTGCAGACTGGAGCTGGAGCTTTTTGTACAGACTGAGAACAGAATGTTTTCTACAGGTGAAACGATCTTGTGTTTGTTACATGAAGGAATGAATAAATAAAACAATAAACATGCATTTGAGTTCTCTGTCCACTCAGCATTATTCAGAATCAAGGAGAAAACATCTCTCTTCTCCTCATTACATTTCTCAGAAAACAAAGAAAATAACAAAACAAAAAAAATCCGGATAAACGGAAGCTGTTAGAAATGGTTTGTTTGCCATGACAACAAATAGTTTGGGGTTATATTTACAGATGAGTTTGTTCTTCTTCATCTGTATAACTGAACCACAAAGTTAAACACAGCTGCGCCACTGTGTGGCCTGAATTCACTTGCAGTTAACTTTAGTGTCATCTAGTGTTCAGGAGCAGGTCTGTGGACTCATTTTTTGCTGCAGAGAAAGCAAGCAGCCAGAAGATGGGTGCAGTTCCTGCATGCAGCAAAACAGAGTGCAGCTGTTGCTCAGGTGTGTGGAGACCTTTAGAGTTATGGAAAATGTCTAAGAAGTTGTTATCCTCGTAAAACACACACAGTCAGAAAAGACCTCCATAAATAATAATATAAAACTACAACTTGAGCTACTTTAAAAATTTCTTCATTCATATAGTTGGTCATCCATGGACAGCAATGATCAGAATAAAAACTAGTACCGCTTTAGATGTTAAACCTCTAAATGACTTCGATGGAAGAGCTGAGGTTTACATTCTTCAGCTAGCATCAAGAAACCTTCAGCATCGAGGGAAAACCCCAGATTGGTAGAAATTATGTTTAGTGAATATTTGTCATAAGCTAAGGATAAAACAGCATATTTTAATTATTCACAACTAATGTCATTTTTGGTTGGTTTATTTTTGTTTGTTTTTCATTGTCCTGACTTAATAATGTTCTTACACAGTTAAACATTGGCAAATTCTGTACATTTTCAGTCTGTAATGTGTAAATCAAACACATTTGTCAACCTGTCAAAACACATTATAAAAAGTGTTTTTTGTATTTAAATATAAAATGTAAAATTAAAAATGTATCACCTGGCGATGTAAGATGTATATAATAACAAAAATAATAGTAGTAATAAATAAGTATTCAAGTCAACTCATCAACATAGCACATGGAAATCTTTTTTTTATAATTGTTTCTGAACAGCCAAGTTAAGTGGATTAAAAGGCAGGTTAAATTACCACAAAAGAATTATACCATAAAAAGGTATAATACTACCATTTTAAAAATTAATGATTAAATGAAATGATTAAATGAAAGCCTAAGACACTCTTTGAAACATACAATTAAAAATGTTTGGCTATTTTTTCGACCATATTAACTATTCTAAGAAAGTAAATCAAGCAGTTTTGTGACTCAATAAATAACATCAAAAATAAATAAATAAATATATATATATATATATATATATATATATATATATATATATATATATATATATATATTCACCATTTCAACTTAAATATTATGATTTATAAGAAAATATGGACGCTATTATATAATCATACATATTATACAGATATAATGCAATAAACACCCATTTTACACACGGCACATTCTGCAATAAATAATGTCATCAACATTTAACCCAGCGGTTGTTCGCTCAATGAAACTCATGAGTGCATGCAACAGACCATCGGGGGTCAGACATTTGTTAAGCTTTTTCGTCGACTCCGCAATAAATGCGACAAAACCCCGGAGTGAATTTAAGAACCAGGTATGTATGAACTCTGACTCCAGCAGTCAACGGTTAATTTACCTGAAAAAGTGAAAAGTCCTCGCAGTTCAGAACTCCACCGGAGGCCGCCATGTTGAGCCGAAGAGGTCCTGCGCGGTGCCGAGGCTGTCCAGAGTGCTGCCTCAACTAAAATGTCTTCTAAACATATAACATAAATAAAGTTATAGCTATTCTAAATCGTATGCATGTATAAATATCGCCTGCATTTAATCAAAGTCAGAAAAACCATAGATAAAATGTGAATTATATTGTAAAACATTTACACATTAAAGGAAATTAGAAATAGAGCTGTTATTTAGTTTTTATTATTTTTGTATTTTATAATGTTTTTATATGTCGGTCAAATGTGTTTTGATGGTTCATTTATTTTCAAACATCAACGTTATTTTTAACGTAATAAGATGTTTTGGAACATAAAATCGTAAGATGTCTGTTATTGTAGGGCACTACATGAGCTGTTGGTGTGGGCGGTTCAGGGTCCTTCAGTGTATAAGAACCTTTAGGACTCAGACGACTTTCAGGTGTTGAAATACACACTTTGTTTTACTTCTGTTTCTGTAGTGTTTCTATAGCGTTCATGGCTTGAAATTGTTATTTTTCTGCATGTTCATATTTATTCACAGAAGTCATGATGTTCAACATGATCCGCGGATCTCGTGCTGCTTTTGGCACTTTGACAGGTCAGTATTTTCCATCACTAGATAACTTGTCTTGTGCTGTAAACAACTAATGTTGGCTCTATGTTAAGAGTTATATAACGTTAACGCCTTTCACTGCTAAGATAATGTAATGAGAATTAAAGTTTGGTGTATGTTAAATTCTGAGAAGTAACATTGGATTGAAGAGTGATTTAAGACCAAAAATGTTTATCTATAATAGTAATAATAGTTACAAATAATACTAATATGCGCATTTATGTTCATATTATAGTTTATAACTTGTACAAAAAAAGTGTAGCTAATTCAAGGATTCGGAGTGGAATATTTTCTTCAAATTGAGCCCACGTTTAGGCAGACTGACGTTTTTATTTTATTATGAGTAAACGTTATAACATGTAAAGTCGACTCTGTGAGGAGAATCATTTTTGTAAATCTTATGTAAAAAAATATATATAATTAAATGTATTAATAAACTTGGCGATGCCTCTTTTTATGCTGATAATACTGTCCCACATGTAAAATAAAATGAACTTTTGTTTTGTAAACTTTGGTGTTGAGTGATTTAAATGTGCAATGAGATATCACGTTAGTATAAAAAAATCAAATAGTAGAACTTTTACATGCTAAAAAGAATCAATGGCACCACTAGGTATCACCAATTGTCCTCTGCACTTTAAACCCCTTTTACCGATTCACATGATTAAGTAGTTGCACATGCATTTTGGAAACGGATGTGGCAGCAAGGTTTTAAAACAATCCCCAGCTGTTTCCCAGCAACCCAAAGTGTCTGGTTGTTGTATTCATGGTTAAACTAATAGCCATTATTGAAGTGAAAGTGACCAGTAGGCCAGATATGGAGTGATCCATACCTGGAGTTTGTGCGCTGTATTTAATCCATCCAGTGTACAAACGCACCATGAACACACACCCGGAGCAGTGGGCAGCCATAGCTACGGCACCCAGGCAGCAGTCGGGAAACCACAGCAGTGGTTGTTGAAGATGGAGAGCAGGTGTTTCATCACTCACACCACCTTCAACGCGGTGCATCTGGGGATTGAACCAGCGACCTTTGGATCACAAGTCGATCTCCTTATCCACCAGACCACAGCTGCCCACATACATCAGTTAAAACATTTCATATAAATGTTTTCATGGCCTTTGAAAGACAACCCACTCGCATAGATTAAGAAAATGTTTATTTCTACGAGCAAATAGGTGGAAAAATCATTTTTTACTGACAGTAAATAATTTTTTGTTAGACAACTAGAGGCTGACTCCAGAAGTGAGCAGGTTAGCATTGATGGCAATGTTAAAAATGACAAACACCAAAGGCTCCTTTAGGTTGCTCTATGCCTATTGTTTGAATTGGCAATGATTAGGAAAAATATATATTTAATGTCGTGTCAGGAAGGAAATTTCCAATTATTGCAACTCCATGCTTTGGATTTTTGCTTTCTACAAAAACCTATAGGTAAACTCAAAATCATTATGTACATGTTGCATACAGTTAAGGGCACAGAACCACCTACAAAAATAAGGTTTTCACATAAAGCTGTTTTCATAACTCCTGTTTTTTGTATATTTGAATATTAATACTGTTAAAGTTTTTCCTTTAAGAATAACAATTTTTGTGATGCCAAGCCTTTGAATTGAAAAAAAAATTGCTTAATTTTTTATCTGCAGGACATTGGTGGAGAGGCTTGACCACAGGAAACAGATGCCTGTGCCTAAAACCTCAGGAGGTGCCACCAGCACCCATCCCTGCGCCAGTACAGGGTTCGTATCCAAATTTATTCTCTTAATTTCCACCTCTCAGACTTGATGTACCCACTATGACAAGACACTTGAGGAGATTCAGCACTCAACATGACTCAGCAGTTGTAATAGAATTAAAAAGTACTCCTCTAACATGTTTTGTTCCTGTGAACTATACGATTTATTCTCTTGCGTAACCACAACAACTTCATGTTTGGGTGGATAGACCAGGATAAGGCTGCACTCGAACGGATTGGATTCCCAGACGGTTGACTTGTCTTCACTAATTTCTTGCGTTTTATCTGTTGGTTTCTAGCACAAGATCACAAGTTTAAATTGCCTGGCTACCGCCCAACACCCTGGGATAGGAGGTTTTTGATTTGGACTGGCAGATTCAAAACTCAAGAGGAAATACCAGAGTTTGTCTCGTAAGTTCTGTTTTAATTTGAATGCAACTCCAGATGGGATTTTCTTTCAGGAAGGAAAACTGTAAGAAATATTCAGCTGCGCACCAAAGTATTCAATCTTTTATTTTATTAAAGGCAAGTTTTATTAAATTGCAAATTAACCATTCATTTTTGTAACTCAATCCATTAAATCAATCCATTTAGGCAAGAATTGTTGGATAATTTAGTTCGATTGAGTATTAAACTAAGATACTCTTATTCAACTTTATTTACAACAGTACCATAAACATGGTTTAGATAGTAAAGTAGTCTAAACATTCTGTTGTTATAATCGTGGCTTCCAAAACCATTATGAAAAGTAGCTAAAGTTACATTTGATCAAAATTTAATTAAACAAAATTTCGCTCAAACATTGATTCATGGCTACGTGGCAGAAGCCTTGTAGATTGGTGGCCCCGAAGGTGTTTTCTAAGACGTCTGGTTTCAAGTTGAGATGATATGTAGTCTGTGTACTCTGAGTTAATTGGTGGAATTATTGGTGTCTGGAAGGAGACCAAAGAAAGCATTGTCAGGTGGGAAACAGCAGACACGGCCTCAGTGACCCTTGTGTGTGCACATTGTGTGCCGAGTGAGTGTGTATTAATATACAATATGCTGTAGCTGATGAAATCAAAATTATGACGGCAAAATTAAATTAAACACAACCAAGAGAAAAATAGTAATTAGATTGAGCATTTTACCATTATTAATCCTTTAAAAGCAAAGACAAGATCGTGCCAGTCATGCACCAGCGATGCTAAGGTCTGTGTTGGTCTTCGGTTTCTTCATTTCTCATTCACTTTGGGTTTTTTTTTTCAGAAAAACACTATGAACATTATGCACAAATAAATAATTCAGACAACTCAACAAATCCAAAACTAAATTAACAATTTGACCAAACTGGAAAGGGATTGTATAGAATTGATACATTATTGGAGTGATAGTCAATGGGAAGAAATGAATTGGAATCTATTGACAGATAATTACATGTTTAACACCTTTAAGTTCAAATATTTCTTTAAATGTTCTCAGTTATTTGTAGGCACTCCAACCAATTAGGGGCTTCCCCTAGGACCTGTACCATGAAGTCGGATTAACTGGTTAACCAGCTAAGTTTGGGATTAGTTTGCACCATTGCAAATTTTCGAACTATTGTTTCGGACTATTAATCTCTTGCTCCTCCTCTGCAGACAAAAATTCTTATTCAATCATGCTTATCATGACTGGTTATTTGGTGCCTACGTCAGTCTTTCATGTGTTCAGGATCAGATCATAGCTTCAGGATCAGAGGCAAATAAAGTTGATGAACTTCATGTTACTGATGAAGCCTGATGGAAATGGTTAGGTTTTGTCAAGTAAAAAAAAATGGAAATTTTGAGTTTGTTCAGCCACATTCATCGTACAGGCCCTCGGAAAAGTAACGTGTGTGTGTGTATGTATGTATGTATATATGTATGTATAGGTATAAGCACCAACCGAGGCTCTGCAGTAAATAAAGCAGGTTTTCTTTTACTGGGAACATTCTGTGCCAATCTCAGACGTTTAGTTAACGTTCTTCTGTCAGGCTGAGACTAGGATAACATCACAGCTACTAAATACTATGCTAACATTGAAAAAATACTATTCTTTACAGATACGAGATGCTTTGTACTGCCAAGGACAAAATGCGTGTGAAGGTCTGCTACGTCATGATTGCAGTGACCCTCCTGTGCTGTTATGTAATAATTTCCAACGGCAAACGGGTAAAAATCTGTGCTGTTTGACAAAGCATCTTGGCCTCTTTAATAACCGAATACCATTGCTTTAAACTATTCCTTTTTCCAAACAGGAGAGGAAAAAGAAGGAAGCTCAAATGTTGGAGGACTCGAAAATGATGGCGTTATTGAGAGCAGAAATAGAGAAATAGGTTGCTGTAGGTGGAGTTCTGGTGAGCCAAATCAATAATCAACATCATGCTGAGATGGAAATGGTACAGATGTTCCTCCAAATAGTCAGCACTTACTTTATAGAGTAGTGTATAAATGAAGGTTACTTTTAAGTGCTTTTTGTAAATAAATGTATTCTCGATAAACCCTGTTTTGTCGCTTATGGTCATTCTTTAAAGAACAAAAAATTAAAGAACACAGTTTCAAAATCCGCATTGTCTGGCTTAGACATGAATATGTGAATTCGATGGACATTTGCTTTCTAATGTATAAGTATTCCGTTAATGGCAAAATTAAGGTCTGTGCACATCAGGTGTGACTTTTACAAATAAGGGTCTCAAATAATATTTTTTTATTAAATTGTGCATCATTATTTCACGTCATCAGTGTTCTTTCACAGAAGCGAACTCATGTTTATTTTATTGGCTCCTTGAGTGATTTTTTTCAGCGGGTGACGAACACGCATGACATCCCAAAGCAGCTAGCTGCTGTGTTGCTCCAAACATTCAAAATGGCGTACCGATATAGATCAGCTTTGTGGCTGCAAATGGCATTCTAGCCTTTCTGATACTTGATTTGGAAGTACAGCATTTTCTACATAACGAATGTTGGTTTAAGCTTTAATGTACCTTAAACAATTGTAAAAATAATTCAGTCCCTCATGCTGAGGAATGAAGCTGCTCGAATGCTAACCAATACTAGAAAGTGAGAACACATTTCTCCATTTCTTAAGTCTCTACACTGGCTGCCGGTCTCCTTCAGAAAAGATTTTAAAGTTCTGTTGCTCGTATATAAGTCCAAACATAACTTAGCACCTAAACACCTAACAGACATGATTAGTGAATACACACCAAACAGAGCTGAGATCCCACAGATCAAATAAATTAGATCTACACCCGGGTAAATTCCAAAAAGGGTAAACACTCTTTTAGTTACCATGTGGCCCACATCTGGATCCAGCTTCCAGAGGAGATCAAGGGTGCTAACACTTTAGTCAAGTTTAAATCCAGGCTAAAGACTCACCTAATTAGTTGCTCTTTTGTTGACTGGGCACCAATGTCTGAACAACTATTTTACCTCTGCACTTCACCATCTTAATCTATGTTTTTAAATTTCCAGTTTTTATCACTTTGATTTTATGACTTTTTTTATGCTTGATTTTATTAAATGTACTTTCTTTTTATTCTTTGTAACTGTTCTAGAAACTATTCTTCTGAAAAGCATCAGTTTTTTTTTTTTTACATTTTAAGACTCAACCCATGAACACTGCAAATGCAGACTTTGACAACATAATTTGTTCCACACATAGTTTTTGTAAGTTAATGGAGGCTCAGAATGGGTACACCAAATAGAAACAAATAGAAATGCATCCACTAATGATCCTGAAGAGCGGGACATATACGTAACAAAGACATCTGATTGGCTGAAGGTTTAAATCTTAGCCAAATCTAAAATCACTTTAACATGTAAGTGAATAAGAATCTGCTCACTTCTGCTCCCAGTGACTGGTCGTGGTACTACAGTTAAGTCACTAATTATGCATTGTAAGGAGAGCCGAAGGTTGCCCTTTGGTTGTAACAAATACAAAGTAAAAAAACAAAACTAAGTTTGTTTAATCTGTAAATGTGTTTAGTTTAGCATCCTATCCATTTGTTTACAATAGTTAATCTGAAAAGCATTAGGAAAAAGACTAGTGTTTCTTTGCTGATTAAACCTCACAACAGAAAATTCACTCTAGTCTTTTTTTATATAGCCAACCAGGGCATGGGCTGCTGGTAGATCTCAAAACTATATCAACTACAGAACTTGGTGAGTGAAACAGCATTTATGCAAATGGCGTAACAGAGAACAGTTACACAACCTCAGTACAACAGCAGTATTGAACACTAACAGCTGGTCATCTTCAGGGAAGAATGGGACATTGTCATTAGAAAGAATTTGCGTAAACAATCTTGAGCGAATACCCAGTATAGATTCAATTTGCTGATAAAAGTTCAGTTCATTTGAACAACGAGGATTATGGCACCTTCGGCATCAAGAGATTCTAACCCTCATTTAAAAATTCCAATAAAACTCAAATAAAAAACAAACCTAATGGTGCTCTGTATTCTCCCTAAACTCTTCTACTAACTGGTGTCTGAATGGATGAGAATTTCACATAATTAAATATTATCAGTAAAGTTCGTACATGTTGGGACGTCAACGTCAAGCTTTGAAGTGTTGGTTTTTCTAAGCACACTTAAATGTGTAGTGTAGCCAATACTCTTCATCTCCTGAGAAGTGTTGGGGACCTAAATCTGTCTAGAATGATTCAATCGAAAAAAATCTTGTTTGTTCTGAGAGTAAAGTGCTGATGAAGATGATGCTTGTGTGATATATTCCTTTTGAAATATCAAAGTGTAACGCACAGGATTCATGTCTCGTCTGTCCAGCAGTCTCAGTGAGTGGCATCAAACTTCCAGAATTCCAAAGGTGCAAATGTTTACTCCTACTAGGAGAGCCAGAGCCTTTACAGTTCAGTCATTGTCGGAATGTATGTTCAGTGCACGTCAAAGGAAGCAAACACAGAGCAGACCCCTCAGTCCATCTCTGAGGTGTCTGGATCAAATTACAAGATAAAAGTGCATTGCCATTCATCAGTCTCACTTTAAAGTGGGGGGAGTTCAGGTCACAAGGTCAGTCCAGTGTTGAAAATCCTTTGATTAAGTCAATTTTGGAGTTTTTGTCAAGCGCTTGCTGCGTGTCGTTTTCCTGTATCCGGACTGATTGCATATGAGTGCTTTGAAGGGCAAAAGGAAAGGTCTTGAAGTTACATTACGTCGTGATGGTAAATGACACCAGGAAAGCGGGACAAGAGGGGTGAAATGGGTTGACCAGCAACACACGCTCTTGTTTAACACACTCTAATCGAAATATTCATTAGTTGAACCTCTCTCTCTCGGGTCATGGAGGGCATCTCTCACCCCGCAGGGTGGACTGATTGTGGAAGTACGGCTGGGGTGAAGTTTTAAAGTTGGAAGCCTTCCATGGGTGCCTCACACTGCTGGAACAGGAACTGCTGCTGCTGGAGGTCCACAGCAGGGGCCAGGGAGGGATCTTCATCCTCTGTGCTGAAGTAGCGCTCAATCAGGTCAAAGGCCTTCTGGTAGATCTCCTGGTTCTCATGACCCTGGAGAAACTCCAGCTTGTCTAAGCCTAAAGAAAAGCAAAAAAGGCAAAATTTAATGATTGCTGTGAAAACACTGCTCTGTTTGTTGTAAAGTATCATGAGTCATTGGGTGTAGATGAAAAATGTTCTTAAGCATGTTGAGAGATTAGGGCTGGAAAAGTTTTTGCAAGTCAAGTTAGTCATTTACAAAAATGACCTATTAACGCTTTTGCGAATCAAAGCATCGTTTAAAAAAAATACCAACTTTTAGTATATCTATTTCCAATTCATCATTCACAAGTATCAACAACAAGACACATGAGTGATTAAAACTCAGCAGAGGCAAAGCACAGATAAAAGGCAAGCCTGTGAAAGCTCCCAGAAAAAGTCACAGATGTTGCGGGATCATTTCGAGCTTTAACATGGTTTAGAAAACAAGAAAATTCAGGATGGAAAGCTTTTATTTTCTTACGTTTTTTTCTACGTGTTTTACTTCAGCATTTTAGATGTGCACCGCAGGTTTTTTATTGTTAAGTCATTGATTGTGCTGCACAATGTTGTATCATGCTGAAAGTTATAAAATATTAAAACACAAGCAACGTGGTTTTGAGCATGGCTATTTTAGTGAAATAAGGAAATGAAGGCTCCCTCTGAAGAGAAATTAAATATATAATTATATATTATACGGAACAGAAATCTAGTCATTTATTCAATCCTTTAACCTTCACACTATTTTTAAGTTTTAGTATTCTAGCTTAATATCTTTTTTATTAGCAGGGAAAGTAATGATCAGGAATATTTATCTTATTTGAGGAGTACGGAATTAGGAGAACTGCAAACATTAAATATTAATCATATTGTCAATTAGTCATTGATTATTTTTTGATTAGTTGACTAATGAGACAAATTCCCATTTTGCTTTAGACAATTTTTTTACATTCTTTCCCCTCATGCAAGATTTAATTGACGATTTTCATATATATGTAGAAAATAATTATATGTAATATTTTAATTAATAGGCAAACTGTATAGTTGTCAGATTGCATTTGACATAAAAAAAACTAGTTCATAGTATGTGGTTTTAAACAAAGGCAATTGCGGCAAGTAAATTTAGCCTCTTTTTAGGTTTTTCTAAATTGAAACTCTGAGAATATTTACTGATAAACAGCACTCATTAACTCAAATAACTCAGATGAGAAGCTTAAATCCCTGTTTCTGTAACTGTTCTAGAACATATTCTTCTGAAATGCATCTGTTTTTTTAACATATTAAGATTCAACCCATATACACTGAACATGCAGACTTTTCGACAACATAATTTGTTCTCAAAAATTCCATGACCCAATAATTGTTGCAGCCATAGGTCAGTTAAATTGAAGTACATTACATAACTCTTTTCAAATATATTCTTATAATATGATTACGCTTTCTAATAATCAGTAAACAGTAGTTCCCATCCTAAAAAACATGCATACCGTAAGCCTCCTCGATGAGTGCACAGTAGGGATTGATCCCTCCACCACGTTTCATTTCCAGCTCCCCCAGTCGCAGGATGTTCTCCAAGCCGTTCAGTGCCACCTGGACAATCTTCGAGTCCATCAGTGTCAGGAGGTCACAAAGGGGCTTGATGCAACCAAGCTCAACAAGATGCCTGCAGAGAGGATTTATAAAATGAAATCTGAGGGATGTTATCTGATGAGAGCACTAATCTGTATTGCTCATCTGTAGTTACCTGATCTGCTCAGCTGAACCTCCTGATGTAGCATTTGTGATGGCCCAAGCAGCCTCCTTCCTTGTTCTGAACTCTGCTACTTGCAGAATACTTATTAATGGAGGAAAGAGGTCTGCATCAATCACCATCTAAACATCACAAAAAAACAAGTGTGTTAAAAAAAACATCATCTAGGTTTGGGCGATGTCTACCAATTTGGCTTGACCCAAGATACAGAAGGGATAACATGAAACCACCCACCCAAGCTATATGTAAAAACTGGTTGTTGCGATACTAGAGCAGTTTAAAGCTGCTTCACTATTTACACACACACAGGAAGTTTAATCTAGTCGTGTCACTTCACATTAAAATCCTTGTCGCCATGGTAGAAATGAGGGTTTGCACAGTTCGCAGCACAGATGTAGAGATTGACTAGAATAGTGCCGACACCATGTGGTAAAATGAAGAATTTAATGTTTACCGATGAATGGTTTGTTGATTTATTCCGAAAGTCATCAATAATAGGTCATAAGACTTAAGCTACAGGTCGTATGATATCTGACTGGGCCCCCAGACCAGACTTTGGAAAAGCCCAACTTAAGCAGTCTAGCTTTTGCTTTTTTTTAAGCTTAATAATAAATAAAACTGTTCTGAACAAAGAATCCAATGCCTCTACCTGTATTTGAGCGCGATTCCCAGCCGTGATGTTGGAGATGGTCCAGCAAGCCTCCTTTTTGATCGATTCCTTAGGACTACTTAGCAGGTGAAGAAGACTTTGCAGGGCAGAGCAGTTAAGAATGACCTGTTCACAAAACATACATTGAAGCAACATTATAAAGGTATTACCAGAGATATTTCTAATAAAGAAATAAAAACTCACCTGAGTCTGCAGGTCATCTCCTGTGACAATGTTTCCAACAGCTCTCAGAGCAGGAGACACCACCTTATATTCGGCATGTCTGAAACATATTCAGAAATTAAAATATAGGAGCATTAGATTATAAATGCAGAAAATGTTCTTTTTTTCATTCACATAATTTTCATTACTCTTCTACAGTGTGACATCTTACAGTAGCAGCTCCACCAATCTGCGACAGACTCCTGAGTCAATAACAGCCTGGATCTTCTCATTGGGGCCATCAGAGAGATAAGAAAGAGCCCAGCATGCATCTGCCAGAATGTCAGTATCGTTTACAAAGAGCAGCCAGGACAGAACACTGAGACACGGTGACACCTGCGTTAAAAGCAAACAAACGCACATTAGATCAGGTGTTCGAAACTAAATCCCAGGAGGGTCAACACTCTGTACAGTTTGAGATGTGTGCATTAAATGCTAAATTATTCAAAATGTTTCCTAGTTTATGTATAAACAATGCAGAAATTTGAACACATTTTTATTCATTATACCAATAGAAATTATTATCAACTAACACTTATAAAACAGAACTCTAAGTCTAATAAATACACACATGTAATGAAAGACTGCAGTGATTATTTCTGATCAATAATCTACTTGTCCATTTAATCGGATAACCATAAGAACAAATAGATCACCAAAAGCAATCAAGCTATAAATTGTGACTATGGACTCCAGGTAGTTAATAATTGATTTGCTTCGTCTCAGGCTTTAAGTGTAATGTAATGTTTTTTTGAGAGGATGCACCTCCTTGCATTTATCCCTGCCATTTAGTTTAACAAGATGGGAAAAATATTACTTTGATGCATTTCATGGAAATTAAAATAAATATCCTATTTTTGACAATGAAACTCTTTCATTCTGTAAATCCATTAATTCAATTAAGACATTAGACACACAAAGAAAACATTAAAAACGTTTTGGCAAAGGTGAATAGAAGTTAATAATAATAATAGTAATTAAAAACATTCTATTTTGAATTGTAAAAAAACAAAAACCCAACTGTAACACACTTTTTACACAAAATAATCTCTGTTTTGGCTTCACGTTTTAGTCCCTTTTTAAATGATTTCTGTGAGCCTGTGTTGAATTGACATCTCCAAAACAAAAATACCCCTACAACAAAGGAATCGCATCCTGATTTTGGCTAGCTTCTGCTGACTGAATACAAGTTGGCTTCTCTCTGCTACTTGACAGCAATTTTGAAAAATGCCATAATGCACCTTTAAAATTATTATTATTCTCCTCTTCATTCTTGACTTGTGTCTGAAAAATTCTTCTTTCCTACACTTTTTTTTTCAACTTCCACCCTTGATTGGGTCCTTTTTGTCAACTAAAACTAAATGATAAGATAAACAATGAAATGTTATATATATATTTTTTTGTTGCAGCAGCCTGTTATTTTTTCTTTCTGTAAATATTTCTTTAAAAGATTTTTTAAAACAATAGTAAATAGTACTTTTGCTACCGCTCTGTAGGTGCTCAAGCTTCACAACCAAATAACTTATTCATTGAGTGCCATGCTAACCGATCAAAATAATCCTCCTGTTTTAAAAAACAAAAACAAAATAAATGCATGAAAAAAACACAGTTTGGGGCTAATGTGTGGCAAAAAAAAACTGTATAGAAGTGTGTTTGTTTTACAACCTTACAGACGGATTCAGTTTTGCAAAATCAACACAACATTGTGTCCTAACAGAAATGTGTGACTGCAAACCAGCAAAATGAAAGATACTGACATTTATTTTCTGTTAGAACACTACTGATCTGTATCTATTCTTATTACAACACAAAATCTATATTATATACTATATATACACACTATATAAATATGGTATATTTGTGGGTCTAAATGTTTAGAAAAATAGCTAGAACAATAACTTTTGTCCTTGACCCACTACACACATCAGACACCTTTTACTGTCCAAACAAACTGTGTAACTGCTTACCTTTGCAAAATCTGGTGGAGGATTTTTCCCTCTGCACAGATTGGAGAGAGCCCAAACTGCATTTCTCATCATAGTCAGACGATTTTGTTTTGCTAGTAACCTACAATAAGAAAGACTATTGTTACAACCATTCAGAAGTCTGATAGTAGAACTTAAAGCACCAGGTCACTTACTGCACTAAAGAGGGAAGAATATTGCAGTCCAGAACATAGTCCCTGCATTCAGTGCTGTCTCCGGCAATGTTTCCTAAAGCCCAGACAGCCTGCAAATTAAAAATACTTTCAATCAATCAATTATACAGTACTTTTAATGCCAGTCCAGTTTAATGATACACATAAATGATTATTATCGCCTGTGAAGTAGAAAGTAATGTATACCATTAAAAAAAGTAATGATTTTGTCTTACCATTAGGATTTTTACAACAAAAATAGCAACTTTGCTCTGTATAAAATGACATTTTGATTCACCCATGTTCTACCCTGCGAGTTGTTGGCATGGCCACAAATATCTGAAAACTTTAAGTGTTTAGAACTATTTTCTCAAATCTATTGCAACACTTACAATCACTCAAATGCTTTTGAACATTAATGCACTTTTTTTTCAAACTCTGACAACCATGACCATCACTTTTTTCTATTTTGAGTGAAAATTAGCCTTTTCTCTGACTATGGCAGTGATATACATTCTGAGGATTTACTAAGGCTTTTATGTTTTTGAGCATTTATGACAATTTTCTCAGACCATGTCTACCCTAACAATCATTTTTTTTAAATTGCATTTTGAAGCATTTTTGTCAATCTGACAAGAAAAAAAATTATATATAAAAAAAACAAGACAGGTAAAAGATGATTTAAGACATAGAACAATACATTTGAGGGTTTTTAAGGCGCTGTGAAACCCTTAATTAGAGTTAAAAAAAAATATGTCAAATTGCAATTATTGATTTGAAAAAATGAATTATTTTTAAGAGTACAATAAATGAATAAGGTAATAACAGACATGTTTTACTACATTTGTTTTCTTGCATTCTATCCAATGACCATATAAAACAAGCCTTAACCTAGCTTGTTGCTTTAAAGCCTGAGGTGCTTACCTGTTCCTGAACATCTTCAAAATCCGAGCCAAGCATCTCAATAAAAATGGGCACAGCACCAGCCTGGATGACCACACGGGTCTGGTGGGATGTTCCAGAGGCAATGTTAGTCAGAACCCATGCCGCTTCAAACTGTGCAGAAATAAGATCTTTATCACCCAAGAGTCAAAGCAATTCAATAAAGATACACATGGCTTGTGCAGTCTAAACAGCATTCCAAAAGTGTGAGCATGTGCCCCAAAAATGTAAGTCAATGTCTCACTGGGGAAACTCCTCAAAAGAGTTTACTTTGACCCTTTGCGTTTTGTTTTCAAAACTCTTGTCATCTGAAGATGGTTTTATGTATAGAACGTGTCTTGTTGAGCATATAAACATGGTATTCTCATGAAATATTTTTCTACTTTTCCTGTTATTGCTGTATTTGAAGTATGCCAATGAGGATTGCCTTTACTCAGACTTGGAAAGATTACATCAGGTAAACCTCTTCCAATGTTTCGAAAAAGTAACAAAGAATGAGAACATCAAGGTACATTTCCAAACAACCATGACACTTTTCTCAGACTGGCAACCCCCACGATCATTTTTTTAGCCTTTAGGAGTTGTTTTGTAATCTCTGTCAACCCCAAAGAAGAAAAAACACATATCAGATGAGCTTTACATTGAGAAACAGAAAATTAAGAGCTGTGAAAAAAGGATTTAAGACCTAGAACAGTGAATTTAAGACTTTTTAAATTCGAGCATTTTTATTTCTTTAACATCTTTAAAGACAGCAGATTTCCTTTTCCTCACAAGTTGATATGATTTCAGAGTATAATGGATTTTAAGGGGGACTACCATGCAAAGAGTCTAACATATCAAACTCCTGTAAATATCTGGTAAAGTTTGATAGAGGCCCTTCTCATAACATCAACCATTTAAATAAATGCATGACCGAAAACTCAGAGGGTTGATTTGTAAGGCGTGCTGTACATTCTATCTTAGTCACTTTTTATCCTAGATAAACCCAAGGTGTACTAGCATACTGTGCTTTATTAAATATTTAGAATAATATACATTTGATTAATTTTTAGGCTCACCTGTAGCGTGCAGTTTTCTCTTCTTCTCAGGAACTCCACAAATCTCTCAACAATACCAGCGGTGGCAATGACCTCATCAATAGGGGGATTAGGCTCTGCGAAGAAAAAAAGCATATGGATTTGCAACACCCCGAAGACCATTTTTTTTCTAGTCTGTGATGATTGTCACCTTTGGATAAGAGCTTTCTAAAGCGCTGTGTTCCTACGAGCTGTTGTTCAGGGGAGCTGGAGAAGATCATCTGTATCATGTCCTGAGAAATAACACTTCCCTACCATAAAGGAAAGAAATAATAGCAGTTTTTCTCATAAAAAGAAAATTTTTCTGACATTAAAAAGGAAGATTAATTTTAAACATTCCTACCGTGATTTGGTCCATATTGTTGGCCTGTGATTCCAGGTATCCGCTGTCAGCCATCCCATCTTCCTCCAATCCACCGTCATCCTCAATTGTGGCCACATTTCGGCGCTTGAACAGCTACAAGAAACAAATGTGTCTTAACTTAACCAGCATTCTGCACAAAATCAATATAGCTATGCCCAATAGCCGTTAAGAGGTATTTATGAATTCATTATGTGATAATGAATGCCATTATGTGGTATTGTCTATTTAACGTGGTATGATTTAGGTGGTATGATTTATTTAACGTGATTAAAAGCAAACAAACACACCAAAGTTGATAAGCAAGGATCAAATGTATAATGATAAATAACGGTCAAAAGAAAGTCAGCATCCCCACTCATTCACCCTCTTCCCATGCCACCTAAAAACAGGAAATGCCAGGTAAATATCCACCTGCAAGACCATGTGACCCAATTACATAACATTTAAAAATGCACCAAAAAAACATTATGCATTCTCTGCACTTACAAGCAATGTGTAACAAAGCAGGTCACTGAATTTAGCTTTACTTAAATAAAATACTATGCATAATTTAAAGGAACTCTTAAATCTCCTAAATAGTTGTTGAGTAGTGTATAAACATTCAGGAATCTGTTCAGCCATTCTCCAGATATGGACATTTTTGGACCTCCAAGAACTTTACACCTCCAGAATGAGAAAGAGGGCTCTCAAAATCACTTTGGATGCTACCCACCCAGGAAACCACCTCTTCTGGCTCTTACCCACCGGCCGGCACTTCAGAGCCCCAAACACCAGGACAGCCCAGCACAAACACAGCTTCTTCCCTTAGACCATTTAGCTCCCAAACCCATAACTTTCCCTAACAACACTTTCTTTAAATATTCCACTAAGCAACAGGACTCTGATGTAAACTCTTCCAGTCACTCCACATTCTGTTATTCTGTTGCTGAACTTTTACTTTTGCTGGTCTTAATACATGATGCAACAGCAAGCACATAATAACTTAGGTAAGGTGGAAAGGTGGCACAGTGACAGAGTTGGTCATCCTGTAACTGGAGGGTTGGCGGTTTGGTCCCCGTTAGACCCTTTCTGACGTTGTGGCCTTGGGCAAGCCATTTCACCCGCATTCCCCTAAATGAATGTGTGACTGGTGGGGTGTGTTTGGTGGTGGGGAGGAGGCCGTAGGCGCAGAATGGCAGCCACAATCTGTCAGACTGCCCCAGGGCAGCTTAGGGCTACCAAGGTAACTTATCACCACCAGAGTGTGAATGTGAAGTGAAAGAATAATGCTCTGATAAATGTCTTTGCATGAAAAATGTCTTCGATAAATATATATATAAAATGAAAGCATGACTATTAACTAGGGAAAAACACACTTTTAAAAACACTTTGAGTCAGTTACTATTATTTCAGGGACCACAATGCTACTGGTGCCATCTGAATCAATTATTTATGCTAAGCTACGCTAGAAGACCCTATGGCCATATTTGGAGAACAGCTGAACAGATTCCAAAACCGTAATAAAGTATTTATTAACTTGAAAAAAAAAATGTAAAATGAACCATTGATCTTACTGCTTTTTTATAGATACATTTTTCTTTAATAAATCGAAACACACGTGTAGATCAGTCACATTTAACATCAAAACTTTACATAGAATAGTTGCTTGCCTTCAAACTACCTCCCCCCACCTCCTTAAAAAAAACCTTGAATCTCTTACTTGCTCATCTTTCTTTTGTTTACGAATTTGCAGGCCTTCTTCCTCTCTCCTCCTCCTCATCTCATCTGTGTTGAGGGAGTTGTTCTTATAACTTTTGAGACGTGCATTTTCTTTTCCCTGACTCATGATGCACCCTGCTGTAGACACAATTAGCACAAGAGGAATAAACAAGGCTTATAAGCTAATAATCCAAAAGAAACTTTAAAGCAGAACGCATAGTTTTGACACTGTACAAAATGTTTCACACAACACACCAAGAATTAAAATGCTTAAGACTACAATGAATTCTGCACCCAATTCAAAATTGTAAGCCTTGATTGGTTCAACCTTCACTCGCCATGTCTTGCCCATCAATGTTACTGTGCCTACACGACAAGAATCATCTGGGTGTGCATTAATTAGCACAAGGTGTCAATTTCCATATTTCTGAGTTCAGACATTTTTTTTATGCTTTGAAGGAACATTATTACATAGTAGTTTCCAATGAGTAATGTGAAGCTGACTCTGTTAGAAGAAAATATTGGGTGATCAGTTTAAGTAAAAATCTTGCAAAATAGAGACATTTAAATTTATATTTTTGAGTGGGGAAAACCTTTAAAAGTACTGCTTGGTCACAGACTGTAGACCTGATTTCTATGTAATCATAAGGATTGGATATGAACCTCCTTAAAGTCTCTAATATTACAAAAAACTAACATTTTAATAGCACTATACAGCACGTTTAAAAATGTAATGGTAATAAACTTGCTAATAACAGTATGCCACTATTTCGGCTTGCTAAAAATCCTGAAAAAATGGTTTAATTGTTGTAGAAAGGCCATCCTTACAAAGTCCTTGAAATATTTGTTCCAAAAGCTTGGGACAGGTTTTCTTATGTAACTAATTCAGCCCTTGCTCATTTAAAAAATGTGCTCTGTTTTACGTTATAAATTATTAAAATATCAAATCTATTGTAAAATACACACTGACAAAAGTACACATAGTTCTGGTCTGTAGAACAGTAAAATAATAATAGTATAATAGTAATAAATGTTGAATAGTCCAATAATAACGTGACAAGTATATAATTGAGTGGCTTTAAACCCCATCGGTGCTGTGAGAGGTTCATCTTGATTAAATAAAAGCGCTATCTGTCACAAACAGCTGCAGAAGGGATCTGTCAGAGCTCGTGCGCGCCAGTCCGCAGTGTGAGGAGCTAGCTAACGCTCCAAACTAACGCTCTGAAACACGGCCACAACCCGCCATCCCTTCCGGATGCCACACCGTGTAACGATGAGAATCGACTACAGGCTATAAACGAGCATTTTCTGTTCTCATAAACGAGTAATAATCGAGCGCGGAGGTTTGTTTGTGCTATGCTCTTGACTCGACTCCTCGTCCCTGATCTACGCAGCAGCCTCGATTAGCTCTAGGCTAACCCACCCAAGAAGGATGACCGTCTGTCACTTTAAACTTCTGTTAAAACAACTTTATCCATTGTAACCTGACGTCACGTCCATGTAATTAAGCATTACAACAGAAGGTATCTACACATGACCACTGACCAGACAAAAAGGCCTGTTTTTTCCTCTTGCGTCGATGAAGGAACTACCTTTGGGTCGCCGCCGGTATGTTGTCACTGCGCACGCGCGCTGGAAGAGAACGTAGTGCGCAAAGCGCACGTCTGGTTGCCAGATTAGTGTTACAATTGTTGCCATATCCACACTTTTTAAGTAACAGTTGTGTGTTCCATGTACTGCGTACGAGTGGTGTATGTGCATTGAAGATTAAAACCATACGTAAATCTTACGCTGCTCTTGTAGCTTTGTGCTCTTTATTTAAGTTTGATGCTTACTTTGTAGTGTTATGTCGACTGAGATCAAGTAAAAAGTGGCAAATTCTTTTGACATTTACTTACATTGAATATGCTTCCATGTCTGTAAAAAGCAGCTATTTACTTTAAATCTGTACGATTTAGTTATTAGGGTTTTATCTGCTTTTGATAATGCTTTACGTTTGGTCTCGTATAAAAAAACTTTAGCTGCCTCAGAGTATGCTAACCGCATGTAAACTACTCTCGTGTTCCTCTTTCATTGTATTCATCTAAGATAAGAGTCAAACTATAAAAAGTTGTTACCAAGCATACAACAAAGGCAGTTACAAATCAGGTTGTCTGACAAATCTTTCTCTTTCGGTTCAGTGGGTGTCATTAACTATCCGTGCCGCTAGGGGCAGCTGTTACCCGTTCAATTCATTCCGAGTCACCCGTCTGCCCTGAGTGACCTGTGACCATCGCAAACGCAGAATAGTTTCCAGACAGAGAGTGTCCATTCAAGCCCTCTCTTTGACACGACTGAACCCGCTCAGAGATGCTTTTCTTGCATGTGCTGCGTAGGTTGTCATTGTTAGCCGCCGCTAAACCGGTTTGTCACGGTAGAGTGACGTCAGCATGTGGACTGAAAACGACCATCGTTCAGCTGAGTGACAGGCAACCCGGGCCAGGTAGAGAAACCACGAGCATCTTCTTAGGCAGCTAATCTTCTTTTATTTGCTAGTTTTATAACTTTTATTTTTAAATAAACAATAATTAGACGTCGTGTTTCAATGATGCCTTCCGTCTCAGGTAAATTATGTTTTCTTGTAGCTCATCTGAACATTGAACTTTGGTCAATTGCACTAATTATCTTTAAGCCTACTTGATTATTAACCATAATCCTTTTTGAAGAAACACAAATCAACATATTTAAGCATTAACAAATAACTTTGTTTAAAAAATTATGTTATATATATTTAGAAGATTTCTAGCTCAATCCTAATTATGAACCTGTTTACTTAATGTTTAATAAACTCAGATTTAATGTTTAAATTTAGTTTAGCTCAGCTTTATAAATAAAAATAATAAAGAACTATATTGTAATACCAAATGACTTCTTAACTAGTGTTATAATTCAGTAATAACGCAACATGACTTCTGTTGGCTTCATTATTCTTTAAGTCTCAATTAGTTTTTGTTTTTGCTTCTGCTGATCTTAGCAAAATGATTGTTTTCGGGAGTCCTTTGTCAAGCACAGGCTTATAATTGTTATGGTATCATATTGTTATAATCCCACAAAATAATCACAGAAACAGGAGTATAATGCAAAGTGATTTAGATCAAAAGCAAAAAGAGAATTACTTGTGAAAAAAATAACACAAAATAAAAAATCCATAAAACCTTAAGTTTTCAGTGTTGGTTGACTCACTCAGTTAGTTATAAGCATCTGTACCTTAGTTTCTGTTCACAAAAGAGTTTTTCCGTACTGCATTTAAAAAAAAAATCTTTTTCAATCAATTTTCAACAAATGTCTGAAAGGGACACTTTCATCACCATGCCAGCCACGCTACAAAGTCCGGTCCAGTAAAACGACAAATAACAAGTTCACAAAACTGAATCAGACTTTTTTTACTTTGCTTTGGCATGAGATTGAAATGCCTGAAATGCTACTTTATTTGCATTTGGATGCAAAATCGTGTAATGTAGCATTCCTTAGGATGAAGGATTTTTTCCAAGCACTGCTAAACTCTTCATCTGATTCTGTGGTGTCAAGCATCATCTGAGCTTCTTCTACTTAGGAGATTCATGGCTCCCAAAGTCATGCCACCCCCACCATCAGCTGGATGCAATGTTTATAATGTCAGTGATTAAATTTTATAATTTTCAGCATCAAAGCAAACAAGGCGTTTCTGTTTTAATGCATTTTATTGTTGTAAGTTGTTTCGATTCTGTGGAAGAGATAAAACATAATTGTTGAAGCTTACTGAAGACAAAAAATTTGGGTAAATACCAAGTAATTTAATCATTTAATTCATATGAAACAATTCTATATTTCAAGACGTGGATGGCAACCCGAGACAGAGGGCCCTGAATAATCATGTCCCTGAATAATGCATGACCTAAATGGTTTGTGTTTATGATACTATTATGTTTATGTTACTATTATGATATTGTCAAGTTCATTTCCTTAAAATGTTAAAAATATTTTTCAATATAGAAAATCCTCTTTATATTATAAAAAACTAAATACTGAATGTAGTTAATAAACTTGCTTTACTGAAACTAAATAACTCTATTAGTTATTATTAGCATCATATACAATTGCAGTTTAATACTTTGAATGTTTTCGCTTGAAATCTAAATTGTGTTCTGAATTATACACAAACACCTATGCCACATTATCATCTGACTTTAAGAACAAAAATGTGTTAGTGTTAATTACTAGTAAGTTTGCTTTTGTAAAACCTAAATCAACATGTTAGTTATCTTAGACAGCATAAGATTATTATTCCATAACTTGTTTGAAGATAAAATATTCAAACTAATCCATATTTCTATTCAAACCGCAAATACTGAATTAACTTGTCCATGCTGTTTAAGGAAAGAAAATCATTAACGTTTTCAGTGTGTATACCATTCGAAGCGTAAAGAACATTCAGTACATTTTAAAACAAATTTTAAGATTTCATTATGGTTAGAGTATAGCCGATGTACGATTATTTCAGATATTCTTCCACGCTGAGTCTTTCTCATCCTTCTACTCATGTGATTTTCACATTTCAGAGTCAATTGTGACATACAACCAGCTCAAAGCCATGCTGGCCAATCACAGCGTGCAGCTTCTCGACGTTAGGAATCCAGACGAGTTCCAGGCTGGGCAGATTCCTCTTTCTGTTAACGTTCCCTGTGAGTCGAAATCTTGAGTCCGTCTTGATATCTGTATATTTACCATTGATCTTGGTTTTATTTCGAATGCAGTGGGAAACCTCGAAGATGCCCTGAAGCTCTCACCACAACAGTTTGAGGAGAAGTTTAAAGTAAAAGCACCCAAAAAAGAAGACGACAACATAGTTTTTCATTGTCGAAGTGGAAAGAGGAGTTTGTCTGCTCTGGAAATCGCTCATCGCCTTGGATTCTTAAAGTAGGCTTAATTATCAATGTACACCAGCTATTTATGTGCTTAGAATACATATAATGAGACTAAGAAGGATCCACTTAATTAGTCTAGAGGTTTCTCATTGTCTGATGCTCTAGTTGTTTCCTTTGTGTTTTTCAGAGCTCGCCATTATGCAGGAGGATACATTGATTGGGAAGAGCATGAGAAAAATTAACTGGATATTCTGACCAACATCCTGTGACTTTATAAGACCAAAATGAGGAAAACAGAGATTTTTAGAACAGAGATACATTAATTAAAATTATTAAAATAATAACATTATTTTAAAACTATTTTATTATCTTTTTATGGAGCATTAATACAAATAAGAACACTGCAATCAAAGGTTTGCATATGCATTTACAAAGCATTGTAAAATGTGTTTTTGTTTGCTGTTTACAAAACATGGATTTGAATAAATTAATTTATTGAAATAATCATTGTTTTTCTGATTTTCCTTAACCTCTTAGTGACTATTTTGAGTTCCAATTCTGAACTAGTTATATATATATATAAATATGGATACATTAATTAACATTGAACATTGTAACTGAAGTTTGTAATTAAAGTAACTATTTTAATTTGTGATGAAAACATAGTGGTAATTAACCAATCAAATTGGAGATAGCTAATATATAAGTATTTATATGTAAGTATAAGGACTAAAAAGTTGAAGACACACAGTTTGCATTGAGACGATGGGAGATGCAGCAGCTAGTCTCCATAAAACAGTCTCCAACTTTTTATCCTGATTACTTAATTAAATTGCTAAATTTCTCTTCAGTACCTATTAACAAGCTTTATAAATTCTGCCACATGTTTAAAGGTAAAAAGGTTTAGGCAACTAACTTGACAATTCGTTTGATTTTCTTTGTACACCCAACTTAAAAAGAAACTTGATAATAACCATTATTTTACCAAATAGTTAAATACAAAGTAGGGGTCCCTGTACTTTTTGTGCCAAGTTGAGCATCAAAATAACATAATGAATTTGTTCATTCAAGTCGAACAATTATAGATAACTTTTGCTATGTATTTTTTGTAATAATTTAACCTTGAAATGTAAATATTTAGTTGTTTTAATAATAGTTATCTCATTTTTTTAAAGCTATGCCATTCTGTGTTGTCTTTATACATTTTCAAAGCCTTAACAATCAATGTGTAGAACAAGAATAAAAAGATCAATCCCTGCATCATTTATACTGTTTATCACTCAACAACTCATAAAACTCAATAAAAGTTTTCACACTAAAACTCCATTGTTAATTT
Organism: Danionella dracula; assembly: GCA_900490495.1. Lineage (NCBI taxonomy): Eukaryota > Metazoa > Chordata > Actinopteri > Cypriniformes > Danionidae > Danionella > Danionella dracula. The sequence continues at coordinate 4,862,062 of UELW01000888.1, forward strand.
AAGAGTTTCAGACACTTACCATTATCTGCTCATTTAAAACTTAAACAATTAAAAGAATAAAAGTTAAAATAATTGAGTAGTAGAGTTGCAATTACTAATTATAATGCAACACATAATACTACTGTTGTTTTACAAAAAAGGAATAATAGTTGCATTTTACAGTACCAACTTATGAAAAAGATGAATGAACTATGAAATAAATGTAAATGTATGAACTATGAGAGAAAAATAAGGTGCGAAATCTGTGACTACACAATAATTTTACTGAACAATACTGAATTATGAATTCTGTTTTGGGAATGATTTTATGCTGTAAAATTAACAGCTCTATAGACATGTATTTACAGCGCCTTCATAGATTCAGAAACTCATAAATAAATGTTATCTTAGGAGCCAGCACCCCATGAAATGTAAATATTTGTTAGTGAAACTTTGTGGCATTTATTTGAGGTGTATTAAATATATATTTAAATGGCTATTTGAATCATGCATTAATAGAATTTTATATAAAACACATTCTAAAACAAATTTTATCCAGAATGTGTGAGACTCTTCATTTATCTTCTTCACTTTGGACTTTTAACACTGATTTAAAGAGGTGCATTCAAATGTACTTAATTAAAAATATTGAAAATGCTCTCAAATTTTCCTTCGTTCAAATGATTCTATCACAGATTTTAAATACAAGTAGTAACTTTTAATGAAGCCAGCTGGGAACGAGTTACTGGAGCAAGACTATTTAAAATAATAGCCTTTCGGGTTGATTCAGACTTGAAGCAATGGGCTGTGAAAACTAATTAGATTTTATATTTGTAAATGTACATAATTAAAATATTCTAAAAGGCTCTGGATGCTCTTATACCACTTATGAATACTAAGCGTGTTCTATTGCCGCTCTCTAAAATACCAACATTAGGTAAATAGAACTGGAGAGGATCCCATTCTACTACAAAGCAGCAGTCTCTCGACGGTATCCCTCACAAGGTTACTGATCTTATCCAAGCATTGATGTTTTGAGACTTTTATAGCAAACAGGAGTACAAAACCAGGTGGAATCTGGCACCAGCACAGAGCAGTCAACTCCTTAATGTTCTCCTTTTGTCATGTTCTACTGTTACCACTAAGTGGCACTGATGCAATTGTTCAAAATCCAGGAGCAAAGCCTGGCAGCCGGAACAGGTTCAGACACATTCATCATGCGAGGATGGGCTTCACTGAAACTTGGTAAATAGCTGTCAAACTGAACCGTAACATAGATCCAGCCTGGCACGTTTCTCATTGTCCTGCAATCAAATCCCCGAACCTCCCGTCATCCATCTTGGAGAATTATTTAGGAGGCTATTTCAAGAGCACTGTTATTGTGGAAATACAGGTAGGCAGTCCATCTGGAGCTAGTGAATCTGGCACACATTCCCCCCGTCCCATTTGAACCCCCAGCCCTTGTTTTGCCCTGTGTGATGAGAACAGACTACGATTAATGAGGCCGTCACTTTCAGCCCAAACGTAATTGGGTCCACACCTCTGAGCTGCATTCTTTGTAAAACAACAATTACTGAACCATTGTCACTTGGCTTTAGTGACCTCTATAGCATGACCGTTTGGTTTCATGTTTTGTTATATTTAATTATTTTAAAAAATTATATAATTTATTTGTGCCATTTGCTGTTGATTAATATTTACCGGTTTACTTACTTAACTCATATTTCATCTTGAATCTACATAATAGATCAACTTGTGACTCAACAATAAGTAAAAGAATATAGTAAAAATATATAATCAAAGTAATAATAACTTTCTAGTAGCCAGTATACACAAGTTTTTGTATTTCAAAACAATAAAAGTTTGTAAACGCTACTACAGTGTTCCTTACTACAGTAATGTTTGGGAGAGAAAAAAAAAACTGGAGTTAAAATAATTGTATAGTTTTGTAGTGTAGAAAACACTGGTGCATGATGGTAGTTTGAGTAAAACTACAAAACAATCCAAGTTAATGTTGATAAAATGTATACCTTTAAAACAAGTTCCCCAATTCTATCATTTGATTATAGAGCCATTGTTCATTCACGAGTGCAGAATGTCCTTTTCAAGTTAAGAGCAGGTCTTTGAGACAGTCTTTAGTGCAGCATGAAAAACAAAAGAGCGTTTTGTGAGGGAATGAGGATAGATCCTCGCAGCAAACCTGGATTTTATAAAGACCATAAACCACCATCTTATTTTTAAAGAAAATTATCCGGGAGGGGTGTCACTGTGGCTCAATTGGCAGCAAAGAGCAAGAAGGTCGCTGGTTCGAACCTCTGCTGGGTCAGTTGGCATTGTGGAGTTTGCATGTTTGGTGCAAACAGGTGCTTCAATTTCCCTAATAAGTCCAAAAACATACATTTAAATTTACATGTATGCATTTAGCAGACGCTTTTGTCCAAAGCGACTTACAGAAGTGGAGAGACAATATGCAATTTGTTAGGCAGTCAAAGTCTATCTCAGCTTCTCATAATAGAAGTATCAACTGATCAATAAACTATAGCAGAAAGAAAATAGAGAGAAGAGGGAAAAAAAATTTTTAGTTACAGTTTTATGTACATGTTTTCAGGTACAGGTCAATTGGATAAACACAATTATCCATAGTGTATGAGTGTGAATGAGAGTGTGAGGATGTTTCCTGGTAGGGGGTTGTGGGTGGAAGGGCATCTGCTGCGTAAAACATATGCTACATGAGTTACAGAAGGGGAGAGTTCATTCCACTGACAAGAAGAAAAATAAACTCTTAATTGAATCTTGCTTTTCGTTCCATCCTCATCACATTCAGATCAAAGGTAATGCAATAACAATAATCAAAACGGATTCTTAAGAAGATGAGGAAAAATGTTCAGAACATGCAGAAATGTAACATGTACTACTTGTTGTGCTCATCTGTGTTTCATCATCAAAGGGCAGCCCATAGGGGCAAAATAAATGTTGTACTCTTAACTTGAACTTCATTGAAAGCTATATTTGATCAAAATTTTCAGAATAGAAAACCCTGGTTTAATATTATCATGTTTTGCATAGTTTAGCTTTTTTTTATGTTTCTTTGAAGTCTACTGGTCAAGTAATCTCTTAAAATGCTGTTTAGAAACAAAACAAGAAAACAATAACACTATACCTTCAAATCTTATTTTTATCAAATATGGGACCAATTTAACTAAAATGCTAGTAATTGGGTGTTCCAGTCCACTAGAAACTAAAGCATGTTGCAGTGCCGGTCTTCTAAGATTTCATCCTACATAGTAAAATATGAAGTGTTAAATTGACTCTGTTCTGAGTCTATTGAGTCCTATTCTAAATAGAGTTAAATGAACACTGAGCCACTCAACCATAAAAACATGAAAATGTTAAGTTGAACTCTTATTTTGTAAATTGTGATGGGGAAAATAGTGAAATGCAAACAAAGTGCAAGCCGTCTGTAAAGAATCTGTGGTTTAGATGATAGCCTCGAAGATATTTGAACTAAGTTCGAGTGTTATTTGTACTATGTTCAAAGTGTATTTGGTCCTACTCTTAATAGAGTTCATTTTACTTTCAGAGTTTTACCGTGTACCTGTGAATCTGTTCTACTTTTGCAATCCCTGCTACTCTCACAGCCAGTAGATTTTAATGTGAAGTTGGATAGTTTAAAATTAACTTAACCCAATAAAGCTGTGCTACCTGTGTGTGAGGCAAGATTTTTTGTGTTTCAGCCAATAAAACTGCTACTCGGACATGAGGTAGGATGTTTTGATAAATACATTTCATCCTTTAAAATGCCGCTACACTAACATAAGGTTGGAGTTTTAAATACCCAAAACCCAAAAAAAAAACAAAACCTGGGGGTTGTGCGTGTGGGGCTCACCATAAGCACTACAGAACATATTCAAGGATTGTGTCTGATTACCCAGAAATCTTTGAAGAAGATCTTCAAAGAAATTTAAAAGTGTTTGATGGCTAGCAAAATGGTTTGTGGTGGCGAATACCACCATACTTGGAGTGGGACAGATGGAATTGCCAGATTTTTCGGCATTTTCTAGGGGGGGTTCTTTGTAGGTTCTCAACTAGGCTAGGCGTCCCTGGATAGACGGCCGTTCCTCATAAGCCTCCTGGACCTACAAAACCCTCTGTGTTGCTGTGAGGGTGGAGCGGTGGAGGATCTGTCCAGCATCAAACAGTCTCTCTCTGTGCTTCCTGAATACCGAGATCCCCAACGTAAAGTCATTCAGGGTGACACCAAAAAGAAGAGCTGTTTAAACAGGTCTTTTGAAGAACCTTCATTGAGCACCATTATCTTACTCAACCACAGGTGCCACAAAGGACTGCAATTCCACCTTCATTTCCTGAAGAGTGAAGTCCATGCATTGCCTTGCACCCGCACCTATTCATGGGCTGAATCAGTTCGACCCATAGCTGAGTATGCTTTAACCTCCCTTTCAGATGAGGTTAATTCGGCTTAAAGGGATCCATGGGTAATTCCGACTGAAGGGGAGCTCTATGTACTTTAGAAAGTTTTCCTCACAAGTCCAAAGACATGCAGAATAAGTGAATTGAATAAGTACAATTGTCCATAGTATTAAGTGTGAATGATTGTGTGTGTGTGTGTGTGTGTGTGTTTGTGTGTGAATGTTTCCCAGCGATGGCTTGTGGCTGGAAGGGCATCCGCAGCGTAAAACAGATGCCAGAGAGTTGGCGGTTCATTCCGCTGTGGCGACCCCGAAAGGGAACAAAGCCGACATGAAGATGAATGAATGCTTACAGAGAGACATTATGAAATTTATCACAATGGTTCAGTTAATTTATTGTAACAAATGTAGTTCACAAAGAGGTTTTCTTTCAGTCAAACAAGAAAGAAAATGATAACATTTTAAAGAAGGACTTTTTAGAAGTTTTTAGTTGTCAGTGTTGCTTGCAATGCTAGTAATTCCAAGGACATCACGCCAACTGAGTATTCTTAAAACTCATGAATATTTTCATGAATATTTACAGATCTTTTTGCAGTATTACCTGAGCTGTGTTTAACCCTCTCATGTCACACATTTAGAACAGGTTTAATACATTGAATCTCTTTCTGAATATTTCCACCAATATGGAAATTACATCCAACTATTTTGAAAACATTGTTGAACTCTACGCGTATAAAATACATTATGAAAGTCTTTAAAAAGAACTTTAGTTGAACTAGTAGTTGAGTGCGTAATCTGCTGTGTGCGTCCCAGTAACAGCTATTCTCAGACACTCGTCAATCATCAGAGTGTGAACAGAGAAGTCACCCCTGCTTCGCTTGGGAACGGTCGGTGGACGGTGAACACCATATGGACAATGTCTTGAGTGACATTTGTACTATTTTAACTATTCCCGGAGTTTCCCTCATCAGCATTTGTTCTCTCACCAACCGGAGAATCAAAGGAAACCAAGGCGCGTCGTGCGTAAAAGAGCGTTTGGGGATGCGGAGCTCGTCTCCGCGGCTGCAAGCGTTCTTGCGAGACAAGCTTTGCGCGGCTCCATACAGTGACGGGATTTATTCAACGCAGACTTATCGAATGCGCGAAACCACTGGATCTACTGGAGCCGGACACTCGGGTTAGGATGAAGTCCCACCAGCGAGGAGCTCCGGGAGTGATGAGCGTAACCGCTGGAAACGCGCGTTCAGATGTCCCTCTGCTTCTGTTCCTCGCTGGAGAAGCCTAACAGGTAGATTCTCTGGAAATATGAGCTAAAGTGATATAAGCCGCACTGATCAACTTTACTGTGAATGTTCAGGAATACTATAAAGGTAGTGTATTGTTTTAATGAATGTTGTTTTGAGTCTGCTGAATGTGTGATAGAAGATCATTCTTTAAAACGTAATTACATGTCACTGGGTCATTTGTGTTCAGCTGGGTAGCAATTTTGCTCCATCAAATGTTCAAGTTTTCAGGTAATAAAAGGAATCAAGCAAACAAATGTTAATGATAGGTGTCTTCAGAGGAAAACCAATTTGAATGCTTGTTTTTAAAAACCTGTGGTTTAATCTTAAATTAAAATGTGTTATTTCTTTTTGTGTAATAAAGTTACACATCTGTCCACATGAATATACTGTGCTGGTGTTGCTCAGCTGACAGAGTGGTGCAGTGTAGGTGGGCTCTAAGGCAGAAGGTTGCTGGTTTGATCCCTGCGGGGGGCGTTTCTGAACAGACTTTGGGTGTTTTCGTTGGGGTTTTGTAGATTTCTTTCATGCAATCTGACTTTACCATGCATGCATTATTGTACAGCAATGAAATGTATTTAAATAACACAATCTAACAACACAATTAAAATAAAAAGTGGTGTGTGCTTTGAAAATAAAAATTTTAGACTGCATTTGTGAATCACCAGTTTAGTCTTATCAACAAAAAGAAGCAGCCAGTATTTTACTTTAAATGTAATAATAATTTAAAAATATGCTGTGCAGGCCATACTTGTTACAGCCACATGATATAACATTGAGAAATGTGACAAACAAAATGGTCAAACGTCTTGAAGTAAAATTTTCTCTTATATATTTGTATTTCAGTTGAAGAAAAATGTCAAACCACTGTTTTACTTTACATATCAAACTAAAATGCTCAGGTAGACTATAATTCCCAATAGAGGTAACAATAGATGGCAACTTTCATTTTACTTGACCTTTTTTATTTGTAAAAACCCAGATTGATTATATTTTCCGGTATGTGTTTATAAAATAAAAAAAGCTATTTTAGAAATTTCTTATTCCTGCAAATAAATATTTACATTGATAGAGGAATTATTTTTCTGTTAAGTTTGTGTATTTTTCACAAAGCTATTTCTTTGGGAGCTTCCCCTTGCTATTACCGACTCTAATTTACTCTGTTTTAAAGTACCCACAACTAATTTAAAACAAATTTGAGATTTTTCATTGGTTACTCCTGTGGGATGAAGCAGCAGAGCCTGTGGGAATCAATTCAACCACAGGTTCAATGAGCTATGCTAAGCTACAGTGAATGTGACATCTCCAGGATTTAAGAACGACGAAACAGATTTCAAAACGGTAAAACAAATCAGATGTTAATTTAACTGTGCATATATGGGTTTCAGCACTCTCATATGTCCAAAAACATGCCTGTAATGTCGATGCATGACTCTAAATTCCTCACTGGAGTTAAAGTGTTTGCTCAGTGGACCTCAAGAGATTCGAGAGCAAAATCTGAAAATGAATGAATGAATTGTGGAAGTTGTAAATAAACGTGAGAATCTTAGTTGATATAATGATTGATTCTCTCAAAAATTGACTGATATATATGTTTGCTAATGATCAAAAATACCATATTTGAAATAAAAAAAATCTAAATAGGTTCGAAACGCACCTAACACTGAATATGAAGATTAAAAATTATGCATTTGATTATAGCCACTATCAATATCTAGAACCATTAAAGCAATAAAAGCTCCCCTGAACTCATTTTCCCTCTTCAGCAGAAGTCTTAAAGGCACTGACTTAAAAGGTTACATTGTTACCACTTTCATTTAGCATTTAACTTAAAATATATTCTCCTTTACCTCCAGATCTTTCACGTTCATGGAAATGTTCAGGAGTGGTGAATGGCCATGGAATGACTCTCTCATCACTGAAGGAAATTTCAGCCTGGTGTCAGGCATTGACGAGGGGAAGAGGAATTACTATGCCATGCTCTATTCAATTCTCATCCTGGCCATCGTTTTTGGAAATGTTCTGGTTTGCATCGCTGTGCTTCGGGAGAAGGCTCTCCAGACCACCACTAACTATCTGGTGGTCAGCCTGGCCGTGGCCGATCTGCTGGTCGCCTCACTGGTCATGCCCTGGGCTGTCTATTTGGAAGTGAGTGCAAATGTTTTCTTTATTTAGATGATAATTGAGATGACTACATCTAAAATGGTTCATCAAATAAAGAGTAGTACCATGTTTTCCCATCAATGATATTTTTCCACAGTGTGAGACGATATATGATCTTGAAGATAAAATTTGAATGAAATGACATCTTAATGAACAAAAATAAACCTTGATTTGCCATCAAAATGTTCTTGTCATCCAATCGTTAAGATGCAAAGTTTGTGAACACCTATGTGAAATTTTGCTGTGGCAAACAGAATCACTCAGTAAATCGATTTAGTTTTAGTGTTGTTTGTTCAAACTGTTCTTTGGTTTTCAATGGTGAGAGATTTTGTGTTACAAGATATTTTGAATGCATTTATGAAGCAAGGGATCAGTTTTCAAATCCCTTCAAATAAAAAATTATAGAATTTTGGTTAAATATTACAGTCAAACTTAAATTAAAATAACATTTAATAGGGAAATTAGACATGTTTTATCAGCGAAAATACAAACAGGAAGATATCAAGGCAAAATTTAAAATGATCTGGCTGGTTTAGTTCACCCAATTGATCACTGTAATGTTATCAGTTTACTCTCCCGAAAGTGTCTATAGATGCGAAAAACAATAATCCACGTATCTATAGAGGTCTACACATTTTTAGAATAAGTAAAAGTCAAGCTTTTCCATCAACAAGGCATTAATCTAATTAATTGACCCTATAAAATCAATCATTTTTATGATCTCCATGTTGACCGGAGTGCTGACACACGTCTGTGTCAATTCGTACCTCATTTAATGCATTTCCCCATTGCCTTTAAAAAACAATCATTTAAAATACTAGACTCATTCTTTCATTTTAAATGTGTTAATGTGTTAATATTTAACATAAATATTGGAAGTAATAATATAAAGTCTATAGTATCACTGCAATATCACATTACCTTTTTGCTAGATTTGGAGGTCTGCTCAGAGACAGTATTTTTACTCGCTCAAACCTGGCAGCTCAACTCCTCAATGATTTCAGTAGGAGGCATTGTACTGCTCTTGATTAGTGCCAGGAAGGGAGAAAAGAAGATCTTCCTGTTGTGACGTACCCCATCCACCAGTGTGAATCAGCTGCATTCACTTCATTCATCTCAGCCAGAGTCATCTTTTACTTCCCTTGCCTTTTGGATGCCCATTATCATCGCAGGCTTTTTGAGCAGCAAAGCAAGGGTCTGCCTGCAAGCTGGGAACTCATTATTTGAGAAGCACATGTGGGATAAAAGCTGCGAGTCTAAAAACTGTCTTTCACCGCACTCTGTGTGTGGCCGAGTGGTTGGAAAAACATTTGATTCAAAGATTTGGTTCAATTAACTTCCATTTTAAGTTTTTTTTTAAAGTCTAATCATGATGTCTGTGTTCAATGCAGGTGGTTGGTGGAGCGTGGCTTTTCAGCCGCTTGTATTGTAACGTCTTTGTGACTTTGGATGTGATGATGTGCACAGCTAGCATTCTCAACCTGTGTGCCATCAGCATTGACAGGTAGGTTAAAATGAACTTCAACTGAAACGTTAGTTGCTGTTGAAATCTGGTCTTTTCAGCAACTGAGAAAAAGACAACAAAAGCATCAGTTAAACTCATTTTAAAACAATAGACTAACATTGGTGTGACTTGAATGTCCTCTTGGTGTTGCATGATTGCATTTAAAGCATATTGAAAGTAATTTAAATTAGCAGTATTCAAACCCAAACTTGGATTATGATGTCAGAGCAATCCTTACGTTAGTCTTAAACACATATTTCTAATTGGCCAAAAATGTAAAAATGTGGTCATTGTCACTAGTGGGTCATTATTTTTTGCACTGATAGATCTTCACCATTCTGTTCTATGCTTATTTTGCAGTGACACTGGTTGAGAGTCTTCCAATCGACTTCACCATTGCTGGCTTTTTTTCTTTTCTTTTTTTTTTTTTTTTTTTACCAGTGGGCTGGTCTTGGTTAGATAACATAAGTAATGATTGCTTTTGTGTTTTTCATTTACATTTTTTTTCTCCAGTCATTTGTTCCCTTTTGGCTCACATGACTGGTGTGTGCATATGTTTATCTTTTCCCCAGTCTTGTTACTGTTTGGGGTACATGACTTTTCTTGTTTGCTACTCTGCCCCTCTTATTATATTATGTAGATATCATCCCTGGCACCAGTGTTTTCCTGTTATTTATTTATGCTTATTCAATCTCATTATGTTGATGATCACTCTTTATACGTTCCCAGGTTTCCTTTGTTCTGTATTGTAAGGTTTCACATACTGATTAAATCGGTTTACCGATTTCTGTTGGCCTCTTATGTACTCTTGTTTGTTTTTCTTTGTGCGTTTTCTCAATTATGGGTTGTTTGTGTTTTTTGGAAGGAGATTTTTTGTTTACTATTATGGTTTCACTTTTGTAAAGTATGCTATAATTTTTCTTGTTTATTTTGGCTTGCATACTATGTTTTGCCTGTTGATCAGTAAGAAAGTTTGCATTGGCTTGTGATGGAAAACATCCTTATCGTTCGTGATCATTCAAAATATTCCTAAAAAGTTATGAATATTTTTTGTTCACCCCACCTATTTTGCACCACAGACCATTAATTGAATATTTATCAATATTCTTACAGACTAGCTTTAAGTTAAGTGATAAGACAGGTAAATAGATTATAATTGTTTAAAATATAAACATTCGCTATGTACTTTAGAAACGTCATGTGAACAACGAAGATAAGGGACATCCTTACTTTCCGCTAAAACTTGTGGTTAGCTATGGTTACTAATTAAAATGGCTAGACACTAAAATATATCACAAATGTAAGCATAAAAATAATGAAAATAATGAGTCATAACAGTGAATTAGTCCCTGACTCCTTTTGATAAGAGACTCCAATCTTAAGCAAGTGGGAGACAAAGTCTCGCAAATTGTGTTTTTTGTGCCAAGTATCCTATGTAATAATTTTTGTGCCTGTCCCAACAAAAAACCTGGTTTCACTCAGAAAGCAGGAAGAAGCAAATCTTAAAACAACACTAATTGCTCTCTTAAACAGCTAGCTTTAGTGTCATGTGACCCTGAGAAAGTGAGTAAGACACAAACGGATGTAACAAGAAAATCCAGTCATTTTCAAAATGTAAAATCTGTTTGGGTTCAGATTGTAAAAATTAAGTAGGGTTAATAAGAGTTATTTATTATTCATGTGTGACCTGCTACTAAAGAATTGGTCAAATAACTGAAACGTCTTAGTAGAGGAACTAACAGTGCAATGTCAAACATATAAACAGTACAGCCCCCTTGAGACAAGTATTCTGTTAGCCTCTAAATTTACCGCTGTTGACTGCAAAAATGGATCCTAAAATAGTCTTAAAATTTTCTCAGCAACAGATGGATCATCAACACCTTGTGAAGACCAAGTAGAGGCCTCTTTTAATATTAACTAAATATATGACTGCAAAAACACAGATGTGTAATTATTGGGGGATTATAAAACAGAGGATGTATGAAATCTCTACATATATACACGTAAGGTGATTATGCCTTTCATCACCTGTGTTTGGTATAAGGGAGAGCAGTGTTACACAATTATAAAACTGATCACGGAAGGCTAAAGCATCCTTTTTATGATTCTGCTGCAGGCAGTCAGCATAATTAATCTTTATTCAATGCATGGTTGTTACCGTTCACTTTTTAAGTTCTCACTCTTCAATTTCTATCTGACAAATTTTTAATGCAGATATGCTTTTGAGATTTATCTTCTTTCGTTTTCAAACAAAGGTATAATCAGATATAATTTATGAAATAGCCATACCAATACCTGACAAGTACAGTATACCAAGTAACAAATACATTATACATTATAACAACATAAGTGATTGATTTGGAACTGATTTGATCTTGTTAATTTTGCTGAGACTAATCTTGGATGTTTCTTTTGTGTTGGTAAAGATATACAGCTGTGGTGATGCCAGTGTTATATAACACCACACACAGCTCCCGTAAAAGGGTTTCAGTCATGATAGCCACTGTTTGGGTACTGGCCTTCGCTGTCTCTTGCCCTTTATTGTTTGGATTCAACACTACAGGTTAGTAGCTGATTAGTTTGATCCCTTTTTAATATAAACGTATATATATATATATATATATATATATATATATATATATATATATATATATAGATTTATAATATAGATATATATATATATATATATATTATAATAATATATAATATTATATATCATCTATCTCTCTCTTCTTTCCTATCTATCTATATCTCTTCTACTAATATATATATAACTTCTCCTCTCCCCCCGTCTATCTATCTCTCTCTCTTGTTCTCTATCTCTCTCTCTATCTCTCTCTACTCCTTATACTATCTCTCTCTCCTCTCTCTCATCTATCTCTATACCTCCCGTTTGTACTCGTTACTAAATGTATCTCTGTCTCTGCTATCCTAACTGCGAGTTTAATACAGGCATGGTGTCACCCAGCCTTATCACCCTCAAAATCCAGTAAAATGAAGCAGCCTGGCAACTACCTGAAGGGAAAACCAGGTTGCTGTGGGAAGTGTAGCACGTGAGGCCAGCAGGGGGTGCTCACCTTATAAACTGACTGAAGAAGCCTCACCCTTCAAAGTTTTTTTAATTTTGAGCACACAATCAAAAACGTTAAAAACTATTTTTTTTTTCATTTTTTGTTTAAAAACAAGGTTTTTTTTTGTTTTTATAGTGAAAATTAAATGTTTAACTGATACCCAGAATTAATCTGCTTTGATAGTCAAGTATTGATTTCATGCAGGCTACTTAAAAATATACTACAGTAAACACTATAAAACCATTAAAATCTTCTGGATCCTTATATGTAAGCAGACCTCTTAAATTTTTCTCTGTTTTTCATGAAGTTAGCGTTTCTCGAACGTTCTAAAAGTATAACTTCAATATAAAGCTACTCTTTTACATAGCTCCCCAAAATGCTAGTGTTTATCTCGCAGGATAGTTTTATAGCCATAGCTGCCATCAGATTAGTTTGCGTAGGAATTAACCATCCTTTTAATGAGAGTAATCAGTTAATTAGTTTCACACTGAGATATGATGAATGTCATCTCTCTGACAAACAATCTTCTTCTAGATATGCAAGAGATTTGTTCTACCTCGACTTCTTGTTAAACAGATGGCAGAGAAGGACTTTGAGGGTCTAATTATGTTGCTACCAAAATAATTTGGAACATGGCTGATAAGAGTATTGATTTCACTTCCTACACAGCTGGTGTCATTACAGCCTGCATATCTCAGATTCACAATCATAATGACTTTGTGGGATTTTTCACAGGGTTATTTATTACAGTGAAGGATGAATACAGAACTTTGTCCTTGCTCATGTTATACTTCGTGTGGTGTCTTTGTATGTTTTTTGTAGATGACCCTACAGTGTGTTCCATCTCAAATCCTGATTTTGTCATCTACTCCTCCGTGGTGTCGTTTTACTTGCCGTTTGCTGTGACTCTTCTGGTCTACGTCCGTATTTACATCTTTCTCAGAAGGAGGCGAAAGAAAATCACCTTTCGTCAAGGCAGCAGCAAAGTTCAGCCAGCATCCGCTCCTCCATCAGTGGTAGGAGCTCTTCTTATATTTCATGATTTCTCAAGCTGTTTGAAACCCCAGACTTTTCTCAATGTCTTGAAGAATAAATAGATTAGGCTTACTTCCACATTAGCAAGCCCTCTTGGATCTAACCTAGGTATTGTGTTTCAGTCAAACAGAGATAAGGTTGAAATCCAGTCAGTCTTTGTTTGGAAACAACACTTTTTTTTAACTGTGAAACTTGTTCAGCTTTTGCATCAGAAGCTTCTTGTGAAAGTGAGAGGCATGGCTAGGACTTTGGAGAAGTTCCAGTAAAGCCATTCTGCTACATGCACACAGAATTTAATTGCAAGATTTAGTTCCAACTACCTGCAACCTAATTTGATATGGGAGGAGGCTTTGGGTATATTTCCTTCCTACTTCAAAATGTTTTTGCTCCCCAATCTCAGCTAAAAGATATTTAACCAAACACATTTCAGGGAAAGCATGTAATTTAACCTTTAAACCTTCTCGGATGCCACTACTAAAGCCTATCAACATCCCGAAGGGCCGGTCACAGTATCTTTTGAGAGCTTTGATAGCTATCACATGGGTGTGCGTTAACATGTTCCAAATAGCAAGGTTTAAATATAAACAATCCAAATGGCAACAAGGTTTACTAAAACAAGGTTTCCTAAAAAATTCAGTCTGGCTTTAAAATGAGACCTCAGTAAGCTCATGCTCTCACCTCACCTCTCCAATCCAATCCTTGTTTTTGCATGAAAGTTAATGTTTTTTTTAATAGTGTGATCGCGCCATTAGATGAATGCAGCCCTCTAGCCTCTTTTTATTGGCGATTAAGCAGCAAAAATTCAACCTCTATCCCTTTCGCCAACTCGCCTTGTATGCTTTCTTGAAGATCTATCCTTATGATATCAAGGCATAATTCTAAGTGTGAACTGGTGAATACCAACATATCAAAACATTATTAGAACACAAATGTATTCAAGATAACATAATTGCATTGTAAATGTATTTATTTTGTATTAACCATGTTATTGCTTTGTGCTGTGATGCTTTTCAAACGTTAAGGTGCAGTATGCAATTTCCGTTCCGTCCTCCTAATTCTGCTCTGCCAAAATCCCGACTTTTGGTTTATTTTTAACAGTCCATTAATGTCCATAGATTAGAACAGAGGAAGGAGAACCACAGGCAATTTTGTCCTTAAGGAATGTTTCTTTTCAACACTACGCTAGACAGTAATGGGTACTGAAAGGATATTATCCAGCAAGCGTTTTTTTATTATAAAGATATAGCATATATGTGATGAAATTAAATTCACAAACAAAACAAAGCAATGGCAAAACATGTGAAGAAGAAACACAAATTAGAGTGAATAAGACCATCTGAACAGGAAGCCTGCTCCCCAAGAGTGAGGAGTATCATTACCCAAAAAAATGATAAAGTTAATGTTTAAACCATTTATGTGGGTTGTTTGATTAAACAGTAAGAGAAGAAATAACAAAAATTCAGAAAAAAGGATTTTAAACGTTTATTTTCATGGTTCAACCGACACCTGCCCATGCCCTCTCCGCACAAGAGTAAGGAGCAAATTTACTGCATAAGTGTTTAACATATGTAAGTAAGTATAAGTAAAATGTAAACTTGGCTTATTCCCTATTGGCTGTTGGTTCCTGTGAGTAATCATGTCATAGACTAATGTAATTGGCTGATGGGCTTGTAAAACTTGGGTTCCTGCTTGGTGGAAAATAACTGCAAAAATACCCATGCGAAAACATCAGTTTGTGTCTACAAAAGAGACTAACAAATGCAAACTCAGCGATAGTTGTCTGCAGGACGCTGATGGTGTGTGTGTGTGTAGAAGGCCATGCTTTGTTTGACAAGGTTTTTTTGCACATATGATTAATTTATTAAAATCTGATGGGAGAACAGTGCAAAAACGACACCTGTGAGCTGGAGAATATGCATCTGCAGAACCAGATAAAATAACATTTGTACATGAAACAATATCTTTGCTCTTAAAAATGTGACTTTGCATCTAAACATAACAAAGAGCGATACTGGAACTTTTTTCACTAGCTCTTTAAACAAGCACAGTGCATCAATGTGTTGCTTTTCAATCAAATGTGGTCGTCTCGTATCAGAATTTCAACCCCCTGCATGAAATCGCTGAGTGGTTCTTTTATTCAAATGACAGAAGTCACTTGACTCGAAACAACTCAAAAAGCTTAATATTGAGTTCTCTAAGTTTATTATCAGTTGCCAGTAATCAACTTAATGTACATACTCAAACAGGAAAAAGTCTACAGGCCAGTTTTCTTTGCAACATTGGGTCACGCCCAAGTAAAAATTAGGAGTTCTTTCTTCCTGAATTCCAAGAAGTACCTACATCAAAAGAAACTAGCAAAGGTAGGCTTCCACAACCCTCTAGGGAAAATTCCTGCCAGTCGGAGCCCCAGGGAACATGACTGATACTCAAAGGATAATGTCTTTCCTGGCTGAGAATGCCTTTCTATCTATTGGAATAAATGTTTTTGGTGAGCGATGTCTTGGTAAACCTGCAAAAGTTGCTTCCCAACTATGTAGCCCAAAGGTAAAAAGCAGTTAATAGAGAATAGAATAAAATCTGGTTAGCTATTCTTTAGAGGTCTCTAATGGTTAATGAACATTGCTGGAGGATGTTATTTTACTGGTTTTATTTGTTCACCATAATTCAAATAATAGTGCTCTCTCTGTCATATCAAAAGCTTACCGTTACAGAACACCCTGTGGCAGCTTTTATGGAGTGCCAGTAGTCCTTCCTCTGAATTTTAGTTCTGTTTTTTGCTGACATTGGTGCGGGAGTTCGCCGTTAGTATTCAACAGTTTCCATTTGGAAGGACCCAGTCAGACATCGAGTGACAATTCCTCAACATTCTTTTTTTAAGCTCTTTCTCACTCTGATGATGACAAACCAAACAAAAAAGCACATCAGGTCTCTCTCACACACAGAGGGCAAGTGCCAAAACAGCAAACAGGTTTATAAGTGATTTCTTTTTTTTTCAATATTTCACATATATTTACAAACAGAACAAAAAAAAATCTTTTTTTTTCTTCCATTCTATTTGTTTCCTGCAATGGTTGATTGGTCAACAGATACAGTTTCCAGTGCAAGCAATCCATGTTAGACTTCGACTTTGTGACAGATTGCATATTGTCTTTTTCCGAGTGTAAGTCACTTTGGAAAAAAAAAACATCAGCCAAATGTATAAATATAAATGTATAGTTAGTGCCAAAAGGGAAGAGGGGGAAGGAAACGAAACACATACAATAATGCTTAA
This sequence comes from Danionella dracula, assembly GCA_900490495.1. Classification (NCBI taxonomy): domain Eukaryota; kingdom Metazoa; phylum Chordata; class Actinopteri; order Cypriniformes; family Danionidae; genus Danionella; species Danionella dracula. The sequence goes on from UELW01000888.1 coordinate 4,878,795, forward strand.
AAACATTTCAAGGGGAAGGCACATGCATAAAAGAATAATACATTTTGGGGAATTCTATTAGTAATTAAGAGTATTTTCTATACCCATTACATAAGTTTATTATAAGTATCTGTACAAGATCACATGCTAGGCTTCCCTTTTACTTCCTGTTATAAACTAATAGTTCCTTGGACTCACAAACACAATGCACACAACCAGAATTATATTTCATTTTAATTGATTATTCGATATTTGTTATCCATTCTTGTGTTTAACAGTGAAGGCAACTTTCCTCACTTAGGTTTTTAGTTAAACTAAATTCCCTCTCTTGACTCAGTTCCCGTTAAATAACATCTAGCATGCACACTTTTCTCTTGTTTGTGCAATGAAAAAATGTTAAACATAGGCTTTAACTGTAATATTTTCCACTCAACGTCTCTCTGCAGGAAACCTGTTTACAAGACGAGGCTCACAAAGGGAAGAGAGATCTTTCCCCCATCAGGATCAATGTGATAAATGTGAGTAAGCTTTTAGAACTGTGTATGATTTCCTTTTTGGAGAAGCAGATTTTGTGGAGGCATCTTGCTTACAAGGTATTTTGAGATTGCTGGCAGCTTTCTTCTGCTATTTTAGCCATTTGTTTCTGTTGCTCCGAATCCTTTCTGCTTTGGCTCGTGCTGTGCTCCACTCAGAGGCTTGCAGAGTTGTCACTGAAGTCACTTCAAAGTGAGAAAGTAACAAGCTTTAGTAAGCAGCCACAGAACTTTTAGTCTGTGCAGGGGTAAGCTGAGGCTTCAGGATCAAATATATGGCTCAAATCCATTTTTACCTTCTTAAAAAGGACCGGTGAGTGTTAAAGCTGAAAATATAGCCCTGAGAAATCTCACTAGTTGCTGCTTGATACAAGTAAAATGTTCACTTACAGCTTCGAAAATCTGTTATAATTTTTTTTTAGATATTTATTTCTGTTGTTTACTTTAAAAGACTGAGAGCTAATGCTAGCTAACCTCGCTATTTAGGAATTGCATGTAAACTAGCGTAAAGGACATGACCAATGGATAATAGCATCAATGATTAATTAGCAAACAAAACAAAAACACATTAGCTATGGTGACTTGATACTTATGTCGTAAAACAACATATCATGTTGACAAACAAGATAATTGTCACAAAAACAGTGACTGTCCTAAAATCATATTCATCTTATAAAAACAAGAAAGTTGTCAGTGAAATGATATGTCATAAAAATGAGTTTTGCTATTTAAAATAACACATTTATGTTAATACATACATACATATATATATTATAATTTTTTTTTTCATTTTGGCCATTGCTTCAAAACAGCTTACACAGGCCTAATGTGGATTAACATATACTTAACCTTAGAAAATGAACTTTGTACCTTGTTCCTTTTCTCTTTTTCTGTTGCATATTGAAGGGTTTATAGGACCCTACTGTACATTTTGGGCATTCCCACCATTGTTAAGTTTTGTGCCATTTACTTCATGGAATAGTTTTTTGTAGTTTGGGTGCTCCGTGAAATTTCACATAGATATGCTGTTTTAGTGCATATGTGATTTTAAAAAGAATGGTAATTATTTGGGGAGGATAGACTTGTCTCCACAATTTTATTATCGTTAGATACCCAAGAAACACCCCTCACCTTTGGTGTTCTCCACCTCAAGAGAATAGGGATCTCATATCCAAAATGAAGAGAAAGTTATTAGGTGCAAGAACTGGTAATGGTATTTCATTTTGAAGGAGAATGAGAACTGACAAGGGAATAGCTTACAAAGAGTTTGTTTCCAAATTGCTGTAAATCCTTTTTGTGGAATTTGAGTAAAAAAGGTTTTCTTCTTTTAAAGGGGTTTGCTAATGCAGAAACACTTTGTAGACTCAAATTGATGTGAGTGAATGGGGCTTTGCATATTTAGCTTTCATCTCATACTCTTTTTAGGAAAGCAGAGAGAAGGTGATCCGTACTCGTCTGCTCGCCAACTGCCTTTGGCGCAAACGACCTCAAACAGCACCTGTCGAAAACTCTCTGCTGCCTCCAGTGATCACACTAAACTACTGCAGCATCAGCCAAGCCTCCTTTGCTCGCACTGATGCAAACCGTGACGAGGAGGTAGGTGGAGATGAAGAGCAGGTGCCAGTTAGGAGCTGTGAAGTAAAGAAGATGTCGAACGGACGGACACACACCAGCTTGCAGCCATCAAGGTCTGCTCATGCCATGGTTTGCCCAAGTCAGGTCCGCTGTAGAAGTATGCACTCAAAAGAAAAGAAAGCCACTCAGATGTTGGCCATTGTTCTAGGTGAGTCAGCTTCACTGTGTGTTCACAGCACACAAAATAACACTCTAATCAGCAGAAATTACAGCTAAAAGAGCATGGTCATTTCATCATTTGCGGTTTCAAAAAGCACTCTTTTTCAGAGATTAAATGCTTCTTTCTTTAAGTGAAAATTTTAGCTGAGAATTCAGCTTTGTGTTTTGATTCTGACATTTAGACAAGGCATTTTATTTGTACCACACAGTTCATACCCACCGGCAATTGAAAGTGCTTTACAAAAGAAGTTAGAGGTCAGAGATAAAAAAAAAAAAAATTCAAATTGAAGAGCATAATTAATACTTGGTCATTATTATAAGTATAATTATTATAAATATAAAAAGAAATGCCAAATTGAAATATCTCTGGAGTATAATGTACATTATGATGTATAGAAAGCACTGTGCAAAAGTAAGTGCGCCCTAATCATTGAGAGGGTTCAAATGTTACGCTATACTTTAAAATAGCCATTGACAATAACTTGGAAGATGATCACATAAAATGAAACTGGACCTTTAACACACACTGATACTATAGATTTCCATTGTTAATCATTGAAGCACTGTGCAAATATATTTGTACCCAGTTATGTATAAAAAATTTAAATATAGAATAATTACTAGTATATACTAGTATAATTTATTCTTGTTCCATGTTAATACCCTGCTAATTTATACTAGCCTCTTACTTCTATACTTACCGTAACTAATATTTTGGTAATTCGTGCTTGCATTATGCTAATTAATGCAATTATCAAGCTCCTCACTTGATAATTCAAACCAACATGTTAACTCACTAGTATAGAAACATATTCATTTGTCTCCTCATTTTATACAATAGTTTGTGTTTGGCATCAAGCTTTTTTGTGCTTGAATCATATTATTTGTTTTACTAATTCACACTAGCATCATGTTTATTTGAGCTAGCAATTTGCTAATTAATGCTTGCATCATGCTCATTGTCATTGCTAACATGCTAATTACATGCCCAATTATATTACTATTGTGATAATTTGTGCTAGACTCTTGATAATCACTTTCAACTCATGTTAGCATCATCTTAATTACTTGGGAAATTCCTTATACCTTTTTTTTTTTAATTTTTTAAATGTTAAATGGGCAAAACTTCAAACAACTTGACTTTTATAATATGTTTTTCACCACTCAAAACAACATTTTCTTTCTGGAAAATCTAGTTTACATTTAAAGCCTATGAGATCTGATTTTTTTTGGAGGCCGAGTGACTTTGTGGACTAAATTTTATTCCTTCTAGATTAATTTGAATCAAGCTCTAACTAGATTCATACACTTTATTGTTTGGGGAACACAATTTCAATGACACGTGCTGTGAGCTTATATAAAATAAATATTCTAGTTAGTCTTTCTTGAAGTTCTGTGTTATTTAGTCATTATTAAGGGTTCTGTCAATGTTTTCAGACAGTAGTTTAGACCCTTATTTGCTTGGAAGCAGCCTGTGCATTGGCACCAAAAAATATTGGCAGTTTCTAACACATTTTATTTAGCCATTTCTCTTACTTGATTCAGTCGACCTCTGTTGTATGTCATTATCTCTCTCATGTCGAACAGATGCTATTTGTTTTTTCACTGACTCAAGAGAGGGGATGGGATAGAATTCATGTCAGTCACCATCTTGCTGATGGCTTACAGCAAATTGATTTAGTGATTTTTATCTTCGCCATCGCAAAGTGCTTTTCTTTTCATATTAACTGTCCTGTCACCTCCCCCTTCCACTGGGGCACATGCCATCCTGCTATTTTTTTGCCCATCAGTGATTCACTTGGTTTCTCATCTGACATTTTGCAAGAGGGTTGGACCGCCGCCCCGTGTTGCTCTGTTTTTGCCACAGTTTGTTAGATTGGCGTCAGCAGGCCACCTGGGGAACGCTAAGTCTGAACACCAGCAGATTGATACAACTATGTCTGTGCAAAAACAACTCCAACCGTTTCAATTTATTCAGCATTGAATACCAAAAGGCACTTTGGCTCAATTAGTCAGGTGGAAACCACGAGTCATGAATGTGTAAAGTGATAAATGACATTGATGGGTCTCTGAGATGTCTGCTTAATAGAGGAGAAAATTAAATCACACTCACGCTGACAAGTGTTTGGATCATATGAATGGCTCGAGTATGTCAATTCAGAGTCAATTGGACAGGGTTGTCATGAATCATGTTGTAAGTGAGGAGAAAAACTTTGAAATATTATTTCATCATCAATGTTGCTAAACACTTTCCTTGTGAAGAGCAATAGTTGAGTTGAGAATGGGGAACTTTACCAAATTAAAATTAGCAAAATTAAATTAGGCTTCACATTATTTTTTTAAATGCTTATGTTTAAGTTGTTTTATGGCCTGAACAGTTTATATGGTCAAAATGTCTTGAAAGTGAAAATAAATTATGAGAGAGATGAATTCAATATACCATAGACTTGAAGTGTCCAAAATGGTCCCATAGAACTGCAGCAACCCTTTAAGTGCAACCTAATCTAACATGGCCAGACCTTCAGGGAAGATCAGGTGTTATATGCAGCTTTCTTTGGCTACCACCCCCACAAGGCAGTCATTTGACCAATATGGTCAACAACCAATACCATGTTGTTTAGCACAACACCATGTTTTGAGAGTCTGGAGTCAGCTTACAACTGGCATATATACAAAGAAAAAAATTCAAGGAGAGACACAACAAATAACATCAAGTTACAAGAGTAGATCAAAATGTTCCATAATTGATACAAGAAGGCACACAGCTTGAAAAATAATATTTTCTCAATCATACTGCTGGTACGAAAAATTAACACAATATTTACTTCTCCCAGAAATCTGTATAAATTAAACCATTTAGATCCTGACTTCAGTAGTCTTGAAGTGTACCAACCCAATCAACCCAACATATAGTCAACGTTCAAGTGCAACCTTTACTATGTCATACACAAGATACATTGCTTCTTTATAACACGAATGTAGCGATCATAATGTCATTCATAGGTTTTAGGAGAAAACAAACGAGGCTCAGAGTTTGGGTAACTTCCTTCTTGTCAAGGCATCACTACCAGAGTACCAAAATATGGAAAAAGGCATTATTTGGTGGATCAGAAATGATTCAAATGAAACCTCAGAGCTTGTTAAGTGGCTCTCACGCAAGCCCTTAATGAAAAACTTACAATTTTAATAAAACCTCAAGATAAAAATCATTAAAAAAAAAAATTCACCTCCAAGTTGTTGTGGAGGTCAGAAAAACTTTTGTGACCAGGCATTAGTTTATTTAAAATTTAAAAAATAATAATTTTAGCAGTGTCAGTTGAAATTTGCTCACATCTGGAACCAGCCTCAAGTGGTCAGTCAAGGAATTACAACTTCAGCCCTTTTTTGGTATCCACACCGAGGCAAAGTTACTTCTGAACTGGACCTAAAGTGATACTCCACCCCAAAAATGTATCATTTATTTAATTTGTTGTTTCCGTAATGGTAATACATTTGTATCTAACGGGGCAGCCACAAGCAACCAAGATTGTATGCAAATTATCTCAAAATGTGTCAGGAGGAGAAACTAAGCCATAACAAGTCAGGAACAACAGGTCTGGAATGGATTAAGGCAAGGGATGTCAAATTCATTTGAACCACAATATGAACCTCTATGGACTGCAAATCATAGTATATCTAATCATAGAATAATACAAACTAATCAAATTGATCATGTTTCATGATTAATCATAAAAACATGTTTTGTTTTTCAGTCAAATTTTAACATTATTACCCTCTCTCTTCTCTCTGTTTTAGCACTGTACCTGACCAACCGGTCCATACTTAACTTCATAACTATCAAACTAAACACTGGTTTAAATGAAATAACTATATAACAGTAAAATAAACATAACAGAAAACAACATTTCAAAGTGAATCGGCTGATTTCAGTTTTCTTTTCCACACAAATTCTGATTTGAATTTAAGGTGCAGAAGAGATGCAAATTTGCACTTTTGGGGTCGGAGTACCTCTTTAAGTAGCTGCAAATCTTTATCAGTTATTAAAAGAACCATATTTCAGTGCTGAACAATTATTTTTAAGGTCTTCATTTTTTTTCACTCACTTTTCTTTAAGTGTTGCATGGTATTTACCAGAAAGATTTTTGCAAGTTTGTTGTGATAAACTGCTTAACAAGCATGAACAAAAGTCCTTTCTCACAGATTTAGCACATAATCTCTTCTGATCAATTGCAATGTACTTCTGAAAATCAAGTTATTAAAACCTTGGCGCTTTAAAGGAGGCATTTTCATCTGATTCTTTTTTTTCCAAATACACACTCCTTCATTTTTTGTAACTGTACTCACATTAACATGCAGAACATTCAATTTCTCATGTGCTTTCTTTCACTCATTCATGTTTTTGTGTTTTGCAGGTGTTTTTCTTATTTGTTGGCTGCCCTTCTTTGTGACACACATCCTCTACACTCACTGCAGAGCGTGCCACATTCCTCCTGAGCTCTACAGTGCCTTCACTTGGCTCGGCTACGTCAACAGCGCTCTCAATCCCATCATCTACACCACCTTCAACATTGAGTTTCGCAGAGCCTTCATTAAAATACTGAGCTGCTAAACCAACGTGAAAAGCTTTAACTCATTGTGGATTCCATTTTGAGAAGCAAAGTTCCATATATGCAGAGAACGATGCATTTCTTGGATGTGTTGATTTCAAATTCACATCCATGATGGAAGCAGTTGGAGGACTAATTCTCTTCAACAACACTGAAGTGGCATTTCATGCTGGAGAAAATCAGGAATTCAGAACTCTGGCATGTGGAGAAATTATTATATGTTTGCATGCGTCACTTTTAACTTTAGCTGAGACATGTTTGAACCTCCTCCATTTTAAAAACCTCAAGGGGAATCGGTTTATTTAAACACAAAAGCACACGTAAATTTGTCAGGCATAGTGAACAAACGAGAGACCAAAGGAGTGTGAAATTGAAGACTGGTTACTTAAGTCACAAAGGAAGCCAGTAATGAGTTTTTTTCTTTGAGGAACTTGACTTTGTTTTGTGAATTAAAGCTGTTCATTGAATTTTCAGAAGTTGTGATGTCATTTAACAAATATACTCATGAACCATGACTTATTGGATATGACATTCTTTTAAATACATTCATACTTTTTTGGCTGATTTTGAACACTTTAAGGTAATTATAAAATATAAAACGTGTTGAGCACTCATGGTCAAAGTTGATAATGGGTCTTTATTTTCTATAAAATTTTAAATAAATGATGGTAAATTTGATACAGTGGTCTGAAAAAGTGTCTGCACAAGGCACTATTTATTTACATAATTTTTCCTAATTAAACAAATATAAAATATAAGATAAAAAAAATTGACATTTTCTGCATTTTCTTTTGACACCACCCTACATGGTGTTTGATCAGGCTTTCAAACATTGTTAGTTCCTGGGGCTAAGTAAAATCTAAAATGGTTATACACATATAAACATTTGTTGAGCGTGTTTGTGTCCCCCAAAACAAAATTTAAACCAGCAAAACTTTAATATGTTGACACAAGCACTTGTGCAGATACAAAGTTTTGGATTTATGCTAATTATTAACCTTGAGCATGCAGTTCTTATTTCAAACTCTTCTTTCGGTATATTAAAACAAGGTTATTCCCTTCAAGGGCTATCATAATTCACACTACAACCTACAGTAGGCTTACTCAAGATTTTTTCATGAGGTGTTTCAGAAAAAAGATCACTTGAAAGACACAAAAGTGTTTAGGTCACCAACTGTTTAACATACTCAATAATCTACAATCTTTCAGATGAGAAAAACTGTCTTTTTGGTGTGAGAAAATGTCTAGAAATATATCTTCCAAAATTATCCAATGACGAAAACAACTATACAATAACTTTTAGAGTGGAATATCCAATTTTATTATTAAGTATGCACCCAACATTGAAAGGACAGCTTTGTTTCCACTGAAAGAAACACTGGTGGTGTCCCAATTACACTAATTTCTTGATGAAGGTAGTTTTGGTTTAGAAATTGCATCAATAACACATTACTCATCAACCTATAACAACTGTCAATGTATTTATAAACTCATTAGGAATAAAACTATTTCCACAGAAGCTAGCTGTGTATCATTTATTGTATCTTTTATTGGCAGAGCATCTTCTGATCAGGGTCAGTCTTTGAAAAGGGTGTTTTTTCACTAGCTTCACACCTCTGCAATTTAATGTTTATATAATGACTTTGAATAACTTTGGATAACAGTGACATGCCTGGCCATTATTGTATAATTTATATATATATTGGGCTTTGTCAAACAACTCTTGATAGTAAGACAACAAACAAGTTTCTGAATGTACATTCTTCCACTCTTCCTCTTGCTGTTGTTCTTTTTCTTTCCCATTTCCTGTCATGATGGCGACAAGAGTGTGTGTATCAAGCACCTCCCAGCCGCTCATTTTTGTCCCAACAACACTCTCAACACATGATCAAAAGAGCCAGCTTTAATTAGTCAAGAGCTGGCTGGTCAAAATTATTTTGGTTGTGTGATGGCCTGAAATGGTTGGTAATCCAGCGATTGAAAATTGTCTTGCAATGAATATCTCCTGATTATCCATGACATCATCTTTAAAAACAGATTTATGTGTGTTAGCAAAGTTTAACGAACATGCCAAGGGCCATACAGGTGGTCCAACTTCCTAATCAAATAAATCAGATCCAACTAGTGAATATTAAATGAATAATAATTAATAAATATAAATTAAAAAAAAAAAAGAGTTAAACCAACCATCCACTTGTTATGTGGTTATGTGTCCATTACGTATTTATACACGTTGCCCAAAGTGTACATTTCCCATTCAAGACCAGATTTCAGAACACAAAACATCAACTGTTTCAAACCAAACAAAACCATCTGCCTGGCAAAAACTTGCTCAATTTATTTTATATGGTACTGAACAATATGCTCTTCAGAAGTGACGTGTGTGTGGTGATGTGTATGTGTGCATGCATGTCACCACATGTATTATTCATGCTTGGTGAACAAATTGTTTCAGGACTACAATGGTGGCCCACAAAAGCAAAAATAGATCCATCTCACCTTTGCATATACATGGACCGCTCCTGAATTAGGAATACAAATGTAAAACACTTGAAGCAGATGGTAAAAAAATGACTCGCATACACTCAAAAAAGAATGGTGTATGTGGAAAAAAATCAACAGTGAATTAAAACAAGCAAGATGATTGGACAAGTCTCCGAAAGACTGTGAATGAAAGGTTTAAGGAAAAACCAAAGAGATTTTGAATTTCAAACAGCGCTCATGGAGAGCTCAGCAGGAATCTAAATCATTATGTGGAGAAAATTGCGAGAGTGAAAAAACATCCAATTCTAGTGTGGCTCGACCTAAATTGTTGTTTTTCCAGACACTCTCTGCATGTGCATCCGAAACCTGAAGTATAATTGGAGTTTTTGTGATTAGTTTGACGCCTTAAAGCTTGTATGGCAAGATTTTAACGATTAGCGTCAGCCTGCTTGCTTCTTAATGCTAGATTTGACAAACTCCTACAGTACAGCGGTTCTCAATAGTTTGTTGCAGTTGGAAACAAACAAAGCACTTATAAAAATAACTAATAATGGGAAAAACAACAAACGTTTGTCCTGACAGAAAACTTAAGATTTGCAAAAAGACAAACGCTTTTCGATGTAACATTTTTTGGGACAGGAAAAAATGTTGATGCTCAATGTGGGATTATCTTTACAAAGAGCATTTGTCAAGCAGCTGTGATAGCACAGAAGTATGCACTAAAAATGAGTAAGGTTAAAGCAATTAACATTTTTCTCATATACATACATGTAAGGCTGTGAGAATAAAAATCCCTCAAGTCAAATCAGATGTGAGGTAGTGCTGTGGAGTTTAAAAGTGAGTATAATGACACCAACTAGAGGCAGTAGTGTTTCACTGCGACCTGTATAGAACATCTGACTCCTCCCTCATCAGTGTGACAGACACCAGGTTTATTGACTTGGGTGTAAGGGGAGGGTTTAATTAGTTCTGGAGTTAGGGGAAGTTGTTGTTGATCTGTTTCTAATGACTAGAATGGACTTCATGTGGTGTTTTTATCCACCTTTTTCTGTTGACTAAAAAAAGTCTAGATTAAGACAATTGATAAGGAGAATCAGTTTTTCCAAATTCGGAATTATCTTCCTATTCTGCAACTGCAACAATGTATTATCTGGTTTCTCTGGCACCAAAAGAAAGTGTAATCCATGTCAAAACAAATAAATTACTGCTATACTATTCTGCTTTTTTGTGCTTTACTCACTTCTTCTCACTGACTTGACATGTAAAACATACTTTTCTGCTCTTCGGAGTGAACAAAGCTTCATGCAGAACAAAAGTAAAAATTGCCTATAAAGACAAACAACAAAAATAATTGAGATAATAACAATAAACAATAATTGTGAGAAATGTATTCTGACTGACTGCTTAACTTACTAAATAGTGGCAAAACCCCAGGATTTTCCTAAAGCTCTGTTTTATCACTTTATTGTCTGCACACACCCATAGATGACTAGAAAATTGCATTCTTCTCAGAAAATACAGATATTTTTCAATTAAATCTAACACACACATACACACACCCATATATACACAAACACACACACACACACGCACACACACACATGTATATGGTGCCAGTTTGCTAATAATTATCATATATGTGTGTGCATGGATTTCTGTTGCTGAACCCTGCTGGGATTTGTTCAATGCCAGATTTATTAACAGTCCCAAAAAGGAGGTGGGCTGTTGGAAAGTTGTGTGACCTGTTATATAAGATTCAGATTTCACATTATGCTTCTGTCCTCCCACCAGTCGATAACTCCAAAGACAACTCCGGCTAATTCAATCACAACAGCAAAGCTAACCCACGTGCATTCACTGAATATCACCCTAAATAGTCAAAAACATCATTCTTGCCAGATGTGGTGAAAATAATAAAAAAAAATCATATGAAATTTATTTAAAAGTGATAATATGAATAAAGTGATAAAAAAAAAATGTCTGGATTAGTCTCCCAATGTGAATAACAGATTCCTAAAATAAAAATCTGATCTAATAGCGAATACTTGATTTGTGAAAATAAATTGAACAGGTGGTGAAACAGACAAACAAAAAAACAAGTACGGCGAATGGAGAAAACATTCAGAGGGAACACAGATAATTTACACAATTACCAAAAGCATGACCAGACTCCTACAGTACCTGTCTTGTTTACAGCTTGACAAATGAACATTTAATCACTGTTTGACAAATGCCCTGTTAATTTGATAGAATCGTTCCATTTTCATTATTCTAGAGGTTTAGTTTAGTAACTTTGATATGCGATATAAATTACCCGGAAACTGAGAAAATGTAATAATTCCCAATTAATTGCGTTTACGCTGACTGATCCGGAAATGAACCATAACAAAACTGCATAAGTAAACAATGAAAAGAAAGAGATTTTGGCTTACCAAAATTTTAATATAATCAGATATAAATCTATATTCTTATAACCAAGAAATGGGTGGATTTTCTGTGTGCCAACAAGGAGAACACAGCAGGGGGCGAATGCACAGTGGGAGTAACATGATGTACATGACTTGTTTTGTAAGGCACAACCATTAGCTGTAACAAGTCATTTTTTATGATAAATATTGCCTTTTGGAGGTTATTAGGAATGCATTGACAGTCTAGATAGGTCAAGTATTTATTTTAATGATTTAAAAGAGGCATGATATGGCACCTTTAATTAATAAAGATTGAATATGCGTATCTTTATCAGCATTCGAAGTTGAACCAGAACTGTAACTCTGCCCTGAGATGCAACTCAGGTTGTTTGCTTCCATTATCGGTGTTTGGAGTCCTGTGTGACTGCAGATAATTATGCAAATCACTCCAATCCCTTAGAAAGCTTTTAATATGCATTCATAAATGTAGCTTAATGCCCTTGTTAGCTGTAGATGCATATTAACTGCAACAACCTTTTCTGGTTATCTGTCTGGCTTTGTGAGATAAACGTGGAGAGTTGGTCCGGTGTTCTGTACGTGACTAACATAAGATCCTCCTAAAACTTTGCTTTTCTAGTGATTCATTGTTAGCCTTTTGAAAACAAGAACTTAAGAGCCCCCTTATCTCTAAGCCTCAAGGTCCTTTCTGACAAACCCTTCCGACTGAGTTCTGGTTAACATACGGCCTTGGATGAACTCGCAGCACTATGATCCCGTTCAAGTGCTTGTGGTAATTTCCTATTATTTTGGTCCATGAATGCATCACTTGTAAAAAATTCCCTACTGTGAGCAGAGAAAGATTCAATTGAGGAAGACATGTGTTGTGCTAACCAAGGATCTTAAATGAGAATCTGTCAAACACAATTCGGCATCCTGTGGAAAGCACCATACAGACTATTTCCTCTCACAGCGCCGTTCTCAATTAAGCACCTTAGCAGGTCTGCACCAGCACTGATTTGAAACGGCTCAGATAATTATACTCACGGGTTCTGTGAGGGCAATGATCAAGAAGCTGTCACTTAGAAAAGCTCGGAAAGTTGCTGTTTACAAAACACTTAAAAGTACAGCAGCAGGTCTTTTAAAAAATATTTACCACGTTTTTCCTACTCCAAATGAAAAACATTTCACAGCAATACAAGTAAGTCTAATTTGAAAAAGAAAAAAATAATAATTCAGATATATGTTCATGTGAATTTAGTTTCACTAGTGTTTTATTCACAATTTAAATCTCAGAGTAAGTAACAAACTGAGCCCAAACTCAACAAATATGCAAAAGAAGAGCTTTCAGGAGCTGGCTCATCCATTCTCATTCCTTATCGGATTTTAATAACTTGATAAACATTTTAAGTTAGACAATTGCGCAAAAGACAATTTATGAGATACATTTTAAAACCTTTCCTGATGAGCTCATAGAATGAGAAAAATAAACATGATTTGTTGACTAGCTTCAGAGGAAATCACAGGTGGAGCAGAGAACATGGTATTTTCTGGGCATTAAAAATCAAATTAATAAAAACTTAACTTACAATACACCTTTTCTTGAACTTCTTCAGTTTTAAAGTCAATGATTCACAAAGTGAATACTAATGAATCAAGATGCCAGACTTTTTTCTTTTTTTTTTCGTATTTTCATGCATGAATGTATAAAAATTGAAAAGGCAATACTATGGGCTTTCGTGTATTCAAAGTTATTTACTCAAAAGTGAAAAGTGTGGTATTCTAATGATCAACCACAGCCCAAGTGAAAGTTTTTCTGTATTCAAATTTTTACTTCCGTTTGAAAGAAGGACATTTTTTTTCCATTTCTTACAGAAGTCTGCAGCCAAGCTGTGAATACACGAGGAGGAAATTAAACCCCATCAACCAGCTCATCCTCGGGGTCAGATTCTGGTTTGTGTATTTATGACTGGATCTAATTTTCAAGCTAGTTTTACTTATATCAGTTGCAATTGCAGCTCAGCATCAGTGTGCATTCGCCATTCTTTAACTACTCATGAAGGTACACCTCTATTAGCTCACCTTAGGTCTCAAAGGTCATTGTCATGCCTACTGCTTACTAACAAATCAGATGAAGTGTTAATGCAATATATACTGTGTAACCGCAGTAGAACCGCGTTTTTGGATGCACCAGGCCAAAAGTGTTATGGCTTACCAAAGGAATGTACTCCTCATAAATGGGTGGATTTTCTGTGTACAAACAAGAGAAACCCAGTAGGCAGGATCATGGCAGTGGGAGGAAAAGGGGGTACATGGCTTTTTGGAAAATAAATGGCAACATATAAACAATGACTATAATGGTACTTCAGTATAATATGAGATAGGCCAAACTTTTCTTGGCATTTACATTTAATACTTACATGTTTTCAGTCTACACAGTAGATGCACTATTTATAAACTCTTTCTTTTTTATGCTCATTTTGTCAATTTCTTTCCTGTTAAATGTAGGACACCTCTGCCAGCGTGTGGATATGAAAAAGTACCAAAAGACAGAAAGAAGTGTGTTTGCATATGAATGTCTGCAAAAACACATTTTCAAAGAGATGGCACTTTCATTTCCACGCCTCATCTTCTGTCAACAAATCAGGTTTTTCAAAGAAAGTGTGCTACTCCATAACTCAAGCAGTTACGCTGGAGCCATGTTCAAAGTTTTATGATGAAGCATAAATTAGCCTCTCACTCACCATGACGAGCTTGTCATTTTCTCAAAAGGAAATCATTACATTTTCTTCAGTTTGACATGCTTTTCTCCACCATTCAAAAGCTCGGGAACACTCATCTTAGTCCTCCGCAGAATATTAACTACAGATTCTGACACTGGATTTAAACATAATTGAGCGAATAATAACAAGCTTTAAATGTTCGCTACAGTATTATGAAGCAAAGCATTGATAGTAAACAGTGAAACAAACTGGATGATGTTACATAAAAGATTAATTGTTTTTAAAAATAACACGAGACACACAGGGCTTTGAAAAAACCCTTCTTTTTAAAATTAAATAGTGTGCATTACAATGCCTGATATCGATTGCTTGAGCATTGATGTTTCCCACTTAACATCTTTATTCAAGATTCACCTAAAATGTGTTTGGTCAAAGGCGGTTTCCTCCACTCAGTTTTAACTCGATGCAATACACATCTTGATCTCATTATTTTAATGTGCCGACACTGTAATGTAATTCATTATTATTTTTTATTCAAAAGAAAGACTGTGTGAAATAAGCTTTGGTGAAATTCAGGCACTTAATTAAATTGAACTGGAGATATCGCTAAATTAATTATACACTTCAAAATATTCATAAGGAGATGTTAATGAATACCAAAATTTGGTTGATTTAATTAAACTACACTTTTACAAAACACATAGATAGCTGACACATCTGCTTCTAAGTAATGACGCTCACGGCTCAAAAACCTGACTATAGCACCCTTCTGTGTTCAACTTGAGAGTTCTTCTGTTAAAGTAAAAAAACTGAGTCTGTTTTTGTGATTGATTCCCAATCTGTCCTTAATTCCTTCCTTTTCCCCACTTTAAAGTTTGTTTTCAGCCCATTCATTTGGTAGGTACCCGCTCCACCTAGTAGCTGCTTGAGTGTGTGCAATAGGTTCTGGTAATGCTAGTGAGGAAGTTCAGAAGTACATTACTATTTCTAACAAAATGAGCTTGAGGTTAAGGTCAAAGTTGATTAAAGTACAAACCAGAATCAGAATTCACTTTAAGGAATTGAAATGTGCAGTATGCAATTTATCAGGGCTAGTGTTAAGGCCGCTTCACTTCAAACCGAACTTAAATTCACAAGAAACCTAGGATGGCTTCTCTGCGGGGTGCATTTCGCAGGCTTGTGTTAAAAGTGGATTAACTGACGGTCCTTGCCATTGGTTGGCGCTAATGTGTCATTCGTGAAAAGAGCGATTCTGACTCTTTAGTAATAACTTGATCGAAGTGCAGATTACACATGTTTAAGCATGTTTATTTACTCAGATTAGTGTTTTTTTTTTGCTAAATTTTTGGGTTGTTTGTAGTAACATTTGCAATTAGATTACAATTTTTAGGAATCTTTGAGATCCTCACTTTTTACCCAATGCAACTGAAGCATTGACATTTCTCTAGGTGCCATGCTGCAGAACCCTCTTAAAACCTGTTGAGTTCAAGCAGAAGTGCTTTACATTGAATGCGGTTTAATAAAGCATATGTGATCTTTAGTGGCTGAGAACCTCCAAATCTCAGATCCTAAAATTGCTCCTGAGAGACAGAAGGATTTCTCCTTTTAGTGTGCAAGCCTTCTCCTCTCTCAGTTTGTGTCCTCTTCTGCACCTCACTTTTGCTCTAGATTTGCTTAAAACCTTAATTCCCATCATCTTATGAAATCCCAGAATTCCAAGCAAACAAAAAGAAATTCCTACCATAGCATCAAATGTCTTAATTGGCCAGAAGAACCCCTTCACAAATCACTGAAGAACAACAGGAACAGTTTTCATAAAAAAAAAAAAAAAAAAAAAACTCAACTAACAATCATCCGTTGTGGGTGAGGAGGGATTTGTTTATGATGACAGAAAGTGAATCTGTCACCTGCTCAGATGGAATACTTCTTTTGCTATAAATGAGGCTGACACCGCACAAACTCAGGACTCTTTCTGAATAATAATGAGAATGCAGAAACATTTGAAAGAGGGTAAAAGGCTAAAGCGCAATCTTGCTCACAATGTATTTCCAAACTTGCACCCGAGGCGTTCATTTCCAATTCAATTCATGCCTGTTCTCAAAAGATTAAGGTAATGAGGTGAGTTTCATGCTGAAGGAAACTCAAGGTTTGAGCCTGGCTATCGGGACGAGTTTAAAACACAGGCAGCGGCTTGAACCACTGGAGCTCCAGGTGAATCATTATTTCTAGCCAACACTGGAGAGGAATTAGGGGAGAAGCGCATCTCTGCAACTAGCAAGGGGATGTTTTTTCTCTGCAGTGTCCGCTGTTTACAGATGCAGAAAATTAAAGAAGGAAACAACAATGTTTCACATGGCAGATGTAAAAAAAAAAAAAACACTTACAAGAAAGTATTCAATTTCTGCAAATCAAGTGTTATATTTGAAAGCTAGCGACTATTTTTTCAAATGTGATTTAAACAATAACTTGACCAAGTTTTCTGCACTTTAGATATTATTAAAATATCACACTTAAGTTAATTGGTGCTCCCATAAAAAGTGAGGCTCAACTGAGATAAAAGCAATAATAGAAATAGAGACAAATCTTTTGGTAACACTTAGTTTAAACCTAATTTTTTAGTTAAAAGTTTAACTAATACTTAATTTATTCTAAATAATGAACTATTTAAGGGTTTAAAATTTGACATAGTTTAGGAATAAATAGAAGTGTTCACTTCTTCAAGAAAACTTGGGATTTTCAAGCTTGTTTGTTTGTTCTTCTGTTAATTTATTTGTTTCTTAGTGCCATGTCAGCAACAGAGGCATCTTCATGGCAAAAAAATACAGAGCGTTTTATATATTAAAAAATGACATGAACCTAAATTTAAATGTAAGTTTTCAGTTTGAGATTTGATCCAATTTTTAAATGGTATCAATACATTTTTTGTAAAAAGTTTCTTTTTGTAAAAGGTAATTTTCACAAAAAAATGCTAACTATACCTTGGCTACCATTATGAAGCTGCAAAGAAGGTATTTTGTTAATAGTCAAGAACACAAATTGTATTTACCTGCAGAGTTGTAGACGTTTAACTGAAAGTTTTGAAGGATATTTTGGCAATGAAATTATCGAACATATTTTATTTATTTCACTTTAATCACGTATTGATTATTAAACATTTCAACATGACTTAAGATCATTCCTGTCCCAGAGGTTATTAAAGATTTGTATATGAAAGCAGAACTTAACAAAAAAATCTGCATATGCGGCGTTAAACTGAATGGACACTGCATGATGCATTTACAGCCTTCGCATGTTATTTAACACTAATAACAACAGTTTAAATATCCCATATTTTAAAACCAAGGGCGTAAGCAAAATTGATTTGTCTGGAGCTGCTCCAGAGCTGCGTCTGTGCACATCAAAAATAACCCTGAAAAGTCTGTTGAAGTATATTCTTCATCTCATCTTTTCAAATATGACGACTACAATTAAATCTAACTCTCTGAAATCACAGTTAAAATCTCAGTGCTTGGAAAATAAAGGAAAAATAACTTCAGAAGACTAACTATAAGTTACTTAAATAAGTACAACATTTATTTTTCAAAACTTTCAAACTCCTGAAACCAACATAACTGGAATTTTGGTAGCACTTTATTAACCACACACTACAAATAATTTATTAAGCGTTAACAAAAAATTATTAAGTAATTTATAACCATTGTTTTTATTATACATTTGTAGGCTGTTTATAAATATAAGTTTAAAGGCTTTATTCCTGGTTTATAAATGACTATATAATATAATTAATAACACTAAATTCATGCTTCATTGAGAATCAATTAAGCATTTATAAATTACACTTTCAGCATTTAAAAAACTGTTAGTTATTAGTTGTGAGTGATTAATGAGATAATATAGAACAAGTTAGTACAAGATTATTAAACTATTTAAAAGCACATTTATTCATCTTATTATTGAGATATATAGTAACAGTGTGTAATATATAGTAACTAAGTGTGATGAATGCTTTACTAACATAATCCCACATTCATGCATTATCATTGTTGAGTAGTTACAACTTTTTTATTACAATTTCTGAGTTGGTGAAATGGTATTTTTCAATTAAGCTGAACAATGTTTGTGTGGTAAGAATTGGAACTAAGGTTCATTTAAGTCTGGCTAAAATAAAATACATGAAGTTTCACAAGATTGCATTGTTGGTAATCAGCAAGTTCTTGTTAAAAAACTGTTTATTGCAAATTATCAATGTAAATAGTTAATTCCGTGTTATAAAATGTG
Organism: Danionella dracula; assembly: GCA_900490495.1. Classification (NCBI taxonomy): domain Eukaryota; kingdom Metazoa; phylum Chordata; class Actinopteri; order Cypriniformes; family Danionidae; genus Danionella; species Danionella dracula. Next base: position 4,897,598 of record UELW01000888.1, read on the forward strand.
TTTCTGATGTTTGAAGTTCATCATCGTTGAGGGTGAGCTGTGGGCAATTGGCTCTCTTTGGGTAATGTCTATTGGATTAAATGCGTAATGGTTTATGATCTTTTTGCAAAAGAATGTCTATTTGGAGATTATAAGGCTGTTAAGAAAGTGTTTGCAAGTTACTGTTACTTCTTTTAAAAATTCTAGCTCTGCGCAGCGGCTTTGAAACCATTATCATAATTTATCTAGATCATAGTGTAGATTATTATCCTAGTTTGTGACATTGGTCACTTAATAAATGAATTTGTGACAAAAACTATTTAAGTTACTTGTTATCAAAATAAACAAATCAGTCTAGTCTGTTTTTACAGCTAGGACAAATAATTTATTTTAAGTTAAATAAACTTGAAATGTTTGAAAAACTACATTTCTGCATGATTAAAAAGAAAATACTCATTGCTGTAACTAATTATGGCACATTTTTGGAGTAACCTCAACTTATCCAGATTTTCAGTGTACATAAATAGAATATCTTATTCTTTAATGTAATGCAAAGACAATATATTGCACTACTATCCCCCATATCTGAAATCAATGAAAATTATAACTGCACCAGGTAAAATTCCAATTACATTTCTAATTAATGAGTATGAACTAAATTGTGCATTAACTTTAAAAGTATAAGGTTAGAGTTAGGAGCTTGTTGAAAGCCTGATTATTAAAAAAAATCCTAATAAATATTTTTTTAAAGATAAACTACATCTTTAAGGTGAAGCTAATTCTAGCATTCCATAAACATGTTTGGTTGTCTGAAGAGGAGATTAGACAAACACAAAATAGGGTCCATGTTTAAGTATCATCAAAACGGATATCTCTTGCTTATTAACCCTTGTATGCCTCACTGAATGTTTTCCTAAGCCCTTATGAATAACATTAACTCACCTGTTTTGCTGATAAAAATAAGTAAAGGGATTATTTCAGACTCATGTTCTATTCAGAGTCCCGTTGCTCACTCACTGTGAACAGAATCCCAAACTCTCAGAACCTTTTGTAGTGTGGCCAGTATTGTCAAGGGAAACGTGGGTAGTAAAACAAGTACAAAGCTGCTTTACATTTCCTAGCTTTCCTAGTTTACTCAAAACGGGGAACAATCAAACTATATACAAAGTATTGTTCCACTAAATAGGCACAAAATGCAACAAAAGCAGTTACAACAAAATAAAAAAACACCTTCGCATTCCACATAATGGGTGGGCAAAATCATTTCCAGAGGAATGTTTCAAGAAACACAAACGTAGCTTCTTGCAAAGCAACATGAGCATAATTAGTAGAATCAGGTGTGTTACTTGAAGGTTGAAGCAAATTTTGCCTGGACTGTGGCCCTTCTTTCCCTCAACATCAACATATAAAAGACTAGTAAACTTGCTTCTGGGAATCTGACACATTATATTCACTTCTTCAAGACTTCTTCAAGCTAAAACCAGTGTTGACAGCCAGTAGCTGATTGTATTGCTGACAGTGCACAGAACTGAACTCAAGCAAATCAAATCAAAACTTAATTTGTACAGCACTTTATGGACAATGTGGAGGTTAGCCCAACGTTCCCGGATTCTGCTTTTTATTGTAACACTATACAATACAGAGATATTCCTTAAATTAATAAATGTTCTGTAAAATTATGGATATTTTATAACTTTTAAATGTATAGTAATTATTGGTATTTTTAAACATAGAAAAACAGTACTTTAACAGAGTAATTATTTTACTAAAATGATAAAGACCTTAATTGTCCCTTCATAGAGGAGTTTATTCTCAATTCCTAACTCAGAAAACATCCTAACTTGTGACCAAACGGCCAATTGTTCCTTTACGAATGTATACACATTCAAAACACAAAATTCATGAAACACAATAAAAACAAATACAACACAATAAATCATTTAACAAAAACAAATCCTTTAGCAATTAAATGTATTTCACATTGCCCTTCACATTTGAGTGCTGCCAGAATGTGTGCTTAATAACACCAACTCATTTCTTGATATGAGGGAATATGAGGTTTCCTTAATTGTTAAGTCCTACGTCTTTGTCTGGATATAAAAAAAAAAACAAACGATTTTTCACTTAGTTGCACTATGAGAAGAAAAAACATTTCAGAAGAAAATCTCTTACCTTCTCTCCAGTGGCGTAATAGGAAACTACTTTAATTCCCCGACTGTCCATTAGAAGCTGACTTCAGATGTACTACCAATGTTAAAACCGCCAAACATTACAGTTAAGTTTTATTTAAACCTGGTACCCCAATTTTTTATTCATTGCACTATGACAATTGTATGAAGTGCATATTTTTATTACAACTATAAAAATTGTTATGGGCGGGGAAACTTGAGATAGTGGATACAGATGGGTTTTCCATTTTGTCAATAACCAGTTTCTGGTTGTTGGGTAGAGACAAACAGTCAACAAATAAATGATAGACCACGCCCTTTGTGGGAGGTAGTGAGCCTTAGAGACTCTGTATAAATCACGGTCGTACTGGTCGTGGTGTCACTCATGGATTTAAGAAATCATAGATCAGAAGCACTCAATACCTTTTTAAAGAGATCGTCCATTGGGGACCAATAAATCATTTTCACCCAGTCTTACTACAGAGCTTTAAACAAAAGACAAAGCTGAAAATAAAAGATTATATCCCAATGTTCTCTTGTTTTCCACAGAAACCATTCCAGTAAACCAGAACACACTAGAAGCTACCCCTTCCAGACGATTAAGAGTTTAAAAAAAGAAAGAAAATAAAAAACATTAGGTGTCTATCTATACCTTACCTTCAGAGTAAAACAATGAATCTGAAGTAATACAGGTTCGTAGAGGACAGACGGCTGTGGAGGACTTGCTGTCCCATTTTCTGAAACACAAATGGGGCATTCCTACAAAGCCGCAGGATCAGCATGACCCAGTGCAAGCCAGCGATGTCTCATAGGACACGTCTTCAACTCCACCAGCATTTTAACTCTAGTCTGTGCAAAGCAGAAGGGATTTACAACAAGTCTGCCATTAATGAAGCTCGAGACATTCCAAATCACTGGACCCGACTTTGTTCTAAAACAGTTCTTGTAGAAGAGGTCACTTTTATAGGGCAGAAATAAAACAGCAATCCTAAACACAACCCTTAAACCAGAAGTACTGGTTTATGATTATGTTGTCAAGAAGTATGGAAATGCAGTTATCAAAATGCTACATTTAATTCCTCATTGCCAATAGTATTTAAAGGTGCTAACAGTTACACATTTTTAACATGGCTGAAGTAATACTCAAATAGCAAACATTAAATGTGGCCAACCCCACAGAATTTCTGCAAAAACTAGTGCAAGTATTGCTAAACTGCTACTGACCATGTATGTCTTACATGATAGCAAGATCTTGAATCTGATTAGGACAAACAGACTTCATTCTAACAACTAAGAAACTGCATTCGACATTTAATGAAGAAAATTCTCCCTGGACACTTTATTAGGTACAGCTTACTACAACACTAATAGATTTGACCTTTTCTGCTTTCAAAACTAACATCATGGTTGACACAGAGTGCAAATATGATTTACTGCCTATAATGAGTTTATCATTATTAGGTGAAAAGAGTGGGTTCAAAACAAACAGAAAAACACAATATTGGGTGTACCTAATAAAGTGACCTTAGAGTTCATCCTTAAATTTTTCATACTGACAACTCAAATTGATCTAAATATACCTTAAATAATTAATTAAAGTAAACTTTAAAATCATTTACGTACACACTCTACATGGTTTCATCATATCTAGCTCTTGACATGAAAACCAACCGTGTTACCCTTTTCAAGGTGAACGTGCGCATACTGTGCAAGAGATGGAATGATTTCCATCATACATTTCTAACAGGAAAATCATCATCAATATTCTCTGGCTGGCTGAAACGCTGATGGTTCATCACGAAACAGCATTGCCATAAACACAGAGACTGCTTTACGAGAGCGCTTCAAGATTGTGATGCCGATATGTCCTCCACAAAAAGCCTGGAGCAGAATAAAACAAGAACATTTTATAAAATAATCAGGCTTTAGATCTTACAGAACACTCTTAAACTCGTCACATATCTTTTTACTTCTATGAATTCCCAGAGAAAACCTAGTCATTTTCAAGGCGAAGACATAACTCAAAACTTAACAGATAACAGTTTTGTCAACAAACCTTTTGGACCTAAAAGGACATGAGACACATTTGTTAGAAGTGGAAGTTCAGCGTTCAGCAGCACTTATCAGTTAATCACAAGAACTGTCTTGAACACTTCCAGCATTGTGTGGATTAATTGATTTGTTTTAAAAAAACGAAGAGGAGTTGAATGATAAATTTAGGGGAGGTCATTTTTTCCTCTTTGACATTTGTATCATCTTTGGAAGAGACGTCTAAACCTTCACCAAAGTTAGTGTATAAAATTGATACATGGAAAACTCCTGCACCTGCAAAAAAACTCAAAACTTTATGTAAATTCTAAGACAAAAAAAATATTTATTCAGGTATCAAAAAAGCTAAATCTTTTTTGAAGATTGTGAAAGAAGTTAACTACTTAGTACCATTTCAAAAATGCATGTTTCTCCCGCACAGGGGCTGACTAACAATATAGCAAATCTCTTCAATTATAGAACGGTTTTTAATAATTTTCATAATTAAATTGCTTGATATTTACCAATTTATCAATTCTGCCACATATTCCGCACATACAGAATTTAACATGGATTTTTTATATATAAATAGACAAGCGGGGCGGAAATGTACTTTAAAACACAATATTTATTGGCACTTACAGACACAAAACTCATAGCTGTTAAAAATAGCAAAAGTTTTGTTAGCCTTGTTCTCAATGTGTATGGATAAAAGTGTCTGCCAAATGACGAAGAGTAAAAGTATAAAGTATAAAATAAATAAACAACATACATTTATGTGAGAATAAAAAAGATGTACAGAGCTGTAACAAGCTACCAAGGTGAAGTTACTGTTACTCTACTGTATTTCTCCATCAACAACCAAAAGACATCAATATATTTTTCTTTTTATTGAAATGTTTTATTTTTCAAGCAGTAGTTTGAATCAATGGTATGTTGTACTGTACCCAGAAGAGTCAGTTGACCAATAATCTCGAAGAGGACATACACTGTTGACCAATAATCTAGAAGGAGAGTTCACAGTTGACCAAAAAATTAAGAAGGGGGCGGGCACAGTCGTGCACAGATTGGACGGGCATGAATTACTCTTCTTTTCATTTAATTTCACAATTAAATGAAAAGATTTGTGCAATCATTATGCTGCATGCTATGAAGTGAGAAGGGAGTTTTGCATGTCGCTAATAAAATGTTCCAACACTTTTGCTATTGGAGTTACATTGGATTAGTTAAGATGGTGTTCATAATGCACAACCTTTATTTTTTATTACACTGGATTTTCAATCAAAGAAGGAGATATGAAATAAAGGACGACCAACACCAGAACTGATAAGTTTGCGTCAGGCTACAGGACAGTCCACCCGTACTTTTCAGACACCTTTTAATGTTAATAAATATCCCTGGTGGTTTAGGCTAAAAATAATTATAGATTACAAAGATTAAAAACGAAAACTACCCTTTTTGCAAGCTTCAACTGATTGTGGTGGAGTTGATAATCCTGTAACCAGAGAGTTGACGGTTCGATCCCTGCAAGGATTGTTCTGCCGTTGTGGCCCTGGGCAAGGCACTTCACCCACATTGCCCTGTATAAAAGTGTTTGACTGTTGGAGTGTGTTTGGTGGTGGTTAGGAGGTCATAGACGCAGAATGGTAAGCAAGTTCTGTCAGACTGCCCCAGGGCAGCTGAGGGCTACCAAGGTAGCTCATCACCACAATTGTGTGAATGTGGAGTGAAAGAATAATGCTCTAAAAATTGTAAAGCATCAGGTAAAGCGCTATATAAAATGAAGGTATTATTATTATTACCAATTTCAGCTCAAAATGGTTATTTTAGAATGGTTACTTATTAAACCCACTTTATATTTGCTGTGAATTTTGAATCACACAGTTTTGGCAAAAAGATGTCTTATATAAAGAGTGTTTGCAAGTGGTGTGAAGTACTGGCCACTAGGTGACAATCAGTGCTTCGACTCCTTAATCACTGCTTGCACCTATATAACAAAACTATATCCATTCCTTGTGCCTTTCTCCAGGTTTAGTATGTTGGTCTCAAACTAAAAAAAAGTGTCCCTCTTGAATTCAGTGAATTCAGTGAGCAGCAGCAGATCACTTGATTTACAATTCCCATAGCCAAGGTTCTCTGACCCCTTCAATAATTCAATCAACCCCTTAAATATACATATAGAACTTAATTCCCTTTGACACGGCTTCTTATCAAATATGCACAAGGAGCCCGGCTTCCGCAAAACAGCAAAAGCAGCAGAGAGAAGTTAAGCAGAAGGAAGTCTCTTTTGTGATTTAGAACAGTTTAATTTCCTCTGCCTGGTCCGTTTGGAAGGTATGCGTAACATCACAAGCCTTCATATATCATTGAAGAAACAAGCCATGTGGAGAGCCAAGAGAAATACCTTCCACTTAAGTGAGCCGTTAAGAGGAATGAAGGGTCAAAATGTCCCACTAGAATAAGCTTTCAGTTTCACTTTAACTGGATTTGCTTTAAAGTAAATCTGACGAGAGCACAACTGACATTCGTTCACAGGCTTTTTTCATGGGCCTCGACAAAGCTCCAGACTCCATTACAATTGAGCGGTGGAGGGGAAGTTCAGTCACTTTAATTATTACTGCTGTGCCTCTCAAAATAGTATAAAAAGATTTTATTAAATATAAATTCAAAAGCTACTTCAGAACTGGATTTTTTTCTTGATAACTGTGGCAGTGGGTAGCACGGTCGTCTCACAGCAAGGTCGCTGGTTCAAGCCTCGACTTGGTCAGTTGGCATTTCTGTGTGGAGTTTGCATGTTCTTCGTGTGAACCGAATTTCCCCCACAACTCCATATCATGCAGCATAAGTGAATTGGGAAAACTAAAATTTTCCGTAGTGTATGAGTGTGTGTGTAGATATTTCCCGGTGGTTGGTTGCGGCTATAAACATACTTAATTAAATCTTTTTCAAATATTTTAACATCATGTGGCCGAAAGTAGAGGCCTAAACTTTAAACTAGGTTCAGACTTCACCCCAAAATGACATATCCATTTTATGGCCTGTATGTGACCTGTAACAGTTATTTACACAACAGTCTGAACAGCTCACTTCCAATTTTATTAAATCAGATCAAAGTCGAGTTCATATGTGTGCCTGAGTCTGATACATATCTGATTTTTGACAGTCTGAACAGCCAGGACTCTTTTGCACATTGACCGCTTACTATTGTGCACCAGGTGGGAGAGCGGGAGTTTGCATCTTGCTTTTGCATCAAGTCCAATTTAAACTAGTTTCTCATTGAAGTAAGTCATTGTCTCATTGCACAAGACAATCTTTTACTGAAATAGTTACAAAATGACACCCAGAGAGGCATTTAAAGCTTAATGAAGTTACGATAGTTATTTGAGAACTTCTAACTCTGCTGCTGCCAGTATTTCCAGAATGTTTTTTCTTTTCCCCAATCAAATTCTTAATGCTATTTAGTACTAATAAATTTGACTCTGATTAGATAATAATGCCAACAAAGCCAGAAACATGCCCGACACAAGGTTCTTCAGTTTTTATGTGTTTTATCAATTAAATAAATGTTTAAATGTGGGTTATAGCTTTAGGACTCAATATGGAACTGGGTGTCAAGTTGTTAATTTGGAACAATGAATCTGAATAACCTGAATATTAAACATTTTTAATCACATCATGCATGTCTGTTCATTATCTAACATTAGCTTTTATCTGTGTGACTATCATCTATAAAGTAGATAAAAAAAGCGAACACAATAAACATATAAGCAGAAAGAAAAAAAATTAATTTTACCTTGTCGTTGTCATTTATTTATTTAAATATTTCCCTGTCCAAAACGATTCGTAAATGTCAAACAGAAACATGTGTAAGTCATACTTTTAAGAAAAAAAAAAATTCACAGAGCTGATGACCTGACCATACCTCCACCTTTTCCCTGACTCTGCACCTGTCCCACTCTTCCTCTTCAATTCCTTCCTCCTCTCCTCCTCATTCCTTTTCTTCCTGCACACGTCCTTTGATGATTGCAGGCCGATGATGGTCAACAAAACATTACTTGATTTGACTTGTAAAAGTTTTACTGATTTTTACTTACCTATTAAATAGAATCAACAAAATAAGTTAATTTTTTCTAAATACCATTACATTTACATACATTTTATAACACTGATGACCTGATGAAACAGGATGAGAATGTAAAGTAATATGTAGAATAGACTTTAAAGTTTTGTGGTGGAAATGAACAAAATTGTATTATTTGCTCCTTTCCAGTGTTGAATAGAACACAATAAGCCCACTAAGCCCACCCCTTGACGCTGTTGCTGGTTCTGACAGCCTATGATCGAAGCATTTCAATGGCAGAAGAGCATGTGTTGTTTTTCACAAAGGGAGTAACACTTATCAAGAATATATTTTTAAGTTCATTGTGGAATCACCAAGAACTTTTCATTCATTCATTCATCTTCATGTCGGCTTTCTTCCCTTTCGGGATCGCCACAGCGGAATGAACCGCCAACTCTCTGGCATATGTTTTACGCGGCGGATGCCCTTCCAGCCACAACACATCGCTGGGAAAACCAAGAACTTTTAAATTAAAAAAATTATTCAGATCTGAAAGAGATAACTGATGTCAAACTTTTGTTTTCATGAGCTCAATTAAACCTGAATAATTACTTTTTTAAAAAACTATTATTAAAGTATTAGTCTGGGTTGATAGGTTTTGAGGCTTCATTAACAAAAGTATCAATCTAAGAGCAGCAAAGTATGAGCCTTCCTCTCTTAGTTGAAAGCTTGGTTATAGTTAAGATGAGCAGAACATTTTCTTGGCATAATCTGAATCAGTTTACACAGAGTCCAGCCAAAAATCCTAAGAGCTTCAATTATGTTTTCATGTCAATATGGAGCAAATAACAGAGAGAATATGTTGCACCAATCAAGGGGAAAATTTGTTCTGTGGGCAAAAGAGCTTCAACCTGAAATTAGAAAGGTCTGATATGACCTTTAGTACATAGCAGTAAATTAGCAAGCTTTATATTCTGAGATTTGGAATGATTGCAAAACATAATAATTGGCATTTTAAATTGCTACTGCTAACATGGTTCATTCAACAGAAACATCTTCAGTCATCTCTGAAGTAGAACACCATAACATAATCTACCCTTGATTCTTTTCAGATTGTCATTATGTAGTACTGCTTGAGGGTAGAAAGAGTACTAAAAACTGAAATCAAGTAAAAGTATCTCTTCTACTACTACCTCTACTAATGAATATGTACTCATGGAATATCTACTAAAGTAAAACTAAACTAAACCAAAGTATTGTACTAGGAGTACTGCTGCTTTTGAAGTAGCTGCGAGTTGTCACTGCTGTCTCAGCTTGTCTGAACGGTATGTGAGCAGCTACAGCAGGTCTTAGTCATGTTGCACACCCCATGGATGATAATTTTCTAAGGAACATTTAGTTTGGTGTTTAAATCTGAAAGGGCTCAGTGCATCAAGTTCTATTCTTTTGAAAAGAAATAGTTGCTGAAACAAAACGCCTTTGTTTCATGTGGATTAACTTTGATTAGTTTCATCCTTTCCATGCTGTGCGCAACATCCAATTACAACAGACATGCAACAAGCATCGCGTCAGGGAGCGATTTGACAGAGACTTGAATGTTTTTTGACCTTACAAAAACCCCATTATCATCATAAAAGGGGCACTGAAAAAAAAAAACTGGAGATCATTAATTGAGTAAAAATTTAGTTTCTTTTTTAGTCCAACTCCAAAATCAGTATCAGTATCAGTATCAGGTCACCACACACCTATCAGTGTGAAATTACGCATGTGTAGTTTTAAGCCCTTGGTTTGTCACATTGTTGTTACAGTCAACCAGAGATCGCCAATCTTGAATTACATTTACATAGGTGTGTGGTGGCTTACTGTAGTTCAGCTTTTTCATGTAAGGCTTCTTCTGTTTTTAAGCAACTAAAAAAAAGTAGGGAAGTACTTCACATCAAATAAAATCTACTCCAATAAACATTTGAAAAACTAACATAAAAAATAGGATTCAACTACAATGGGTGAGTAAATGTAATTCTCTACCTTTGGTAATACTCTAGATCAGTGTCATGTCATTTCTTAAGCTATACTGAGTGTTAGAAACGCTATACTGAGTGTTTTTTACATTACTAGTTCTTTGAGTAATGTAAAAAAAATTGACATTTCTTAACTTGTTAATCCTCAAATTATAAAATACTTACATTTTAAGTTTATTAACAGACACTTCACTTTAAAGGGAAGTCCACATTGGGGTGAATTACATTTTTTTCTGAAACTACAGAGTGCAGCTTGTCCAGGTCAAGTGAAATATAGACATAGTGACGCTGTTGATTGACGGTATCATGGAGCTATGGGGAGTCTCCTACCACATTGTGGCGCTGCAGATCGCTTTCCGATAATTACTTGTTGCACTTGTTTGCAATAGACTTTGCTGTGTTCGTGCATCTGGCAAATAAACCATGGCTTCAATCATCTTCTCTTATCCTTCTCATCCTCAGAACATGCAACTATGCAACATCAGCACCCCCTCACACATCAACAAAAGATACAGCTTTATTGGTCTAGTGTGGAGCTTTATGTAGTGAAAGACCAGTGCGATATGACAGAGCCAAACTTTTTTTGCTTTTTCTCCAGATCTGTACAACCGCATCAGCATCTGAGCCCATTATTTGGAAATTAGGAACAAATCATTGCGTAACAATCCGTCCCAATATGACCTCACCTTAAACGTGCAATATGAAAGTTTAAGGTCAAATCTAGTACTGCAATGACAAAAAAAAAATATTTTGGAGTGTGGATTTAAATTTTGCTGAAATTGCAGATAAAGTTGACGTTTTAATAAAACAACAGGAAAGTGGTTTAAAGCACCGGTACCCTTATACCTCCTCTAGCAACATCATCTTTGTCTAGTTTTTAAAATAACGCAATTTCAATATAAAAGGTTAAAGATCATTCTACTACACAAAAGCTTAACAAAATACAATCTCTGTGTTTAGTAGAAAAAAGTAAACCAAGAGCAGATTGCATTGTGATTTTACCAATAATAAAGTCTAGCTTAAATAGTTTGCATGATGAGGCAGACAGCGTGTTTGACATCAATGAGTAAATTTTGAATGGAGATGTGTAAAACTTTGCCATCAAAGCAGTCAAAGTCTGATATTTGGCATGACGAGAACAAAGGCATCAGAGCCCATCTTTAACAATCAGAAAGGCAGATACTCACTCAGAAATCAAAGTCACAAGTTTCTTCTGACGCAGAAGCCTTTTCTTCGCACCTAGCCTTCAATCATTTCAATCAGCTTCTCTGAGATGGAGCACTCTATTTTTAAAGTCCTGCAGATGGTCACAGGCGATCGCCTCCCGCAGTGCTTTGAAGAAGGCCAGGTAATGAGTCGTGTTGTGGAGCATGAGTAAAACCCCGGCCAGCAGCTCGTTGGTTTCCAGTAAATGATGAACGTAGGCCCTTGTGTGTTTCTGACAGCAGAAGCACAGACAGCCCTGAACCAGAGGGCCAAAGTCATCCTTATACCTGAAAGGGAACCATAGATCCTAGTGAATCCTACGCCTGTATAAAAACCTTTTCAAAAGCAAAATAGCCACACACAAAAAAAAAAGATTTTTTCATAAGAAATACATTGATTTCCCCAACACAGCTGCCACTACTGATCTAATCACCTCCAGCTCTATCTATAAAGCTAAGAAACCTAAAACTGCTTTTCAACTATACGGTCAACTTAAGATTGGTTCCAAAGAAGAAGAGATGCCATACACACCACTGTGCTGAAAACATAATGTGGTTAAATGGATTCATTGTTTTCATAAACTCCTGATGATGTGGATGGCTTGCTTAACTAACTGCCCGCTTGCTGTTCTAGTCTAGTCTTATTTCAGATGCAGGCCAGTGATCAGGTGGATCTTAAAGTCTAATGAGTATTAGCACCACACCTGCTCAGCGTGACCACCTGCATCTACCTCTCTGGGCAGACCATATTCTTCTCTTGTGTGCAAGGTTTTTCTTTTACTCCGGGTGCTCAGTTCTTTTCTCCCACAACATAATAATATTGACATAAGTAAATTAGTAACTCTATATAGCATAGCTTATATAGCATTTTAAGGATTATAAAAAATTATTTCTTAATCCTCAGATTGACCCTCTGACAGGACTAAACAAGAACAAAAATCATTTTACGATTTCAACAGGTATTCTATGGCTCATAATTTAAATATAAGATGAAAGTATAGTCTTTCCCATGACACAAATACACATAATATATACCTATATCATTTTTTTTGTTTCGATATTAATTTGACCTATTTTAAGCCTCATGTTTGTGGTGTGAAACTGTTTTGAAGCTAAAGCAAAAACATTTTTTTTATTGATGGGCAGATTGATAATGTATCGGTATCCTAGTTTTGTACTATAGTCTTTGTTGAACACTACACATCATCCTCTGGTTTTTATTATTTTGACTACTTAGAGTCACATTTGGACTATTTTGTCAACACTTAAAAGGATTTGCTACCTTTATTACTCTTAAATAATTAAAGCCAAAGAGACTGGAGTAAAAGTTCAGCTTAACATATCTTTTTGTTGATTTCTTTATTTAAAATGTATCAAGAAAGAGTTCCATGACTTTTTTTACGTAACCCTTTTCTCTTGTTTACTGTCGACACAAACTGGTTTTAAATTTTAAATGCATAAAAGAATAACAGAGATTTGCTTATTGCATCAAGGCTTTTTGTCTTTGTCAGGAATGTCTATTTCAACTAAACAAAACTACACTTAAAATGTTCTGGTTGAAATGATGACCTTTGTGTTGTTAGGGTTGGATTCACTGAGGTTATAATAATTAGAGCCATATTCATTTTGCATGGTTTACCAGTATAACTTCAGAAAACAAAACAAAACTAAGATGGGCATGTGAGGTGAACTCACTCATTCCAGTGTCCATTTTATTAAGGGTATATTGATAAATTAGGGCCCTCATAAAAACAACATATTCCTGGATAAGGAAGCCTAACAGGGTATCCAAGAGAGGGCAAACGAATGATGATGATGAAGATGGTTTTTGTTTTTGTGTAATTTATAGCGGATGTAATACATGGGCAAAACTGACACACTTAACATAAGAGAGCAAAACAAAAACCAACACAAGAGAAAGGTAAAATGTTGGTAACTACAGTTTGAATTGAAATTTAATAAGCCAAAAAACCTAAACGTTGCAGTTTTGTTCTTCGTATATACAATCACAAAAATGTAGAGAATATTTTTTTCTCATAGATTTTGAACAATAAAAAAAGAACTTGGTTTTGGTGATTATTTGTGTGGATCACTGTCCTGATGTTACACCCGGACACAGTCTGTGAAGAATCCTGAGATCACTGGGAGTTTTGGGTCTCTTGAACATCAGACACCCTCCCTCGGGCGTCCCTGACAAGGTTGATCACGCCTCAGCGTGTGTCCTGGCAGCTCATCCACGGATCAGCCTTCTTGATCCAGAGCCACAGAGACTTTTTTCTACTGCATCTGCTGGCTCTCCTCCTTCTTTCCCCCGTGATGCAGAGTGCTTTATGTGCTCTACGGGGGACTGAACTGAAATTCCTCTGCACCTCAGGAAAGTGCGTAGCATTTAGCCTTGTCTGTGGCAGTTTCTGACAAGGACCTGATATTTTTCACAGTACATATTCCATCAAATCCTCTGTTCTCCACTTCCTGCACAATCCCTTTTGCTAAGCACTTTTTATTGTTTGTTTGTTTTTTAATACCCCTCTCAGTCACTTCAAGATCCTAAGTTTTACTACTAACTTATATAAAGGTTTACATTAAAACCAAGTCTAAATTTCACGAACAACTGTTGTGAGAAAATCTTTTAAATTCTCATTTTATGTCGCTCAATGGATTTAGAACAAACGTGGTCTTGTTGGGCTTTCATAAACTATAAAAATGTATAAAATGCTATATTTATCATAAACGGTGTCTTTGAACCACCTCATATATTAAGTTTTCCCACACTGAAACTTTTTTAAGAGAAAATCTTACCTAGTGGTCAGAAATCACAAGCATTTGCATTGAGCGCTTTTTTAAAGATCTATTAACCTTTACCTTTATTATAAATAATATATTTGCTTACCAGTTTTATTTTAATTCAATATTTAGAGTACACTTCCATGACTGTTTCATACTTCCAAAAGTACACAATTCCAAAAGTCTCCACTGTTTTGTATTTTTTTCATTCAGATAAATAAATAAAATATTGAAACCCACTTTTTGCCATCTTAATCATATTAAATAATCGAGACATCCCAAATAAATTAACAAACAACTAAATTAAATCATCAAGTAAGACAACAATTTACAAGCAGCAAACAGCCAACACATAAAGCATTGTCCCTCTACAGCAGCTGTTTTTATGTGACTCACAGGCTGAATGATGAGTGTGGGGGCAGGACAACCCTATAGTTTAATATCCTTCATTGCTCCTTTGACAGTTAATCTGATAGCACTCCAACGATAGAGCCACCATAATGGAAATGCACTCGGAACAGAGTGAGAATACCCGCCATACTGCATTTATTTATCTTCAGTGGAAGCTGAGGTGATTGCGATCAAATAAGAAGTGAAGGAAAGCAGTAGTAGCCTCATCTGATATGACCAGTGAATGGACGAATGCCTCTGACCTTGCTCCTCCTAATACACTTACCTTTTATCTTTGAGGTTCATTTCGAAAGGAGTCATCAATTCATCTCCATTTGTACTCGGTTTCCTGACAGTCTCCCCGTTTAACTCCAACACTGGAAGATAAAAGGCAGGTTTATGTCATTAATGGCTGAATATTGAATAGTGTGATGTTTCAAGCAATTGATTTGAATACAAGTTCTATATACTCAAACTACTATCTATTCTGGGAATGTAATAGTTTACTTGTGAAGGTAAACATCTGGGGCCTCATTAATACTGAAGTATAAATGCATATTGTAAGTTAAAAAAAATCTTAGGTCAGCTTTCATGTTTAAGGTCATATGTATTGTGGAATATATATGCTATACACTGACAAAACAGTGAAATTCATATGGATTACATCGTTTCATCGACTATTAAACACAATGGGCATAGATACAGCTTTATTTGTATAAAGTTTATAGTGGTCCTTTGGCGACTCTGAGGTCAGGAAGAGACTATATTAGACACTATATTTCAGTTATTCATAAAATAACGTCTCACGTTTTAATGGTTTCAATGCCCTTTGTATGGCTGTGTGCCCTTTCTTGCCGTCAAACCCATAAACAACCAAATTTACTTTATACCAAAATCATTTTTTGATGCTTGTTAATTTAATGTCCAACTATTATGTTTTCCAAACAGCATCTTCAATCAATTCCCTGTAAACTTCTGCCTTCTTCTGGTCGTCTTTATCCTTCAGTGTGCTCATTAACACATTTAAATATATGTAAATAAAGGTGGAGAGTGCGAGGAGTTTTGTCTGTGCTTAGTTTGGCATGAATTGGAACGTATAAGAGAAGCTGTGTGGGAACCAATACAGGTTGGTAAATCAGAATTATTTTGTGCGTCCATGCAATCCCAGCTTTGTCCAAACACAGTGTTTTAGTAAGGAATCCAAGCAACTGTTAGTAAACGAAGCCCTAAAACTTCAGTTCTAGTGTTGCCAGCTACTCAGCAAGAAAAGTCGCTTTTGGCTGCTCCAAAAGTAGCTAGATGATATAATTTTCATAAAAGTCACGTGAAGTTTTTTTTATTAGAGAACACAAAATGAATATATAAGCATTTTAGGCTATAAATAATTGCATACGCAAGATTAAAAAGATTGTTTAAGTAAATAAAACAATTATTCAATAACAATAATAAAAATAATTAAAGCTGCAAGCAGCGATGGGCGGGCCCTCGCACGATGCATCCGCGGGATCCAAAGATGCCGCCCCCTGGTCTTACGTTTTTTTTGTCATGTACATTAAGTAAAATTTGTAAGAGATACAGCAACAAATACATGAATTTCCCTTGGAATTCATACAGCCAGCAGGAGGCGCTATGAGTGTATCATCAAGTAAGCATATCTACTTGTTCTGAGGGGTAAGCTCATCATTCCATAATTTTTTTACATTCACTGCCTATTGACAACAGCTATTTTAAACACATTTCATAAAGCCTCCAGGTGGCGCTATAACAGTCTCATGCCATGAGCAAAGTATTCCATTTAGAATTACCAGCTCATCATGCAAATTTTTTGTCATGTACATTGAGTTAAATATGTAAGAGATACAGCAACAAAATGATTAGTATCCCTTGGAATTCATACAGCCAGCAGGAGGCGCTATGAGTGTATCATCAAGTAAGCATATCTACTTGTTCTGAGAGGTGAGCTCATCATTCCGTACATTTTTGACATTGATTTGATGAAGGATGTGAGAGCTACAGTAACAAGTACACTTATCCCCATACATTTGAGAAAGCTCAAATTCGAAGCAGTGCCACAGAAAAACCGTGCGACGAACTTCTGCGTTTTTGATAACTTTTGGTCCATACTGTCTTAAGAGTCACCAGACAAATTTTCAGCTCGATTTGGCAATTTTCCTAGGAGGAGTTCATTAAAATGCGAGATGAGCTGTTTTCGCATACTAGGTGGCGCTGCAGCGCTGTCGTCCAAAGTAAAGTTGTAGAAACAGTGTCAGATTACTATATTTATTGAGGCTGAGATTTAGCAGAAATTTGGTGGGGTTTCTAACATGTTTAGGGTGTCAAAACAGCTAAAACATCTATTTTAGTAAAATTCAGGGGGCGCTGTAGAGCTACTCTTAGAGCGGTGTCACATTGCGGCCTATCATTTTATTCAGCCTTCCAAGCTCATCATGTCAGGTCGTTTTCGTGGACAACGGATAAACTAGAACGGAGATATACTCAAAAATATGTCAATTTTCGGCACATTTTTGAATGGTGAAATTCGTGGGGGCGCCACCCAAAGACCGTCTTACAAACTGCTGCGCTTTTGATAACTTTTCATCCCAAATGTCTCCCGAGTAACCACACCAATTTTCAGCTCGATCTGGCAATTTTCCTAGGAGGAGTTCGTCAAAGTGCAAGATGATGTTTTTTCAAAATTGTGGGTTTTTTTCAAAATGGCCGACTTCCTGTACGATTTGGCGAAAACCTGAAAGAGACTTTTCTACTTGGCTAGAGGTGGTACATATGTGTGCCGATTTTCGTGACTGTAGGTCGAACCGGACCCCGATTGTTCCAGGGGGCGCTGAAGAGCCATTTTTTATGCTACGATCACGCCGACTGTGTCAGATCGCAATTTCCACCGAGCTTTAAATTATTGCCGATTTTGGTGAGTTTTCGAGCACGTCTAGATGGTGAAATTTGCGATTTAGGAAGCGGAAGAATAATAATAATAATAATAATAATAATAATAATAATAATAATAATAATCCTAACAGATACAATAGGGCTTCGCCGCACAGCTTCGCTGGCGTGCTCGGGCCCTAATGATGCACTACGTAAAATTTAAAAATATAACTTGTTTAATATCTGTGTTTTTAATAAAGACACCTCTCAAACCATAACATCATAGATAAAGTGTAAAAACCTGGGTTAATTGAAAAAAGATAGAGAGAGGAATATCATTACTAGAATGTAGACACAGAGCGCAAGATCGCATCATGTGAATTATGAATCACCAAAGAAAAGATTGGACAGCTTTGCCTCTAGTTGCGAATGGAGGATACAACACATGTTTACACACCTTTCTATTCATATAATGTAAATTAACACAAACTATCTAAAAATAAACAAAGTTTCATTAATAGACTTCATAATCTATATACATAGTCACAGCATTTTAAAGTAAGCGTGAAAATGAAACAAATCTAGCTTACAAACAGAAGGGGAAGACAGTGCCTTTGGTTTAGACTATGATAAACTCTTGTGCAGTCTTGTGCATGCGCAAAGCCTTTCTCTGTGGCTCTCACAGAGAGCAATAAAGTTCCATTCAGTTCTAAAAGTTGCTAAAAAGGCAAGAGAAGTTGCTAAATCTAAAAAAGCAACACTCTTTAGTTCTCAAACCCTTGGCTGTTTCCACACTACTCCTCTTAATTGTTGTCAGCGGTTCCCTCCTCATCACTTCACAGATGTCTCTAGCCAACTCGTTAGTACACATCCCTTGCCATATAAGGCATCACTGCGTCTTCATGCAGAAAAAGTTGTCACTTAAACTTTGAAGACGACTGTGTTCAGCTCGTTTAACATCTGATCTGTTCATTTTTCAATGTTGGTCTGGAAAAATAAAACATGCCGAGGGTGTTTTTAAATCACCTTTTCTCTAATACAACACTTATTATATTGGGGCAGATCACAAACCATACACTGAAGTGTAATTAACATTTGTGTTGTTTATTGAAAGAGAAAAGTATAGCATTTTAAAAAGTCGCTTTAGATTTAAAAAAAATGGAGGCCTATGCAATCCCTCATAGAAGACCCAACCTGTCTAAGACTCAATATCTATGCAGCAACTCAAGTGGTTATGGTTTAGTATAACTTTAACAAAAGAATAATTAAAGAAAAGGACCCTTTTGGAATCATCTCAACTAGTCATTCAAATAATTGTACCTCCAGTGACTCTAGTTCTGAGAACACAAGGCAGAACAGGTTGCTGATCACATATTCCGTATCAAAACCACTAAGCCACTGTGCCAAAAGCTTCGCCAGTCTCTGGTCAGTCTCCCTACAGAGCTCTCTAATTGGCCGAAAGAACACATCGTTCTTCCCTGAACCTCCAGGTACCAGTCCTGAACTCTATTACCATGCTAACACATCGATTAGCTTCCGTTTCGAACAGTCTGCTGCACACCAAACAGCTCCAATCAATTATTTATGCCCAGCAGTGAATATTTTATGTGTGTTCATGTGATCTAGATCCTCTGCGGATTTACAGCATGCCAGGTATTCTTGCAGAATATGCTTGGGAAAGTGAAAAGCAACATGACAAATGGAAAAATGCTGAGAATGTGAGAAATGGTCATGAGCTTTGATGCTCTACAATGAGCATTGAAGCTGTGGTTTGTCTCAGATTGATGGAATTAAATAATCTGAGTTTGGCCTGAGCAAATACCAACTCACAAAACTTTGTATGTTGTATAAATTTAGACTTAATAACCAGAAAATGGCTTCAGAAGCTAAGTTGTACTTCCACAGAGACATGCTGAGAAAAACAGCCTCTTGTGCTGTTGGAACTGTTACAACACTGGCAGCTGACACTCTCAAAATGATTTCATTCATTCAGAAGCTCTTTTGAAAAACAAGAAGGATTTTTTTTTCATTAGAACTGTCTAAAGTATTGTTAGTTAATTTACAGAATTGATTTACCATCTGATCTGGAGACTCTTTTTCATAGCTTTAACGAGACAATGAAAAGTTAAATAGATCTCTATTATGTACACGTTTCTGTTGACGAGAGGGGAAGAAAAAATTTAACGGGTGGATGCTTACAAGTTCAAAATAAATGACTGCTCATCATTTTAGTTTCTCAGGCGTGCTCACAAGAACAAACATTTACTGACTTCCAGTTCTAGTTAACGTTATCTGTAGAATGATTGGGATGATTGCACTCAGCTAACAGAAGAGACCCTAAGAGTTTGCACTCTTTAAAAATAGATACAACACGCAAAATCTGGCTCATTTTGGTGGTTTTCTGTCAAATATATATTTCTCTGTATCCCGTTTAAACCATAATATAACAGTAACACGCTCAAAATTGCTTTTTGTAAACAAATGCTCTTTAATGCTCTTTTTACTGGCTTCAAACTCTTTTGTTCAAAGATCATAGACTAGTTACATATACATAATCCCTATTAATGAAAATATGTGTTTTAAATTTATGCATTTTTAAAAGGGACAATATTATTTAAATATAATAAGAGGTGATATTGATCTTCAGTCCTGCTTACAGGCATAAATACTAATTTATTTGACAATTACAATTCATAGCAAGCTTAATGTTTTGCACTTCGCGACAGGCATAAAAAAAGCTTCATTAGCTGAAGCCTGTTGCAGTCTATGGTCTATTAGCTTGCATTTGTGCTGTTTTTGATTGGTCAGACAGTATATTGCATTTGAAACTAGACCAAAACATTTTTTGTGTGTATATGAGCCTCTCCCAGCTCTGGCAACCCCCATCATGACTTAAGTTTTTGAGCATTTATGCAAATTTGTCAACCCCAAGGAACAACAAAAAACACCAAATAAAAAAAAAACTTTACATGAAAATAAGACCTGTGAAAAACCTAAAGACCTAAAGCAATGAACTTAAAATTTGGCCTGTTAAATTTTAGACTTTGAAATAAATGAATACAAGAATGTTCTGCAATCACTACCTTTCGACTGTCTGATTTTGTTTAAGATTTTAAGTTAGAGAAAACCACAAACTCTTTTTTTTGTTTGAATTGTTTTAAGCAATTTAAATACTAGGGTTGACTCAACTTCCATAACCAAACCTGAGAAAACATATTAAAAAAAATATTAAATCACAGAAACCACAAATCATTCATAAATGTGTTATTGTATTTCAAACTGAAAGATCATAAGAAAAAAAAACATAATATTTGCCTTAGACAAAAAATATATACACTTTCAAAACAACATGTATAACTCTTCACACCTGTAGGGGCTGTTGTACCTGCCGTCTCCGGGTCAGGATCTGTGGTGTAGCGGAACGAGAGAGCACAGCCTCGCTCCGTCACCTGGAAGGGGAAGAAACTCTCAAACAGGTCTGCTCCTGCCTCCACACAGCTGATGACCTCATCCGGACGACCCACTCCCAGCACCAGTCTAGCACACGGACCGCAAAGAGCTAACGTCAATGTACAACCGATTCAATGAACATTCATTAAGGTTACTTTTAAGTTATTTAATCATTTTAAAGTGAAAACAATAGTAACAAAAAGTTAACAAATGCTTTCAATTTCAGATCAGTTAGTTCAAAAGCATTAGAAAGCACCGTTCCTTTTCCTCTATCGATCGAGATGTTTTTCCTACCTTGGCATGAGAAAATTGTGAAGTACAGTCATAAATCAAAGGCAAGTTCAGTTCAAGGTAAATCATTAAGAATTAATACAAAGCTGGAGCATCTGCAGTCTATTCTGCAGGTTTTCTTGTCGAGTTACAGCAGAGACCCAAATGATCATTAACACATCGACGAACTCATGCAGTGCAAGAGTCATTGTTGTTGAGGTCAATGCCAAAAAGGAGAAAATAGGGTTTAAAACTAATTAAACTTGTTCACTCAGAAGTGATTGGGGAACCAAAGAGAAGAAACACACTATGTCAAAACACAAAATGTGAGCGCAAACGTACATTTTTAAATGCAAATATTCTCTTTATACCAGCAATTTCAGCAAACTTAATACTTGAACTGAATCTAATTCTTTAAAGGTCACCCATTATTTCAATTTAACATGATGTGATAAATCTTATTGATCCTGGACATGCCAAGTAAAGTGAATCCAAATGGTTAAATTATTCAACCAGAATATTCTATACAACTTAACCAGTAAACTCATCAGATCTTTTTTGCCAGATGAAAATAACGTTCCAGCTTTTCTGCTTCTGACAGTAATGTGGCTCCTTGATCCGTGTGAAAATATAACTTAAAATTATAAAAATCTAACAAAGGGATTTGTTTTAATCAATGCTTAAAACCCTTAATTAATCCATTTTAATGCTTTATAGCCTCTGACAATGAGTCTGTGTGAAACCGTAAATGGCGTAAAATACTTAAAGCACCTCCCAATAATAACCATAAACGCCGCCCTTCCACATCCCATTAAAAACATAATAGACTACCATTTTGCTTGTGAATGCTGTAAGACCTGGAGACCCAATTCATCACTGCACCTTTAATTCTGGAAAAAAACACATTCCAGAGGGGGGACCCACACCCCGATCTAATGGTGCCATCGTTCTGACTCTGTTTAAACAAGTCAAACTAATTACCTACAAAGATTAACGGGGTCAGCAGATAACCCCAGCGTCACCTGATGGTTCCCAGCACCGTGTGAACTCGCTGACCCTGCCCTGACTCAGGATCAAAAAGCACCGCGATCTAGCAGGCAAAAGCACAGATGCGGTATGATTTTGTACGTACTCACCAAACCGCTTTATAGAACACTACGGATGTTAACGGGACTTTTGTGCTCACACATATATTCTTGAAAATACTCTCATGTTATGGAATAAGTTGTAATGTAAAAGTTAATAGCGTAGCCAGTTTAAAACGAATGAATGAACGAATGAATGAATTGCCGTAACTGCCCCCTAGTGTTTGATCTTGATTTAATGCAGGTCACGTTACGGAAAGGATTTAATTGTGTAAAAAATTATCCGGTACTTTTCTGATTAGATATGATGTTGTCTATTAATGGAGGCAAATTAAAGAAGCGGACTTCTCTCCCGCCAAAAAGCTGCTAGGGGCTGAAGTGTGACGTCATCACAGATCCGATCTCAGGAATGCTCTCATTGGCTAAGCTGCAGGAGAGACCCGCCTCACGATTCAAGAAGGAGCTCTCTTCCCGGCGCTCCTCCATCCTTACATCATCTTTCTTCACTTCTTCTCTTCATCAATTAGAGTCTTTTTCGTCACGTTTTCTTTAACTTTCTTTTCCGTCTGCTCTCTCCTCTGGCTGTTAGCCAGGGTCCCCTAATTACTCCCTCAAAAGGGACGCTTATCGTTTGGTGCAGTCTCAACGAAGAAAACTCGGCTAGCCTCAACCCAGAGCTTTGACCCCAGATATAAAGACTGCCGAATCAACGCGAAACGCCTCTGGACTCGACGGACATCTCATCACAACCCGAGCACACCTCACAGCTGTCTTCCCGGAATCTGCTCGTTCTGTCACGGACCACTCTCGAACGGATCGGCTCGAAAGATCTAAACGGTAGACTGCGATAATCAATCACTTTAGCGCGGGTAACGAGAACAGAACGACTGTGGGAATGCTAAATCAATTACGTGCCCAAACTGATATTTGAAGATAACTTGAGTTCAAAACTTGTCTCTCTTTGTCGCTCGCTCTCTCTCTCTCTCTCTCTCTCTCACTCACTCGCTCGCTCTAATCAGCCTCTCTCTTCCTCACCCCCTCTCTCTCGGTGATTGTGTGTGTGCGTGTGTGCGCGCGCGAATGGTTAGGTTAGTTAGCTTAAAATCACTTTTATTCAAATTGTGTGTCTAGAATAGATTTAATAAAGCCTTAAAAATACATTTCCCTTGTTTGTAATCTATGCAGTTAATCCGTTCCCTGGGGTTCTGATTCCGAGATAATACGGTTGATTTCCCCTTACCGTATTATTATTAATTATTAAATGTGTAATAACCAGTTTGTTACAATTCTGTCTATGCTTGTCTATGTTGATGACACTCAACTCTACCTGTCGTTCACCACGATGAATGATCAAACTACCCGCATAACGGACTGCCTGAACGACGTCTCTGCATGGATGAAGAAGATTCATCTACATATCAACAAGGCCAAGAACTTTGCGCATCACGATCACAACTTCACCATTCAGCTGGAATCCTCATAAATCACCTCTTCTCCTTCAGGAGAATCTTGAAGAAATTTTGGATGAACAGTTGTCCTACAAAGACCACATCACAGACAAGACAACTCAAGCATGTAGGTTTACACTGCATAATATTGGAAAGATCAAGCCCTTCTTAATTGAACATGCAACTCAACTAATGGTTCGGGCTCTGGTCCTCTAACGTCTGGACTACTGCAATGCTCTTTTAACAGGACCTCCAGCAAACATGCTCAAACCTCTGCAGATGATCCAGAACTCTGCAGCTCGTCTTATCTTCAAGGAACCAAAGATAGCTCATGTTACTCCCCTTTTCATCCCTATTCATCGGCTCCCTATCACAGCTTGTTTTAAGTTCACACTTACTATGAAAAAAAAATATAAAAATACTTTTAATCTCTTATCTCTTTATTTCCATCCTGCTATGGTTTAATAATCAGCTGATACAACTTCGACTATAAGTGACCAGAATTAGACTTTGACTGTGTAAAAAATTGCATATGGTCTTTCCCCTACTGTAAGTTGCTTTGGACATAAGCGTCTGCTAAATTCATAAATGTAAATGTGAATAGCCCTGGCTTCAAGGATTTACAATGTATTGAGAAATAAAGAAGTACATAACGCTACTTGTTTACTCCCATCAAAGGAAACTTTAAGGACTAAATGATAATTGTTATTTATGGATAAAATGGAACGGCAGATCTACAAACTCATGTTTGTCTCCTCAAACCATTTTGCTCAAGCAGGTTTTTCAACGTGGGTCAGTCAAAACAAAATTTGCAATGTTGAGACGGAAACTTAAATCTGTACCAACTATACCTGACCCAATTCCAGGACAAGCAAGTGTATTGTTTTAAATTACCAAAAATAAATTATTTCACTATAAGAATCCTATTAACATTAGCAAACTGTTTGGCACCAATACTGTTTAAAACTCTTACATGACATCATTTGAGTATACAGTTCATCCCTCAAAAAGAAAAAATATATATTGTATAATTTTAGTTTGTATTATTATTATTATTATTATTATTATATACAATATGCTTCCACCAAACTTTCAATATGAAAACACGACATACAGTTTAACTACACTGAGAGGGTCATTTGGCACAGTCCCAAAACAGCTCATCTTACCCATAAGCGGTTTTGTTTATGTAAATAATAATGCGTTTTTTTTAGCCATAAGAAAAATGTCCATCAGCGCACAAACACACGCTTTTCGAACTAAATAATGTATCCTGCCTTCACTGCCTCACAACCCTCTCCAGCTTTGATTGTTTGCGACCTGAAAAGCACCGGAGTGAAATGTCACATTCTAACAAGACATTAAAGCCCTCAGGGAATCTAGCCTCAGAAGACCCTGCTGAACCTTGAGGACGCTTCCAGAATCCCACTACTTCACTTCCTGTCTCTGATTTTCTCGGCCCTTGTTCAATCTCTACCTGAAAGGGATCGGAAGAATTAATCAATGCACCAATAGGAACTGAAGATGAAGTCTGCTTCTAAAGCTTTCTAACCTCAGCATTAACAGCACTTCTCATGGATGCCAAGAACCAAGTTTCACTTTAAGCCAGTAATAGGATGAGGACAATCCAGCCCCTCAATTTCGCAGCCATGCTGTTGGGCAGAATGCTAAATTGAAGCCACTTTCACCTGGGTTTTTCTTGAGGGAGCTCTGCAGATGTGGCTTGAATCAGCTGAGCCCTCACATGTGGCTCCATGGCGGCAGAGTGAAATGCATCCAGGACAAATCCAGCCACCGGGCGCTTTGCAGTCTCTCGTGCGGACCGGAGCCTCTCTTCCAAAACATCTCCCCCTTCCACAACTCCGAATATCTCAGCCTGTTTTAATTCCTGAGGAGAGAGTTCAGGCATCAAACTATTTAATCCAGCCATGAAAATAATCTCTTCAAGTGTTAAATCTGTAGAAAGCTTATTCAATGCCTGCAGCCAACTGCATTAATTCATGTCACTGCATTTATGTGAATACAAACTTGTGTTTATGTATGAAGTTACTCAAGTATAGTATGCAAATAGATAAACTGATTATTATCCCACTGTTTCTGCTGCTGGGATGCTATTTTACTACATTGTTATAGTTTAAAAAAATAGTTCATTGCCACTCAATAACATAAAACAATCCGGCATGTGACCTCAACCAAGAAATATCCTGTGGCTTCAATAATGTGGATTTCTTACTAATCAATTTATCTGTAACTAAATTAGGGCTGCAGCTATTTTGATAATGAATTAATCTTTCACTGTAATTGATCGATAAACCAATCAAGTGTATAAGTTATTTAACTTTTTTCATTTGCTGATGGTATACAGGGACAAGAATCAGAATCAGAGTCAAAACTTAGACAGGTAAAAAGTCTTGAATTCACCAGAAATGATAATGAAAATATACCAATACGTTTATTATACACAGTAGATCTTCCACAAAAAGACAATAGTCGGTACACCTTAGTGTACTGACTATTGCGCTGTTCCATTCTGGGTTTTCTGTACCGACCTGAGTTTTCTGGTGCAGCAGCAGACATTCATCCAGATGGGCCAGAGTCCTGTCCACTGCTTTGCGGACCCTCTTGCGTGACGTGTTGGCCTGCCAGGTCTCTCCGTCTGCCATGCTCTGATAGCAGTCCGGCTGGATGGCCGCCTGAATCTCAACGAAACGAGTGGCCGTCAGCTCCATCCTCCCTCCGCTGCCCCACACGGACACTGTCTGCTCAATCACAAACCATTTCATCCCAGACAGTTAACAGAAAAGTTCTGGCGGCGCAGCTTGAGAGGAAACACAAAAGCTATTGTCTAAGCTACAATGCAGCAGCAGAAAGAATGAGACTCTGGCTTAGTCAAACTTCACTGGTTTTGAATCTCTGTGAAAGTAAACATTCAGAAAAGTTTTCAAACCTTATTAGTGATGTGACCAGCAGGGCTGGGCTTTGCAGAATCATGCTGAGAGCAGAAAATCACTGTGTTGTGAAGACCTGTAACAAAACATCTGCTTTTATTATCAGAAGAGTTGCTAATACTGAAATAATATTTAACATTACATTTAACATTAGAAACACAGCATCTATAAATGTATCATACATTTTAATCCGCAATGGCATAATTACAAGATTAGGTGTGAAAATATTTTGTGACATTTATAGGTGTTGGACTAAACAAAAACTAATAAATTCATTATGTAACTAATTCAATCAATAGTTTCCAAACATTATATAACTATCTCGCCAAAGCACAGACCAAATTAAAAGCAATAACAAAATTATACAAATCATCTAATAAAAAAATATTTGATTTGAATATCAATAAAAAAATTAAAAGTAGACAAATCGACTAACGAGGCAAAAAACTATATATGCCAACTCCTTAAATCTTTTTATGAAGCTATACGACACTGGTAAAAACTAAATAAGGAAAATTAATTATGCACAATGCCTTTTAAATTATAATATTTCATGTTCTACCTGAGGGGTCTCCAAACCTGGTCCTGGAGGGCCGGAGCCCTGAATATTTTTGGTTCATGAAACACACCTGTGGCACTAATTAGAGTCCTCTGATTGTCTGAAGTTAGAGTAGTATGCATACTACAGCAGGGTTGCAATACAAATGTAAAGGGCTGCGTCCTTCCAGGCCCATGTTTGGGAAACATTGTTCTACATCAACATTATTAAGCTGAAATACAACTTTCGATGATTTAATCATGCTTTCATTTTGGTATTTAAATGTTGTATTTATGATCAAACAAATTCGACAAACCAACAAGAGCAACTCAATGCTTTTTTATTCACTTACAAAAAGTGAATTACCTTTTTTATTCCAAGTTTTATTCACTTTATTAGGATTCGCAACTTAATTTGATCACAACTCATGATTTAAAAAAAAGAATAATTAAATGTCATCACAATACAGCAAAATCCTAAAACTTAAGAAATCCCTATTTAAACATGTTCAACATTATTTAAAATCCTAAAGCTAAAATATAGAAAAAATATTTTTTTAAAATAGAAGGAACAGTGACTCGAGGTTCCGTCCCACAAAGGCAGAAAATCTCTTAGCAGAACCTTCTCTCTCACTGTCCCTGACTGATGCAACAAACTCCCTGATCCAGTCAGGAGAGCAGCAACACTAACAGCTTTCAAAAAAGAAACAGAAAACTCTTCTCTTCAGGGAACACCTACTATAAAAAATAAAAATTAAACAAACTATTTTTTCTCCTCTGTCTTTATCTTTTTTCTTCCTGCTATGGTTTATTGTTCAGTTTATACAATTTCTATTGATGTATTGAGAAGCTTTGGACAAAAGCGTCTGCCAAATGCATAAATGTAAACATGTCATGACTGTGAAGACAGCCTCACAGCAGTCTAGTGCTGTGTAACTGAACCCTCTACATTATGAAGTATTTAACCTATTCCACATAATTTCTGTCTACAGCTGAAATTAAATATGGGTTTTTGTTATTTTATTTCCTCTTGGTTCGTTTTAAGCTGCTGGTGTGTCTCTTGGAACAACGGCCCTACAGGAAGTGACAGAAACCTCTGAGCTAAAGAAATATACAAAATGTAACTTTGTGATATTTTTCCAAATACATACAAATATAAAAAGACTACGAATATTGTAAACTCTTTTTTTTCTCAAAAATGTTCTGTGTAATTTTTTTTAATCAATTACTTTTTTCAAAGCTTTTTAGGTTTCTTTTGGTCATGAAGACGAGTATATGTTGACTCCTGAGGCTCATGAAACCTGCTCAAGCCAACCCAAGATTCATCTTTTTAAAATGCAGCTGAAATGGTCGGGGAAGCAGTAGAGTGAAGGGAGAGAAGAGAGTGTGACGAGACGAATCAAAGCTGTATGGGCTCTCTCTCAAATTGTGATGTGGACTTAGTTTTCAATGAATATGAGAATTTAGGCTTGTGAGTAATTATGAAACAATTATAAACTATTTATCATGAACAAACCTTCCTAAAGCCTACGCCACAGAGAATTTAAGCATAACAAAACAAGCAAAAACAGAGACGAAAAGAGGGATATTTTTTCACTATTGAAACAATGTTTACCTTTAGGCTTTTGTGTTCATTTAAGGTCTTTTGTGATCACAGAGACTAATCAGCAATAGCCACATTGTTTAACAAACAGTAACCATGAAATATCTAACCAACCCAACAACACTGCTTTTCTAAACAGATTTCTTGTGTACTTTTCCCCCCAAAAGTTCCTTCAAACAAACTCCATTTGATATTCATTACTCAGTCATGCCAACCCACTTATGATTGAACCCAAAGTACCAGTCCAGGGCAATCAGGCCAAACAATTCATCAAAGCAAATTGAAACAAACCATTGTAAACAAATATACCTTATACAAAATAATGCATTTTATACATTTTATACAAATACCTCTAAAATATTTTTAAATGACATGGGTTTTTCAGACCCATGTATGGGTGCTTCAGTCTTTAGTTGTGTTTAGAGAGTTGTTAGACATCCACTCTTTATTTGCGGTCAAAAAGTTAAAAAGTGCATTTGGAGTTTCATTTTTATCTGCTTTAAATGGACAATAAAGCTGGAGGTCATCAGCGTACATGTACTTGCACACCTTTAAAACCCTTGATAATGTCCCCCAAAGGGAGGACGTATAGTAAAAACAAATTAGGACCTAATACAGAACCTTGAAGCACCCCACACGTTATAGGGTCATAATTAGATTTAAAAGGTATTTCTAGCCACAACAAATGACCTGACGGAAAGGTATGAGGCAAAGCAATCTAGAGACCCACTTCATCACAAGTCTATCAAGTAAAATATCATGATCAATGATGTCAAAACCTGCACTAAGATCAAGCAGCAGCAAGACAGAGCATTTTCCACTGTCAGAAGTCATCAACATGTCTCTGGATACTCTGAGAAGAACAGTTTCGGTGGAGTGACCTGGAATGACCTGACTGAAACTTGTGTTTAAAACATATCATGGGAAAATTTTAATCATTATAATTAATATCAGTAATAGAGACTTTGTCTTTCATTTAAAGATTGAGGGAATGTGTAGGCTATTAAATGTGTCATATAAACTCATATAATCCAGGGGAGAAAGAAAGTTGTTCTTTCCATCTTTCATGTCTCTTCCTTGTTTACGTGAATGCGGGAGTGTTGCTTAAATTAGTTTCTCTTAGAATGCTGTAATTAGTGTAAAACTCATGTTTGGCTTCTTTAATAAATTGTCACTGTGGTGCTGTGTTCTGCATCCCTACCTCCGGAGGAATTTCTATCTGAAATAATTGAATCATTTCCATCTCAAATAGGAAACAGTTGCACAGATTAAAGTTTTGAGACAGGTCTGAAATTACTAAGAAAATTACTAGTGGAGACCACAACTAAGCACCCAACCATTTTTCAGAAGATCAAAATCCAATTCATATAGCAATTCATTTCCAAAAATTAGCTCACATTACCAAGCAGCTGAATAATAATGTAGCTAAAAAGGGTTTTTGGAATATGGTGCGAGAGCTGAATGTTGGTGTTGAATATTACAGTATTTTGTAATTATTCAAAGAGAGCAGCAGCCGCTTCCTCAAGTAACCCAAAGAAATGTCTTCACAGTCACACAACTTAATATTGGGATGGCAATTAACTTTCTCATTTCAGGTTAGACTCCCGAAGGCATTGACTCAAATTTTTAAAAACTTTTTTTTAAAAGCGCCAACATGAAACCAGACAGTCATTCAAGCAAGAAAACTGAATTCTTTCTTTCTTTCTTTCTTTAAGAGACACAAAAATAGGAAAAAAGTGGACACTTAAGGATTTTTCATCGAGAACAACAGACAGGAATGCCCATTTGGTTTTATAATTAAACAATTGTGGTTCAAGATCAATTTCTTTTAGGTGTATCACTTTATAACAACTTATCATTATGTTGTGTTTATTTACAAAGCACAACATAATGAACAAAAAAAAAACATTAGAACAAAACCTATATTCTCCTATTATAAATTTGTTTGGGGAAAAAAAAAGATGTGGTTGATGAAAATCAAAACCCACTGACCTGAAAATTTTCTTACACCCTCTTTGAACTCCTCCAAAACCTCATGGTGCTCTGCACTGAAACACAAATTGTGAAAAGTATGGACAACTACACCAAATTTTCACAACATGATGAAAATAAAACCTCAGACTACATTTATAGTAAAAACACCAATTCTATTTTTTCCAATATCACTGTTGTGGAGAAATCCCACTGCAGAGCATAAGAATATACATAAAATACATAATTATTGTTATTATTATAAAGTGAACAAGTATTGTTGTTCAAAATCACAGAAATAAATATGTCACTGTAGGGTCCCGGTGCTTGGCCCAAAAACAGATACCAGTCGGGACTGAAGGCTCACGTGTTCTGTCTTGAAACAGCGCTAAAGGATTTTTAATAATTCACATAAATTTGTATATCTGACTCCATAATTGATTTAAAAGATTTTACCTTTACCATTATTCTTGGCCACGGCCAACTAAATTTGCATGTTAATTATTAATGATAATATTAAGTTTTAACCCACTCAGTGACTTTTAAATTGACTCACACTTGATGTTAATATTCTTATTAACCTTTAAAAGTGTTTCAGTAAAAGAGGAACGGCCGAAAAAAGGTTCAAACATTTATTATCATTGATCTGTATAAACAATGCATTACATTATACAGCCTATGAAATATGAACCAAGAATAAGGAGTTATTGTTTACACTTAATTTGGAATTGATCATTTTAAAAAAGGCATTACATTTTAACTCCAAGTTTACTACATGATAAGGGAGCTTTAGAGCTCTTCCTTCATGGGCCGATTTCAGAGACAAAAGGGGTAGGATTTGAGTCTGCTATCTACTTTTGAAAGCTTCTTCAGACCAATCTCCTCCCAGAGAGGTGTGACTTAATTAGTAATGCGAATTAGGAGAGCATTAGCCAAAGCTGTTAAGAGTGTTAATGTTTCTAGTTTTGGCATCTAGAATCTGTAATATATTTCAAACCATAGTAAACATAAACTGGTTAACCAAACATTCTTGTATAAACCAGCAAGAGATGTGGGGGCTGTAAGCTCATTGATGCTGGAGAGCAGTGGTTAGGAGAAAGCATCACATTGTTTTATTATGTGAATGTTAAAATCAACACCCCAGACCCAGGAGAACCCAGCCTTACATCACCTAACATAAACACTGCAACACTAACTGTGATATTAAGTAAGCTTATCATTTTTAGAAGCAAATCCATTTTAACCAAGGCATGTCACCAAACCGATGTTATTCAGAACATTGCGCCAGGATTTAAGAATAACCCTACCCTGAATTAAAGTACATTATATATGCATTTTAAGTAAACAATAAAACAGAACTCTTACAGGCTGTCCACAGACACTTGTGTGACTGCTGGCAGGTTAGTTATGGTGTGTAAAGTGTCCTGGGTCAGATGGGGAACGGTGGCACAGCGGGTGTAAAGCAGGCAGCCAGGAACCTCGAGGGAGTGCTGCCCTGATTTGCCCAGCTCACTCCATAATCCCAGACGGCATCCCTGGACCACCCGTGAAAGCTCAAACTTCATTATGTTAAGGATTCTTTAAACTGTATAAGCACTTCTCCAGCCTGGACAAACAAACTGACAGCTAAAACGCAACAGGTGAACGCAATGCGTGAGATATGAATGAAAAACTAACGGTCTAACGTTACTTTTACAATATCCGGAAGCTATTTAACTCCGGAGACATGAGACAGCGGATCTGGTATAGCATTCCAAAAACAGTTTTTAATATTAGCGTACCTTTTTGCTGTTTTATTGTTTTTCTATTAAGTGATGCAGGACATGTGAGGTGTTTGAGTCGCAGGAAACACTCGTGGCACACTCAGCCGTGTCGCGCGTTTATGACGTCATAAAGTTGGTAAAGCGCTTAGACAAAAAAAATATGTATTTTTAATAATTACATTACAATTATGTTAAATAAAATGTAAAAAGGTCAGAGTAAAAAAAGTTCTTGCCTTTCTTCCATGAATGTGTCAATGCAAAAAAAGTTTTGGAGAGATTTGTCTTTGTACATTCAAGGTAAAACTACCTGTAATTGTGACTTTACATCTTAGGAAGTTAGTTTGTATTTTAAAGCATCATGCACAATTCTAAATTTTATTGTAAACCTGTTAATTTTGGTAAATTTCATATTCATACATAAAGGAAATCTAAAATGGTGTATATGTGTTTTAGTTGACTTTCATTTATTAATGGACTCTTTACAATTGGTAGATGGTAAGAAGTGTAAAAATACATTGATGTATGCGAAAATGTTGATTTTCTTTATGTTTTCTCTTATTTGTCTTGCTGTAATATTGCATTTATTGTGTGCTATCAGTAAAAATGTAAATATAATAAAAAATTAAAAAGAGGCTGTACGTAATTGGGCGGGACATCGCTGTAGTGAAAGACGACTGTTTGGCCGATGGTATACATTTTTTCTTAAATAAACAAACAATTTACCCTCCTCAGAGTGTTTATAAAGGTCAAAACTAGTGATTTGATTCAACAAACTTAATGGAGCCAGGAGTGGAAACATGTTTGTTTGTTTTTTTCATCTCAAAAGTTTTAACAAGATCCTCTCACTTCTGGAGTCAGCTTCAAGCGGCCATTCAAGGAACAGCTCTTGAGTTATTTCCCTTTACGCATCAAAAGGGAAAGCAGGATGTTGCCGCTTGCTATCTCCATGGTTTCAAATTGGACGCTGTAGTCTTGTCTCGTTGAAGCTGGAGTATGTAGTTTTAATTGTGTCCTGACTCGCGCAAGCTCCGCTGCTTTGAACTACACGTCCCATAAACTCAAATGTTTAGAGAAAAGTTTCGCATGAACGATTGTTTTGTGTAAGAGAGTTTATCGCTACATACCTTTTACTGCTAGAGCATCCATTTAAGTATCTTGGTATAATTTTTTTCAGTTAAAATCTATACAATGTGAAGGACACCATGGCACAGAAAACGAGGCATTTTACATGGAAAACGTCAAAGACTAAAACACCAGTCAGTAAGGTAGGTGCTCCTCTCTGTACTTCACACTGGCCTGTCCTGACGAAAGCACGCTCCTGCTCTTCGTTTTCTGTTAAATGGTCTATGGCCGGGGGTACTTTATCTTATTAAGTGTCACACTTAGGTTATCTTTGGTCATGCACTTGGTTTCTAGTAATGAATGAATTTGTGGCTCAGCAGGATTTGCCTCAAAAAGTGCAATGCAAACCCCTCAGGTAATTCAATCCACAAAAGACTCTGCTCTCAAACTCAGTAAATGAAATATTTGAGGGAAGTGGAGCAAAAAATTAATAAAAACTAATGTCATCCTCAGTCACTGACAAGGTCATAAAGCTCCTTTTAACCTATGATCAGGTCCTGACTGCACAGAGGCCAGCAATAACTTCACCATGTCTATTATTAATTAAAAAGAAATGGGCAGAGCTAATGTCATAAATGGTTTTGCAGGTGCAGCTGAATGAAAATGATATTAAACAGTGGGTAAAGGTAAGTCACTTTAAGTCATTTGAAAATCACACATAGAAAAGTGTATGTTGTGACTTGTGGAAGTCGTTTGTTGTTTAGGACAAGTTCATTGTCTCTAGATCAGAGAAAAGTAGATCTACAGCTTACTCTGGTCATCAGCCAACCATGTTCTCTCACCATTACGTCTGCAGTCAGTTTGTGTTGGTGTGATTCAAATATCAATGCATATAAATTCAATCGTTTTGAGACGTTCAAGAAGGCAGATCGTTTTTAAATCTAAAGCAGTTTTGTTTTTCCTAATATCGTTAATCCATACTGTTACAGAGCAAATTATGCTGCTAAAGAAGACATGATTTTACAGTTATAGTTTAATATGTAAACGTAAGGAAAAATACTTCACTGCTTCTTAAGGTAAAATTACAGTACCCTTAAAAAAGTAAACGGAACATGTTCTGCTGACAGACAGGACACTCAACAGAAATCTTTAATAGCATTTCGTAAAAAAATGAAAATGATAAAAACTCAGACAAACAAATTTTCAAGAAGCATACAGTTCATATACACAAAATGCATACACATAATATAGATACAATGCTTCAATTTAAATATTAAATATATATTTAGTACTAGAGTCCATAGATGCAGTCCTGCCGCTTCAAATCAAATCAAACTCTCTTTATTAAGCTCCAGTAGAGGATCAAAAACATGTCTAAATAGCTCAATCTCCCTCAAAGGTCAATATTTTTTGTTTGTATCATATTAAAGTAAGTTCGTGATATCTCGTATTACAAACTTTCTATAAGAGTTTTTTTAAAGATCATACTAAATATTATTGTTATGTTGTGTTTGTCAGTTTATTATTAATCTCAAATGTTCTCACCGTGTGTATTTACAATATATATTTAGTTCCGCAAGTTTTTTCAAGGTTTAATTAATAGAACACAAGTTGCAGTTTAATGTCCTTGCTTTTGCTCTTCTTCACAGCTAAAACATGACATTAATTGCATTAATCACAGGGCCAGGATCTCTATATTTTTTGCTCCTCTAAGAACGAACTCTTCTTTTTAATGCTGTTGAATTGATTTTAAATTTCAAATGATCCCTTTTATTCTTGATATTTTTATCATTGTGGTTCATCTGGATGCTTCTCAGATGTATTGCCATTTAGTCTGTATATTCTGTTTAATTATTATAAAAAAGGAAATGAAGATGCATTTAAAATGTAGTAATTTTGTAGTAAATATAATGTGAGTTCCAGGAAGTACCAATACTAGAACCAGAACAGAAGATTGTGTAAATTTGGTTGTTCCTGACACTTAGAGACCTAAATACTCAATACAGATTGCTACAGTATATACTTGAGTTCATTAACAAAGATCACATTCTTTCTATGGGTTATTAAAGTTAGCCATATATGGCACTAGAGTGACGATGTCTGAGTAAAAACCCCAGATTTCACTCATCTTTCATTTTTATTCTCCTCAGAGAGTGGAAAGAGCCTCTGAGTATGCTGTATCTGAGGTGTTTTCTATTAAAAAACCTCTGAACAGTCACAAGAGTGTCCCGCTGGAGAGCATAGATCAGCTACAGGATCATAATGACGCGTACAGTGAGGGTAGTGAAGGCCTAATTAAAACTCACCAGATTTTTTTTTATTATAAGCCTTCTCATGGATCATTTCTCTTATATTCCACAGCTCAGTCTATTTTAAGTCAGTGGATGAACCAGAAGTTACGCCTGGAGTCTGAAATGGATGATGATGATGAGGAGGAAGAGAAGATGGTTCTCTGTGAAGCAGATGATTTAGAGACCAAACACATGGAGTCCAGCTGCAGTAACTTTGATGGTACGAAAGAAAAAATCTGAATTACTTATAGCAGAAAGCAGTATTAGTAAAAAAGTAGTTTTATGAAAACCTTCTATAGTTGCGATATTTATATGATGGGTCCTTATTTCACTTATGTTGATTAGATTATAAACTAAACCACATCTTCAGTAGACACATGTTCTGTGCATTTTTAGACCTGTATCATCAACTGGAGCAAGAGGAGGAGAACACTGTTGTGCATAATTTCCTCCAGGACCTGATGGACACAGAGGTGTTGGAAGCTGGGATACCGGAGGCCCTAAAGTTAGACTCTGATGAAATGAAGAAAAAGTGGAGGGACCCAAGCATTACCATGGATGTGCGTCACAAACAGGTAAAAGAGAACCGCATGCGCAGAGATGCAGAGCGTGAAAAGCTGCACAGAGAGAAAGAAGTGCTTAAGGAGGCACGAGAAGAAGCAAGGCTTTTGGAAGAAGAGCGGCAGAGAAAGAGAAGACAAGAGGTCCGACGACAGGAAGAACTTATCCAGCAGGAAATGATTCGTCTGCGAAGAGAGATGGATGAGAAGAAGAGCATGGAGCAGCTGGCAAGAAACTTGTAAAACACCTCATCCACTTCGTTTCAACTCATTAAATAGCATTGAATTGATCATGTTTAATAAGACAGTCCTCTTAAAGTGGTCTATAAAGCATCTTTAAGGCTTAAGACTGCACTCATTCGATTTGTTTCCTGAGCTCAAACCAGGGCAAGCTCAAATGATGTCAAGGCTTTAGACCATATATTTTTCTCTCTGACTGTTTAAGGATGAGCCCACTCCTAACGCTTGTTGGAAGGTGTGGTATAAATTAAATATGATTACTTTCCTAGGTTTGGGGCAATATTGAAAACTTATAGATACTGAGTTCATTTAAGGTGTTTTAAACACTTGAATTTAACTTTTCAAGCTCGAAGTGAAGTTCCGTGAACGCAATTTCGGTTGGAGTGGTCAGATAATTTGGGAATAATCAACAGTTTTTTTAAAAAGAAATGTTCTCTGTATGGAATCAAATTCCCATCTTGTAAATTGTAAGTGCAGATTTAAAAATAATACTTGTACATGTGCATTTTAAAGACGAGTGGAAATGAATTGTCCAAAAGCAAAAATCCAAACAAATCATACTTCAAAAAAGGCCTGAATAATGCACTTTAAGTATGTTAAACCTTAAGTTGAAAAACAAATGTCTTGAATTGTGGATGTAGTGAGCTTTAAAATATAAGTAGGAAAAATCCCTGTGGAAAACCCTAAAATTGAATAAGATCATAAGAATAAGAGGTTAAAATAAACAAAATCAACATAAATTCAGATGCAAACATTTATTGTGATACTCCAAACTAGTTCCAAAGGTTACCAAATCAAAAACAGGAAAGGGTTAATAGGCAAGGAGTTAAAATACAAGAACATAATCTAACAGGAAACCATGGACCAAAACAAAAAAAATAGGCTAAAAAGCCATTTTGACTGCAGAACTGTCAGATTTTGTATTTGTTCACCCAGAATTCCAACAATTGAAAGTGACAAAATAGATATCAAAATTAATCTCATAATTAGGAAGGTTTACTTTCTTAATCTGGTGAAATGTGGTTCCATAAACATGAACATGGAACTTTAGTCTTACCAAAATGATGATTAAGACTGAAAAGTTTGCCCAAGATTATCACAGTCTAAATTTCTTACACATTATAGTTTACTTCTTTACCATGAACTTAATTATTTTCCAAAACAGTCACGATTTCTGAACATCCACAATTTCATTTTATTAAATTATTTTGTCCACTCTTCCTTTTAAAAATGCCACGCCGTATGCTATTAGCTTGTCTGATATGATTATAATTATACAGTCTAAGTGCTCCATAACTGTCTCTTTTTGGAGTCCCCCTAATTTTCCCACTGATTTGGCATTTATACTTTAGAAAGGATAATTGTGTGACATTTAATTTTCATTTGGAACAGGGAACGGGAAAGGCTTCAGAAGCAAAGGGCCACTAAAAGCATTGTTTCTTCTAATCATCACAATCCCACACCAAACAAAGACCTTGAGCTGAAGAACCTGGGAGCCAAAGTTCAACTCCTCAATTTGCAGGTCAGCCAAGTTAAAATTCAATAACCTTGTAAGGATTTTGATGTTTATTAACCTGTGTTTCAGTCCATGCAGAGGCACTTTTCTACCTGGTACTCTGTGATACTGGAAAGAAGGGTGCGCATGGGTAAAGCAGCAGCGCTGTGTGATTGGAGGACGCAGCTTAGAGCCTGGCGAGCATGGCGGGCGCTGGTTTGGGTGAGAAGAGAAGAGAAAGAGGCAGAGAAGACTGAAGAGGAGTTGAGAGTGCAGTACAGGTACATCTTACTTTGTAAAAGCAGTGTCAGCAACTTGAAAAACATTTAAAAGAGAAGTGCTACACTTTAACGAATGGCTCAAATAAAAGAGCATGTTAATTGCTTAATTAAAGGTTAATGAAAAGCTTTAATTCAAGCTGTCGGACTGGTTTTTATGGTTTCCCTCAGGCGTTGTCAACAGGCTCTGGAGAGCAACCGCAAGAGGCTTTTAAGACGCTGCTTCAGTGACTGGCGTGTGTGGTGTCAGGTGGAATTTCATCGCAAGGAGCTTCAACAGCAACAAGAGGAAACACGACTTAAAATGGCTGCATTGATCAGCGTAGCCACTTCTCGGAAACTGGGGGCAGAAAAACCTCCACCCAGTTCACTGCCAGCTGAAGCACTCTATAGTATTACAGAGACCATCCCCCCCCAGGTAATGTCCAAGAAGAACTACTGGTGTCTATCGTGAAGCTTATACAGACTGAAAAAATTAAATTAGTCCACCTGCCTCATGAGGCTGATAGATCCCATAGACTCCCCTTGTTAAAACGGCCAAATTCACTTTGCTAGTTTACAATAAAAATACTCAATACAGGTCATTTATGGGCAATTTTTTATTATTATTTCTGTCACGTTGGACTGCTTGAGAATTGAAAAGCAACAGTTGGTAATTACATCACTGGCAAGATTGCTTCTTTCTTAAAAGCTGAACACATTTATCACATAATATACAGTATTGGGGTTAAAATGTTTTATCATACTACCGTTTATTTATTTTTGCAGCAACAAAAAACACAAACTGAAGCAACAGTTGCAACAACTCAAAGAAGACAGGTATGGCAAAATATCAATTCTAATAATTTTCTGGAAGGAAAAAGCGAATCTCTTTCACTTCTAAAGGTTATGTTATAGACTTGAAACCATATTTTGTAACATTTGAAAATTTGTCTTCTTTTTAAAAACAAGAATGCTTTAAATTAAATATGTTGTTTCGGTTAAAATTTCTGCAAGTTGATTAACCATCACATGAACAGTGACTTATGACGTACCAAAATGAAAACAGATTTAATATATTTTTGAATATATACTCTGATTGCACCAGACGACAATCTGTATAGTGTGCAATATTGTTGCCTTAGACTCTTGACAACAAAATGGGAGTAATTGCAGCTCTTCCGTGTTCTGTGAAAG
Source organism: Danionella dracula (assembly GCA_900490495.1). Classification (NCBI taxonomy): domain Eukaryota; kingdom Metazoa; phylum Chordata; class Actinopteri; order Cypriniformes; family Danionidae; genus Danionella; species Danionella dracula. The sequence continues at coordinate 4,937,290 of UELW01000888.1, forward strand.
TAATTCCTCATGATGCCTCAGAGGGAGAGTCAACACAGAGACATGAATAGCTTCCTTTAACAGCATACAGGACCTGCATTTTGCACTTTTAAATCTAAAACTTTAATGTAGGGGTCCTAAATTGTTTAGATCTGTCTAGAAGTCTTAACTTCTTTTGTACAAAGCATGTTTAAATGTTCTGTTGTGAGAGATAAATAAAGCATCTATTTATTTCTATTGGATTAAGTACAGCACATGAAAACTTTGTGACAAATAATTAGTATTTACCATGCAGTGTTTTTTAACAATAGTTTTGAGTGCATTAATATAAATTTTATTGTTCGTTTTTAGTGAGATGTTCTTCAGCTTCATCAAACAATGTTTGTTTAGCAGCTGTTTAAAATCACAAAAAAAAACTTCCTCTGAACACAGGAAATACAAAGAGCTCCACAAAGTAGTCCATCCACGACCAAAACCACTTGCAGGACTGGACATTTTGAGACTCCGCCCACTCAGGCCTGGCAGGTGACACGGCGTCATGCTGCTCTCTCAAAATCTGAACTTCGAGAGTCTTCTATGGGTCAGCAGCAGCAGGGTTCTCACCAAAGAGAACTAAGAGATGGACAGTTCAATCACCGACATACAGCCTTGCAGCAAACTGTCACTGAGCAGAGAAAACTCCTGAAAGAGCAGCAGCAGCAGATTCTGCTTCTGCAAAAAAGACAGAACATTCTGGAACTGAGACACGAAGCTGATAAAACGGCTCTAAGGGCTACAGTTCCTACTGGGACGGGGACCACTTCCTGTCTACCTCAACCTGACACAGAGGAAGCAAGGGGAAATAGAGAAAGGTAATCGTGTGTGTAGATGGATTTCTGGGATGTGTTTCACCTAGAAATAAAAAATATATAGTTGTTCATTTGTTTTACTTACTTTCATATACACCCTGTTGAATATGGTTTGTTGAAGATACTTTTTACACTTCTGTAGGTCGGTGGTAAAGGAAGCTGTGTAGGACTTAAGCCATGATTATGAGATGCTTGGTCATGATAATGAGATACTGTCCAAAAAACTAATTATTCGTTGAATGCAATGAGCTTCCGTATTCTAGTTTAGGTCAAGCCAGGTAGTAGCCTGACATTATCCGGGTTATCAAAAAAAAATTCTCAGCTTTTAGATTTTCTTTTCTTTCTTTTTTTTTTACTAGAAATCTTTTTTTTTTAATATGCCTAAGTTGATTAAAATAATTGAAGTAAAAGTATGAATTACTGCATGCTTTTAATTCACATTTTAAGACATTTAAATATTATACATATATATATTAACAAAAACATTTTTGGTCAAGGTCTGAATGTTTGTTCGTCTCACAAATACATAAACTCTGTTGATCATCACAGACCAAAAGGAGCCTCGAGGGAAAACAGTAGCAGCCACATTGAGCAGAAACCCTCTCTATATCGAGTGCCGCTTCCCCATCCAGCCGTACAAGGTCAGTCAAACACACAGAAGTAGTAAAAACTGCCACTGTAGTGGTTTCAAGCATGCAAAATGAATTTCATGGCAATGCCCTAGTTTTAAATCCTCTCTGCACTGAATACAGATGAACACAATAATCATGATCCTCTTGTGAGAAAACCAGAACAATAGCAGCACTCCACATAGGCTGTTGTGGGATTTTTGTTTAGTGTACAGGGATGTTTATTTGTTAATCTTAGAAAACGGCAGCCCATGGCTTGTCTCTCTGTTGGAGGTTGTTAACGCGACTTCCTCCTGAGATGAATGTCCCTGTTTACGGACTCTACAAACCTTCACCATTTATAGTGTTATGGCTCAATCTGTGAGGCGAGCAGTGGCGACCTTGGCTGAGAACGATAAGATTTTTCTCTCTGTGAAAAACGACAGGCCATTGTGCTGCTCTGATCTAATCCAGACATTTCCTCAATATAAGGGCTTGCGCTGGAAGTATGTGATATATTGAGGAACTACAATTTTAGCTTCTTTCATCTAAATGTACAAAAATTAATATTTCACTACGAGAGGTGGCTTTCCAAAATAAACTGTGAATGGGAATGACATGTCTCATGCCATAGGCTATATAAAACTTTGTCTCAGCCACTTCAGATGATAGCGTGGTTGGCAAGCCAGCAACGTAGAACATAGAAGCCTGCTATGTGATTGAATGGCAATTCTGATATTTAACTGTTTTGAGTAATGGTGTGTTTGGGGCATTGTTGCGAGCTCAAAGGTCTCTGGTACACGTCCAAAAACCTGTTTTATCTCTTTCAGAACTGACTTTTATCTCTGAGAATGTGAAAAACGTGTCACTTTTCCTATTGTTCTTAAAGGAACAATTTGTAATTGCTGAGAGCCGGTGTTGACATTTGCAAAGGAAGCAACCACACCTCTTGACCAATAGCGCCTTCTTCTGCTTTTCATAGCTTTTGTTGATTGGCAGCAAGTGTGTTTTGGATTTAGAGTCATCCCAACCTTGAAAGCGATATGAGTGCAAGTGAGTGAAAGTGACCATTTGGCCAGATACGGAGTGACCCATGTCCGAAATTTGTGCTCTGCATTTAACCCATCCCAGCGTCCACACACAGCAGTGAAGAAACACATCGTGAACACACACCCGGAGCAGTGGGGAGCCATAGCTGCTGCACTCCAGGAGCAGTCAAGAAACTTGTGCCTTGCTCAAGGGAACCACAAAAATGGAACAACGGATGGAATAAATGTTTCATCTTTCACACCTCCTTCATTCAACTGGTGGAGGTGATGGCTGCCATTCTGTGCCGGAACACTCATCACACACTGACTAATGGTGAATAGAGGACCTGGAGAGCCAATCAGAGAAATTTAGACAATTTTCCCGAGCAACTATTCTGTTCAATGAAACATCCTGGAACTTCCAATGACGATTAAAAGTCCTGACAGACAGTCAGGATTTGGTTTTACACCACAGACTCTCTGTCACTGTACTAAGATACTAGAACCTGCAGAGACCAAAGGGTGAGCACTCCCTGCTGGCCTACTTGCACCACTTCCCTTGTTTCACACCTAGTTTTCCCTTGAAGTCACCCATCAAGGAACTAACCCAGGCTCATTTCTGCTTCACTTCAGCGAGGAAGCACTCGTGAGTTGCATGCTAATTTGGCCAAGATTCCTTGGCTTTATGCAAGCGCACCCTATGATTTTTTTTCTCCAATATGACATTTTATCAGGCATTTTTAGATTTTTTGAAAAATTTACTTTTCAAACTCCTAGGCTCTTCATTTGAACTTCACAAAACTTGTAGCAGATAATTTTCAGACCCTGCTGGCTGAAACTTATGCAATTGAAGGAAAATTGTAAAGAAATTCTTAAAGGACATTCAAATAGTTTGTAAGGCTTAATATCAGCAATGATTTGAGATATCAAGACCAAATGTTGCGTATGAAGTTGAATGAAGACATTTGGTTTAGTTTACTATAGTAGTTCAGAGTAATGGGAATGGGCTTTTTTGCTAATAAATACTTATATGTTTGTCTTATCTGTTAATCATATTTAATTGATGTACAGACACTTGGTATATGGTATACCAACCATGATTAGCAGGAGTTGCCTGGAAAGGTTTGGCTTAATTTTCTTCCCATTTTAAGTTTAGTCTCATGCTCAGGACCTCATGCTGATTCAAATCATTTTATTTTAGCCTATCAACGTAGTCAAAACATTTCTCATGGAATCAGATTTGTCTAATATTTTGTAAAAATCACTCTCTTATTTATAATCATGATTTTCTTGATTTAACACAGTGTTAACATTGTTCGGTGTTCCCTTTAAGCTCTGATCCTAGAATCTTCCAGGTCAGTCTTCACTGAAATTTTCACTCTTATTTATTGTTTATTGTTACAAAGGGTTATTACAAACAAAAAACCCTTTCATCTCAGTGTTAATATAGTTGCCATATTTGATCTGTGCATTCAAAGACTGTAACAAATTCAAAACTCTTGAAAAAAGCTATAGTACTAAAAAGATTTTATATTTTTAATATTATATTTGTTATTATATCTATTTCTGTTGTTATCCTGGTGTATCTGGTCTTTCGGTGATAGCATTTCACATTTTAAGTTTTAAAAAATTTATCTTTTACAATAAGTGAACATTGTGTTTTTGTGCGAAACGACATTTGCTGCATCTTCCCCAATATTAGAGTTATGAAATGAACAACACTGAAATCACCAACAATGTAGGTTTTAATTTAATTTGTGCTTTCATTGTTTAATTGATGGTTTGTAATTAAAGTTGGAAACACAGAAATCCGTTATAATCAGAGGCTCTTTTTCCTCAAACTAAAGTCATGACCTCAAGTCAACATGATATTTTGAAGAGTTGATTTGAATTGGGACACTAGAAATTCTTTCAAAGAACTCGTACAATTCTAAGAGCCTGATGGACAGCAGCTGTGTCTGCTTTAATCTGAACTTTAACATGTCTATCTGTCTCCAACAACTGCTTTTCTTTTTATTCTGTTTCATGTTTCCGTCAGCTATGGAGGAAAGAGCTCGCCAGCGATCCGAGCGCAGGAAAGAGGTCGAGGAGCTGAGGAGACAGAAACAGGAGGAGAAACTGGTATTGAAACTTGCTCGTCCTCAACAAGTCAAGTGAGCAAAGTGAACCAAGCCATTTTCTCTTGCTTTTCAAGGCACAAATGAAGGCCACTGAGGAGGAGAGATTACGGGTGGAGGAGGAGGAGAAACAAAAGGAGATGGAGAGGAAAAAGGAGGAGAGGAGGTTTCAAAAGATGGTGTGTGTTGATAAGAGATACTGGTGGTTGTTGTTGTTGTTACAAGAGAACCCACATTCTGGTTGAGATCACAAAGATAATTATCATTTATTATTATTTTTAACTTTTTGTTAATAATTACAAAAACTTTCATTTAATTACAGAAACTTTTCAGTTTCATTTTATTTAACTATATTTTGGCATACTTTTATTAAAATTCTCTATAATTGTTTTATATACAAATTTTATTCTTTTATTTTTACATTTTTATTATATATACATTACTCATGTTCTTAAACATTCTGAAAGATTTGGAAGTGTGTGTTTAAAAAAAATAATCCACACATGCTTTTAATTAGTGCATAGATTAGTATTTTACCTCAAAGAGCAGCAAACCCATACTTTAATTGATTTTGTGGGGGGTTTTATCTCATTGTTTTTTAGCAAACAGACGTTTCATAAACATTGAAATAAAAACAAATGAAGAAGTGGCATGTCAGAGCTCACCTCAACGTTTGAAATGAAACCTTGGAATCACAAAAGACCGGACACTCCCCTCTCTGTCTAAATTTTGCAAAAACTTTGCTAGTGAACGAAATGGCATTTACATCTAATATTTATTAATGGATCAAACCTTTAAAGTGATAATATTAAAGGGAAATTCCACCACAAAATGAAAATTAAGTCATCTAAGCCCATCCTGGTCTTCACTTCCTTAATGTTCATCCTCAAACCGGAACACTAGATGCTCCTGGGTGATGTTCTTCATGTGTAAAACCTGAGACATGTGCGTGCTCAAATAGTGTTAATAAAGTGCATTTAAGTCATTATTTAATTTATTTTGCATTATGTAATCTTGGGATTACATGTGGGCATCTACCTCAGTGACCGATGGAGACATTTGTTGGGATTTTAACTGCTTAGGGGTAATAAAGTGTTAATAAAGTGCATTTAAGTCATTATTTAATTTATTTTGCATTATGTAATCTTGGGATTACATGTGGGCATCTACCTCAGTGATTTTAACTGCTTAGGGGTAAAAATATGTGACAAGAATCAAAGTGGCTGTCATAACTCTGCTGGATTAACCCAAAATGTGTTAACAAGACTGGAACTACACTGGAATAAGTTATTATTGATAAACTTTTATTATTTGGGTGCAGCATCACTGTGCAGTAAGAAAACTCATACCCTACTAAGTCCTGGTGTGCTCAATAGTGGACATTCTGACCTTTACAATAATATCTCACGTGTTTGTGTTAACTGCTTTAAATCACAAACACAAAAAAGTTACATTGGAAGATTTTTTTCCCCCATTGGTTTTCAGCAGGATATGGTTTTCTAAATCAAATTATGTTGATGACCGCATGCTGAAGTTATAGTACAGCTAGAGTTTTCAGACCTGTTATTTTCTCTAACGTAAACAGAAAGAGCTTGAGAAGCAGAGGAGAGCTGAGCGGGAACAGGAGCTGTCAAAACTGGCGGCCCAGCACTACCTCAACACCTTGTTTCGAAGCCGAGGCTTGTCACCATGGAAACGCCTGCTGAAGCAAACCCATGCCAACACACAGGTCATCCACACTGCACGAAATCACTGGCTACACCATCAATGCAGCAATCCACTCCCCGACAAATACTCACACACTCAATTATTCATCCAAAGAGTTATGGACCGCATCCACACACTGAACAGAAGACCAGCTGTCCCCCTCCAGCCAATTTTGGGTCCAAACTTTAATGATGTTTCTTGTGTGCTGTTGCGTTTCCACCTGGTGAACCACCTGTTTGGAAGTAAATGATCAGACAGGTTGATATCTGAGCTTCAGGAGGCACAAAGAGATGAAAGGAAAGCTTTGAATTCTGAATCTGAATTGGTATTTGGAGATCGATAAAGTAGAAACCTCACCGTCCAATTAGTAGTGTGTGTCTGCGTATCGTTAAACCAGCAGCAGGTTAGCAGGGAAAGTGTGAGATCCATTTTAAGCCAAAGATGATGAGGCTGTTAATTAAAGCAGGCAGTTATTAATGCGCTGTGGGTCTCCTCCAGAGAGCACGGGATCATTCCTCACGGGTTCTGCTGAGGCGATGCTTCTTCTGCTGGAGTCGATTTGTGTCCGAGGCCCAGGGAGAGCAAGAGGCTAGGGCTAGCCAGCTCTACCAGTGCTTCCTGCTGCAGAGGACGCTCAGAAGCTGGAGAAGGGTAAGTCTCCCATTGTGAAGATTATATGTTGTTTCAACAAATTATTTTGAAAATATGGTAGTTTTATTTCTGCCCAATAGAATAATTTAATCAGAATTCCTATTAGTAGGGTTTAGTCTGGTTTCATAAGGTCAAATATAAGACTTTTAAAAATTCATAAGGTCAAATTTAAGACATTGCATAAAAACTGTAAGCTTTAAAGATATTGTTTGAAACCCAACTATCACTTTTACATCACATTTTTACAAAGGCTTTCTCAACCTGTAACAACTCTTAACCATGCCTTTTATAAAGTCTGGCAAATCTAGCTATCATTAAAAAAAAACATTTAGGAACATGTTCCTCTATATCTGGCAACCCCAACAATCACTATTATGTTTTTGAGCATTACGCACACGTTCTCATTCACTGGCTACCCTTACAATCCAATTTTAGATTTTGACCATTTATGAGTGTACAAGCATTTTGTCAAAGTTTGGCAACCCCATCACTTATGCTACTCATAAATTCTCATTTATGACTCGGAGTGTATATAAGCTTTTTCTCAAACTATGGCACCGCTAAACATCACTTATAAGTTTTTGAGGATTTAAGAAAGTTGTCTCAAACTCTGGCAACCCTAACTATCATTTATACTTTTTTTGAAGCAAAAAATCTAAACAAATGTATTACAAATGAATCGGTCAAGATGTTCCCTAGTAGACCATAGTCTACTACAGTGTATCGAGAAAGGTGTTCCTTTGCATAATCAGAAAAACATATATTGCATATATGAACATAAAGTAATTACTAATGACATTGAAAACACTCTAATAGTCAGTTAACATTAAAGCTGAAGGCAGTGATCAAAGGGCTCTTGTACCTTTATTGCACCTCATGGTTAATTCTTAGCGCTAAATGCCATGACCACACATTGTTTCAGAAAATCTCTGATCCTAAAAATGGTACTAGACCCATTCCTTTTTAGAACATTTAGAAACACCAAGGTGGCGCTATGATTGTGTGCATTGTAATATGAATGTGTTCAGACTTTGGACTCTCATGAGAATCTGATCATTTGGGACCGATCGCACATTGTATGGCTGAGCTATAACAACATCCTGTTTCTACTCCAAATTGGGGCAATCCCTGGCCTCAATGGCAACACCCTTTGTCATATCCTAAAAAAGCTTCGCAATTCAATATTGGACATGCTTTCAGAGTATACTGGCTGAGTTTACAACAAACGTGTTAAATCTTTAGGAGGAGTTTTTTAAAGCATGAAGCCTCTGTTTTTGACAGAAAATATACAATAACCAGCTTCCTGTCCAGTTCCAAAACTCAACTCTATGTTGTAAATTCTTCCCATTAGGTGGCGCTGTGACTGATATTGTGCATTGTCTTATGAACATGTTTAGGCTTGGACTATGAGAATGAGATAAGGTTGAGCCTTATGTATGCCTGAGTTATAACAACCTCCTGTTTCAAAATCGAAAAATAGGATATTCGCCAGCCACCAAGGCCTCATCCATTACCATAGCCAAACAAGCTTCGATATATAACATGCCACATGCCTTGTGATAATACTGAAGAGGTTTGTACCTGTTTGGATAAAATCTGTGGGAGGAGTTCATCAAAGTGTAGCATAAGTGGAAATGCCATTTTTTTTTTTTTTTTTTTTTGCAAAATAACCATCTTCCAAATGATTTTGGAAACAGTTTATACTCGCAAAATGTTCATCTTGGTAATTTACACGTGTAACAAATATTATTCACGTACAACAAACTAGTGGCGAACTAGCAACCTTCAGTGCTCGAGCCCTAATTATTTATCTATGTGAACAGTTTGTTAAGAGGTGAAGCTCTTCTGAGGTGAATCACAGCACTCGGCACTACTGTATCAAATATCACACAAACATGCTAACACTCCAGTACTGATATGTGCCAAAACATTGTTGTAACAAGTAATTTTGAACATATTAAATGATTACTCACTTGCTCTTAAATTACGCACACTTAAAACACATCATGAAGCCATCTGCAGCAGTCTCTCCTTAACTTTCAAAGCCCACGCCAACACACCCGCTCTCTTCAACACACTAATTTATTCCCTTTATTCTCTAATCACTGGCCAGTTAAAAGATGTGAGCTTCATTCTGGAGGCCAGAGCCGAGCGATTCCACAGGACACACACTCAGAGGAGAGTGTTGAAGGCACTGCTGGACCACCTCACAGAGCAGCGAATCACAGCCTGGGATAATGAGCAGCGGGCACAGGAGCACCACCTCAGGTCAGCTCTGAAGTGTTTGTCATTTTAATTCAACGGCTATCTAATTGTGCTTTTTCTCCTGCTGATCACAAATGAGGATGTCCTCATATAGATCTACTGATCTCAGACCATCTTTAAATGAGCTTACAAAAGTTTATAACTGTCTTTATAAGGTGTATTTATTACATAGATTAATAGTTATAGGTTTGATTGTATGCAGGCAAGTAGTGAGGAAGTGTTTTGCTGGCTGGAGACGACTCCCTGTGGTCCTGCGAGAGGAGAAGGAGCGAGAGGTGCGTCGAGAGCAGCTCAGACGCAAAGTGGCTGAGATACTACCTGATTTCCGCTCCTCACCAGTCGAATTGTGGCGACCAGTTAACCCTCTTTAACTGTGCCAACGAGCTCCATGCTTCACCTTTGTTGAATTTTTCTTTTTTCTAGCACTAAAAAGAAAGAAGTTCTTTGTATGGAATCTAACCTTTATTTAAATAAGAAATTATTGACATTTATTTCCAGAACTCAGACCTGTCAGTACAACTAAAACTAAAGATTTAATGTGGTTTGCTGATTGAATTTAGCATCTGGTATTTTGGAAGTAAACTAATATGTGCTTTCAGATAAATAAATGTTAGACTTTACATCTGAGAAATTTGATATTTGGCCGTATAATACAGTATTTTACATACCTAAAGTATGTGTCCATAAATTACAGTTGTGACATATTTTAGAATTACATTTTAAGGTTTTCAGTATATTTCTAGTTTGCTTTACTGTTTTAGTAAGTTAAAGTTCTATAGTAAGGCATCTATTTATTTTTATTAAAAATGAGTTAATGAACAAAATATCATAAGAACAAAATAAATCAAAAAGGATGTTTAGTTGATTTTTAAAAATATCTTTATTTACTTTCTACTGCATAACACAATAAACATAACAAGAAATACAAATCTGAATGAAAAAAGATTTTTTTTTTAATCCAAATAATTTTATTACATTAAAAATATTACATTTATATCATCATATTGTTCCTTTACATAAAAAAATACAAGATTTTGATATCTATTTCCTTTATATGTTTTTTTTTATTAAAACTTTTTTATTATTTTAATAATTATAGTATAATTCATTAAAATCTGCTTAAACAAATCAGTATGGCCTGTTTAAAATGGTAAAAATAATTATTATAAATATAATTTGTAAAATAATAATAATAATTGTTTATAAAACAACAAGATGTAAAATAAAAAAAGTTTTATTGCTGGCCGAAAGGTAACTAGACAATTTTGACAAGAAAAATGAGTAAGGCATCTATGAGGTGGGCTCATTAGCAAACACTGCAGACGCTGAGCTTCTCAAAGAGGTAACAGTCCAACAGTGCCCTCTACTGCACCCAATCTTCACTGACCTTGGGAAACACAGAACAACACAAAGCAAGAGTCAGGATCAACTGCAACGTGGAGCAATTGGTGACGCGAAGTGACCCTTGACCAAGCCCAAAACTCAGAGCACACCTAACATCATCACACCTCCAAACATCATCACACCTCCACCCCTTCCACTAACCAAACAAAGCGTCTTGACAGCACCCATCAAAGCTTATGATGTTTCTGAGAGCAGCACACCCAGATCATTTAGACAAGGTCAGGGGACTGTTTTTGGGTTGACAGCTCAGAGGCTTCGCTCATGCTCATGAATCGAGTCCAGTTGTCCCAGAAGCCTCGTGAGTGGGCGCTGAGGCTCTTGTTCTCTCTGCGGGCCAGCCGCGCCTCTCGCTCAGTCACATCGAGGCTGATGTTCAAGATCTGAGAGAGCAGGAGGTGCAGCAAGCCTCCGGTCACCAGAGAGCTGTACCAGGCACAGGTGAAGATGACGGCATCACTGTTGGGTGGAGACACAACGTACGGTTATTAAACCTGTTTTTGACTAAAGGATAAGGAAAGTTAAAGCTAGCAGAATGTGCAAGGCTTGAAAAAAACACAATACAACTGCCTAAACAAAAGAATCAAGTATTGAAAAAAAATCACATTAGGAAAAACTTAATAGCTGATTATTTTTTCACTTTTGCATTGTGTTCAAATTGGTGTTCCTCAGACAGCGTTCACAGTCTGATCAATCTGATGCATTTTGTGTGTTTTAATCCGGGTTGGAAAGAGTACAGAAATTCTGTCCTCAGGTAAAAGTACTATTACTTGATAGGAAATATAATGTATAAGTAAAAGTAATCATCTCGGATAAAGTTACCAGATTTACATTTGTGTTTCATACTAAACTCATTGTTTTGTTTTTCTTTCTTTCATCACTTTAGTCACATGGAAGATCCACATTCCCATGTGACTGATAGAGAAGATTTTAAGTTGTATTTTTGGTTAGAAGAGAGTTTGTTTGAGTTGTTTGAATGTTTGTTTGATTGTCTTTGGTTTACCTATTCGAACCTTGTTAGGAGCGGCCGGCCTTCACAAAGCAGCTGTTTACAGTATAAAATAAAACTGAATTGTGTTTATTGAGCTTTACAATTTTGTCCAGAAACATTCTGTTTTCAGTTGTTTTGTTTATGATAATGTTTTGTCAACATATTATGTTACACTTCACATATTTCTTTGTTTTTAAATAATGTCTGCATTTTTATTGGTAAATTTGAATTAAGGGGAGGAGTTTTCCCTATAAAAGGCCTTTGTTTGCTGCTGATGAAATTGCAGATCTGAATGTACTGCAAGTCAACCATAAGAATATAAAAATAAACTTAAAATCTTGAAAGCAAATTGTAGGCAGAAAAACACAAGAGCATTGTGATTTGAACAAGAATGAAACTATGTAAATAAACAAAAATGTAAAAAAAATTCTGGATTGTATGATATAAGATTGCAAGAAACAAGTCACAATACTGATCTCACACTAACAATACAGGTTTGTTGGAATTCTTCTTACTTCATCCTCTACTGAAGATAAATATAGTTTCAGTTTTCACCTATTTGTTTTCCATCTGTTCTCAATTGTCATTTTTTTTTTTATGTGAAAGATTTAAATGAGTGCTCCTAAAATAAGCACCCTACTACTTACACTCAGCAGAACAGAATGAACAAGACTGCATATTCATGAGAAGTGAAAGTGACCAGTTGGCCAAATATGGAGTGACTCATATTAGAAATTCATTCATTAATCTTCATGTCGGCTTTCTGCCCTTTCGGGGTCGCCACAGCGGAATGAACCGCCAACACTCTGGCATATGTTTTACACGGCTGATGCCCTTCCAGCCGCAACCCATCACTGGGAAAATCGTATATTAGAAATTGCTGCTTCCATTTCAATCCCAGTATACACACACCCGGAGCAGTTACAGCCATGGCTGCAAGGCCCGAGAAGCAGTTTGGAAAATGGTGCCTTGCTCAAGGGCACCACAGTTAGGGTTGTTAAAGGTGTCATGTAATTGTTTTTTGCATGTTTTGTTTCTGTTACCTCATTAAAACATGCCTTAGGTCATATTCAGATTGGTTCAGGCATGTTTGGTTAGTCCTATTTTCTATTTTTGGAAGCTCAAAACGTGTCCATGTCCATAGCCATGCCCATTGCTGATAGCTCCATGCATCAATCAGATGAGCGGCTAATCAGCTAATTTCAATGAAGAATTAATGGTGTAGTGACAGTTTAGAGAGGTCAAATATTTATTATGATTTCAAAGGGGCATGACATGGCATCTTTAACGAAGGAACTGTTTCATTACTTACACAACCTTCAATTTTAGGGATCTGGGAATCAAACCTGCAACATTCCGCAATCTCCTTATTACCAGGCAATAACTGCCAGAAAAGAGCCTGACGTTTGCAAAATCTTTTAGCAGATGGTGGATTTCTTTTCCGATATTTTTCTGCAACCTCCTGACAGCATGCGCTTCAAAACAAAAAAACCCATTACATTCACTATGCCAAAAGTGTCACCTCAGAGAGGAGCATGCAGCATTCCAATGAATAACAAATGAAGTGGAAGGAATAGAGTTAATTGGTGAATCTAGACGAAGCCTGTGTGTGCATGTCTCTGGGTATGTCCTCACCTATACTGGCTGTAAACATCCGGACAGTAGAAGAGCGCAGTGAAGACGCTTTGACGGGGACACACATATCCCAGGGCCAGGCCAATGCCGTACAGCGAGGTCAGCAGGAAGAAGAGCAGTGTCAGGAGGAAACTGCGGTGATTGGCTAACCCCACACAGCTGTTGATCCTGATACAAACAGCAGGCATCACTCAAGAACAAAATTAAAGTCCTTTTCACTTACTCAAACTTCATCTATTGTAATGCATATTTAACGAATATATTGAATTTAAAAGTATTAAAATGCATGTTTTGGTTTGTTTCCTGGGGGGTTGACCTCCATCCTCATTTTACAGCTCAAACCAGAGGAGAGGACCTCACCTAACCCAGACAAAAGTTACCCTCATTATAGCTCTTCCCTCTCAAGTCTCTCTTTTTTCTTGTGGTCTTAATCAGTAGGTTATGTGAGCTCCACTAACTCCAGGTCTTTCAATTTTCTTTTATTTGGCCCAAAATCCAACTTTTCTTGAATGTATTCTTGAATGTATTGAATGTATTCTTCAAAGTATTATTCGCCACCTCTTAGTCTTCAACAAGACTATTCTCAACATCAGCAAGGGACGTTTAAAAATGTAATCAGCAAATCTAGAGTAACTGGGAGAGTTGAGGCGAAATAATATATAACTTTTTTTGACCTTTTTTTTAAGGTGATATGATCTTTAAGAGTTAAAGATGATGAAAGTTGTGCCTTAACCAAAAAGCAGATAAACTGCAAGTCACACATTGAGGTGGACTCATTAAATTTGGAATTCATCAGCTTTCAAAAATCTGCCCAGAACATACAAAAACATACATGGAGGAAACGTGAGCTTTGTTAAATTATATTTGGGTAGAATACAGTGTACCATTTAAACCTGCATATACCCCTGCTAGATATATTCAGGTGGGGAATCGTACATATATTCAGTTTTTATTATAACATCACATAAGCCAATTAAAGACTTTCAAACTCAGTTCCTGGATGGACAAGCCATTTGATTCACTACACAGATCTGTTGTTTTCAAAAAAGATTAAAAACCCAGAATGGTTAGATAAGGTGTTTAGTTAAAAGTTGAAGCCTATCGCTCTCAGTAAGTTTCCAAATTGGACAAGCTGTAAGAACTTCTCTCTTATTTCTTAATGCGAATAGACATATTTTATACATTTTGGGAAAAAAACAACAAATGTTATCAAATGTGATTACGAGATATCAAATAACAGGCATCAAATAGAAGAAACTTTAAAAGCCTTGTCCCAGGATCCTTTTAATCAGATACAGACAAAAACAAATGGATGTGTAACTAACTACTTAACCAAATTAACTGTTTCCAATCAGATCAAACTCTAATTCTATCCCAGGGGTCAAAAATATAGGTCCCAAAACTAAAGATATCCACACAAAAAAGGAAGGTTTTGCACAAATGATAGATACTACCAATCTTTGTTTGCGTACATTCTGAGTCCTTCTGGAAGGATTTTCAAGGTTGGTAGAGTGGAAAATTTGTGAAGGCAATTCCTCTGACTACAGAGAATGATATATTTGGTGTAACCTTGGAGGACAAGACCAGTGACCTTGTTCTGAATAGCCTGTTGCTACTGGCAATTTTTTATCCGATCCACTAACTAAATGGATAAAAAAACAGCTTTTTTGTTTTCAAAAAGTACTGTATAGACAATCATCTGATGGCATTAACATTGATGACAAGAAAACAAGCCCTAAACATGTATCTTTTAAGTTGTCTTCTTTAGTTATTTTTTTATTTATTTAGTATTTATTTCATTTTTTACTAATAATTTACATCATTCTATCACTTTGATTTTATGTTACTTGGTATGTAAACATACACTTGTATTCCTAAACTATTATACATATATTATACAACTATTATAACAACTGTTATATTTAGAAATATATAACTATCTTACATCCTGTCCAATTACTCGTCTATCAGTAAACGCAAAATGGCCCAAAACCTTCTTTAACAAACTCCATAAATAGACAACTGTTTATAGAAGTAGAAATTTACTTACTGCCTGGAATGCTGATAGACTTTGAGGGATGAATATGTGTTTTATGAACAGATTTGTTGTAAGGACAGATATATTTTTGAGTCATATTGATACCACCATGTGGCCAGCCTTTCATCTCGTATGCCCCATTTGGTGCACTATCAAACTTATAAAGGTGCAAATGAGAATTTGGACCAAAACATGTTATATGACTCATTTTAAAATAAGAAGCACATAAATAAATAATATCAATACAGAGAGGGTTATAGATATTGTTAAAATATTTTGAAGGAATGAATGGGAAAGAAGGAGTTAAGCTATCACACACGATGTGCGTAATCAACTACTTCAGTCACATGACGTTGTAGTGCATGTCAGACCATGCTCACTTTCATCTGGCACACTAAAAATTGAGTACATTTTCTTCTGAAAGATATGTGTATATGCAGTATAAGTATTCAGAATGGGGCATGGCAATCTAGTCAATTCCACTGCAATAAATCATGGGATTGGAAAATATAGATTGTATGTATTGTACTCTTTCTCACAGGAAGTAGAATACCAGCTTTTCACATTTCATAAATGTGAACTCCCTGCTTGGCTTGCCAACTGTGTTTCTAGAATTTGATTTTTGTCTGGAATTGTATTTTCAAACTGGTCCATCAAATCTAAATAAAAACAACCACAAAAACTATTTTACTTTTTAAGTTGTACAACAGCATTCACAAGTCAAGCACTTTGTTTGATTCAAAAGAAAAGGAACCCACCAGACACAGTGGTGGTCCAGCCGCAGAACACATACTCCACAGATCCTGCAGTGTCCAGCACGAGATGGACGAGACAGCTTACACACAGCACACCAGTTACTCCCCCGATCACAGTTCTGTACTAACTCAACTTCACTCCTGTGATTGGCTATGACCTCTTGATGTCTTGCTCCACTCAGATACACAGAGTCGACTTCGGATGGAGGGCTATGATAGGTCACTGTACTGTGAGCTTCAGATATGTGAGACCTGACGTAACCCGGGCCTCTCTTGGTAATGAAGAGAAAAATAACTGTAAGAGAGACCCCAGCTGTCACAGCGACCAACTGAAGGCTGCTCACATCTCCTTGAGGAACGACCAAGGTGAGGAAGAGGAAGAACATGTAGAAGAGAGAGAAGAGAGCCAGGCTGAGGAAGAATAAAGTTCGTCCTTTTTTTCGGTGAGTGAGGTAGTAGTACCAGAGGACACAGATGGGTGTGACAGTCAGCACCAAAATTCCCAGGAGGTAGTGCAAAGCTGCAACGTGCAAAAAAACAGGAAGTAGAACAAGAGGGGGGATCAATGTGAGATCCACTCTTTGGGCACCGAATATCCAAGGCACCCTCAGCCGGTCACTGACAGTTGCGAGAACACGAGATAGAGATTCTGGACTCTGAGGTTCCTTCTTTATCCATCTAGGCAACAAAAGTATAGTACATCGCATCAGTTTTAATGTACTCCCAGCTAATGTCACTCTAATGTTTATCAAAGCCTCTCATTATTGTGATGAATGATAACACTAATGCAATTTGTTTAAAGGCATCTTTTAGGGTGCTCAAGGATACCATACAAGAGATGTAATGCAAAATACAACAGAGTTTAAACAAATAAATTAATTAAGAGAAGCACACTCTAGTTGTGAAAGCCCGTCTAAAGAGAAAGGTCTTGAAAGTATTTAATGTAGGACCGCTCCAGAGCATTGGGGTCACATTGGGTTCCAAGGCTTGGGAGAACGAGGGGGTGCTCGAGCCAGAGAGCTGAAGAAGAGTGAAGAGTTCGAGTTTAAGATAGGATCCTTAGGAGTTCTTTGAGACAAGAAGGAGCCAGATTGTTGAGGGCCTTGTAGATGCAGCACCTTGAAGGTAATCTTCTGCTTGATATTGATTTTCCTCTCCCAGTGAAATGCATGCAGAACTGGGGCAATGTGGTCAGTTCTGGTTGAGCGTGTGATGATCCTTGCTGCAGTATGTTGTCGAGTTAAATGTCTAGACTATTGCAATGCCTTTTTTATGGGAATAGCCAGAAGTTGCTTAACACAATTGTAAGAAAAATCATGAGCACATTACTCCAATTTTAGCATAACTTAATTGGCTCCCAGTTCATTTTTATTTGTTTTTTAATTTCACTTTTATTTGTTTTTAAATGCCTTCTTGCCCCACAGTAACTTGCTGACCTATAACAGCCATTTGCTCCCTCAGAATGTCTGAGTTTTCACTATTAATTAGGACAAAGAGGAATCGTAGAGTAGATCACACCTTTTAAGTCACTGCCCCTAAACTGTGGAATGAGCTCCTTTTGTGCAGCAGACAGACAGACTTAAAGGTCTTTTACTCATTGGCTTACATTCAGTTTGAGGTGATGGCTTGTTACTTTTGTCAACTTTGTTGTTTTTAAAGTGTTATACATACAATTCAAATAAAGTTGTATTGGAGTCTGTGAGTAAGTTTATCAGGGAGACCCCGAATAATTATATAACCTCATGGTCACATGCTAACAAAATACTGGTTCATTGTGCATCCTTGCTGTTATATAAACAATAGCCACATTTACAATTTTGTGTGATTTTATTGTGTTTTGCCTGTGACTTCCTCTAGCCTTTAGCATCTCAATACATGGTATTACAAACAAAGAAACTATGTGGTGGTGGTGGGGGGTGTTTTGAGTTTCAAACATTGGCTCTCATATATTTTAGATCCTACTTAATCACCTCAAGCCTTAAATCACACACAATCTAAATGTTGCTATATGTTTCTGTTTATTTTGTGGCCTAAAAAATGTTGAAATATTAGTGTGTCTTGAACCGCTTATGTGAATTTCAATTATTTTTTGATGATAACATAAATGTTTCTCCTAAGTTGGAAAGTTGAAGTAAAGTTGTTTTCACTTACCGGTCAAATGCTTCATCCAAATCTTCACAGTCACAACAGCATGCAGCGATGTGAGTGCGGGCGCCATGACGATCAATGTACTCACAACAGCACAGAGTGTCCCCCAGATCCTGATCCAGTGCTCCACCAGATCTCTTCCTCTTCTTCATGGTGGACTCACAACTGTTTAAAACACAAAAGACAAACATTTATGCCAAATCCAGTTTTATATTTTAGAAAATCATTTTTATATAGAGTGTTTGTTAATTGTATCAATATTTTCAAAATAACCTTCTAAGAAGAAAGCTGAGAATCCACAGCCCAAAATGAGTTTCTTCTGTGTGGTGTCAGTGAACATGTAGAAAATGACATCTGTTGCATTATTAAAGGTGCGTATGTCATTTCTGGGACTGAGTAAAGATATTTGAAACTGTGCCTACTATATTATGTATTGATATGCTGTCTCACTGTATCCGCTATAGTGACCTATTTAAAAAAAACACCTGGTAGACAGAAATCCTGCATAGTAAATCAAAGACTTAATAACTCTTCTGTTGAGCGCATTTTAGTTATTTCAAATAAATTTTATGTACATTTTCTACCACCACCACATCAGTAATGGATTGATAACGTCTTTGTCTATGGGGAAAACGGCAACATTAGCTCTTTTTAAACCACAACTTACACATTTTGATTGCTGAATCAAAACTTTACAGGAAACTTACTGTAAAAGATGTATTATGTCAACACCGTTTGCACTAAAGTTTTAACTAAAGATTTCACAGGCTCTTCACTGATGAAATGCAATCATGTGTGTTTAGTTGCTGTGCAAATTCACACCTACAAATTAGAATATGCAATATACAGTTTATTAAACCTTTACTAAATTAGACGTTGTGACCAGCAAGCAAAGGGTTCACTTACAACACCATACAGTCATGATATAGTTCCTTTGGTACGCAATTGCTGCTTTTGAGAAAACAGCCAGCGCTTAAGATGAGTTTCAAAAAATTTATATTATTTTTAAGCTTCACCTATCGAGTTTGAAACAAACACAACAGTAGCGAAAAAGCTTTAATGTTTACAAGCAGAACCAGGAAGTCGGACCACAAAACAGCTGTGCGTCCGCCATTGCAATACTGGCGCATGCGCACACCCACGCATTTTGTGCATTATGGAGGAGGGCGTAATGGAAGCTCTTAATTCAGTGAACTAACCTTTTATTAAAGTAAAACACAACTACCAGAGTGAACGCTACCCTTTAAAGTTGGAAACGAAATAAATCAAATTGTTTTAAGTATTAGTTCAAACATATTTTCGTGCGTTTGTTTCATGTTAAATTGATAACCATTATATTTTTTTGTAGTATTAAAGTATTTAAAATAATAAAAATAATTGTGAATACAATTTATATAGCGCTTTTCCGGACGCTTTACATTTTTCAGAGCAAAAGTAGAAGTACTTTTAGAAAAGTACAAGTAAAGATAGTCTAAATGGACCAAAACATTTAATTTCGAATGAAACAAAAACAAAGAGCTTCTTATCAAACAGCAGCCATGGGATAATGTGGCCACAATCTTAAGCTTGTTTGTGTGTGTGAATTTGAAGTAAAAAAAATACACATACATTTTACACAAGTAAAATATTATGATCACTTTGAAACATCTTGCTACATCTCAAGAAAGTGACTATGTAGCCTCGTTTATTGAAAATATTAAGAACAGCAATAAAACACCTAATTTTACAAATACGGAAAATTGCAAAAATCAAAAATTATTAATTTACAAAGTTTACAAAAGTTGATATAAGCTTAAAATAGAAGCATCAACTACAAAAACAGACACATACCGTCAATTCTTAAGTATTGAAATCCATGAAAAAAAGAACTGATTTCTGATAACTTTCATAAATATAGTATTTTCACCATATAAGACTTTATATAACAAGTAATGTTTTCTGTTTCACAGTAGCAGGGACACAGTCCCTAACATCAAACAAAAAAGTAGTATTTGCGTAACCTCAAGGTAAAATTCAAACATAATTTCCACACACACATTATCTTCTTCTAATATCCTGTACCATTATACATTACAATCTGGACATTCAAATTCACAGTTAAATAAGAAACATCATTGATCATGACCAATGTCTACTTTAAGGGTTTAAGGTGCAAATTATGTGCAAACCAATTGAAGTACCCTTAGAAGAGGACATTGTCAAAATCAAGTGAAAAAATACAGGTAAGCAAGTAATAGGCAGAACTTTTATCTTTGAGCAATGGGTCTGCATTGCCAACTCCATCACCAAGAAGCTTGTGCAAAATCACTCTAAATCTATGAAATATCCAAAATATATATTTAAAAGAGCTTCTGTTTGGCTCAGCTTAAGGCAGCTATAGAAAAAATCCCATTCAGAAATATGAAAGACTTCAGCTTCAGTCTCAAGGTTGCATATTTTCTCTCCAATTCAAAGTCCAAATGTGACGCTTGAGATGCAGTGCAAAAAAACAAATTTTGAATGTCAGAAACAAGAGCAGAAAAAAACCCAAGACACGAACGATGTGGACCCTGGTCTGCTCTGGGGTTACAGTCTCTGTGGAAACCTTCCTCGAAAGCAAGCGAGCCTTTCAGGAAGAAACCTCTGGTGAATATGGATCACAAGTCCAACATATTTAAAGCGCAGAGGATGATCGGTTGTACTGCTGGAAGTTCTCATGGAGTGCAACAAGAGAACTGCGCAGCTGTGAAGGACGAGAAATTTCACATAACTTATTTAAGGAAAAAAGTTAACAAAACTAAACCAACAGCAAAGGTGAGATCCCAAAGCTACCTGTTCAAGAAGGTTTATGGAATCCTGCAGCACTGCCTTAAGTAAACGCACCTCTTCTGGGTTTCTGAGTAAGACCCCATGTCCGTGGCCTAAATCAGGAGCCAAACTACATAAAACACAGATTCGGTTAGTAATCTTTATCATCAAAATATAACTAAATAAAACTAGTTTTTACCTGGACTCTGCTTTCTCCACCTTGTGCTTGGTGTTCAGATACATACGATGCGCGACATCTTCCATAGCCACAAGTTTAAAGAACAAACTCAAATTCAGGGCCACCAGGATGAAGAGTCTGAGAGTCATTGAAATGATTAAAGTCAATATCTGTTTAGTTACTGTAAAAAACAGGATTACTGTTACTGACTGAATCAAACCTTACATTAGGCTCATCCCTAACACAACTGAAGGTATGTTCCATCTCTGCATTGAGCTTTTGACATTGGCATCCAAGGCACCTATTACAGCATGTTAAAAAATACCATCAAGTAAGAAAGGATGCAATACCATGATGCAACACAATAAAAAATGTCTTTATGAGGGAAAAATGTTCATACCCATGGCTCCACCTCTCTGCGACTCTGAATCTGTGTTGTACTGCTTGCTTGGCAACATGTGGTCCTGCAGGGAGCGGCTGTAGGCTCTTCTCCTCCTACGCAAAGTACCGGTCTTCCCAGCTTCTCCGCCTCCTTGTGTCAACTCTGCTTCTTCCTCAAGCAGCTCTACCTCTGGAGTGAGCGTTGAGAGGTGGTCATTGAAACTACAATCTACCTTAAACCAAGGCTTTTGGGAATCTTCTTGTTTATACATTGTAAACTATGAAATGGACTGGAAGTGGTACTCTCTGCAGAGCTTGAGCTTGGGACAAGTTAAATGGTAAAGACTTGAGGGAAGGTCGGCTGACTTGGCTTGTCTGTCTAGGGAAGGCCGACTTGTGTTATAGAGCGGGAGAAAGGCCAACCAGCCGACATGGGTTGCCTGTTGACAAGAAGGCCTACTGGACAAACTTGGGTTGGCCTGTCGGGAGAAAGGCCAACCGATGTATGGACGGACCGACATGGGTTGCCTTTTGAAAAGAAGGCAGACCTATCTACTTGGGTTGCCTCCCGCGAGAAGGCAACCTTGCCCGACGGGGGGAATTTGCAATAGTTAGGGTATCGGTATTTTGTTAAACACAATTGTTTCCAGTGACTAATTTTAAAAAATACATGGTGAGGAGTCAGATGTTGTAGAAACTGGTACTTGTGTGAGGGAGAGCTTGAACTCAGAGTGAAAAACCTCCCAAAAAACATGCTAAAACAAAATCAGAAAAGGCTTTTCAGGGTATCATTTATATATGAAAACTAACACTTCTTTAGATGGAAAAATGGAGAAAGGAATTGGGCAAAAAACTGATTTCCAAACTTATATCTAGATGTGCTGAAATAGATTTTATGCCACATCGACGTTCATGGATTTTTCGTCTATTGAAATTTTGATGCACATCATGTCACACTACATTGCACACTGCGATATTACTACATTTGAATACAAACAACTAATAGTAATTTCTCCAACTTGGAAACCCTTTTTGAATCCAAGCAAGGCAAAACTTGTTTAAATCGGTTATGTTCATATTTAGAAAACCAGATCAAAAACTAAAAACCATATACCAACCAAGATGTCTAAAGTAGTCTTCCAAGCCACTCCAAGAGTTTTTGGTGATAAAGGATTTGACGAGGCCCCATGGCTTCTTTTTGTATTTTACCTCAGTGTTAATTCTGCACAAACAAAACCAAGTTGACCCATTTTATTAAGTACTTCTTTCAAGAGGCATCAAAACCGTGAAAGATAAATTATCATAAATCGCTCACCTGAGTCTACACTTGTGCTTAGAGCTACGGATGATACAGTAGCGATTCTGGGTATAGAAGTAGTCATGATAGGGAACATCGTGTGTGTAGACTTCTGAATCTATCATGTAGTATTGACCCTCCCTCGAATCTTTATGGAGTGTCTAGAAAATAAAAGAAACATACATAAAAATTAAAGATTCACATTTATATATTCCCAATAAAACTCTCTTGGCTCAGTCAAAGGTGCACGTCAAGGCTGACATTAAATAATTGTGCAACACATGCACTGTACACTGTATACCCTTTCTCATATTATAATTGGGAACCAAAACGCGGTGACGATAAAGACATGTACCTTTAGAACCGGTTTGAACTGGACCGAACCAGAACGTGAATTTCGGTACCTCATTTCAGTGCCACTTATTTGCCTGAACTGTCTAGTCAAGTTTAATGAAACATTTGAGAGGACACAACGATGCACAGCTAGCAGAGAACAGGTGGTTGTAAAGTACTCCACTGATTATAAAAATGATAAGGACAGCAGCAGACTTTCAACGGGTTATTAGTAGGCTAATGTAATGTAAATCGTAAAATGAAAATTTGAAATTCATGCTAACAAATGGTGATGTTTCTGCAAAAGAACTGCAAAATTTTAAGTTGTTAAATTGCTGTAGTTGGTTAGGTGGCATTTGTTTTATTGTGTTTTAAATGTCATATAAACTTTTAACATAGCGTTCAATTGTAAGCATTACATTTTTTAAAGTCCTCTGTATTTGTGCAATTATTCAAAGATCATGAAGTTCATGAACTAGAATCAGGTGGTGAGGGTGAGAGGGTGTTGCTTTGTCTCATACGAAAGTCACGTATGTTTGCTTTGTTTCACTTTACGATATAAACCATAATGGTGTTTCATCACAGATGCATGTGTGAGGCGGGGCTATCAAAGCTGTGAGGTGATGCCATTCATCAGAGAGCATGTTCGTTTCCTGCTTTCAAACATCAAAGTGACTCCAAGAGGTCACTCATCCCAAGTCGTTCAACAAGGAAGTTTGTTTCCTCAATTGATATCAAAGATATAATATGAATATTATACTATTTAACCTAAATAACTCATGGCTAAACATCAAAGGTTTTCTTGTAAACACAACTCACCCAACGACCTTCACTAAATGGTTAGAAACTGCTTTGCATTAACTATACATGGATTAATTGAGATGGGAAGGAATATGATGATTTTTAATGGGTTGTTTTTATTTAATTAAAAAGTCAATCCACCTTTTTGACACCTCAGGGTTGTAAAACAGGACTAAAAGTGCTGACTCTAACCTGAATCTCTGTAGCGGTGGAGAATTTGCCAATCAGTGGATTGTTAATGGTGATTGTGTAATTCAATGTCCTTTTCATAGCACCAGAGGCCTCCCTTTGCCAAGGGGTATACATTACACCTGTCAAATAAAGCACCACCATTAATATTCAACATTACACTATCTGTAAATAAAAATAAGTAAAATAAAATAACACACCTGTAATCTTCCTGACCTCCGTAAATCTCTGAGAGAAAGCAGACTTGGAGAAAAGCAGCTCAAACATCTTCTCAGCACGAATGTTGAAGACCCGGTTCAAAAAAAGCCTTCCCTGAGACACTGGACAAGCGGTTTCACGTTCTTCCACTGGAAGAAACAAATCCGAAGGTGAAAATCATGGGTCACAATGGCCAGCTGACATATGGATTTAAACACATGTCTGTCTTACCCTCGTCAAGGCTGTCAGATCTCCCGCTATCAGAGATCTGGCCTTCGTTAGCATTCAGATCCAGTGAGGGAGAGGAGCGTTTTGACATCCGTTCAGACCCTGAGCCTCTGAAAGACAGATTTGGGCTACGTGGATGGGATGGTGTACTCAGGCCGTCGTCCTGTTAGCAGAAATACAGATTAATTGTTCAGCTCTAAAACCTTGACTATATGATGAATAATCATAACTTTACAGATTTTCAAATGTACTATTATTTCCTTTTAAAAAAAATTAATTACATGCAAATGATAAACCCGTTTTTTTTTTTTTATAAATCCTCTCCATTTCTATTTTACCTCTCCAGTAAAATGAAAAAAAAAAAAACCACATAGCATTGTCAATGGATTGAGAAATAAGAAAAACGCCCAATGAGCCTTTAAATGAAAACTACAGGACTATCTTAAAATGTGGTAACCGTTTCTACACTATGGTCATCAAGTGGGTCATTTATGGAATTATTGAACTGGCAACCACTAACACTTCAGAATCAAATTACATGCTTTAAATAACTGCAGAACAATGACCTTGGCTGGGGACGCAACAGTATCAATATTGCCTTATAGATTTCGATATGCCTGTCTGTACATTTACGCACTGGATACCGCTCAGATCGTCGTTAGACTCATCTACAGTGAATGTGACTTAATGTTCTGATTTTAAGATTTACACAATGCTTGAATCTAACCAGATTTTCTTATACCATTGGCAGATGTTAGCATGACTTTACTAGCATTTTTTGTTCCAAGTGGGATATCTAGTTAATAGTCAGTAATGTAATACAATGCTGTGAATGATATCTGAATGTATCAGTATATTCATGTTCTTAAAGTGCCTCTATAGTGATTTTAAAAAGCTCCTTATTTGGTTTAGAAGGACTCCAACAACAGTTTGACACACATGCAAGAAGAAATGTTTTTGTCTTATATTTTGCATTTATTTTACCTGAATTGGTATTGATTCTCAAATTATTCTTGTTTGTAATAAACCCCTTCTTTACATTACACAACCAGAGCAGCAAATGAAGTTGAGCTCCATCTGTCCTGATTTTGATCGCATTTTAATATGACAAAAATTACAACCAATAAACAGAGAACCATCAACACAACATAAAGCAACATGTATCCTTTAAAGTCTAACTGCCCACAATAGCGTTAATAGTTTGAGTCAAGCTCATCGGAGAAGTTTGAGGGTTGCGAGTGCATTCATAAATTAGGGTCCCAGGAGAAATATGGTTCCAGCTCCTTTTAAAGTTACTCCTCAAAAAATAAGTTCAGTCTCTAACTGACGCAGATAAGCGGTAAGCTTAAAACTGTAATCCACAATGGAGAGCCAGTACGTCAATGTTGGGGTAGAAGTTAAGCATAGCACAAACGTACCAATTCACTTTTAAAAAAAGATTCATTTCACCAACTCCTAAGCGATTTTCCAATTAAATGGTCATCAACTAACCCTTTCATTTGGTGAGAGCAGGCTTTGCAGCCCAACAGAAGACATTGTGTCATCTCCCTGTGGTGTTGTGGCCTCATGAGAATTCATCTCTCCCTGGTGAAGACGAAGCGATGTGGGTCTCTCTGGTCTCCCGATGTTATCCTCTCCACGCATTATTAGACTGCAAAAAAAGATGCCACCTAAAAACCAAGATGTAGGAAGTGACCAGCGATTCAGTGTCCATGGTAGGTGGTTCACCTTGGAATGGTAGGTGTAACAGCATCTAGCGGCGTTTGAAAACTTTCCATCTCATCATGACTCAATCCTAGGTCATTGCCATAATGCTGTCTAACCATCTGCAGAAGCTCAGCCCCGTTCAGTTTCTGCAAGATAGGAGAGATAGATTGAGCAACAGACTCTGGATGTTTCCGACCTTCCTTGAACTTTTGCTTCAAGTTCTGACTAACAAAAACAATCAGTAACCTTTCTACCCACGTTCCAGTACTGATTCTCATCTACATGGCAAACAGCCCTAACCTGCTGCAGACCTAAATAACCACATGCAAAAAACAATATTCATTTAAATACTTGTAATTATGTAGACAATAAATGGTTAAAAGCCATTAGGCATTTATCACTGATCAAGTTTTATTTGTTTTGGCAGTGCACTCTAAAAAAACAAAAAAGTGCATCATAGGGGAATCTCTATTTGGTGCTATTTGGAATCAACCACTTTGTTAAAAAATAAAAGACAAGTAAAATGTTTGGTTCTACAAGGCACTTTTGAAGGTTGGTTCTAAATAGTACCTTTTAGAGGCTGGTGCTAAATTGTATCAAAAAGGTTTCTTTTTGAATGGGTCAAAGAAACAGACTAAGTGCTGTTTAGCGCCGTTTTTGTGTGTCATATATGTAAAAAATTTTCGATCAAATTGGAAAAGCTGTTTTATTTACAAGTTACCATTTTGCATTATAATATTGACTGATTATTGAGAATAATTTCTATAGTTGTCCAAGTGAAAATGTCATGTGATTCACAACTTATATCGTGTTTTACACATTATGTTGCAAATATTTATATTCAAAACATTGTTTGATATTTTGAGCTTTATGTGCTAGTCACGCTATAAAAAAGGTTTAGTATGGTTTCTCAAGTTTTTCTTCACATAAATAAAAAAAAAAGTATTTTGGTTGTCTTATTTCACCACAAAACATTGGATTTTATATTAAATTAGAAATTACTGGTCAGTTTAAATCAACGATTTCCTCATAATACTAAACTTTAGAAACCTTGAGATAGCTGTATATAATAGTTTTATTTGTACCCCAAGGAATTATCCAGGAATTCCTATATACCTCTTAACCAGCATTACGCCTTTGTGAAATTGCTTTGAAATACTGCTGAAAAATCAGGGTTTTTTTCTATTGATTGATTGATTGATATTAACTGGTGGAACAACGGTACATCAGAATGTAAAAAATTGCAGTGACACACAGTCCAAATATTACATTTTTTTTCTTCAATGAAAGAGCATTCAATCAAGAGACCACAAGTAAAACAGAAATAAATACTAAGCAATAAACTAATATAATAATGAGCAAAATAAATTTTCAACTGAGCAAAACTACACAAATCTGTGATATCTGGATTTGTAATGCGTTTAATATCAATAATGCCTTGTTTTGACTTAACAAGTAAACAAGTAAAGTATTTGAAAGTATCCTTTTTTAAGAAAATTACATTTGTAAAATGGACAAATGAAATAGTAGTTGTATTATTATTAATATTATTTTAACCTTACATGATTATGTTTCTTTTTAGTGTTTTTCCTACACAAATTAATAAAGAAATGTAGTCATATTAAGAAACATTTGCCATTGCTACATTGCTTCATCCCTCGCTTTAAAAAAGGAGAAACAAGAGCATTTTGACTCTAAAGCGTTACCATGAAATGATTACTTATTCAGAACACAGTGAATGTAAATAATGTTAGGCTGTCTGTGGCTCATATGAGAAAAGCTGTTGGTGTGCTACCGAGTTAGGTTGAGAAACACGACTCAACAACAGTAATGAAGATAAGAAGTTTAAAGAAAGTATTTCAAGGCCGAAAGGTTCGCATAAAACCGAATGAAAAATAAGTTTCCATAAAGCTCTACAACCTCCTAAACTTTCCAAGAACTCAAAGAGCGAATGATAAAAGATTCTCGAACAAATAAACGGCGGGGAAACATCTGTGTCGGTGTCACCCACCTGTAGCTGACCGCCAGTTAGCTGCCCGCCGCGCCTCCAAAGTGCGACTGGAGCTAATCAGGAAGCCGAGGAGAGCAGCACCTGCGCCGCCCAGCGGGCCGATAACCATCGACTCCGACCATTTATGTGTCTTTAGACTTTTATCAACTCTACTTTCCCTGTAATCCCACCTCTGCTGTTCACAAAATACACCTACAAACAGACTGTTTGCAGGTAAGGAAGCCACGCCTCTATGAGATCAATGAACTGTCTGTTTTTCACTTTGTCGAGTGTGCTGTACACTAATTATTTACATTTTGTTTTCACCGAACTCTGACTCTGAATCTACAGGGAATTATTCGGAGTGTTTTGCTTATGTGCTATTAATATGGTCCATTAATAACCACTTCAGAGACAAAGAAGTTTGTTTGTTAACGCCAAGTCTGAGGAATACGAGGAAATTATAGCGATGCTGGGCGGGGCGTGAGTAATGATTCTAGTTGGGCTTCCTGGTTACAAATCTGTCAATCATATCGTGACATTTCATGTTTAATTTATTTGTTGACGACAAAGCCATTAAACTTGCTTCAGTTATTCCTAGGTCATTAACTCTAATGACCCAATAAATCAATCATTTTATTTGTGCTAGGATGGATCTAAAGTAACGTGATTATTAGTTTTTTAAAATGTAACTTTTCACCTGAAAATATTTTGCTGAGAAATGGAACAAAACCTTGTAAGTTAAAACAATCTTGTATACAAACACAGTTACGTCACTGATATTCAAAATGTCTGCAATCAAAACATCATCTAATCAGTTATATATGGCCTATTGGAATAATTATCAGATAATTATTAGTTGTCATTTTTTTATTATTTGTGAATGTTTTTAGCAGAGAAAAATAAGGAATAAAGTCTGGCGTTTTTGGAGTAAAATGTCAACAGCAAAATAACCACAGCCAGTACTACACTTTGTTTAGTGCAATGCAAAATTAAAGCTGTATTTACTCAATTGTGTGTAATTCCAGCTGTTTGGGTGTCCATTGATATGCTATTTAAAGTCTAACAAGCAGGAATAGTGAAGCATTTGAAGTCTTTTTCAATGCTTTAGTTTTAGTTCATTCAATGAGTTGGGACGCGATATCCCATTTTCGAATATCGAAGTGCATTGGAAATGAAGGAAATTAATGGAAGTTTAGAAGTGTGGACACCTCACAAAACATCCATTTACTAACATTTTCAGCTCTCAATTTTGATGCTAAAATAATTGATTTAATCTTGAGCTTTTGAGAAGGACTTGTTCACTTTTTAATGGAAAGTTGTGCCATGAAGAGTAAATATTTACTGAACACACATTCTTATAATGGAATAGACATAACATTATTTAACTGGCCATGTAAAAGTGTTCTTGCTTGAAGAGCATTCTAATTCTGAACACATACTTTAAAGTTACAGATGGACCTGTCAATCAAGTATGTTTTTAGACCAAGGTTTTGTGCATCCTAACCATTTATGTCGGTTTGCTTAGGGATAAAACTGAGCCTTCAAGTGTCTGCTGCTCGCTCTAACCAATCCCTGTGAGGTGGATTGTTTGGGTAATCTTTTGATTATAATCTAAATAAATCATTGCTTTGTTGTTCCTCTAATTTCAGACTCAAGTCTGTGGAAAATTACCTTTTCCAAAAGAATATTCTGCCAAAGTCGAAATATACTCAGATAACTTTTCTCTCTTGCTGAAAAAGAGCTAAAAAAGAGCTGTGGAAAATAACAGAAACACCTTTGAGTGAATAATGATGGCATTTAAAAAAATTTACTAAATGAGTTTAAACTGCACCTTCTCTGAAGTTGTGCTGAGTTGGATAGCATTTGGTATCCATTTTGCTGTCTTCTCTCTTGACATTGAGGTGATATCCTCCATATTTACTACGATCTACATTTAAATAAGGGGTGATTATTTTTCATTTTACGGATGTTGTTTCTAAACATATTATAAAATTGTTCATGAAGCTTCTTACACCCACCATTTTCATACATTACACTCACTTTTGTTCCACGGAAAACATGACTGTAGAAACATAGAAAATTCTCTGTGAGGTAGATGCGTCCCTGTAACAAGATATCTTTCTGAAGAGCACAGGTGTAATCTAAAGGAAAAATAAATCATTCTGTCATCATACACAAATTTAGTGGCTCTGCTGAAAAACAAACCTTTTCATTTACGTTGCAATAATTGTTTGTCTCTATCTCACTCCATCAGCCTTACCTGCAACCAGCTTCTCAGCCTCAGGTACTTCTTTGAATAACTTGCGAAACTCTTCACTCCTCTGTTTGTAACTGGTGTAAAGCAATATTTCGGGTGACTGAGGCATGGAGACACTTTGCCCACTGACTTCCAAGCCCTGTGAGATCACAAATATCAATAAGTAATAAGTAATATGTATAAGTAATGTGCATAAAACACGTTTTAATAGCTGATCAATACTAAGCTTATCAGAATAAAATGTATAAAAAAAAACAGCGTAAGGATGTGAAACGAACAGTTTCTCATTTTGCTGAAGGAGGATGTTCACTTGAACTACAATGTAACGATAGAGTCTAATCTCTTTCAGGACAAAGTACATACAGTTGTTCTGTTTATAAATCCATGATAAATGATTTTATCTTTAAATTGAGGCGAATACAGCGTTGCCATGAAACTCAGCTCAATCTTTGACCTCACCTCTTGCTCTTCTGGATTCTTTCCATCTGTTGCTCTTCCCATCACTTGTTTAGTTGTTTGACTCGTTCCCTTCACCTGGTGAAGTAATACTTGGTTTTGATCAACAGTAATGAGTGCTACTGACAAACATTTTGTCAGATTCAAACCCATAAAGGTGTCTAAATACTCCATGTGCATTGATTGCCATGGTTATGCTGTGATTAACCAACATTTTGTATTGTTCTTGTCTTGTTTCCTATGTTTTTACAACAGTTGTATTCATAATTGGAAACAGGTCCACAGTAGTGACCTTCCCTGCAGGAAACACGCACTCTTTTGTGTTCTCATATCTTATGTGATGATCAGCATCTCACCTCTTGTTCTTCAGAACTCCCTCTGGCTTCCACTGAAGGACTGCTCTCCTGGGCCAGATCGGTCCCTGTCTCTTGTTTGGCTGTTTGAGTCATACTTTTCAACTACTGAAGAACAAACAAGCAGTTTAGATCTTTAGCAAATGCTGATTTTGGCTGTTTCATAAAAGAAATGTGGCAGTTAAAAAACAGAAACCATTGATGAGTGACGAGAGTGACAATATAAGTGCCTTCATTGCCACATTGAAGCTTATTGCAGTTTAGGACATCAGAATCAGAATCAGGATCAGCTTTATTGCTTTAAGAGTGTGTTTGTACGCACACAAGGAATTTTCTATGGTACAATGGAGCAGTCAGTGCAAGTAACATAAGTGCAGTAGATTAAGTATAGTGCAATACGACTAACAAAACAATTGACATAAGGCTATGAGGTAGAATATTACATTACAGCACTGAGGAGAGGATTTGAAGTTTCCATCTCCATTTCCATTTCATTGCACCGAAAAGGAGTTATCTTTCTGAATGGTTTTTGTTGAATATTAGAGCAATGCTTTGTCATACTTCCCAACTAGAAATATTCTACACGCCTTCCAGGCGCAACCCATCCCTGGGAAACATTCACACACTCTCATTCACACGTTAACTCTATGGACAATCGTTCTTACTCAATTCACTTATAACGCATGTCTTTGGACTTGTGGGGAACCCGGAGCACCTGGAGAAAACCCACGCGATCACGGGGAGAACATGCAAACTCCACACAGAAATGCCACCTGCCCCAGCCGAGCCTAGAACCAGCGACCTTCTTGCTGTGAGACGACCGTCTGCGCCACCGTGACGCTCGCGATTTAAATTGTCTTTTGTAAATGTCTTTAAGTATTTAAATAAGACCTTTTAACATCTGTTCTTCTTGGATGAGCTATTCTACGGATGCATGCTTCAGTGCTTTCACTTTTAATAGCACGGTTTGAGGTTAATGTTGAACTTTTTTGTAGTTTAAATAGATAATTTTATGTTAAAGTTATAATTTACCTCCATTTAGTTTTTCATATAAGTTTTAGTAACTTGTTTTAACTTTTTTCAATTAGATGATTCTAATTAATTTATTAAGAGATTCACAAAAACATCATTGGAAAATTGGCTTTTTTCCTCTTTATCTCTTTATTTTGTTCCTGCTATGGTTGATTGATCAGTTGATACAACTTCTACTATGACTGAACGGAGAAAGACTTTGATAGACTTTGTGTAACAAATTGCATACTGTCTCTTCCCAACTGTAAGTCACTTTAGACAAAAGTGTCTGCTAAATGCATAAATGTAAATGAGTTGCGGATTCACCGATTCGTATTTCCTGACTCATTACCATAAGATTATAATAATAAGAAGATTTAAGATCTGTTAAGATCAATATCTTTTTCATCTGTATAACAGAGACAGAAAGCTACAAACCCGTTTTAGCTTTTTTATGCCTTACGTTACACTGGGCCACACGTTTTGTCACACACAAAACTCATTATGTACCGCTTTATGTAGCACATATGTATGGGAGAAATGCTAAAAACTTGCTGAAGTCAAATGCGTTATATACACTTGTGAGCGTGAACTTCTGCGGAGAATAAAGCAAAAGTGATGAAAGTTACACAATTGGGAATAAAGAACAGTTATATCCGTTGGTAATTAAACATTTGTTTAAGAAACACTTAGTTAACTAATATAGCCAAGTAACTAAAATAAAGATATTTATAAACATTTTTGGTAAACTACTATATGGAGCATTTCTCAGTTTGCCTGCTACTTAATGACTGGAATTGTTATTCAAATGACTGTACCTTGTAAACAAACTGCTTACATTGATCTGTAGGCAAACGTTAACTTTTTATTTGTTTCACTGATATCTTACATATTACTGATTGTTTGTTTCCCAGCTTATAAAGCTCTGATTAAAAGACACCATAAAGCTCAAGAGGAGTGAGATCCTCTATAATGACTAATATCAACTCAACTATAAGGGTCTGGACTCAGCCCCCAATGTTCTCAGTCCCAAGAAACGTCCCTGATGAGCACTTAGAACATTTGAGCCGCGCTACTCCAAATGTAGAGTTTTTACTAGAAATGCCAACTAGGGCCCTAATCTACATAATTCTGAGCCATATGTTTATCATTTTAAACAATCTGTTATCTTTGCTACACAGTGATATCAACCTAGATGTTATTACTCAATTCAGCATGCATTTGCTAATGGGTTTCAGTTTAAAAGTGTGTTTCTTCCTATTTCAAATGAAACACTGCACTAGAAAAACAAACATCTGTTAGATTTGTATTCTATTTGATACCATGAATATAATTAGTAAAGCCTTTATAGTGCAGAGGAACTGAGTTCTGTTAATGTATTTGATTTTTTTATAAATTGTAGAGCTACGTCCATTAAGTAACCATAATTAATTCAGAGAAACGTATGATTGAACTGAATAATAGCTATAGTAGTTTGACAGCCCTAATAAAAACCACAACAGCTTGAGATCGAACACAAAACTAGCAGATTTCAATTTTAGATTTTCAAAATCTGGCAAACAATATGCAGATTCATTTCATAACAAAACTGTCAAAATGTTTATTGCTCATGATTAGATTTTTCATGCTTTCCATGGTTTATTTTAGAAGCTTTACAAGGATATCCCAATTAAAGTCTTACCTGAGCAGACAGGGTTCATGAAGGGTTGTAAAAGCGTATCATCAGCTGTGGTTATTCCATAAACTTCCCTCTGCAGTGATTAGTGTGTTTGTGCGCTGTTTGTCTCTCTCAGTTGTTGCGACTGTTCCTCTCACACCTGGCAACAGGTTTATCACAGTCAGAGTCTACTCCAGCTCATTAAGCAATGCGCCTGCCATTCGCTGATGAGAGCAAGCTCTCTGTGGATTTGCATATTTTACTCATGACACTAAGCAGTCTCTGTCCCTCCCTTCTTCTCTCTCACCTTATATCTCTCTCTCTCTCTTTCTCTTTGTTTTTCAGTGTATTTTTAATGCCTTAATTCAGTCTTTGTGAAATAACTATAAAAAAGAGACTGTGGTGACCTTTTTTTGTAAGTAAAATTATTGTCTAAAAATTTTAAACACAATTCCGTTGCTGCGTTTTTTTCATGACAAATTGTTGAAAATATAGTATGGTCTAAATGATGTTTGAATAGTTAAAATCACAATCGTAACAAAAAATGGTTAATAATATAGTGTTAAAGAAAGCAGCTACTTTAAACTTGACCTTCAGTTATACTAATGAGATTTTGATTAGTTAATTTGTTCATAAAAATGAAATTCACTCAACTTCAACCAGATTTAAGTACATTTACTACATTTACATTAAAAATACAATTTCTATTTAGCTTAATTTGTCTTATGTTGCCAAAATCTAGTAAATGTGTAAACTTTCTATTAACCCTGCATTTGTTTAGCTGAAAAAGATTTAGATATCAAACATAAAACATTGTTTAAATCTACAATATATGTTAAATTCTGAGCACTCATGCATCGGTTAAGAATACCCACAAAAACTTTGTTGGTCTTAATTGAATGTGTAAAATTAAAAGAGGTTAACTGAAGAGAAGCAATTATAATAAGAGGAGAGTGTTTCCTTTTAAAAGACATCAAATGGTCTCCAAGTATCAACCACAACCCTTTTAATAGCTCTGCGAGAGTTCATGAAATTAGGGCAATTCATGTAAAAGTATCAGTTAAACACAAGCAAAATTGATAAGTTAGTTGAATGTTTTTGATATATCATAAAGATAACAAAGAAACTTTTGAAAAGTATGAAGAGAAAACCAGAGCAGAAACTTCTGTAAAGAAAATGCTGTAAAACCAGTTCTGCAAACTGACTTAAAGACTTGAGCAAATAGATGCTCCTTAAACATGACATTCAACATCTGACTCTCAAACTTAAGGGTGAGATGTGGCAGGTTTAGGTGTGACATGAAAGGGACACGCTGGCTTTAGATAAGGAAAAGGAGATGATAAATAAACATGTATAGCTTTTACTTAAAGCAATTCGCCATTAGATAATCCAGTGATGCAACAAGGTAAGTATGTGGAAGCAAACTGTTTTTCTTCTCAGGTGTTAAGTTGTTTTATTATAACGTTTAGATGAGGTTGTTATTACTTGCAGAATGACTTGCACAAGTCTAGAAAAACTTGACAAACTACTTCTTAGTAGCTGATGAAAGGCTGCATTACCACAACCCTAGTTATTTCCAATAGCACTTTTCAAAAATTAAGTTTCTCAAAATAGGCGTACAAGTATCACATAATTACTGTTAACTGACTGTGTTGAGCCCAAGGACTTAATTTGGATAAACAGAAATTGTAAATTGTTTATAAGAAACGATTAAATGTACTCTGAAATTGATGGCTAGGCACTCAAAAAGGCTTATGATGTCAAGAGTGTGACCCTTGGGTACCAACCAATGAAAATGAGATTTTAACCCATCCTCATCCTCCTAATCTTCCTCATAGCAAGTACCAGTAAGACTAGAGTTTAAAAACAAAACATCCCCCTTATTTCATGGCTTCTGCCGGTTGCTTTGGATCAGATGGTGCTATCTGACATCGTCTTTATGCTGTTTTGAAAAGAAAAAATGCACATTTTTACAGCAACTCATTTTTTTGCCCATTATTAACTTCTGAACTTGATGAGCAAAATAAATGAAAAAAGATGGACATTACATTCAATCAATCATAATATATTCCACTTTTTTGTCAGTTTCCTTCAAGCAGCTTTACAAAAGACATTGCATGGATTAACATAGTTTAAAAAAAATCAGCACTTGTTTAATATTTTGGACAATTTCACTTGACACTTAGTCACTACTTGTTTTTCCTGACATTGAATGTGTTTTATTCGGCTTTTTCAGCACATTCTACAATAACACTAAAAAAAATATCATTATGGTTAGGTTCTGCATGTCTTAAGAAAAAGAAAATGTTATCAATGCCAATAAAATGGAAAAAAATGTAATTTGAAGAATAATGTTGAAAATGTTAAGAATATTTGACGATTAACTGAGCTTCTTGTCTGCCATGTTTATTTGAACAACTACTCCAGTTGTTTACCAAACTTTGAAGATTCAGGCAAAAATATTTGGATTTTGTGTTGGTGGATAAAAGAGTTTTTGTTTTAAGGGTTTCACAAAGTAAACCTAATGCCAAATGTTCTTAATAACTTTGCATTTAACCTAAATTAAACTGAAGTCACATTACATTACCAATAAAAATTATATTTCTTATTGCTTGGAGCCACGTGTTTATCTATTTACTCCTTATTTAATCAAAATAGGTTAGTGTTTATTACCTTTATTTTTTATTATGCTACAAATTTTGTATAAATAATATGTAACTGGCCTTTTAGAATGTTTAAATGCATTGAAACGGTTTACAAAAACAGAAAACTTTTACAAGAGGGTGAAAACCCATTCTCCCATGATGCCTACTTTAATGTTTTCAGCCTCTTGTGATGAAAACATTGTGCCTGTCTCTACACGATGCATTCTGGGCATGTCAACGTTTCAATTTTATTCCTCATTTTTACATTTTCAATCTAGCATTTGAGTCTCTTCTAGTGGAAATAGTTTTTAGTCAAAACAACATGGCTATAAAGAATCTGACTGAAAAGAAGTGCCGCTATTCAAAACAATATTCAACATTTTGTTGAATTCAGCTAAATGCTTAAAATGTAATATTTCTTAACCTCAACCCATTTTTCGAATAAAGCCTAAAGCATTGAGAACTGCATGCAGAGAAACTACTGATAACTTTTTAACCGGATAATAAACTAATAATTTATCATCACAGCACTCAACACATTGAAAACCAAAATGACTAAAAGTATAGCTTAAAAATGGCAAAAATGAACATTAACTCTCAGTAATTGTATATTAATTAACATTTATTTATACTTTTTTTGTCTCAAACATTTTCGGGTGAACAATTGAGATATTGCATTGCCGTCAAAATGAGAGGAAGTGTAAGCATCCTCTCAGAAATGAACAGGACTACACCGACATACACAGCCATACCAAAAACAACAGAATAGAACATCAGCAAGCATTGAAAGTGGGAATATTCCAGCGGTAAATAGAATGAAGTCTTTCAATCTTCTGTACAGATAAAAATAGAACAATAATTACATCACATTTCAACGTCTATATGTGGACATAATCTGTAAAATAGCCAAAGCATCATCAATAGAAACTGCACTTATTCACATCGTACGTGGAAACACAGGGATCTGTAGACACACCAACACCACAAGAGCATCTAGAGCACCACACAAGAACATAAAGCAATGGAATGTAGGAGGTGGAGGTGAAAGGCAGCGCCTCTCTGTTTGCGTGAATAAGAATGGAGGGCAGGGATTCGGGCTGCCCTGGCCAGATGAACCTGCTGAGGACCACACCATTAGTCTTCCAGAGTCCGGAAGGAATTTTGCATGTCTTCATGGAGCTGAGCGTAGTCCGCTTTGATTTTCTCCTCTCCCTCTTTAACGGGGTCCTGAAACATGAAAAATGATGAACAAAGCATTATATTACAGACAACTCTACATATTACGACTTCGTTTAGCTACTAAAAACACCTCTGAATTTTAACATTAATTTATTATGTGAAAAGACCCAAATCAAAGTTAATAGGTAACACACCTAATTAACTACTTGAATTAATTACTGCAAAAAATATTGAAATATTGAATTTTATTAACGGAGAATTAGCAAATCAGAGTATTAGATGGTCAAAGAAATGCATTAGCAATAATTATTATGTAATTTCATATTTAAAAATAAATACTTAAAACTAATATGGTAAAAAAAAATGAACAGTAAATAACAAAATCAACAATATTAAACATAATAATCAATAGCAAGTTAATAATAAATTGTGTAGTGAAATGTCTTATTTTACAAATACATGAAAAGGAAAAGTTTTTAAAAAATAATTCATTTATAATGATAATTTTAGATAATAATAATAATAATAACTGAATTAAAATAATATTGAAGAATATCATTTTCTGTTTTTAATGTGCAGCGTCACGGTGGCGCAGTGGGTAGCACAGTCGTCTCACAGCAAGAAGGTCGCTGGTTCTAGGCTCGGCTGGGGCAGGTGGCATTTCTGTGTGGAGTTTGCATGTTCTCCCCGTGATCGCGTGGGTTTACTCCGGGTGCTCCGGTTTCCCCACAAGTCCAAAGACATGCGGTATAAGTGAATTGAATAAGAAGAATTGCCCATAGTGTTAAAGTGTGAATGTGTGTGTGAATGTTTCCCAGCGATGGGTTGCGGCAGGGAAGGGCATCCGCTGCGTAAAACATATGCCAGAGAGTTGGCGGTTCATTCCGCTGTGGCGACCCCGAAAGGGAATAAAGCCGACATGAAGATGAATGAATGAATGAATGTTTCTAATGGCATGCCAGCTTCTGTGGGTATTTTCGTAGAGATAATAGTTTGTCACTTTTGCCATTAAAATTTAGATTTTAAACAGCTTCCTAACATGAGTTAATAAGTCACAACTTATTTAAAATATGCTAAACAGTCAATTGCATTCTGCTAAATGGCACACACAAAAAAAAAACTCAAACCAACTTAGTAGGTAAATTTATTAGATAATTAGAATTTTTTTTTATACAACAAATATTATAGATAGTTTAAAAATATATTATTTAAAAGTTAAACTTTTACTTTAAACTTTTTTTATTATTTTAAAAGTTAAAACTATTACGTAACTTTATATATTATTTATTCAATCAGGGATTAAAAAATACTAAATAAATATAAATTACTATATAATAAAAACTAATATATACTAAACAAAAACACCGATTTTTTTTACTACTTTAATTACAAATAATTTCAAGTTGAGTGATAATTTTTGATGTAAGACTGTTTCAATCAGATAATCAATTCCTGCTGAATCATAAGTTAATTACTTTTTGATAGATTTTTTCTTGTGATTAATCTGCATAAATGAGGAACCAAACGATATCAAACTCCTGTGAAATTAAGTAGTAACAAAACCAGCAGGATTCTTTTTCTGACACACTGTGTTTACATAGAGTACCTTAAATTTCATGGAACTTATCCGGTAGAGAATTTCCCCCATGTGCTCTCGGATCATAGCCCACGTGATCTTGTTGTCACTCTGCGCTGTGGTCTCCACAGCATGACGTGCCATATCATAGAATGCGATCATGTTGGACAAGATGCCCACTGTCTTGTAGAAAGGACAGAACCTGAAATTTCAATAAAAATATATAATATATTATAATATATATTTAAAAAAGTTACAAAGAATGTTATGTTCATAAAAATAACATACTGTATGAAAATACAATGAATTAAGGACATAAATATAGTGCTTGTCTAGACAATCAATTCTCTTTACATCTTAAGCGGGATGTCTCATAATGCAGCAGCAGTGTGCTGCATCCACCTGGATGAGGTGATGGCAGCCATTCTGCTCCAGTACACACAGTGGGTAACCAATCAGAAGAATGTAGCCAAGTGGAATAAAGGGACTATTAGGATTGGAAAATTTTGGAAGTAAATTTCAGGGACTGTTTTTGATTTTTAAGGACCCATCCCAACATGTCATCCCAAGGACAATTATCATTTGCAGGCTCAGCTTCACTTCCTTAGAAGACACTCATGGGTTGCATGGTGATAAGCAGGGCAAAAATAGACTTGTAGTATGTTAAAAACAAGTGTACACTACCTGTCATAAGGAGTGTAACCATTTTGCTGCAGGAAGTCATCCTTGATCAGCTTGGCCACTTCCAGTGTGATCTTATCAGTTTCAGCCAACGATGCCTTAAAAGAAAAAGAACCAACACTTTAGATCACTTGAAATAAATATATAAAAGAACACGTAGAAGCAGCATACGAGACTAACAAGCTCAATCTCACCTTCCCCACGAGCTGCACGATCTCAGCTAAGTCCTCCTCTTCCTGGAGGATCTCTTTGGCTTTGGTTCGCAGTGGAACAAACTCAGGAAAGTGCTTGTCATAGTACTCATCTAGTGCTCGAGTGTACTTGCTGTAACTGATGAGCCAGTTCACAGAGGGGAAGTGCTTCCTCTGAGCCAGCTTTTTATCCAGACCCCAAAACACCTGTGAGTTAAAGATGCAGAATTGAGATTAAAAAACAAGTATGGATGCAATGAAAACCTGGACACTGAATATTTTCATCCAAAAATGACCTAGAAGTGACCATGACTGATATGCACTTGTTTTTATGAGAGAACATATTTAATTTAAAAACTTTAG
The DNA here is from genome assembly GCA_900490495.1 of Danionella dracula. Classification (NCBI taxonomy): domain Eukaryota; kingdom Metazoa; phylum Chordata; class Actinopteri; order Cypriniformes; family Danionidae; genus Danionella; species Danionella dracula. The sequence continues at coordinate 4,977,922 of UELW01000888.1, forward strand.
AGTAGTAAGAAGGCCTGTACATTATTTTTTAAAGTACAGGAGTGCAGTTGAGCTATCAAACAAGTAAGTTTGAGCTTCGGTTGATTTTATTCTGTCCATTGTTGCAATGCGTTAAAGAAATATTTTCACAATTTTTAATCGATTTATGCTATAAAATTTTTATATTATTTTATGCAATGTCTTCATTTTAGTAAGTGTACATACATACGTACATACACTATAAATGTGCCTTGGCTCGGACAATTTCATTTTGGTGCATGCTTACAAAAAAAGCATGTCCCTACAATTTTAATTTCAATAAAATGGGAACCTTTATCAATTTATTTTCACACTTAATTGTCATTGGTATGTAGCGTACTGCTGCAGACTAATTCCACAGGCAGGGCAAACTTGGGACAGGTCGCCACACCCTCACAGGGCCATATTCCCTCACCATTCACTCTTACATTCATTCCCGAGCGTGATTTAGAATCTTCAGTTTACCTGAAGTATGTTTTAACCTTGAATAAGTGATGTAAATGCAAGCACGTGGAGAACACACAATCTTCACACTGGAGTGCCCCCCGCTGGCCATTAACTAGCTAACAGAGTCAGCTACCTACTGTGCAACTCTTCAATCTATATTTATGTTTTACTTTAACATTCACATTTCTTCCATTGTAAATTGTATGGCCTTTTCAGACAAAAAAATCTATTAATAAAATTTTACAAAAGGGGTCAATGAACATAATCAGAATCGTAATAAATGTTGGTGCAGTGGTATTTCTCTTTCACAGTTAGTGCTAATGAAGATAGGCAAGGGAATTCCTTAAAATAGAACATTAAAAAGTCATAAAAGAGAAAGGATTTAATTAAACAATACAAACTCTTTAGCTCAGAATGTACCTGAAATTCTCACTTTTTTTACATTGAGGAGTTCCATAGATGAAGCTAATTCTGTCTTTGCTTGAAATACTTTCCGTAACTGACCATCAGAAATAGAACACATATTTTCCTGCAATACATTGTGTCCCTCGCAGTAAGAAACCCACGCTCACCTGAACAATACCAAGAGTAGCAGAGGTGACGGGATCTGAGAAGTCACCACCAGGAGGAGACACACTACAATTCAAATAAAAGCAGGATTCGGTCAGTAGATCATGTACAGTAAGTCACTACACCCATACATAGTATTATGTCTTATAACAATATAAAAATTGTTACTAATAACCAAATTGTCTGGAGCAGAGAAATCAGTAAAACACACACACACACATAAATACAGGACAAATATCCTTTACAGTAAAGTAACAGAACTTTACAGTATCAGTCCATTTCCATGACTTACAAGACTTATTCAGTAGCATGAAACTTGCATTGGATTCTGGGATAGTCTGCTGATTGAACAGGTGCTATTATAACCCAAACACCTGCCAGCTAGCATTATCTTTTTTTAGTTGGTCAGCAACAAAGCTAAAGCATGCTCTTATTTACTAAAATGTTAAATGGCATTTTTTTGACTCAACAGTGCCAGTATTGAGTTAGCAATCTTTTAGCAAACAGTTAAAACCGAATGTTATCTGTTGCTACCTTACAGTATAGTCATAGTGGGTTGTGCACAGAAGCAGAAAGATGCAGGTCCTCCTCAGTTCTGAATCTGAATCCCACTCATGATTTTTTTTGTTTAACATTTTACAATGAAGAAATATCCATTAAATGAATAAATGTTCTAAAAAATTAGACACATTTGTGAACTTAATAGAAATGGCCATTTTAAAATAGATAAACTGGAAAAAGTCTCGGTAATTTTCTGCCAGTATACTTTTTTCTGCCGCTATACAGATTTTTTTTGTTGTGTGAAAAAAAAATCTATTTGTTTTGCTAGCTGCATCATTTAACTTTCTACAAAACATTTAAAATACAAAAGTGCTATTTACTCTGCACCTTTTCACAACATTATAGGAAAGAGAACTGGAGCATCGTGATGAAGCTACTTCTCCTGAAAACCTTAATTATAAAACCTTATTAGTTTTCAAATGGGAGTGGCTACATGCACACTATTGTTTCTTTTGGTCAGGCTGCTCTTGTTTAAGAGATTGTTCATTTCAGCAAAACTCTTTCTAGTTTTGCTAGACAAATAATATTAATACTCACGCTCCAACAATGCTAACGCTGCCCTCTCTCTCTGGGTTACCAAGGCATTTAACTCTGCCAGCCCGCTCATAGAATGAAGCCAGTCGTGCTCCGAGATAGGCAGGATAACCACTATCTGTGAAAAGAAGAATACAACATACAGACATTTACATTGCAGATAGCAAGGTGTGGTGGACCCGCATCTCATAATGAAAGTGCGCTTGGCTTATTGAGCTTATTAGAGAGAACACACCCTTTGCTAAGAATAAACATTTTGGTTAATACGACTGAGAATAGTAGCGTCATAGTGTATAGTGTTAAGTATTTTGTGAGAACTTAAATACATTTAAAGGTGCCATATTTTGCAAACTCAATATCTCTGAGATACACACCATATTCTTGAAGTTGAAGTTGTATTCATAGTCGTTCATGCATATTTGTATAATCTTAAACTCATTTTCTGGGAGCTTAAAGTTACCTACGTCTATTTTTTTTACGTCATGACTAATGACCTCTCCACTGACCAATCGGATTAACTGCATTTATTGTAAGAGGAAAGATCATTTGTTTTATTAATTGTGTTTTTTTAAACTAGTGTGTAAAGTAAATGCATTGGGAATCTCTCAACTGCCTCAATGTGATCAGCCACGTACCAGCAGGCATCTCAGCCAAACGGCCAGATATCTCCCTCAGAGCTTCTGCCCATCGAGAGGTGGAATCAGCCATCATGCTCACATTGTAGCCCATGTCTCTGAAATACTCAGACAGAGTGATTCCTGGAGTAAGAAAAATCTTGTTAATCACTCAATTAACAAAGTTCATTGTACTTATGAATGAAATGTTCAACAAACCAGTGTAAATAGAAGCTTCTCTGGCAGCCACAGGCATGTTGGAGGTATTGGCCACCAAGGCTGTCCTCTTCATGATACTCTCCACCTTTCCGTCCACCTCCATGGTCAGCTATTGGTCAAGAGAACCATCAATCACTACTGGACCAATGAGTGTTTGTGTTGTAGCTACAATGATAATGTATGGCACTCACCTCAGGGAAATCTCGAAGCACTTCTGACATTTCGTTTCCACGCTCTCCACAGCCCACATAGATGATGACATCACTGTTGGAGTACTTTGACAGGGACTGAGAGATCACGGTTTTCCCACAGCCGAAAGCTCCCGGGATTGCTGTGGTTCCTCCTTGAACGCACCTGTCATGGTGAACATAAATACTAGTTTTTGAAATAAAGGAGATAATCAACAATTTAAAAAAAGACAGTTGTTCAGAAGTTGAGGTGTCCTCGGATGAAAGATATACTTTACTGGGTGTTTGGACAGAAATGTTGCTTAGTAAAGTTTCCAATTCCCCATACAATCATCAAAATCAACCTGTGTGGGTGTGTGAGTTAGTGGTTGGGGGCAGACAATAAAGAAGATGAGGACCTTAACATGAGTGTCAATTGAAATCTTGTCACAAACTCTAGTTGTCAGTCTAAAACACAGATATGGATGTAAAATCACAAACCAACAAAGAGAAGAGAAAGGAGAGAAAAGAAGAGACTAGAAGATGTGAGAAGAGAAGAGACTAGAGAAGAAGAGTAGAGACTATAGTAGAAGAGAAGAGAAAAGAAAAGGCTAGAAGAGAAGTGAAAAAACTAGAAGCGAAGAGAGTAGAAGAGATAAGACAAGGAGAGGAGACAAGAGAAGAGATGAGAAGATTAGAAGAAAGAGATGAGAAGAGGAGATATGAAGAGAAGAGGAGACTAGAAGAGAAGGAAAGAGAAGACCTATTCACCAGCTTCTCCATGTCAATGAACCAATTGTAAAATCAACTGAAAATTGTCTAAAATCATACCTGAAATAATGCAAATTAGAAAAGAAGAAAAAAGTTTTCAGAAGAAGACTGATTCACACAAAGACTCACGGGAATAGTGCATCCAGAACCCGTTGACCGGTCAGCAGAGGGTGGTTAGCAGGAAGTTTCTCAGTGACTGGTCGAACTTGACGCACTGGCCAGACCTGCACCATCGTGAACTTCTCTTTCAGCCCCTCAAACTCCAACTCCAACACTACGTCCTGAAAACCGTTCTCATGTTAAATTACCTTAAAATCAGTTGAATGTTTCTGGAAAAACTAAACTGTTGACAGGCTCACCGAGACATCATAGTTTCCGGGTGGTGCGACGTACGAGACTGTTCCTCTGCTTCTAGGTGGCAACATGATTTTGTGTTTGATGAGAGAGTTTTCTAACACCATACCATAGATATCACCTCCAGTGATATGACTACCAACCTGGATTCCAGAACAAAGGATGAAATTATTTAAGAGAACAGGCTTATGTAATTTCATTAGGCTTGTTTGTCACTTTGTATAATAGAAGAGAATTGAGTGGTGACTACATGGACAAGATCCTTCTTTCAGGGTTTCTGCAGGTTTCATAATGTCAAGATTAGGACTTTTTAGGATCGCTAAGGATCAAATTTAAGACCTACATGCCAAGAAAAATTACAAAATGATTTTTTATATACATAAACATATAGTGAATAGAATAGTGAATGTAAGACCTTTAAATGGTTCAAATTTGTGCTTTTACATTATAGACTTTTTAAGACCCGGCAGAAACCCTGTTCTTTAAAAATTTTCACTCACGCGCAAGCTCTTGGAGGGAGTGAACTCCCATTTGAGATCCCGGTTCAGGGCGCCGATGTTGACTCCTCTTGGAATGTAGATGCTTTGAGTGAGGTCATTGATGTCTTTAAGGGGACGCTGAATACCATCAAAGATGGAGTTCATAATTCCTGGTCCCAACTCCACAGAGAGCGGCTTCCCAGTGCGCAGGACAGGGTCACCAACCGACACTCCAGCTGATTAGAGCTCAGGAAAAATTCTATGTCACTTCATAGAGGCTACAAACTAAATTTTTATTTAGTATTTTAATCTGTATTTTAAAGATGCAGCGGTAGGATACAAGTCTCTTCATAGACCTGAATGGTGGCCATGTCTCCCTCCAGTCTGATGATCTCTCCCACCAGCTCACTGTGGCCCACTCGAACCAACTCGTACATGGCAGCTCCAGCCATACTGGAGGCTGTCACCACTGGAATCCAAGAAGTAAGTCAGTAATGCTCCGCTAAATATTAAAAACAGCATTAAAATGTCATATATAGATGAAAAAAATAACCCGACATTGAGGAAAAGCCCCCAAAAAAGTTTAATGCTAGTGTTTTAATTTAAAGTGAAGATACAGTACAGTGTGTCAGCCTGGTTATAACCCTACAGAGCATCCAGATTGATTCGAGTTTGAACATCTATTTAAGCACTTGTTTGCTCATAGGACTCAGGAGAGATGCATTTCTGCTTGTTCTCGCCCCTGTCCTTGAACACATTCTGATGAAATGAAAAGTTTGAGATTTAACCCTTAGAAACTGAGCACATGCATACTCTGACAATGCCATTCATCTGAGACAAATTTTATTGCCAATAATAATCAATTTATTAATCAAGTTAGTTGTTGAAGCCATCATATTTTTATCTAAATCAATGAGAACACCTTTTTTTTGTAAACAAAGGGAAAATATTCATATTGCGGTGTATTGTTTTCCTCTGCTACAAACAGGAAGTGCGTGTACGCACAGTGGCTAGACAAGAAAATGCGCATGCGATCTGATATTGGATAAGTCAACTGCGTATTTGTGCACATCAAGGCAAAGCTAGTTTTCTGTGTTTTCATCCATCCACCAATACAAATAGCATATATGATGTAGAGTTAGGCCATTTCTTCTAAAATCTAAATCTCAATTAATTGAAAATTTTAATTTGATTATGTTTTATGCCCTCATAGCTCACTAACAGCTTTGATATGATAAATAGCAAAATGCGATACGGCAAAAAAAGAGCACTTGTAAAAGATTCAGGCAGAAAAATTGTGTTCAACTTCATCGCAGTGTCTAATTTCCAAAAATATGGTAATTGTATGGGCTAAAATGCTTTCCAGCAGACATTATGCCATCTACTCATAAAGTTTGTGACCTCGGTTGATCAGAATTACGTGAGCTGTCCATTTGCTTGTCTGCCTGAAGGATGCCAGCATAGTAGCAGGACTCGTTAGGGCATGTGGAGTGAAGTTTGTTTGAGACATTTTTAAAAAGAATCTATTCCACTGCAGCCTAATCTTTCATGTTTTTATAATATTTTATTATTTTTGGAGATTAAAATATCCAGTGGAAGATCTAAAAACTGAACATGTGTATTGCTTTAAGGTGTTCATGTTGAAGCCTGTTAAATCTACATTTTAAGAAGCCAAACTGTTAATATATTTTTGAAAACTTTATAATGTCATTAAATTAAATTAGTTATTGTCAGCAACACAATAGTGTTCGTACTCTTCATTTCATCCAAGCTCAAATCTCATAAGAGAAATAAGAATGTCTTAATAGTACAACCTTGAGAAAATTCAATCACAAGAAATGCCAACTAACCAGGTCCGGATACACCATGTACATATCCAAACTGTCCCTCTCGCTCCTCATCCCGGATCTTGGGCAGCTTAGAGAAGTCCATGTTCAATATGTCTGGGACAAAACTAAATGTAATTAGTTAAACAAATAATAAACATCCTCTTTGCAGCTATTCATGCAAAAGCTTAGACGTCTAACTGTCTATTTCCCAAGATAATCTGATTAAACTCGTCCCTATGTTCCACAAAAGCTCAATGGGGTGCAGTGCAGAGGCTAGCTGCTCTACTGCCAGCGGAACTCTTCTGGCAACTTGGCTCAAATATTTTAAAGGTGTTTTGAGAGTGGGACGTTACACTATAGTAGGTTAAATTTGACAAGGTATTTACAATTGTCCCCCCTCTTGTATCAATACCCCTCCTAAGGTTTCTACTCTAAAAAATAAAAAGATATCACATTATTTCCACCTTGAATAAACAAGGAGCAAGGTCACATGACCAAGTGCACATGACACTGACTGTAAAAGGAAGGGAAGTGGAAGTTGGTCAAATCAACTGATCATATTTCATAGATTGTAAAAGGTTTAATATGAATTTTCAGGATTTGTGAATTTATACAAATATACAGCAATATGTTTGGATAACAGTGAGAGAGCAGTCATCATAATAGCACAATCTAGTACATATACATGGCTGTTACCTTCCTTAAAAACAGTACCAACAACATATCTCTCAAAACACCCCTACAAGGAAAATGAAATCAAAGTAAAGGCTTTAAAGGTTTGCCAGCAGCTGTAATGATTTGGCTGTGGAGAGATGCTGCAGGGTCACATGATCACGATGCTGCTGACTTTAACCCCGCTCTGATACAAAATGACCTTTGAGGAAAACCAAAACCAATGTAGGTTTCTCATGTGTTGTGCCTTTCCTTAATTTTTCAACGTAAGGTTAATTCAATAATCTGAAATGCGCTGTTAGCGTGCTGCTGGTATTTGATTAGCATCAAGGTAAACACGACGAGCAGCCCGCAGACACACACCAATGATTCGCTGAAACAGAACACTCTTCACAACTATGTAATAGGTAAATAATGTGCGAATATAAAATAATACATTGACGTTGACAGACACCTTACTATTACTATTACCTTACAGACACTATACTATTACTGGGACACGCATAACACTAGACGGCGCTTTAAATAAAAGGGTGCCTTTACAACCACAGTTGTCCAAATACAGTATTTTCTTCTGTCAAAAATGAATAAATACCTCTGGTAATGAGATGGTTCCGTGTCTAGAAATTTAGCTGAGATGAGACGTGAGCTGAAGAGATGTCAGCTGACTTCATACATTGGGTTGAAAGCTGATCCGTCACCGCTTGTTCTTCCTCTGCAGAATGCTCCGAGTACGAAGGCAATGTACCATCGCCCCCTAGTGTTTATTTTTGGAAAAGCATTCGTTTATTTTTTTAAACTATGTCTGCGTACAAGTTTGAGTATTGTTACTGCTACAACCGTAAAGGTGGCTTATCATGCACCTTTTAAATCATGTATAATAAAGATTTGAGACATAATGACCACCACTGCATCCTTAATAACCTTCAAAAGGCAAAGTTATGTCTGTGTGAGTCACCTCACATGGTTGCTCTCCGCAAAATGAATAGTATACCCCCTGTACATCCCACTGCTTCCACCATGCTTCTAGGATGGTTTTATTTGTTGGCACACAGAAAATACACTCATTTCCACTTAAAACATATCTTTAGATAAGCAAAAAAAATACATACAAAAACCTCTTTCTTTATCTTTCATTCTTTCATTTCATCAATGCGATTCTACTACGTTTACACTTTCAGGTGAGTCAGCGCGTATGATCTTCATTGAGATGCATTAGCGCTTCATCTGATTGATTAGTGGGCGAAGCTATGGCCAATTGATGTGGCTACAGCCATCAAAGCAATTTGACCTCACAGAAAAAGAAAATAGGATTAAACAAGCATGCATGAACAACTCATGAATATGACTTTCTATATCACATTTTTGATGAGGGATCAATTCACTGCTGTGTGTGTACACTGGGATGGGTTACATGCAGAGCACAAATTCTGGGTATGGGTCACTATGTTTTTTGCCAACTGGTCACTTTCATTTCACTTTACCCCACTTCACTTCAAATCAGTTTTTGAAGAACTGGATAATATTTGAAATCAGAGTATGTTAAAAGAAATAAACAAAGCCTGTCTGGCTTTACCCCTTATTAAAAGGCAAGTAACCACAAGCTGTCTTCTAATCAACAGGTTTTATTCCAACTTCAATGCATTTTGGTGGATATTGTTAATCTAATTCAGGGGTCTCAAACACAATTCCTGGAGGGCCTCAGCCCCTGCAGGTTTTTGATCCAACCCTATTTCCAGCGACCAACCAGTAGCTTCAAAAGAGTCAAGAGGAGCTCAATTAGTGAAATCGGGTAGGTAAAAAAAGTTTTAGTTGCAAACCTAAAGCCAAGTGGACCTAACATAGTGCAATTATGTGTGTTTCATGTTAGTATAATAAAAAATGGATAAGCTAACAATACTACAGAGGAGTACTACAGTTTACAGGGGATTGTTAAAATAAACTATAATAAAAAATTAGAATACCCTTTTAATAATCTATTTTTATAATTTCTATTTATTTATAATGACACAAAACCATAATGCATTGAAAAAGAGGCTACATCGGGAAAAATACCAAGAGGGGTAAATTAATATTAGTAAATGTATGTATTTTATGTTCACTATCACCATCACTATTACTATATATTAGCAATACAAATATCGGGGAAATTTTTATCGGGGAAAGACAAATCAACAAGACAAAAAACGACTAGTGAGAGTGTCGCAATGTAATAAAATTACCGACAGTCCAGGTGACTTTACTTTCTTTACATTTTTAAAGATAGAAGGGACTTGTATTTTGTGGCAACTCTAATTCCGTTTTTCCACTTCCTGTTATTTGTTGTCAGTGGTGAAGGTTGACAGAAGCAGCCTCATAGATTGTAGGTTGCCAAGTCTTTATTTAAAAAGCATAAGATTTTTTTCTTCTGAAATCGTATACCAAATGTTAAATTATTTTAACTATATTTGAACTTATTCAGTATATTCATTGTATTCTGCCTAGGGGTAAACATCTTTAGAAATTATTTAAAGTCGACCTCTATGCGAGGTAAATACCTGGCAACCTTTCGCTATTGCTAATGCGGACTGCTTAGCTTGTGTGCTAGCAACATACATGTGGAGGGGACCACATCCCAAACTCTACCCAAATTCCCCTTTAGACTGCCAAATTCCACCAACTGCCACTTTAACCCTCACAGCAAACGTGTTTTCTGCAACATGAAAGGGTGAGTATACTACTGGGTCGTGCGTTTTCGTCTAAAGTAAAGTTTTCCATCTGCTCTCTCTTTTCCAGCAGGGGGGCAGTGGAGTTGCTCTAATGCTAGCTGCTAGCTTCCTGCGCGCGTAGTAGTAGAAATTAGCGACCCTTTTTCGCATCATGTTTCTTTTGTGTAAATATTTTGTCACTTTGCCGGACAAATCTTAAAGATGACCCTTGTAATGTTTCTTCATAATAAACCTGGTCCCAGTTGAAACGGCACAAGTGAAGTCCGTGCCAAACTGGATCGTGTGTCGAATCTAAATCTGAAATTGTTGAGTCAGTCTTCAAGTTGCTATCTTCGTTAGCACGCTTGCCCATCAGGCTTAGAGGTCTAAAACTGGTTTTAACCCAGTTAGTTTCACTTCCAAAATAAGCCTGATATAGAAATCATTTTAAGTTAAATTGAAAAATGACACGTGAAACAAGCTGCATATCACAACGCCGTCCTCACAGAATGACAATCTCAATACTTTTTGCAATTTTCTGTGCGAATAGAAGACATAATCCTAGTACAATGTGGAAGTTTAACTAAGTGATTTATGTTTTTAATACTTGTTATATCTATTAAAAGGTTTCATAGGTGTAGTAAAAGTGAGCCTCCTGTTCTTGGAAGCTCTCCAGCAGCACACGCTAATCCAACACTCCATCACTGGTTTCTGCTGTATTTTGTTACAGAACACCCAAAATGTGTATTGTTAATTGGATTCCCTGAAAAGCATTGGGGGCGAATTTACAGTTATTTACACTTTTAAATGTATTTATATCTCTTCTCGTACCTACGTGAAACAAACCCCTTTCAGCCAAAGATTGGATTCTGTTGTCCATTTAAACAAGAATGTTTTGTCCTGTCAACTCACACTGACTGGTTAACTGGCAGAGTTTACCATGTGACCACCAGCTGTTGTGTTAGTGTTTACAATATTTAAAAGCTGACTCCACCATGAATAGGGATGTATGGGTTATGTTGACCTGTTAAAGAAGGTTTCTTCACACTAAATGTGTATGTGTATATATAGTACAATCCTAACATTTGTACAGAATTATGAAACAGTTGCTCATCTGATGTACAAACTGGTTAAGATTATTTCATTCCACAGCTTGTTAACCAATCTGCTTTTGTTCTAGTAGCCGGATCGAGTTGGGGGACGTTACACCCCACAACATTAAACAGTTAAAACGTCTGAATCAAGTGATCTTTCCTGTCAGCTATAACGACAAATTCTACAAGGATGTTCTTGAAGTGGGAGAGCTCGCCAAGTTAGGTAAGAAGCCCCTTTTTATAGCCTTTGATTGCTGTTTACCACTGTTTTTGCGTCTGAGAGAGCGGTAAATATATAGCGGTAACACTGATTGATGTTCATGTATTCATGAATAGCGGTTTTCAAATTTCAATGCAATAAACCAGCCACAATTGTAGTAAATAATATAATGATATTGAAATGAGATGTTTTAGAATTTTTGAGGGGGTAAGAGGTTGTGGATGAATTTGTTGGCTGAATAAGTCTCATCCCATCATCCTTCATGTTTTACTCCAGTACTTTTGTTTAAAATACTTATCATCTTTTAGATTTTTGGGGAAATTTTTTTTGTGTGGCAGGTTAAATTATTTGCATTTGTAATTAATCTTCCAAATCTATTGTCCTATTATAAAACTAGACATCCTTCGATGATTTCATTTACTTGTTAGTTAAATAAAATATAAAACACTAGCATTTAAACTAGTTAAACTAACAAGGTCTATACTGCATTGTAAAGAACTAAAATGTTGGTAAAAGTATTGTTTATTAAAGACCATTCACACTCGTACTATATGATTAAATTATTTATTATTATGGTGTAAAATTTAACAAAACTGCATATTTTAAAACCTTTGTGGCAACCATTTTTATCATCATATCGTGCTCTGTGCTTCTCTTGCTTTTCAGAGCTGATTTGATTGCCAACATCTTTCTCTAAAGAAATAAAATAAAGTTTTTTTTTATTAAGCTCACTGGAGCACAAACAAAACACTAACAGTATCACCCTGTTGATGAATTGAAGAACTGAATTATTTAAACATGATTCTGACTCTATGGGATCCCAGTGAAATGGGATTCAGTGCTCAGCTGACCAATATTTGGAACTATTAGAAATCAGCACCATTGTTTTCTATGGCCACCACTTAATATATCAACAGTTCAGATCGGAGGCAGTAAGATATTGACATAGCTACATAACATATAATGTGTAGTTTATGGGTCATTTAAATGGAAAAGTATTTGCTGGTTAAAATTGAACTTGCATTCTGGATAATGTGGGAGAAATCTTTTGTAACCTTGGACATCTTGATATTCATTTAAGGTTAACTTTAATTATTGTTTGTAGTTTTAGATCACATGAAATGTCTGATATCAAGATTAATGGCTGTACGTTATGTTTTTTTTTTTTTTGCTCACGGATAAGTATCTAAAAGTAATTTTCTTAAAGAAGGTCCCTTCAGTTTATTAACAAATAGTTTTTTTAGATGAATAATAATATGTCTTTAAAGAGAGTCCAAAGCTGTACTGTCCCCAGGTGCTGAGTTAATTTGTCTGCCTGAGGCTGGCACAGCAGCATTGCGAACTTAATTTATAAAATTTCCTTTTTTTAAAAGTGACTGTCAAAAGAATGCGCTTTGATTCATTAGTGAAATTCTGTAGAAGTTTTGCACATGTGTATGGATTCATAAATATGATCAAAACATAATTTTACCATATCTGGTCATAACATTTTTTTTTGCGAGAACAGAAAGTTACTTGTAGAGACATGTAAAAGAAAGCACATAGTTCTGTCAAGGTTTTGGGTCTTTGAAGCCCGCTTTCAACATTTTTCAACCTTGAATTTTTCATAACTTTTATCCACACAAGTGCTTTTTCATACACATTTCTACACAAGCCCCTCTCTACACTACTATTCTAGACTTGAGTTGTTTAACTCTTCCCCTTTAAATGAAATCCTGCTATCATTTTAACCTTTTCAGCATATTTCAACGACATTGCAGTTGGTGCCGTGTGCTGTAGAGTGGACCACTCTCAGAACCAGAAGCGACTCTACATCATGACATTGGGTTGTCTAGCACCGTACCGTAGACTTGGCATAGGTAAGTTCAGCTTTGTTACTTTGCAGCATGTGTTTGTCACAAACTGTATTAACATAACTTTTACATTTGTTCAGACTCAAGTTCTCTCTGATTTCAAGATTAGTTTGACAACTGAGTTTCTTTACCAAAAAGTTATGTTTGTTGATGTCACAGAGCCCTAGAATCAAATTTGGCTTTACATCTGTTATTCTAAAGATTCAGGGTGTAAGTTTACAAGTAACAGTAAATTTGGCTGATTTGTAATGCCTTCAGCTTCAGATGTAACTATGAATGTTCTGTTTGAAACGAGGTAATAGTCTTTAGAAACCAGTACACTGTTGCCTTGATTTATCCAGTGTTAAGCACGATTCTAGGATCTGCATCTGAAGGTTCTAGACAATAAATAATAACTAATATTAGCTTAAAACTAGACAATGAATAAAACTAATAAAGTTATTTGCCCCTACCTAATTAGTTTGTATTAGTTTATTGAGTACCTATTGTAATCACAGGTTTAGGTTTACACTTTTTTTTTTATTCCAACTAAAGGAACATTTTACACCTCTTCTCGAATTAATTAGTGGTGTATTACAGTTTTGGAATCTGTTCTGCCATTCCCCAGAAATGGGAACAGGACTTTCTAGCATAACTTAGCATGGATCATTGATTAAGATGGCACCAGTAACTTTGTAATACTAGATTTAGTAGTAGATTGATCCGTGTTCAGATTTTCTAAAGTGTGTCCTATTAAAGCATTATGTATAAAGACTATGAAACTGATGATGTTGGAACCACATTACGTCTCGTTTTAGTACATAATTTTACTTAGATTTTTTTGCTTTTGTTTCTAATAGAAAAAAAGAGCTTTTTTAACAGTGTTTTGAATGATTTTGGAAAATGGTTGAATTTCAATTATTAAAAAAAATTCTGATAGCGATTTAACAATTCTAATTTGTATGTTTTTCTGTATATATTTCCCCCACAATGATGAGTAATAAAGCATTGAACTCTAAATAGTAGACCAGGATTTACATCAATGAATTGAAATTTGATTACTGAATCGTATACAAAAACTAATATGCTTTTAACAATGTATGGTTTAAAATGAGAAGTGACAGTTGCTGGTGACCTCTAAATCAATGGTCTATGCCTATCACCAAATACAGTCCTAGAGGGCTGGAGATCTCCACATTTTAGTCGCAACCCTGCTCTATCGTATGTACTACTCTAATTTCAGACCAGCCAAGAAATTAGTACCACAGGTTTGTTTCATGATGATTGAACCAAAAATGTGTAGGGCCAGATTTGGTAAGCCAAGACCTATGCTAGAAGGTCCAATGCCCATGTTTTGGAGAATTGGTGAAGAGATTCCTAAACAGTAATACACTACTTTTTGACTCGAGGGAAGATGTAAAATGAGCCCATGTTAAAAAAATGGAGTGCTCCTTTTAAAAATCTAAATTTCTTATATAGAACGTTATACTATGATGCGCTGTATTATGTCTTTGTAAGCACAGCTCCTGAATCATTTGGGGCTTTGTATTGAACTTATTTGCTCATTTCCCACTGACTGATCTTTATCTTGTCGTGTTTGTTTGAAGGAACAAAAATGCTGAACCATGTGTTGAACATTTGTGAGAAGGATGGCACTTTTGACAACATTTACCTGTGAGTCTGAAGACATTCATCTGTTTTATTTTTTGTGTTACATTTATCTATGTCTCATCCACTTAAAGGGACCCTAACACATTATCTTACTTGAAGAAAGTCTGTTGTGCTTACCAGACCACCTCTGGTTTTGGCAATATCATGTTTAAAATATATCTCTTATAACATGGTTTCAATGTGCCTTGCCTGTCTTTCACAGTCATGTGCAGATCAGCAACGAGTCTGCAATTGATTTCTACCAGAAATTTGGCTTCGAGATCATCGAGACAAAAAAGAACTATTACAAGAGGATAGAGCCAGCAGATGCTCACGTTCTTCAGAAAAGCCTCCGCAGCCCATGTGCGCCCCCAGAAGGAGAGGTGCAGAAAGCTGACTAATACTCAACCGTCTTGCTCTCTTCCCCAACAAAGGAAACTGTAACTGATGACCCAGGGTTGAAACACTCACCACTTTCTTCAGAGGACACTTAGACAGAAAAAGTCAATGATCTATTTGCTGCATTTATTGTGCAAAAAAGACCCCTCCTTGTTTTTGTTTTGTTTCATCTTATCAAAAGTTTAAATCAGAGGTTTTCTGACAAAATCCATAATCGGACATAGTGAAGGTTATGTTTTAACAGCATACTCTTCATGTGTTTTAGAGCTGTTTGAGGAAAGGGGACACAACATTGCTCAGAGAGAACAATAAAACAAAGTCTTTTTAAAAATGCCATGGCAGGCAGCCTTGGAGTGATCTTTTGAATCCTCTCAGGAGCAGATGGGTTTGGCGGAAGTCTGTCACCAAAACAGCAAGGCAAAAGAATCTGCTCGCATTCACTACACAGGCAATATGCACCGCTGGAGGTTTGCATGTTATGTAAAGCTTCCTGTGATATCAGGCGACTCATTCTGTTGAATGGGGCAAAGATGCCTGCAACCAATAAGAGAGTGGTCTCAAAGGACAGAAAAGAGGAGTGAATTTTGTGATATCTTTTCAAATCCATTATTTAATATCCCCATCTTTTTAAAATATATAAATATATAATTTGAGGGTTTGAGTCTGGGCTTTTTCTGGGGTTGCAGTAGCTGGCGAAATTTCAAGGCTTTGAATCACAAACATCGATGGCTTTGATGAGCTCTGTTTATGGTGGATGCAGTTTAGGTACCCATGTGTTAAAAGTTGCATAGTGTTTTTGATTTGAAATATTAATTCTCCATAAAAGATGCTTGAGTGTTTCTAAATTAGGATGCTTGTCTTATTTGTCAATGCAGTTATATTTCAGTGATGTTCACTGACCGCTTGTTCCCCGTACTGAACGTGGAGTTTCAGGTTAGTTCTCAAGTGATTTCTTGGAAGAAAAGAAGACGATCCCAGGAAAAGCCCTGATTCAGTGCATGCCAGGCGAGATATACTCTCCGTTCTAGTAAGAGCATGTTTTGTTCCTCCTTTCTTTGGAAGTTTTATCTTTTTCTGGAACTCTATATTGTATTACTTTTAACCTCTAAATAAAAATACTATTTGCATTAATTTTGCATTGTAGTGTTTTGTGTGTCTGTATTTTGTTTTAGTCAAGTGAAATCAAGTGTACTTGTGGCTATATACAATTTACTTAAATGACTGTCATTCTATTTTTTTGTATAGGTATGTCTTGATGTTGAAAAAGCTGGGTATTAAATGAAGTGTTATGGGTTTTTGATGTCATCACGCATTCGCCGAAGAAGCGTCATACGATTGGAGGTCCTATGCCCCGTCTGTTCTGTGATTGGTGGAAAAGGAAGTCCCTCCTCGTTGTTTGTGACTGGAAAGCGTTTATGCTAGGTCGAAAATAGGAGTAATTTTTATGCACCAACAAAGTTTTAAAGGTAGTATTGTTAACTGAAACGATGGACGTCCAGACGGTACGTATTACTTGTGAGATGGACCTACTGACACTTTTAAATTTAAAATTATATGTTGTTACTAAGTGGAAACATGGTTTGCTTTAGCTTCTTGTTAGCTCATCCCATGCAGAAATGAATTTGTGTCTTATTGGCTTGATAAAGAATACACTTAAAACCATTGTAATGTGTGTATAAGCAAAATTATTATTATGTAGATGTGTTTAATTTAAATCACGGACTTCTGTTCAGCTTTAAACACGCCATGTCCTGCCTTTTAAGCTAGTAAGCTAATCTGTTAGCAAGTTCATCTTCTAGAGCTTTTTTTGGCGAATCAAGAAGTAATTTAATGCAGTAAAAGTCGTGTAAAGGATCAGTTATGGAGACAATCACGTTAAATGAAACAAAACGTGAATGAGTTATTTTATTTCGTACGGTTGAAATCTAAATATGAAACTAATGGTGCAGTATGCATGTAATATCAATAACCTATTAGTTACCTGTCTTGTTTTTTTAGTTGATTAAAATCTTTTTATTTTTCCTGCAGATGTTCATGAAGCATATAGGTGCCTGGTGTTATAGGTTCCATTACTGTTGAGCTTAAATTGTTTGTATACTAGTGCTGGAAGGTATTCGGTTCTTCACAACATTCTAACGTTACTTCACACAACACGTGTTGCTTTCTTTTCTGAGTTCACTGTTTGTTGTTTACAGGATTTGAAGTGTGGTAGGATGCCAGAAATAGTGCAAAATCAAACCAATAACTCAAAACCTAAACGGTAAGGACAATTTGTCTTAAACGGTGTATATGTGTGTGTATTTACAATATTATATATAATATTGGTATTTAATATATATATATATATATATATATATATATATAGAGAGAGAGATTATTAATATATCACAAAACTGGGTACATTGTTATGTTGTAGTTAATATATTATTTGAGGAAAAAGATTTATATACTTATATACTCTTGGATGTCTCGAAAGTACTCTGATGAATACTTTTATGTGCTTGAATACATTTCATAAATTTTTTTTGCTAAACTCACCCATAAAAGTTTGATGACCTAGAGCTGCAAACAAGAGATGGACAGCTAGTATAATGGAGAAGGCTCTGGGCAGAACTTATTCAGGCCCAACACCTTAGGTCCTGTCCTAATATTTTGGCCAGTTAAAAGCTAGTTTTATATGTGATGCCACTTTAATAATATTTATTAACTGACATTAATTATAATGGTGTATTTATTTAATCAAATCTCACATTCTGTCCTGCATGTGCTTTTGTCACGTTTTGTTAACCATTTAATATCTAATGTTTAATTTGACTTTTAGGAGGAAGAAAAACAAGGAGATTCATAATGCAGGTGAGAAATGTGGAATTAATTTGACTTTATTTTGTATTGTTGTGACTGGTATTTATTTTTTAACATTTAATTTCTTTTAACAAACTGTTAAATTCTTTAAATCAGTGGAAAGACATCGGAAAGAGAAGATCAATGCTGGTATTGATAGGATTGGAGAGCTTTTGCCTTGCTCTCAGACATTAAAACAGGTAAAACGGTGTGAAGTGTTCCTCTGATTGTAGCTAAGGAGTCCTCACTTTGTTTTTGTTTTTTTTTCAGAGTAAAAATATGATTCTTGGAGAAGCATTTCGTTACATCACTGAGTTGAAGAAACAAAATGATGAAATGTTACTTAATGGAGGAGACAAAGTTCAAGGTCAGTCATAATGAACACATTAAATGTGTTAATTTACTACAACGACTTAATGTAAGCCCTTTATCATAATATTTTTTACAGTTATGAGAAAAAATATATATTTGTATTTAAATATAATATTTAATATATATGTTTACCAAAAATGTAGTTATTAATGACTAACCTCAATGTTGCTCCAGACCATCAAGGTTTCTTTACTCCATTGAACACATTATTCAGCGATATTGTTAGTTAATTAATTAAAAAAAGGGCATATCACACAGAGTTTCAAACCATAAGACTGCCTTTAGTTTGTCATAAAATATCAGCATCTGATATTATGAATAAAATGCTAATTTAATACAGTTACAAGAACACTTTCTGATTGTAAAAGAAACTAAATAATGTCGTATCCCTCATCTTTTGTCACAATGCTCATCCTCAAATCAGAACACTAGCTAGGCTCACTCATGTCTCAGGTTTCATGCATCCACGTAGTTACATTGTCATTGATGCCTGTTTTGTTTAGTTTTTTTTTTGCGTTTGCACGCGTCAATCTCTCATAATTTCTCACCTAAAGTTCACAACTTTCCCATGAGCGTTTCATGAGGTTGCCATTGACTTCATTGGCAGAATAATTATAAGAAGAAAAAGAACCAGATCAATTTAAATAGGGGCCACGCACCTCTTCAAGGCTTCACCCCAATGATGTCCTCAAACATAAATTACTGTCTTGTCATAGTAAAGTTATCTTATTGTTTAAAAAGCTAAAGTTTTTGCTGTTAGCGCTGATTGCTATTGAGGCATGTAACTACTAGTAAAAGTTCTAAAACCAAGTGAAGACCATAACAATTTGCACTCTGAACTGTGAAGAGATCCATAATGATGGAATCAAGTTTGAGGTCCCTTAAATCCCCTTTCTTTCTCCCATTAGAGAGACACCTCTATGACAGCGCAGTGGGGAACATGGCAAAGAAGCCATTGGCCTCCATGTCAGTAATCGATATGCTGATTGGCTGATTAGTAACAACGTTAAAATATCCAGCTTAAGTGCAAAATTATGTACATTTTTTAAATTAAAAACAAACAAATAATTTTACTAAACACATCACATGTAAATCAGAATGTTTAAATAACTCAATTTTGACTAAAATATCAGCTAGAACCTTATAATTCGATGGGGACAAAATTATCTCAAATTAAGGAGGAGTAACTAGGGGTATAAATATGGGAGAGATGAAAAGCAAAAAAATGTTATAGGAAAATCATAAAACATTTTTGAATATAGTATATTTTTCTTCAGACTATTCAAGCTTTTAGCATTTTAATTTTCTTTATGTAATGTCAGTCAAAGCATTTTTTAACAGTATTTGTTACTTCCGGTTTGTGACCCCTACATGAACTTACCTGATTTTTCTAGTGGGGTTTTTTTTTTTAAACAAACACTGTTATTACTTTAAGTTCTTCTGTGCTTAATTGTGTCTACAGCAGAGGAGATGAAACGTTTGCGCCATCAGCTGGAGGACTTGAGAAAGGAAAGTGCTCGTTATATTGAGCTTCTCAAGGCTAACGACATCAATTTCATGGATGACCCCACTATACACTGGAAAGGGAAGCAGCGCTGTGCTAAAGTAGCCAAAGTCACTCCCACTCACTTGATGTCAAATGGAATTATTGTCCACTCAAATGGCAGCAACAGCTGTCCAACAAACAAGGTCCCCATTTCACAGCATTCTGGTTTTAATCTTGGAAAACAACATACAAAAGCTGTTTTGGTCCAACCATCAAGTGACATTACAATAGGCACAGGACAGGCTGTTGGGATTCCAAATGGAACTCCAGTAAACAAGCTGGTAGTTTCTTCTTCATCTTTCCACATACCTGTAGCAACTCTTATTCCAGCTGTTTCCAAGCCATGTCTCACAGTCGTGGAACAGGTTTCTCCTCTGGCTCCTGCAACCTCTTCCCTGAATTATGTTACTCTTCAAGGGTTATGTCCTCAGCCTGCTGTCACAACTCCACAAACTGAAAGGCCAGCTTCCATTCTTGCTTCAGTTACTTGTTCAAGAGTTCAATCTTCACTGCCTCAAGTGATCAGTAAATCTGTTGTTCCTAGTGCAGCAGCTGACACCGTTATCTCGCAGTGTCGTGAACTCCAACCTGTGAAAACAACGATGCCCGCAAGTTCAGCTCTTCTAACCAATACCACAAGTAGCACTCAAACTACATGGACAACTCTACAACTTGCTGGAAATACTGTGCACCCTGTCTCTCACGCCGTTGTAACAGATAGCACCAATATTTTGAATAACCCTCAACAGTTACCTGTTTGTTCAATGGGGACAAAGTACCAAGATGATCAAATTGCCACTCGTTCAGTGGAACATTCATCACAAATATGCCTTTCTGAATCTAAGCATCCTCAAATGTATTCAGCAATTATGCCACATCTTGAGACAACAGTAGCACAACATGCCTCAATTTTGTCTGTGCCAGCCATTGTATCCCAACCAGCAGTGGTCCATCAGACCTCTATTGAAATGCGGACAGTACAGGCTAACATCGCAAGGAATTGTGTCCAATCACAACCAACATTGTTGCCTAAACCTCTCCATGGCTGCACTCCAATGACCCCAACCCTGCAACATAACACTCCAATTCAGTCTAGTCTGCCTCTGCAACCCAATTCTCTGCCTCAGCTGCATCTTAGCATGCTCCCTCAATCACAGGCAGGCATAAATCAACAAAGTCAACCTACCCTGGTGCCTCAACAAGCTACCACACTGCCACTTCTACAGACAATGCAGTTACTGCAGGTGAATTCTGATGAATCCCCAGTCGTGACCTCCTCTCCTCCAAGTAACTCTCATGTTGTAATTCTACAACAGGGTAGCTCGTGTCCAAAACCGCAGGTAATTAGAGAGGAATTTGCAAGTCAGACACCCTGCCAACATATTGTCATAATTCAGGCACCCACATTGACACCTGCACCACAGAGTCATTCCACTTCCATTGTTTCAACTGCAGCTTCAAATTTATTCAGTCAAACATCAACATCAGTCTCAACCTGTACTAATAGTATACACACATCAGGCGTAAAGCAGTTAGTACAAATTCTCCCACGTCCTACTAGCCAATTGCAAGCACAAGCACCCCAGACGATCACTGTGAATGGGCAAGTTTATGTACTTCAGGCTGCCAAGTCACCAGAGAAAGCAAAAGCTTTGTCAAATCAAAGTGGAACGACAATCATTAAGAACATTGAAGAGCAAAGTCCCAGTGTGAACTCCTTAGATGCCCTATCCAGTCTTAGTCAAAGTATTTCAAATACATCCCATCAAAGCAATAAACAAATATATACAATGTCATCATCATCAACTGCTCAACCTCTTTCAACAAGCATTTCAGAAATAAGTAATTCTACAGAAACTGTGACCGTGTCATCAGCTGCTGTTCTCAGTGCAGTTAAAATTATCCCTAAAAAATGTCCTGGTACTTCCAGAAATCAAGCCAACCAAAACACTGGTAGGAAAACCAAAACCGTTAAACGACCAGAGAATAAACCTGGGCGAAGTTTACGTAGAATTGCTGCTAAAAGTAAGACCGTCAATGCAGAATCGAAGTCATCCACTGCCATCGCAGATTTCATTTCTGCTGGTACCGAACAAGATACATCGAATAGTACAGTTTCCACATGCAATAATTCTACAACAATTACAGTCAGTGCCTCAAGTGATAAATCAACAGTCAATGTCACATCTTCACAGAGTCATTCAATTTCTGACCCTCCAAACACAGAAGGGGCAGTTTTAAACACGAAAACTAAACCATTACAGGATGTCCTCCTACATGAGAATGTAACCATAATTAATAGTGTTGCAGCAGGAAGCTCTACTCAAAACAATTTAGTTGTTTCTTCAAATTTGGAAACTTTGGACAAAGAAGTTGTAATTAGTATATCAGCAGAGGATTGTGCTCTCGCGTCACAGAGAAACTCTCTAGATACTGTAACTTCATCTCTTGTCACATGTGCGCGTGATGTTAACTCCTCAAACAATGAGACCTGTTACAGTGAAATTGTTGTTCCCAATACAGTGAGCAGTGGAATTGTGTGCAGCAGCAAGAAACTAGCTGAACAAAAACTCAGTTTTACAGAGAGTTCCTTGTCCGTTACCTCTATAAACTCTCTCCAAAGCTGTTCCAGTGCTAAATTGGTTAATTCGGTTTTTAGTCAATCCCAGGTGTCCAGGGATGTTTCCCCACAGACACAGCTACCAGGCATTTCAGCTGAGATTGGTAAAATGGATTTAGTTTCTAAGAAGTTACAAAATCAGTGTGTAAGAAAAGAGACCACAGAAACAGAAGGTTCTCAAGTGCACACATTAAATAGTGTTAGCACAGCTTCTGCTAATGAATCACACACATCAGGTCAATCAGTTGAACTTTCAGAAAAATCCCAAGTTTCAGACCCTAGCAAGTCCCCAAAACTACC
Organism: Danionella dracula; assembly: GCA_900490495.1. Lineage (NCBI taxonomy): Eukaryota > Metazoa > Chordata > Actinopteri > Cypriniformes > Danionidae > Danionella > Danionella dracula. Next base: position 5,000,718 of record UELW01000888.1, read on the forward strand.
TTCATTGCCTACACAAATGATTACTCAAAAGGCTAACAGATCAGATTTCAAGGTGCTTAAAGCAAATATGAACACTCAAATTAGCAAAGATTTGCAGAATAATGGTGCAACAGAAACTCGTTTGACTGAAGTTGATGCTTTCATTCCAATAGAAACAGCTTCCCAACAACAAATATGCACTTTGGAAAATCCTACCTTTGAGCCTCCTTTAGGGATGAGTAGACAAAACGATTCTGTTCTGGCGAGTGTAACGGGCGGCAAAGGGTTTTCTGTTGCATCACTGCTTCCAGTAGGCCACACTGTTGGTGCTTCTTCCAGTACATTTGGAGCATTCACTTTCACATCAGAACAAGCTGAAATATTAGCAATGGCTGCAAGAGCCATATTTGAACAGGACAACCCAGGAAAAAGAGCTTCTGTGTGCAGTGAGGACAACCAAGCAAATCCTGTTGTTTCGGGATGGAATATTACTAAAATGCAAACTCCTAATAAGGAGAATGTGACAGAACAAGTTAAGTTAACCAGAGATGCTGATTTATCCATGTCCAAGACTTTATCTCAGGTGTCTGAACAAGTCACTTCAATTGAGCCTTTAGGAATCAGTACCTCCGGTACCAGACCACCACAGAACATAGTGTACTCACAGGCTCAGTCTAGCACTGTCACAAGCCTTAATGTTAATAACCTCATCAGACCAAGCTCCAACCAGTCTTACCCAGGATCACCTAATCTTTCACATCAGGTCTCTGCTCCATCATCAGGGGGGCTTGCCACTATGGTGTCTTCATCACAAAATCCCCCATCTTGTTCTGTCCCATCTCACTCCGAGTATGCACCACTAAAAAGTGCTCTGATGCGAACCCATGCTGGTAATGGAATGGCTGAACGTCATCAAAAAGAAATTCAAAAAAGATCTGCTCAAGATAACCTTATTCTTCCAAACAAGCGTTCAAAGACATGCACAGTGGGGAATGTTGCAAGATTAGACATCAAGGCTACAGAGCATCCACAAATGATGGCTGGCCAAATGCCCTCAAGTTCTTCAGCAGCTTTGCCAAGAAACCACACCGATGGGGTTGGGGCTCTGTTTTCTGGAAACACTTTCATGAGCACAGTCCTTCACCCTACAGATGGACACTGCTCTGTTCAGGTACCAACACATGAGCAAAATCAGCCTGGTGGAGTACATTTGCAACAAGCCCAAGTACAACACAGTGCATCACAGTCTGGTCAGAACCTAGGGTTAAACCCTTACCTCAAACAACCACAGCAACAAGAACAAAGACATCTTTACCAGCTTCAGCATCACCTGATTCAACCAGAATCTCAGATTCACAGTATTCATCAGAGAAACCTGATGCAAGAACAGCATGTGCAGAAAAAGAGAGGCAGTGTGCGTGGTGGCCAGAATGAACCAAATGTTGCTTTGCAAAAACATTTGGAAAAGAATAGTATGCAGCAGCAACATCAGCAGCAACATCATCAAAATCAACAGCAGCAGCATCAACAGCAGCAGCAGCACCAACAATCTCTACAGCAGCAGCAAAAAGTACAACATATTCAACAGCAGCAACAGTCACACCAACCACAACAACAGATGCCACCACAGAATCCACATTCTCGTCATCAGCAGATTCAACAACATATTCAGCAGCAGCACTTTGGGGCAAGACAGAAAAACTGTGATTCCCAACAGCCTGGTCAGAGGGTGCTTCAAAACCCTCATTTGAGTCAACAGGATCGTCCTTCAGGACCGGATCATGGAGCAATGCAAAGACTAATGGGATCTCGTTCAATGGAGCAGCAATTAACTTCTCAGGCCAGCAATTCTGTTTCTCGTTCTTCAGATCTCAACTGCACTACATCGCGTCAAGAGCGACAACGCCTATCTAGTTACTCTGCAGAGGCTTTGATCGGCAAGGCCCCTGCTAATAATGAACAACGTATGGGTATGCACCTCCACACACCTCGAAACAACACACAGGACCAATCTGATTTACGGGGCTATGTAGACTCCTCACGTGGAAAAGTTAACTTGTCTCATTCCTCACAAACCAGGCTACCACCTGACCATACAAATACAACAGACACGCAAAGATTACCGGACTGTGTACCTTTCAAGGCCATGGCTTCTGGTCATCGCATAAGTAATTTTGAAGTACAGGTGTCTCGGAGTAGTGACCTGTCCAGCAAATCTGTACCTCAAATTCAGAGAGGTCCTCAGTCACAAGCAGGGTTCAGGATGAGTGGAGGGCCAACATCGGATGGACGTTCACGTGGTGCATACTCAGGTGCACATCCCGTTTCTCAAGGTGCACACAGTGGAGCAGTATTGACTAGAGAACAGGAGGGATGCCACCAGAGCTTCATGCAAAGTCTTTTGGCACCACATATTCCAGAGCAAAATGGGCACCAAAGAGCAGTTCAAGGTTGTACGCCAGTTACCATGGATTATAGTTGCATCCCTGGAGCCACTGCTGGAGAAATTCAGAATAAATCGTCTAGTCCTAATTTGCACCCTGGACAGAAAGCTGCTACTGTACGCATCGGGGACAAAGGCCATATCGCTCAGGTCAGCACAAATTTGCAGGGTCCACCTCTGAGAACAGGTCCTCCTCATCCCGCAACACCACACAACAGTTCAGACACTGGGCGCAGCCAAGGATCAACCAGGACGCTCTCTGTGACTCAGCGGTCACATCATATTGGTCCTGATCCTCAAAGCACAAAGATTCGCCAAGGAGAGCGACCACGATCAGGGACCTTGAGACCTGGAAATCCTTTTGAAACTGAAAGTCCTTTACCTTTACCATCAACTGGAGGGGTGATCCTTGGTCGCACACAAACAGGAAGTGAATCCAGACGAAGTAGCATCGTTAGATTCATGCCAGATGGTGCACCAGTTACCAGTGACAACAATTTTGTACCCGATCGCTGCACTATGTCTGATCTCACTCAGAACTTTGGTTTTCCTTTTATTGCTGAAGGAGGGATGAATCCACCGCCTCCCGTTAATGCTAATGCTTCGTTCATTCCACCAGTCACTCAGCCTAGTGCCTCGCGCACCCCTGCCCTCCTTCCAGTGGAACCTCAAAACACCCTGCCCTCTTTTTACCCCTCATATTCCCCTGCAGCGCATCCTAGCCTTCCTAGTGAGATTCCATTACAGTATTTCTCAAATCAAATGTTTACAAGTCCAAGCACTGAAAAGAGTGGTAGTGCTCCTCTGAACAATCGATTCGGTTCAATTCTTTCTCCTCCGCGACCCGTGGGTTTTGCCCAAGCGGGATTCCCACTTCTCACAGATATAACACCAATGCCAATTGCGAACTCGTCAGGCATTACCCCACATTTATCCAATTTCAACTTGACTTCGTTGTTTCCTGAGATTGCGACTGCAATGCCTCCTGATGGGTCATCTATGCCGATGTCACCTCTGTTGTCTCTTGCAAACACTACTTCATCAGACTCAAATAAACAGTCTAACCGACCAGCCCACAATATCAGTCATATACTGGGTCATGATGGGGCTTCTGCAGTTTAAGCTAATGTTTTAAGGGGAGCTTAAGATTATATGTCAATCTTTGGATGTCTGGCCCGGTTCTATTCCTCCTCAGTGCTCTGTTCCACTCAACTTTCTTTGAATGAAATTGTATGGCTACAAATCCTTTCAAAGGGCTGTGTTCCTTTCCCCATGCACATGTTAATTTTGTTACCTCCTAATCAGATGAATTGATGAGCTAATTTTATTGTATATGAAGAGAGAATGTATCTTCACAGTTAATATTCACAATGTATAGTTGCAGAAGGTGGGTTGGTTTGTCCCCTTTCTAAAGAACAAGTTCAACCCTGTTTCATCACTTGGTTTCAAGGGACCAGTTTTAATGTAAGGTTCAAATGGAGAAAAGCAATTGGACTCATGCATCATCAGAATGATGAACCCTTGTTGACTGCTTTCAGCTTTGCTTATTTCTGCACACAGAGGTTAACCTATACTTTTATTATATTTTTATCGCTCATGGTTGTACATGATGCACGTCTGTTTATTTTTCAGCTTTTACTGTGAATGCTCTTTGTTTCATCTGTGCTAAATGTTACAGCAAATTTGTTTTGCTGAAGTAAATATTTCTCATCTGGTTTGTAAAAATTTTTTAAATGTATAAAAATATCTGTCCTGTTTTAATAAAGTTTTCACTGCAGATGGATTTTAAATATATTTATGCAAATTATGTAGATGTTTGTAAAAGTTATTAAAGTTGTTAATATAAACAAGTTTGTTTTTATTTATGGATTTACAGGTTTCAGTTTCTTACATGCCTATTTTAAAGGGACTGCAGATGAAATCTCATCTAACATCATTTTTGAACAGGAATGTGGCTTGTTAGCATGTGAACAATCTACTTTAAAATGATCAAGCTGAGTAAGGCACAAGCAGAGCTTGAATAAAAGCAGGGATCTTTATCTCTAAAGGTTAATCCTACAGTTATAGCTGTTTACAAACATCTGTCTCAAATGATTACTCCTGGCTGGTAGAGCGTATACTGCAGAGATTGACTCGTCGACAGGTAAGGTCCTGTTTTGTGGGTTTTGGACTGAGATTCTTCCTGTTGGTCATTGCTAATCTTTCACTGAACAGGTTTCCGGAGAAGGTGGCTTTTATTGTTTGAGACAACGCTAAGTGAATACAAGATGAAGGGGTGAGTTTATAACAGCTTTACTGTATTTTTAAGATTTGCTTTGACTTTAAAGGGGGCGTTTATGATTCGAAAATTTTGAAAGGTAGTTTTACTTTGTTTTATAAAATTATCCTAAAGAATAAATTAAACTTAAGTGTTGAGCGTTTAAATAAGAGTTAGCTACATTAGATATAAGTTGCTTAATTGGGATATTATTTTTTTATGGTATTTTAATGAAACAGATTAAAAAAAAAATTCATCACTTTAAGAAGCTTGTTTTTTCTCCTTTCAAATTAATGCTAAAGATGTAGTAAGTACGTTTTGCCAAAACTTGTACTGCAAAGAAAAAAAAAGCGACAGGTTGCCAGATCAATGTTACAGTATCGTGTCAAGTCTAGCTACATCTATTAATCATGCTTGTTATTTTAGTTTTGAAGGTTTGAAAAGTATTTCCGTATAGCAAGAAAGTGTACAGCCTTTAAGTTCAATATTTGTGATGATGTGTTCAGTAATTTCAGAGAAAATAAGCAATTTGTCATATAACAGGGAAGGCATTTTCCTTGAGAGGCATACCTTTTTTCAGAGTTAAAATTTGCTCAGAGTCGCTTATGTAATATCAGAATCATATCAATAACACTATCATTTAAACAGCATTTGTCAAACGTACATAAATAAAATATATTATTGTCAACCAAAGTGTAAATAGAGTTTAAACTATGTGCCAAAGACAACAGAGTCTCAGATACTTTTTTTTTCTCTATGCTTTGCTAATGTGCCTCAACGTCAATTAGTTCCTTCGTAAAGTCAGCAGTAACAAGTTGCTTTAAATATTTCTTAATTTTTAATGGGCTACACATGAATATGGACAAAATATATTTAAGCTTGCATGCTAATGGTAACGTTATAGATAAGACTTGAAGTTATTAAAATAAATTGGTTTTAGTTTTAAATTAAAGCTTAAAATTCATCTTTTTCAGCCACCTTCTTTGTTGCACGTTTAGATTTGCATAAGCATTTTGAAAATTGGAGAGGTAATAAGCCTTACAAAAACTCAAAATCCAAACAAGTCATTAAATGAACCATTTGGGAATCATTACCAATTCCGATAAAATTGAATGCATCAGCTCAAATTAATAAACTTTTCTAAATCACTATAGAAGCGCTTTAATACCAATATTTTCAGTAACAGTAAAGAACTGTGATTTTATTTTTTGATTACTAGTCCTCATTTTCTTATCCTGAACTTTCATGTTCAGAAATAATTTGATTCTGTATGTTCAGCACAGGCCCAAACTGGTTCCATGATTACTGCAGTCCTCCACAGTTTATCTTTAGTCTTTATGAAACACAGCTGATCTAGAACTTCTATGTTTGACTGACGCAGGGATGAGACTCAAACCTGCAAGTATGTGGACTTCTAAAATTCAACTTTGAATTATTTTGATGCATCTGCCATTTTCTTTTGAGAAAAAAACCCATGACAATATAACACATGATTTATTTAGCTTTATTTACAATGCAATAGTGCTCAGTCCATGTTACCTTGCAGCTAGACTTGTAGAACAATTTGGTGGTTTCCTTCATGTGCTGTTAACAGTGTCTACAGAAACTGCAGCTTTTCAAATATAAATGTACGAATCTGTTTTAGTGTAAGGTCATTGACCCCAGGATGGTGTGTCCGTATTACTACACACAAGCTTATATTTAGCATATATTTAACATCTTTGTTAATGGTGAAAAAAATATATAGTTTAATATGTACAAAACACTGCACCAAGCAAGTGTGAACCAATCAAGGCTGCTTTCCATTTCTCTCCTTTGGCCCTCAGAAGGTGCTAAGATGGAGGGCTGAAACGTGTATGAATTGGGGAGTCTACAGTGAAGCCGTGAACAAAAATACATAAGTGTAACTTAAAAGTTAATGTTAAAATCATATATTATTCATTTAAAAATTGCTATTTATAAAGTTTTTGGCATTTTTGTATTTTAACTTATTCTGACTTGTATAAACATGACACAAAATGTAACACAAATCTCTGTTTTAAACAGCTTGCAATAATATCATGTTTAACAAAATTGTATGTCTCATTAGCCAATCCATCGTGCAAAGTGATCGTTATAGCCAACATTGACTTGTGAAAGTACTTTTATTTTTGTGAAATATAATTATTTCTGATCTATATAAGGACTTGAAAGCTAACAAAAGATTTTTTCGAACTGTAAAAATATTTTTAAATAAGAAATTATTGTTTTGGCTGTATTTTAAACACTGTTTAAACAATTAGAATATCCATTAAGGTAAGATTAACGGCTAGAGCCAAGGGAGAGAAATGGAACTCAACCTTTAGTTACCTTTCTCTGATCCTTCAGAAAACAAGAAAAACCACTGGATGCAGATGACATTACGATGTATGCACAACTCCATATTTTAATGTACATACAATGTGTTAACAATCTGTTAACTTCTCAAGATGACTTAACAGTGTTAAATATCTCTCCAATTATATTTAACAAATCAAACATTCAGGAATATGTCTCCAGTTTATGAGGGTTTCAGCAAAGTATTCTTATTAAATGTCCTGTTGATGCCAGACTAATTTATGAACATAACTTTATAAAACAACCTTTATATACAAAGACTCATTGTCCTATGTACAAATACATAAATAGATAAATATATAATCTCTTATACAAAAATAAATAGTTTATATTCCATTTTGTACCACTTTCATCCATTCTTTGGATTAAGTGTCTTTTGTTCCTCAGGTGGCTGTATACTCGTATCCTCAAGCTTCTGCCCCGTTTCTAGAAGCAACCGGTTTATACTCGCATCGATTGTTGTCAACAAGGGCAAGTCTGGGAGAAAATATAATATGCATTATGATCTTTTAATTAAATGATTGTGTACGTTGACTTTTCAAAGAATTGAGCGCACCAGTTACTTCTTCCAGGAGCATGGAGTCAGTGAGTGAGTAGTCCTCCAGCATGGAGTCTGAAAACTGCAAAGGTTGTTGAGCGTCTGATTGGTGAAGCAGCTGCTGTGGACAACCATTGGACACACAGCAGTCCAATTCAGGACACACAGGACGTCTGAAGACATCAGAGAATAAAACCAGTTCAGTGAAGGTAACCATCAAATATATTTATTTAAAAATCAAATTGATTAGTAATTGTTGATTGTGACTTACACTTATAACCAAGACTTCAGATTTATTCATTAGTGATGATTTTTTTATGAGTTTTAGTTTCTGTTAGTTTAGTTTATGTATGAAAATACTTTTTGAAATAAAAAACATCATATGTATGTTGTAAATATTTTGTATTTTAGATATTACTTTAAAATTGCCTTATATTTAACTTTTGGTTACTATAATTATAAAAGGTATCCTTTATTTTAACAAGATTTTACCACCTATGAATATTAATATATTCTGTATTTTAGTTACTGAAACTTTAATATACCCTTGCATTTACCTACTAAAGCTTGAAAATGTTATCCTATTATTCTTTTTATTTTGCATTTTACTTAATACAACTAGATATTCTTTATTTTATTTGTGTTATTTTAGATGTCTTTATATTTAAAATATATGTGATTGCTTTTATAGCTTAAGAAGCATGTTGTACTTTCGTTAGTATCATTTTTAATTTCCTTAACTTCAAAAGTGTTTTGTATTTAAGTCTGTGTCATTTAAAATTACTTTTAGTTAGTATCATTTAAAAAATATCCTTTATTTTAATTAGTTTAACTTCCAAAGTTTTTTTGTATTTAAGTCTTCGTCATTTAATAAACCTTTATTTTACATTTACATTTTGTTTTTAATATAGAGAACTTTTATTTTGACTTAAAACATACTTATCATGGTAGTTCTTTTTTCACATTATTGTGCAGTAGCAGTATATACTTTAGATAATTTTAATTATTTATGGAGATGGAGGAAATGGAAACCAAACTCATTTAAATTATCCTTTGTTTACATTAAACATACTTTTGACATTTTGGCCACAACAAAACCAGCTTCATGCAGTTTTGCACAGGCATGTAGTGTTTTGGTCAGGACTGCGTTCCATCTTTAAGAATAATCCCTGAATTCTCACCTGTTGTAGTAATCGTAGATCTGCGGTTGTGGAGTTGGACGTTTCTGAGGCAACAAAGCATCACACTCCATCTCATAATCAGCACACTCCTAGAAGACGACAAAAAGTGTGAAGATAAATACAATCGCATCATTAAATGTTCGATGATTCCCTTCATCAGCTGTTGGGCTAAAACCACTGACCTGCTGAACAGGAAGGGGCTGTACTGGAGGTTTCCCGTTGGGAACGCATTCTTTCGGAGAGTAGACAGCATGCACTGGAGTCAGGTGAGGGTCAGCAGGACAGGGGCGCCCCAGAGCCAGACCCTGCAGTGGCACCATGGTGTACTGGCACGGGGAAACTGTAGCAGCGAGAGCTGGGAAGCGCATGTCTAGCGTTTGTTCTGGAACCAAGAGAAAAGAAATGCTGAAGTGTTTGTAAGGGTTGGCTGAATATCCCTGAAAAAAAAAATCATTCATTTTCAGGAGGATGCTCTGGCACAGTTTATCAAACGGTTTATTTACTTTGATTATTAATAACAAATACATAAATATGTAAAGTATATTTTATTATATAACTAATAAGATATCCCACCTCCACATTTATAGGAGGGGATGTCAACTGTACTCTTAGCATGTGCCCAGGAGAGGGCATCAAAAACGTTAAAATAAAATTTCTTACGGTTAAATTAACTGTATAGGTCACAGTAAATCAAATTTAGTAACTAATTTTTTTAAATGTGAATTAGTTGTACTTTATTTTGTACAAAATGTTTAAAACTAATAATTTATAAAAAAAGATACCATAACAATTTAGTCATAAAAAAAATCACAGTTTTTGTAAAGTTTAGAAATCGGATAACTTCTAACATTGGCTGTTTTGAATCACAGGTGGTCGTGATGACCCTTTTCTCTTCATGGCCTCTAGTAGTCACCAAAGGATCATAAAACCATATGTAACAAAGACATACAAACACAGATTGGTTCCTGTGCATAGAGAAAAGAAAAAAATTTGCATCAATGACTGTTAGTAACTTTAACCTTGAAAATAAAAACTGACATACAGAGGCTTTTCGGTAGGAATAGATGAAACCCCAGAGTATGCTCACAACACCAATACATGTTTCTGAAGCCATACTCACTTTGCTTGGCCCAGACCCTCCACAGGCAGATAGGGATGAAGGCCACGATGATGAACACAAAAGCCCCGAGAACAACACCCACGATGAGATACGGAAGGTCTCCGGGACGAGGAACAGGGTTTCCTGAGTGCTCGGGTCTGGAGGACGAGGTCTCTGGGGGTGTGGTCCTCTGATGCGGTCGAGCTAGAACCACAGAAGAGACTCGTTTAGTCCTACATTCCCAGTCACAAGATACTTCGAATTCAAGTAACAAAAAAAACCCCACTAACCTTTAGTTTCTAAAATGACCACATTCCCAAACTCGCTCTCCCCTCCTTCATTGAAACACTGCATCTTGATATCGTAAGCGGTTTCAGGCTGCAGATCTGTGATTGAGTGCCAGTAACGATCACCTACGAAGAGCACCATTTACTTCCTGTTCCTCTGACATGACTAGAAACTTCCAAACAAAGCATTTACCTTCCACAATGTCTTTCTTGTAGTCGCTGTCGTTGTCACTATCAGTGGGTCGGTAGAAAATGTAGAAGCCGTAGATGGGGGTGTTGTTGACTGGTGTGTACTGTGGAGATGAAAGAGATAACTTTGATTAGATATTTACCAGCATGATGATGATGATGCATTCGGTTTTCATGTGAAGGAACTTCATACCGTCCACTTCAGAATGACTGTGGTTTCGTTTATAGCTTCATTGTAGGTGATGTAGGGACCATCGATGGGGCGTCTGTTTGGTGGCCCACTGCCCACAACGGTGTACGCTTTAGACGGAGCACTGGGTGGACTCGCTCCCAACACATTCACAGCCAGAACACGAAACTTATACGATGTGCCTGTGATAATGAAATGAAGAACAATTAATCTTGTTCAGGAACCAAATTTATTCAATCTAGCAATCTACTGCGCAACATTTCAGTTTGATATAAATTTAACACACAGCTTGATATAAATTTGTGTATACCAGTTTGATTCTAACCCAGCATGCATACATTTCTGTGAATATTTTAAGCAAGTTTGTGATCTTATGAACTGTCAAGATAGTGTAAGGTCATGTGGGCACTGTAAAGGTTTGGCCACACTGGTGCAAATTATGTGGGTGAGTTACTGCACCGTGAAGCTGGTAAACCAACTACAGGTAGCAGGATCAGGGTTGTGTACCAGAAAGAAAACTGAACTGACTCCAGGCATGTCTTCCAGAGTAGAGATAGTTTAATCTACCTCCTCTGGTTAATGCGTGCGCTCTTGGAGCATAGATAAAATCATTGTCTAAGAATTCCTCATACAAACCCAAAGACATGGTATTTCACAGTTGGTTGTAGATATGATGAATTATGATCATCCAGATCTGTGCAGTCTCGTCCACTGTCATTACTTGGAAATTAGGAACAAATTGGTGCATGCCCGACAAAGATTGGTATTGAAATTCACCCCAATGTGGCCTTCTCTTTAAGTAATTTTAACAAGGTTTTTAAATTGATGCACACACAAGGATTTTTGAAGTATTCTCCAGCATAAGTGATGTGCTAAACAATCTTAACATTAACCACGAATGCTACAAGTAAAAATTAATGCACACACACACACACATATATATATATATATATATATATATATATATATATATATATATATATATATATATAGTAAAAATTAACACTGAAGGGGTTAAGCATTTTAAAACATGTTGCATATTAATTCAAATATAATCCTTCAGCCAATCAGACTTTAGAAAGAATTTAGAATTTTTACAGATTTAATTCATGTAGATAAAAGCAAAACACAAAGTGTATAATTGTAAAAAAAAAAAAGAAAAAAAAAAAAGAATGTCCATTCCCAACCAAGCAGGGTTTAGTAAGAGACTAACCCTTCTCCAGGCCGCTGACCTCGACCGAGAGGCGAGAGGGAGGGATGTTGTTCACCGCCATCTCCCAATCCGTGCTGCCTTTCCTCAGCTTCTTGTACTCCACACGGAACGACTGGATCGGGAACCCCCGGTTTCCTCGAGGGATCCAGGTCACATAGGCAGAGGTCTCTGTAGCCATGGACACCGTGGGTCGGTCTGGAGCTTCAGGCGCTGGAGAGAGGAAACATCAGTCAGTCAGTGAGGAAACAGCTCAGCAAAGCTGGGATGATGATTACAAAACTAAAATATTACAAAAACAACTAATTAATCTTTATTTTAATATATAAACAAACCATATTTAGACTTTTACCTTGCTATCTGTAGATAAACTACAACATAAATAAAAATGGGCCACACAAAGCTTTAGATAGAGTCTAACATATGTGATTGTTTAATAAACCACTTATTTTATTTATATATTCATATTTTAAAAAAAAGCTCTTAATTTATGCTTATTTATTAATTTATGATTACAATATGTGCTTTTATTACATATATCTCTTGTGAGACATAAATCTCTTGTGAATATAAACCCTGACAAAATCCATGAGAGAGAGAGCATGCACACAAGACACACACAAACACGCATTATTACACACACTTACGTAGTGATCATCCTTCATTTAAAGTGGAAAGCAATCAAGAGAACAGTTCTGTTAGTGTGATTATTGATCAGAGTGTCACTGACCAGCTACTACATTAGTATGAAGAAACAAAGACAGAAAGAAGATTTTTTTAAAAAAAACAGAATTATAATAATAAACAAACTCACGCGAGAGTCGAGGTTGCACTGGAGTTTTAGGAGGTCCTATGGGTCCTCCTCTTCGCCCTGGAAAACAAACAACCAAACAAATATGCTTAAAATTTCCTGTGAAAATTCAAGCATACGTCTATCATAAAATCTTAATTGCATCCTAATCTTTTTTTTAAATTGTTTAAAAAATATTATTCTTTTATTACATATACCAATGTTAAATCCTTCAAATGTATTCAAATGGCTATTTTCATTGTTTTTAACATAACCTTTTTGTCTCATTGTTAGTAGCATAATGGTAGTATTAGAACATTTAACCTTTAAATAACCACAATTTCAGAATACCTTAATTAAACAATGAAAGCCAATATAATCAAATTACATTAATACAAATTTTTGTATACTTGTGACGAAAATGTATAAAAACATTTTACTAATGTAAACAGTAAATTATTGGTAATTGCTACTTGCTGTCTGTATTTGCAAAAACAGAGTAGATTGAGGTATACACATCATGTGAACGGTGGGTACTCAATAAATGTATTAAATTAAATCAAAATGGTTGAGAAATTAAATATATTCAAACTCAAGTGTTCAGTAATAGCAAAAATAGTTCAAATAGCAATCAAATATCATTAATGCACCCAAGCAACACCAACCAAATTAATAAAACAGTCCCGCCATTGGTCACATTTTTTTCTCCATCATCTTTTCTCCTCAAAATATAACATATTTCTTTCCATTTCAGATTTGTTATGAGTGCAAGATATCAATGGCCATTTTAAAATTGCAGTAGCATATTAATTAACAGGTATATCCAAAACATGCTGCCTGAGCAAGATAAACATACAAAAAAAAATAAACATGCAAATGAGGTGTAGTAGCTTTGAGGTGACTGGTTTAAACTCTAAATAAGACGCTACAGCCTAATTTAATAAAAAATGGTAAAAATCATTCATGATGACTTTTTTTATTTTTTTATTCAAATGACAATTCACAGCAAATACTAAGAAAACTTTTTTTTTTCAAGATATTCATATTTATACATTGGTCTCCAAAATCTTAAAATTGTATAAAATTTACAAAGATGGAGCCATTGAAAATAAAGTGTTAATCTAAAATAATTCCTTTATATAAAGCACACCAGCATCTAATTAACTCGCGACTGCCAGCTCTCCTTTTCCCATAGATGATCCTAAACTGAGGCGTGAGCGCACTCTGCTGAGTCAGGGGGGTGTTGTGACTCTCTACAGCTCTTTTGCCGTGTACATATTTCTAGCATCAAACCACAACCAACCAATTCAATCAAACTACAAAGCTTCTTACATTTCCCTGTTCTGAAAGTCATCATGGCTGGCTGCCCGAGCCCAGCACAGTTCTTAGCTGCCATCTCCACTTCATACAGGCTAGCTGGCTGCAGTTTGGTCAAGGTCAGTTTGTGCTGGGAGCCCGAGATGGTGTTTGTGGTCCACTCTCCAGGAGATTCTCCAGCCTGCGATGACCACACACACGTAGCCAATCAGATGAGAAAAATCCCAAAAAAATAGAAAAGAAGCGAGTGGAGTTGCGCAGTACCTTTCTGTACTTGACGACGTACTCGAGCACTGGCGCTCCCCCGTCATGCCGGGGTTTCCAGGTCAACTCGTAGTAGTCCGCTTTCCCTGTGCGTGGCTGGCTCAGGATGACCGGAGCATCAGCAAGAGAAACTCGGACATCTGAGCAATCGAAGGGCAAAACTGCGCTGGTGGACACAGGCTTCAGGGGAGGCTGCTCTCTCAAAACCTTGTCTGGGCTCAGCGGGCGAATCAGGGGCAGCTTGCCCGAGCGTGAGGGCACTGATCGAAGAGAAAAGAACATTGGTAAACAAATGGAAATGTAGGGCATTACAAGCCCATGGCCAATAAAAAAAACTTAGAAAAGTAAGATCTAAGTTGTGACTACATCAACAGATAACATTGTTATTGACTCCTCAGTAAGAAAAGTTGTTATTGGTCACTCCAAAGGTTGATAGATGAAGTTGGAACCGCAGAATACAAAATAATTACGTATACATTTTGCTATATGTAAGGGATATACAATAGTTAAGCATGCATTATTCAGTTTTAAATGCTAACATTAGTTCATCTCCATTACCGGTCTCCACACCGGTAGCTGACGATAAAATTTCTCTCTGTTCCAGTTCAGCAGACCTCCGCAGATGACGTTTGGAGGTTAAAAATATTTTTCTATTACTTTAATAATACAGTCGCAAAAACAATACAAATTGGGTAAATCCATGAACTGTGGTCTAGTGCTTGTATTGAGTGATCTGCTAACAAATATTCTACCAAAACGCTGCACTAAATGTCCCCTTATTATCCACCGCCAAAGATGTGTGCACTAAGGGAAATCTTGAGTGGGTGGGTTCATTTTAAGATGCATATCTATATGCAATTATTTACATTCTTTTCAAGAAAACACAAACATTTTCATAAAATACTCTAAATTAACTGTTTTACCACACTGATTAGCAGCTTAAAAAAGAAGGAAAAACTGTATAAAATACAGCTATAAAATAATTTGCACTAAAAAAATGTTTAACTGTAATAACAACGGTGTGCAACATTCGTAACCAATTTAATTTTAACAACAATAAAACAATGATGTCAACAAAATGTTCTACGGATTAAATTTAAATTATTATAACACTCCCTCTTCATCCATGCTAAAAGCATTTTTTGTAAACAATTCACATGTTATTCAGTCAAGATTTGTTTTTGCATTTAGATCTATTTTGAGCTTGCAGCACAGAAATAGGGAAATTGTGCTTTCAAATCAGAGACAGACCTGATTCGCTTTGGTCAAGGAAGTTAGTAAACAAAAACAGTAAACAAGAGCAGATATCTAAACTGAAATCTGTACATTTTATAGCCACATGGGCCCGAGAGCAGGCTGGATGAATGTGACAGCTCTCCTGTGTAGCCATCAAAGGCAAGCAAACCCAAAATACTGGGTACACAGCATTAGTGCAATATTTTTGCGCTAGTAAACTGGGACCAGTCATTATAATAATATAGAATAAAAATGTAAATAAAGCTTATGAATGAAATGCAACAATAACTGAAATGCAAAAAAAAAAATGTAAAAATCTAACCTTAAAGCAAGGGATTTATTTTTACCTGTCGGTATGGTGAGGAGTCGAGTGGCGGCCTGGGAGCTCCCTACCCCGTTCTCCGCCATGCACTGGTACATGCCATCGTCCTGTGGCCCAACATTGAGCACCCGTAGCACCTGAGCAGAGACCCGGTGTCGTGGCGAGGGGTTCAGGGGCTCAGCATTGTGGAGCCACACTACAGTGGGCGCTGGTTTGCCCCTCACCTGACAGCTGAAGCGCACCGTATCGCCCCAGGAGAGTTCCTGTTGCTGCAACTCCACCCGCACTTGAGGAGGCTCTGAAGGACAGAAGATATCTTCAGACTTGTGCAATTTCAGAGAATGTGGAGCAGTATTTAACAGCACAAGCTTAAGAGCATGTTGTGGTGATATGTTGCTGCAGAGGAGTCTGGGATAGACAGGCTCCTCTTCAAAACTTGATGGTTGGCTGCTAGTGAATCAGCTCGAGCTCATTAGAGTCACAGCATGGACGGCTTAATGAAACACAGCTGCCATGAGGCACGCAGCAAAAATATGGGCGTTATGTTGTAGAAATATGATGTTACAACCAGTCACACACTCGCTCTCTTCAGAAAGCTTTTAAAGGTTTATTTCAATGCTGCCTAATGAGTACATGCTACTGGGGCTGCATGATTGGAGTGAAAAAGGATAATCACATTCTTTTTTTAGCATGATTCATAATTATTATTATTTGTTTATTTAATTGCACTTTACAGTCACATATGAGAAAAACTGTAAACAGAACAATTTTAATTGTTCACCTCTGGATTATAAAAGGACAAATAAAATGACAAATCAATTAAATAAAAAAAAACACCATTAGTTAGATGATGACAATGTAACAGAACTTTTTGCCCAATTTCCATTTTAAACTTATAAATAGGACAGAGCAGCTAAAAAAATTCTGTAGAGAAAAATCCAGGCATGTGTAATGGCTGTTCTGGCTTACCATTAAGCCACCCTACAGTAAATATTCTTCATATGGTGCAAGAGAAGCAATATCTTTACATAAATGACAGAATCTTCTTATTTTACAGCACTGACTGATGTACATCTACATTTTATGTAGAGTCTGTTCTGTGCACCTCCATCACTGTTTGGTTTAGCTCAGCTCTGAAGCGCTGACTGGTGGGTAAGAGCTGAAAGAGGTGGTTTCCTGGGTGGGTAGCATCCAAACACCAGGACAGCCCGGCACAAACACAGCTTCTTCCCTCTGGCCCTTCAGCTCCCGAAGCCATAACTGTCCCACCAACACTCTCTATTTCCTCTAAACATTGCACTAAGCAACAGCACTCTGATATGGACCCTTTGCACATTTCCAGTCACTCCACATTCTGTTGTTCTGTTACTGCACTGTACTTTACTTTAAGCTTTGGTCTGCACATTACCTCCAAAGCATATCTCTTAAGCACTTGGGACTTATACTATAGGTATATTTCTTTTACTTTCTATTTTTACTACCGCTTTTTATAGAATATTACTATATTCTATTTACTTTATCTTGAGCAATACTTATATAACCTGTGTTACTGTACAACTGTTACTATGTAATGGGTGTTATGGCACCTGTGTTACTGTGCAACATTATTGTGTCGGTTTTTTTGTATCAAAACTGGAGTACCCCTGCACCACAACAAATTCCTTGGGAAAAAAGATATTTCTGATTCTGACATTTCACATGTCATTAGCAGAGGTACTCACCAAAGACTTGCACGTCGTACAGCACTTGGGCAGTACTGGCAGAGCCGATGCCGTTGTCTGCGTGACACACGTACGTGCCCGAGTCACTCTCGGTTGCTGCATCTATTAGCAAGTTGCTGAGCAGGAAGCGGGTGTTGTTATGATGTCGTAAATCGAGCCCATCTTTAGCCCACGTGACCTGAGGAGTGGGAATCCCACTGGCCACACATTCGAGCACAAGCCGCTGGCCTTTGTTCACCATAATCGAGCGGGATGCAGGTGGATAGATAATTCGTGCAGCTTCGGATGTAGATCCTGGACAAAATCATTCCAACACTCAGTCAAAGTCAACAAACCGACAGTTACCAGTTACCTCCTCCATGTACTTACGGCGTATTCGAAGACGATCTGTAGATGTAGAGGTTTTGATTTCCTGGGTGACAGGGTTGTAAGCAGCGCATTTATAAGGACCCTCGTCTTCCTGAGTAGCGTTGGCTATTTGAAGGTTTCCAGAA
Organism: Danionella dracula; assembly: GCA_900490495.1. Lineage (NCBI taxonomy): Eukaryota > Metazoa > Chordata > Actinopteri > Cypriniformes > Danionidae > Danionella > Danionella dracula. Next base: position 5,018,611 of record UELW01000888.1, read on the forward strand.
GGCATGATCAGGTAATTTCCTAGAACATGAACAGAACCGATCATCAGCATGGTTAGGTTACATGAGAATTAATGTAATGCACAAACTAAAATTTCCACCACTGAAAATTTAAGTGAGTTTACAACTGAAATAGTTTTACCACAGAAAAACACAATCTAAACAGTATGTTGTGATGACACAAACAAAAACCGCAACCCGCACATGCTCAAGTCGGTCAGCACGTTTCACTGAACTGCATTTAGTGTACTCTTTTCATGTTATGAAGATCATAAATTTGAGCCAGACCTCAATGCAGGTGAAGAACCAAAGGGAGAGCAAAAGCTAAGCTGAAAAAAAGAGAGTAGATAATACTACTCTCGTGTAGCCAGACCAAGAGGTCGTATGACTGACCGCTTCGGATAGCATCATGTTTCGAGGCACAGAACTGACAGACACCCTTTGCATACTTTAGCCAATCCAATGTTACGTTGTCCTTTAAAAAACACATTTAACACAACTTAGATATTCAATGTTCACACGCCTGCTTGTTGTTTCTAGGCGGAATGAAAACATTCACCGGAAGTTTAACCAATCAAACCATGACTTCAGGATTCTTGAAGTGTTTCTAACTTTCCATTCCAAACTCAGATGTTTAGCTAGTTCCTCTGGCATTATGTCAGAGGCTGAGACTAAGGTAAAAGACTGACCAGGTAAAAAGCGAGAAAATGTTCAGTGCTTTGAAACACCCATATATTTTAAAACCATAGAAACATTTTTGTGTCTTTAAGCAGTCACCAGTGGTTTTGTCTATTTAAGTTGCTGGTTCATCAATGGTGCATCCCTAGTAAAAACAATAGCTAAAAATATGTGTTAAATCATCAAAATTACTCAATAAGAGTCAACAATAATAAGGTAACATGATTAACGGCAGTAACACGCTACCATCATCTAAAGAAGATTCCAAAACCATGTCAGAGATTTATTATGTCCTATGGAAGCAATGATGAACAGTTCCTAGTAAAAAATAAAAGATGTAGTAGAAGTCAATATATTTTATGTACAAAATAAGTTTCTACAGTCCATTTATTGGGCAAAATACTATTAGGTATATTATTATTGTTATTATTAAAATACTGTACATTAATTCGTCCATTTATATTTTCTTTGTGTTCAACAGGTTCAATACAATTGTAATTTTATTACAATTGTTTTATTGACATGTTTTTATTTTATGTAGCTATTTTGGATTAAATTCTTATTTCAAATATTCTTGTTTTATTTAGCATGCGGAAAATCATCATCTTTGGCTTTGCAACAGAAGGCTAACGTCAATGAAATGAACACCACAACACATAAAACAGCCAAATTCAGTTTAAAAGGGAGATCATCAAACAGGAGAACATAAATATTTATTACAAATTCTCAAAAATGTCTGCAGCCTAGACTTAATTTTAGAATGGAAGGATATTGTAGTGGAGGTTCAAACCATGGAGAAACTGACTCACTCACTGAGACTGAGATGTAACACATATTTCAAATATTGGGAAAAAGTAACTGTGTACACATCTGTAAAAAATTGAGGACTAAAACCTTTGCAATGTCTATTAATATGCTGGTGTTAAAGACATGTCATAAGTAATTTCTAGTTAACAAAAACAACTAGTCACATAAATGATTTAAAAATCACAAAAATAGACACAAAACAAAGACTTGTGCTCAGTCACTGATAATATTCATTACATTCACAAAACCTTTAAACACACTCACAGGTGTGAATTCAATTCTAAATGGTATAAAAACTTCCTCGATTATGTGATTAAATTAAATAAAAAATTATCAAATACCAGCAAAAATCGAACATTCTTTATAATGTTCTTAAATTCTCAACTTATAAACATCTAAAAAAAAAAGCTAATTAGAATTTGTTTTCGAATCCAAACTTAACAAGGGCCCCCTAATGGGTCCTGCAGGCCTTGCATCGGGAAGCATGCAGAAGAAAAAAAGCAAGTGAAAGGCACCTTTTGACGTCTCGAGCCATTCCTGTTTGACGCTGTAGCGGACCTGAGCTTTGGGCTGACTCTCAGGCAGATGGCACTCAATCACTGCAGTGTTCCCTTCATCCACTTCGATCTCCTGCTGGTCGTCTGGCTCAAAATCACGCAGTTCTGCACACAAACACAAGGATCATGTCAGGTCTCTCCTTGATACTTTATATATGATAAACTAGGAAAAGCAACACAAGTCTCAAACATCCAAGGCTTGCTTTTGAGCGTGTTGAAGTTGAAAGCTTATTCGTGTTCCTTTTGGCGAAATGGAGAAGCTTTAGAGTGCATCTGCTTAAGAATTTTACTGGCATATCAACTGGGCAGACACCCAATAGCTCTGGAAAACAGAGACAGAAAGTCTAGCTTCTTTAAGCCCAAGTCAGCTCGGGATGAAATGGGGTCAAAGGTTAAGGGGCAGCCATCTCTTGAGTTTCAAGAAAGGAAAAGCATTTCGGATTGCAATAAAACAACGTAACGGGCTCCGTGGGCCAGTCTGTGTGCGGAATATTTTCCAAAGCTGCAGAGCGCCATGATGAAAACTCCCAAACTTAATCAAACATCTCCCCAACTGTTCATTACTTCTCTCACAAATCAAATCTCTTCATTGTTCTCCAGAGTTTTGATATATTCCTTGGCTTCAGATGAGTCTCTCGGTTATGTAAAGCAGAGCCAAATAATCTGTGAGGTAGGGAGAAAAACTTGGTTATGGATTCCTGGAACTAAAGATATACAAAGAGCACTTAATCAGCATCTGATAAAGTCTCTTAATGTAATCCTTCTCTGACTTGTGAAGAGAACGGCTTTATCAAATCTTTTCTTAGGAGATGAGAATCCCAGGACATGAGGCTGAGAGCGGGGTGGAGAAGGTTTTCGGGGGAAAACAATCCATTTGCTAAATCAATCAGGCTCTTTTTACAGCCCGCTCCAGCCAGCATCCCCCATCAGCCCACACCTCTCCTAAATTCCTCAGAGCGCACCTTTAACCCTCCTCTGCCTGGCTCCCCACTCCTCGAAGTATTTCTCCTGCAGGGCTCCCTCAGGTGTGTGTGGGGGCAAGAGGGGTGTCATGCGTGGAGCAGATTCTGCATCTTTAATGCTTGGAATGAAGAAAAGTTTGTATTTGTTCAGTTGAGAACTTTTTGGGAGTATAACTGTTTTAAATACTGTAAACAATAGAGCTGGGAAGTGCTGGATGTATTCAAGGTGCTTTTTAATGAATCTTCCTGATTGGAGATTTATTAGTAATTTTTTTTATATGACTTTTTTATGCTTGATTTTATTAAATGTACTTTCTTTTTACTCTATATTTCCAATATAAAGCACTTTGAATTACCCTGTGTACGAAATGTGCTAAACAAATAAACTTGCCTTGTCTTGCCTTGCCTTGCCTAGTAATCCAGTTTCATATCAAAACAATAAAGAAATATTTGACACAGAACAAAGCTAGAACACAACAGAGCAAGATCCGTTTCTAGTTCTTCAAATAAAGAATCAACTACAATATATACTTTCAGGAAGAAATAATGGAAGTTGATCATTAGTATCTGAACAAAACACATTTGGTAAGTCTTCAAATTCAACGTCCATGAATGAAAACATAACATGCAATACATTTTCTAAATAATGCCAAAAATGGATTAAATTAGTATGTATAGCTTTAACTCGAAGTCTCGAACTATTCATTTTTGAAAAACAAACACGTTAACTTGTTTTTAATGTTTTAACTTGAGTATATTCTTTGCACTTCCTGTGCTGCTGAAAGGCCAGCTTTTTGTCTGTGTCCTTTGGAACACAACGAATCAGGTCGAATTCAAGCTTAATTTTCAAAATTTTGCTCTACCATCCTCTCCACTGTGTACAGAAAAAGAACTACTCTTTTTCCAGGAAAATGTAATTTGCGGGCCCCCTGTGTTACTTTACAAATGATAGCTCTGCTATTTACCTACTGCACACCTGAACAAAAAAAATCCCAACAAGACCAACCAAAAAAAAAAAACAATGTATAATTTGAATAATTTTATTCAGTTGATACAGCACTTATTATTTATTTAGCTGACTGCCTCTTTAGTTTTGTTCTCCTGAGACTGTTTTTGTCCTTTCAGCAATCTAAACTAAGACTCTTTCTGGTGAAGCATTAGGCCAAATGTTATCCTGAGGATTCAGCAACTGTCGAAATCAAATGAATGAGCTGTTCTCAATCTGTGTTGCGCAGTTCAGAGGTAATTCTCCGCGAAAAACTTTAAATGTTTTCTTTTTCTGAAACTGGTTTTCTCATAACAGGAATATAGAAGAATCTCAGTTTTAAAATAAAACATTCCGATGTTTAATGAACATTGATTTTAGATGCTTTTGCTACATCAACTTGTATCAAACATCTAAACAACAAATTTTGCAATCCCTATGTTTTATTGAAATTGTGAATAATCATTGTTATATCTAAGACCGAAAAAAAAAAAAATCACACATTCAATTGTTTACTGTATGAATTCTCTGTATTTGAAACTTTTTTCTGTTCAAAAGATGACCTTCCTTGATGCTAGATGGTGCACAAAAAAAGATGTGTATCTGACTTAGGACCAAATGTGAAATGGTGTGGACAATGAACAAACAAAAAAATTACTCGAATGTAGCAAACTAAAACATTTGTTTTATATACTGAAAATTTCCTAAATGTAATTGATCCCTAGAACAGCATTTTACACACTTGCATAAGACTTAGTTACGAGTAATATGTTCTGAGTTTTTTTTGATATAACAAACATAATATAACATTAATTTAGTACAACAAAATATTAAAAAACTTTATGTTTATCCTGCTAAATTAAAGTGCAATAAGCCGCTGTCAAAGTCACATATGTGCAAACATATATTTATAACACAAGAACCCCATAGTCTGATTTAGCATGCAGTCTGATTGTATACATAGAGGGTTTTCATATAAGGAACTCATAAGGATTTCATATAAATAGAGTTTCTTGAAATTTCTCTTTTGGAATTTACCAAATCAAATGCAATAACTAGTTTAAAGGTGGTGTATGGTATTGCTTAAATATTCTAGTTTCAGTCCTTTAAGTAGCACAATTGTAGATGGTGCAACTGGACTTGGACATGTTTGTTTGAGACAATTCAAATGTCTTTAATGGTCCATAAATGAGAAACATTAGCAAAGACTAACAAATGTTTAAAGTTTATATAAATGTGTTTATCTGTGCATGACTGAGAATAAAAGATGCCATCTGTACTTTCTAAAATGCCATCTGTATAGGAGGCCCACAAACAGGGAATACCAGGAGCGGCACTGGATTAATAGTATTTATAAAATAGATCAGAAGCATTTCCAAATTTACTTGGCAAATCCTTTCTACATGCTGCATGGTTACTTAACATTCATCATTTTTATGTCTGGGGCCTTGGAGCCTGTGTGTCAGGAGCTTTCTATGACGTTAAAAACTCATACCGAGATGATACAGTTACTATTGTTTGGAATATGGCAGGGCAGACAAAGTGTAGCCCAAAGACGACAAAGAAAAACACGTTAGTCAAAGAGTTTGAGAAATTAGTTACAGCACGTATTAAAAACACATGTGAAGAGGTGCGTTTTAGTGTGTGGGAGAGACGTGAGGAAAGAGAGAAAGTGCTGGTGGAATGTTTCTTGCCTGGAAGGACTCAGGAGGCTCGCTTGTCAAGGGGAGAGTTTGAAATAATGCTCGGACAGGCAAAAGCCTCACCATTGGGAGATCGGCAGACTGAATACCAAAGACAGCCAAAGCAAAAGCAAACGGGCAGAGCTTTGAGTTATGGAGACGTGCGATAACTTTAGGCTCACGATCACAAGCAGAGGACATCCCGCAGGAACCGTCCAAACCCTGGCAGACTGAAGGAGGAGGTCTTTATTAAATTAGAGCCTGGGGCTGACGCGGGATCTTCCGAGACAGGGGGCCCCAGTTAAGAGCTTGCATCTGCGCGCCCCTAGCTCTCTACTCCAAGCCCTTATCAGTTACATCTTGCACATGTGCAAGAGTCAAAGTAAAACAAGACAGGCTGAAAGCGCACACAAAACAAGACAGCTTTGAGAAGACTGAAATCCAATGCACCATTAAATGCCATGAGCAGAAGTGAGGGAGATCAGGGGTTGGATGATGTAAAGCATGCCTGTTTTGTGGATGGTGTCAAGAATCTCATGTTGCGAAAATCCTGCCTCGACTAGTCCCACCAAACCTACATCCTCACACTCACCTAAGCATGCGTGCTAAAACAGTATCTCTACTCAAAAAAATTTATTTCTTTATACTTTTTGAAGTAGTTTTTCTTCTACCTGGGGGTAACTCTTTCTTTGGTGCATTACTGCATGCTATTTCACTCTCTTTTGGTGTATGACATTAGAGAGAGGGAACTGCACAAAGTTTACGTCAGCACGATGAAGAAAATAAATGCCTGCTTGGTCGAATGTGAGGGATAAAGTGCAGTATTTAACAATGTAAATATATCAATGAGAATAAAGACAGTATATTGAATCTAAATAAACCCATGAAGGGCTATGTTCAATTAATGGACTCAATAACTTAAACCATTTATCTTTATACAAAATTAATATTGATTCTAAATGTGTTGTACATTCACAGCCAAAAGACATTTTTAATTTTCCCCATATTTATAAAACAGCTGCCATTTTTTCTACTTTACCTGTACACAACATCTGTTTTCTCATGATGACGAATTATTATCTTTTGATATAAGTATAAAATGTTTCTCATGATAACAACTTATTTCGTAATGTTGACATTCAAGATGTTTTCTCATGATACTAACTTAATTTCTTGTTATCTCATCATAAAATGTTTTTCATTATATCTTATTTTCTTGTGTCTCATCATAAAATGCTTTTTTAAACATTTTTTTGAGCTCATCATATGATGTTTTCTCATGATAATGACTACTTATTTTGTAATCTTGACATAAAAAGTTAATTACTAATGATTGGTGTTTTTAATGATTGCCTCTGCATTAAATTCAATAAAAAGTAATTATCAAAAGCATTCTAGCAAAATCACAAGATAAGAACATTAGTCATTTACTTTAGTAAACATATATTTTTATGTTGAGATAATAAGAAAATAAGTAATTATCATTAAAAAACCTTCCATTGTTATGAGAAGATAACAGGATCACAATTCGCTATCATGCTAAAAAAAACTTGTGTTCATGCCTAAAAAAAATACGTTGGCCCTTCTTCCTTCCATAGTTTCTTGCTGAAGCTTCATGCTTTTTAAAACTGAAGATTCTTTTTGAGCATGCCATCTTTAGCATAAAAAATTTATTTCTTGATCCATCTAGCTTCAAAACAGCTGAAAACACTGGTTATAGTGCAGAAGGTGAACATTACTTTATTGTATCTTGAAGGTTTAAATTAAACTGTACTTGTTTTAGAAATGAACCACGATGCTAACCCCATGTTGCTCTTCTAAAAGCTATGGGATGCCACAGAGTCAGACACTCTTATAAACATTCTACATTCAAGTTTACTGATGCCACAACAAAGCTAAACTTCTAAAATCTTATTTCTTTTTTAACATTGGCATAAACTAGAAATTTGAGCAATCAATAAAGTCTATTTTTTCCACCTCTTACAGCTCTAAGGTCCTCGGACACGTTAAATAAGTATAAAGATTATTGCATAAATGAACACCCTCCTCATGAACAAACAAAATGAACTTACAGCTTCTTTTTCTGTCTTTAGAGGGTTTTTTTTATCTATGAACAGGGAGGCGAACCTTCAATAATGGGCCACATGGTTCAACAATACTCACACACACATATATTCTAGAGTATCATATTACGAACTCATTCCTTGAAACTTGCAAAGATACACTAAAAGAAGCAAACCACTTTCTGCAGAGCTCCAAGAATTCAGCAATCAAGCCACTTATGAAAGTAAACTGATGTGTACTCACTTGCTGCAGTAACATTGGCTGGCACACTAGCACAGGACCCAACGCTGGTGGTGGCCACACACTGGTATCTGCCCACGGTGAGGTTAGAGAGAGAGGGAATGTAGAGTGAACCAGGCCGCACCAGAACTCCAAGTTCCCCATTGCCGCCCTCTGGCAGCTCCCTGCCATTCAGACGCCAGCTAATGTTGGCATGATCAGGCAAGGCACTACAGCCCAGGGTCACGCTGCCCCCCAGTTTCTGAACCACAGAGAGCGGCTCCTCAGTGAACACAGGAACATCACCTAAATGAGAAAGTGAAATAGGAATATGGTGTATAGGTAGAACAGTCATCCAAATCAAACAACTATATTAAGAGCAGGAGTTGAACCGAATGTGTTCTGGTTCCATTAAGTCTATTTTGTTGGGAACAGGAACCAAACCCACCTGTAACAGCAGCACTATCCTGCAGGGAGCACAGCAGTACACATACGGCACACAGAGCTGGAATCTTCCGCTTTCTTTCCCAGGGTCTCCAGTCCAATGTCCCAGACATCTTCCATACACTGCGCCTGTCAGAGAAAGAGGAAAATGTACTCAGTTAAAAAGCGATAATCACTAATCAAAAAAAGAAAAATGTTCAACTGCACATTTGTAATTACTGCTTTCAAGGAGAGTTATGGCTGTATAGAAGAGGTAAACTGAAATGAAATGTTGATTCAAATTAAAATGTATTGAAATAGCACTTTTTTGTAATTGCTTCAAAGCAATTTTCAAAGCAAACGCTTAGCATACATACTCTACTTGGGTACACTAATGAAATTGTTATGAAAAATACTTCCATTTGGGTTGGGTTAGAAAAAAAAAGTTTCCCCTTGCATGTTCCCATCTTCACTGACATATTTAAAATAACATATTTTATTGTTTTATTTCATAAGTAATGCTTAAGATAAGATCTAGTAGTCCAAGGTCTGACCGATTGTGCCCACCACCAAACCCACTCAACCAGTCAAATGTGCATACAGGGCAATACAGGTGAAGTGGTTTGCCTATGGCCACAAAGACAGAATGGACCTAGCAAGGATCGTTTCACCCAGTGTGGGCGCAGTTTTTTTCTACCCATGCTCAAGTGGATGCAATTTTTTTGTAAATGGAGTAAGAAAGAAAAAAAAAAGTTTAAAAAAATAACCAGGTATATGTTGACCGGGCCTCAGTAAGTGCGTTACAATTTAGTGTTGTCAACTAAATTTAGCAAACGCTTTTGAAATCTACAGGCTAGTGTCAAATTGAGTGACCTTTTCAGTGGAAACTTTTAGTGGTTTAGAAGTGATCCTCTCTACTCTTCTCTCATTGAGGAAAAGAAGCAGCTCATGCACACCAGAACACTGTCAGCTGGACAGCACTCTGAATTCTTTTTAGATCTGAACTTACTCACTAAACAACAAAATATTACTTCAAATTCGGGAATTAGTCTGACTTTTTGAATAAAAAACGAGGTATACATTTTTTTTCAAACCACATAGCCCTGGTTAAGTAGAACATTGAGTACTTTTAAAGCAACTTTCTTTGGTAGATTTAATTATAAATGACACAACAAGAACCACTCCCTTCCCGTGGTCCCCTTAAAGGGCACAAAAATGGTGTTCGGTCAGTACCGAAACAATCCTTCCTTATATATTTCGAGAACACTAGCACAAACACACATCCGCTTGGGCCTCTACTTAGCAGGCTGAAGAATTGAGGCGGGTGCCCAGATAGGATGAGGGGGTAATCGGAGTACCCTCACTCAGGTGTAACTGATACAGGCGGTTTCAAAAGCAAAAGACCAGCATACAAAGAACAATGGGGTGGGGGTGAAATCATTTGTATTTTCTGGAACTACTAAGCACTGTAAAGTGATGCCAGCAAAGTCACAAAGCCAGGGATAGAGAGAGTAGATGGAGAAAAAGAGTAATGGTTAGTGTATTAACAGTTAATGCAGGAAAGGGAGCATTTCTCTCCCTCGACTCTCACTGCCAAGTTTCCCGAATTCTTTCCTGTCAGGTTAAACTAACAACTTCCCGTCAGGAGGAGGAGGGTGGTCCACTGCTCCCAGACTCTCGCACATACATAAACTTTCTCCCATCAGTTGTAAGTAATGATTAATGAAGTCTCACAAAGATTGAGAGTTCAAACATGGGAGGAACGGCAGAACACAAGTCTTGGGAGAAGAAAAAAAAATTCTGTATGGTTTCATCTTGGGACCGTGAGCTGATTAGCTATTTTCTAAATCTGGAGGGTCCATAACCAATAGCTATTAGCTGAACTCAAAATTTAGGGTTTAACTAAATATTTTTCCACTTTCTGCTAAAGAAATAAACAACTGCAAGAGAGATTAGACTCAATTCAACTAATCACTTTAATCACCAAATGTGTTAAAATACAGATTTGCTGTCCACAACATTGGCTTGTTTGTTTCTCATGTCAAGTGGTTACGCTGAAAAAAGGTTTACCAAAGCTTCAGAAACTCAATCTCACAGACTATATTGATGGTTTCAGATGACTATAGATTAAAATTTAAAAGTGCTGCATGCCTGAATGTCCATCATAAAACAAAAATCTGATGCACACATTACTCCTAAAACATAAAAACTTTTAATTAAAACAGAGTCAACATTCATCTATTTCAGAGTGGAAAGAACCCTCCCCATGAACCTTTTGTATTCTCAAATCAGAAAAACATTGTGTTGGGAGTGCTGCCTGATGTTAAGCAGTTCAACAAGAGGAAACAAATGTAGCTGAAAGGATAAAGTTAAAAAGTAGTAAAACAGCAGGAAAGCTCCACACTGGTGCCCTCTTAGATTCATTTCATATTTTCATTGTAAAGGAAACAGTATCAATTGAGGGAACTGGATACTTAATTTAGTCAAAGCTAGTTATGGAAATGACTGATCATGAAACATCCTATTTTTCAACTTTGCTTTTGTAGAGATTAAATCCACGCACTAAAAATATTAATATAAAAAACTTCCATGATGGAAAGATTCCATGATGACCCACGGTTAAAGTTACTTGGTATTAAAAAAAGTATTTTGGCAAAGTACTTTTAACGTACAATAAACATTTTAAACAACACAGGTTTCTCCAAGGCTTCCGGTCTAATCTGAGTTAATAATCTATACTTACATTTACATTTACGCATTTGGCAGACGCTTTTGTCCAAAGCGACTTACATTAGGTGAGAGACAATATACAATCTGTTACACCGTCAAAGTCTATCTCAGCTTGTCATAATAGAAACTGTATCAACTGATCAATAAACCAAAGCACTGAGGGAGTAGAGGAAGAAGATAAAGACAGAGGAGGAAAAAAGAAAGTAGTTTTTTTATAGTAGGTGTTCCCTGATAGTAGTAGGTGTTCCCTATGCTAAGATATGCAACAAGTTACTGAACAGATTCGAAAGGGGTAAAACAGTACTGATTATATTATGTGGAGATGGTGAATGAATCAAAAAAAAAATCTCATCGAAACTTCTTTGATGATGTAATTAATGAAACATGATTTAATCTGATTAACCTAAACTTTTCTCTATTATTCAGAAATCAACATCAACTACACTATGTACAATTGACATCCATAAACTAGATATCTGAATCAGATAAAATACAGTATCTCTTTCATACTCAAGGACCCAAGTAAACCATGTTGTTAACAGGAACGGAACAGCTGCCTTGTACATTTGGAAAGGGGACAATGGTCTCTCTTTGGTTTTCAAACCACCTGTCTCAGGCGTCAGAAGTTATCCTCTGAACTCACACTTTGTTCAGACACACATGCGCAAACTTAACACATGTGATCGTCTATGAAACAAACACTAGACTTCATACCAAGTTCCAACTGTAGTGTAAAATCACTCATCAAAGTGACACTTTTCTTTCTTTTCACCAAGTCCCAAAAGGAGATAAGCGATACAGTTGAAAAAAATGTGCAAGGCTAAAAGTACTTGACCCTTTGAGTACTGGGATCACACTGATCTGAGCAACGGGATCAGTGCTGTACAAAGGCATGTGCATTTATAGAAGAAAGGGAGACAAAACGCATAATACCCAAGTGACTTCATAATGCCGCTTTGTCACTAAATGGAGTGCTTTCTTCCAAGGCCACTCTGGTCACCATTGTCATCCAGCCTCTGTGAAATTCATTTTGACAACCCTACTAATTGGATAAAACCGCTCTCTGCTACCCATGGGCCTCCTCGTACCATCCACATTCCATCTGCTTTTCTGCACAGAGGGAAAAGAAGAGCAACGAGGAGGTGAGGGGTGGAGGTGGGGTTTAGCTCCTTCTGCATATTAATCACTCCTCTCCCCTCACCCTATTTGCGTCCTTCAGGCCCCCCGTCTCTTCCTCGTTTTCCAAACATCACAATACCCCCCTTTGGATAAACACATGCGGTGTCAAGTGTGAGGAGTGCTGGGTTCAACTGGCCACGCAGGCTCATGGCCCACAATGCCTCAGGACATATCTCCCATGCGGGAGGCCCGTTGCTCTGGGCGACGGTAACAGGCAGAACGCACCTTAATAGAGTGGAGAGTCATTGTAAAGCAGTGAGCCAGCACACAGACAATAACCCTACGGCCTCCTGTGAAAGGAGAGACGTTCTCAGAAGGGCCAGAGGAAGAGCTGATAGGGGCGATGGACAAGTGAGGGCTGCTGTTTTAGAGGCGTTGGGTAGCCAAAAGTTGATAGTGGATGTGGGGGTGGGTGATCAGGGTGCTGAGCTTTGGGGATCCATATCAGAGAGTGAATGTCAATTGGTGATTGACTGAAGAGGTGAATGTTAAAGCTGGCTGGCCATTAGGTTAGAGGAGAGGGGGGTTTATTGGAAAGTTTCAATAGTTTCAAGTTGTTATTATCTGATTAGCAAGCTAAACATTGACACAAACTTCAATCGCTTGTAAATGCAGAATGTCTTAATGTTTTAGACTAGTACATATTTTTCAAAATACCAATTAGAATTTTTGTCCACAAACAAACACCACACAAATCCTCTCATGGTGAAACCTGACACTTCAACTGTGTTCAACAGTGCTATGTTTTATTTATTATTCTCAATTTTGGTTAAGTAAATCGAATCTGGAGGGATTTAGTTACTTAGCACGTGATCAGAAAACCCCTTTGTGGTCTGTTCTCTCAAAGCTTTTGATCTCATCATTTTATTTTTTTATTATTTTTTTTTATATATATATATATACTACAAAAACAATATTCGTCAAAGTAAAACAGCACTCAACCAGTGTAGAACAAAGTTTGTTCTTGGTTCAAAGCACAAGCATTTCCTCCAATCAAAGTTCTAGTTCATTAGCTGGCATCTCCAGCACCGGAGACGGGAGGCTGCATCTTCTCTCATTTCAATTCAAACTGTGCGTCTGCCTTTTTCATACCGCTTATGATGCAGTCTGAACTCAAGAGTTGTCTATGCTGTCTATAATTAACTGTTGTCTATCTTTTGGTGCATGTAAGGAGTATGCAAAGTTTATGGATTGCCCACTAGAGCCCTCTCTTTCCATCAGGCATTCTCACAGACATCCAAAACTAACTTACCCAACATATCTGCCCTTTCCCTTACATCTCCTTTGAATGCAGTTTAAATACATTCATAAACAGATCATTTTAACACGAGTAGTTCTACATTATCTGCAATATCCTTAAATTAGAAATGCAAATAAACCTTTAAAAAAAGGATAATCGCTATTTCGTAAAAGGTAGTTTTAGGCTCATCTAGAATTTGTACACTTTTCATGCCTGACTGGTCCACACAACTGTACCGTTAATTCCACCGCACACTTAAATTTCCTCACTAAGATGGATCGTCAGCAAGACGCTTTTCACTAATTTCACTCCTCTGCAGTTTATGTTGAGGCTGTGACACTCCTTGCCCTCGGATGGCGCTCAGAGGACAACAGTGGAATGCCTGGCCACACAGGGGCCAATGTTTAGAAGAGTACCCAAAAAATATCAGATTAGGGATTCAGTTTCTTGAACAAATTGTAATGTTCAGTAAAGGTCAAGAGCCAACAGCATGAAACAAATATTAGAAATTTGACAACTTGTTCTTTATTATTTCATGATGAAATTATTTTTTGGAATCTAGCTAATGTATATATATATATATATATATATATATATATATATATATATATATAAATAAATGGTATCATGGTGTAGTATCTTATACGTTATTGACATTACACAGTGTTTCTACAAAATTGTGTAATATAAACACCATCAAGTGCAAAAACAACTACTTATCCCAACAAGTTCTAATCACACTTATTAACCAACCAAAGTTTAACAGATACAATTGTCACTATTATTAATATACCATATTATTATGGTTTTAATAAGACACTACGTGTTACTTCATGAAAAAAATATTAAAGCATACTTACAAAAATAAAATATAAAGTATAAACTATTATAATATAGAAGTTTATACTTGCAAGTTAACATTTATTTCAATACCAAACTATTTTTTCAAAACTACAGTTTCTTAAATGTACTGCCATTTAATAAAGACATAAGAAAAATAGAAATTTAACAACATTCCAATTAAAAAAACTTGATTGAAGGAAATCCATTAACTCACTGAAATCGTAACCATGACAGATTTAACCTTTCATCCGTTAATTGGGATAATAAATACAAGAAAGAATGCATATAGAATTCATACAAATTGCAGCTGAACTATGGCCAATAAGGCTGCCATAGTAATCACAGCTTCACCTTCGATACTTTGCTCCATCACTTAATCTTCCTGGCTCTTAAAACAGATTAGCAGATGTAAGCAAAGCACAATCTTTAACTCCAACAATTCACTTCACAGACATCACTCGTTCCCATGCTGGAAAATTAAACATCAAAAGCACCACTAACAAGCCCAGTACCCCCACCCTCAACCTCCCCTTCAATGTAATAATGAGCGGCATCCACTGCTACCCAAAAAGTACAATAGTGAGATCCACTCAAAAGATTAACGAGCAAAAGACTGAGCCAAGTCCAGAGGGCTCAGATCAATTAACAACCCTGATATTTGCATAATTCATATCAAGAGGACAGCATTAACTAGCACACGCTAATTATTGAGTTTGGGCATTTGGAGTAGGATAGTCACATGTCTGCAGACCCGTATAGTCAGACGATGGGAACTGTCAGTTAGAATTAGACAGACTCTGTTTGTGTGCTGCTCTCCAGAAAAGCAGGTATTGTAAGAGATTTATTTCAGCAAAACTCACAGTACAAAATGGCCTTGCAACCCCTTACAGCTACATATCAGATCATGTCAAGTTTTGATCACCTGTCTTTCATATTTCAATTTTAAGACAATCAAGTTACATTTCACCAACAAGAAAAAATGGCTCTTATTATTAGTACTCAATTTTTTTTGCCAAATGTTTAGACATTAATGAGAAAGTAACAGTTTTTGCAACGTGACAGAAAATTTAGACTGCATATCTACACTGTGTATTCACTATTTTACATTGCAGAAAAGTTTTAAACTTTAGATGAAAGAAAATATTCACAAGAAAAAGTTAAATACTAGATCTTAAGACACCTTTGTAGCCATTGCCTTTCAACAATTCTTGCATAGTATTTTAGATTTGCATATTATTCAATTTTATAAAGTTAAGAATGTTAAGTTGGCTAAACCTAAAAATGAAGACTCTATTAACTTGCTAAAAACTGCTTGGGTGAGGTTTTAAAAAAAAAACTTATCACTTGATTTGATTGAAGCATACTTAGAGAAATATTCACCATGACTAATTTATCAACGTTTAAAAAAAAACATAAATAAATAAATCATATCCCTAAACCAAGGACACAAAGGTTTTTATTTTGTCGCTGGCTATCTGCTCATAAACTGTATGATGAAAAAAACGCAATAACTTACTAACAATTTTAACAAGAGCTATAACATGGTTACAAACATCCAAAGTCCTAGGTGTACAGTGGTTCAGCACCCCCTTGTGCATCGGGGTATGCTTGTTTTCACACAGATCGTTTTAAACCTAAAGAGTTATAGACTACACAAATCCAAAGGCAATTTAACAAGGACCAGATAAGAAAACATATTTTTGTAACTGAATTGGGCCAAAACCCATGCAACTAAGCAGCCTGAAGGGGAAGAGTGTAGTATTAGAGAAGGACATAGGGGCCCCTTTCGCTCTGGCAGTTTTTCCATCATACTGAATGGAACCAATTATAAATCTAAAGCAATTTCTCCACATTATTCAGCAGGAACTGCGTGAGCTTAGCCTTCCTGCCTGTTCGCCAGTATAATTCCAGAGCCAAAGCCTACTAAAACACACAATTCTGCCTGAGTGCAAGGATGAAAACAGCACCGGTGCAAGTAAATCCCTCCAAACATGGAAAGATGTTATAGCTGAGAAGTGATTTAAGTATGATTATGGTTGCATGAGGTCTATCAGAGACTTAGGTCAGGCTCCATCTGCAAACACCCGGTTCACCCATGACCACAGTTTGTGGACAGTTCAAACGCAACAGTAACCACATAATAAACAAATATAAACAGCAGAATAATACGGAGCATTTGGAGAGGAGATGATTCAGGCTTTCCTAAAGCATAAAGATAAAAAGAAACTAAGAAATACTTTCGGATTAAATTTGTGAGGCCAACCAACCAGCGTTTTCTTCGCTTTCAAACAGTACAATGGTTTGTTTTCTATCTTTTTATTTTTTAAAAGCTTGCTTTTCTGCTATGTGAAAACGCCGCAAACGCTGAGCTTGGAAAATGCATTTAATACAAAGCTGCTACTATGTTTGGACATGATCAAATAGAACATTTGCTTAGAGAAGACCTTAGTTCTAAAACAGTTCAATGATATTGGAAAATGACACCAACACAATATTTAAGCTTTTTTGTAAATTCCTTTACAAGATGTGATCCTGTCAGCAAATTGTGTGAATTTATTGAGAAACACAATTATAAAGCTTGCCAAATATACTCTTATTATAGCCACACATAATAAAGCTAATAATTCAAATGCAAACATGACAGAATTAGCTTCACTCAACAGTCATTGCATACGTGTGAACTGACAGTGAGCTATTGCCATCAAAAGGTCCTATGAGAATGTCTTCATTACTTGTTAAACGGTCCTTAATCTTTGTCCAAATATCAGCTTTACACACAGTGAGCTGTTTGTCTGCAAACAGTCGCTGCTTACTTACCAGGGTCTGGAGTTTATCAAGGATCTCAGCGCCTTGCAACAGACACACCGACACAAACAGCAGTGTGCCGTTGTTTAAGAATTTCCCTGATGTCACAGAAAACTCTAGTCAAAGATACGCTTGACAAGATTAGGAGCAGTGAGGTGACAGAGAACACCACAGCATCGATGGTTTAAAAGCAAAAGTCATTCATTTACACATAGTTAAGGAACCCTAGTATTATACCTTACCCTACAACTCCTATTCACTCAAAACCATGAAAAATAAGAAGTTTTGTGTGAAGTAAATGCAAACCATCTAATCTTTGTCCATAGTTAAGTTTATGAGGTGGAATAAAAGACACATGCTAGTTGTAGATGTAGACATCAAGAAAAAGGAAGTAGCCAGGAGAAAGTTTGGATGCCACCTACATATGCAGGTGCTTCCATGTTAATGAACAGAGAAAGCGCTGAAACGAAATTACCGCAACCAGGTGGCTCCAACATGGACCAAAGAGCGCATTATTCTTCACTGGGGGCTAAAAATTGCCCACTGACAGCTGCCATACTTTTGAGCTTTGGCTAATTCAGAGTGCATTTGGAAATAGCAGACTGTGCATTCCTCTGTGAGGAGATAATCCTGATCGGAGAGCATCTTTTACACCTACACACAAACCCGCAGAATGTTTCTCAAGAGTGTTATGACTGCAAGAACATACCCGCTGAAACAGACTTTAAAGCAGACCTGGAGGGTTCTATCAGGCAGCTAATTAGCAGTAAAGTTACACCCTTTAACAAAACAAAAAGCAAGCCTTGAAACAACTATTCAGAAGCCAGTTGCAAGTGTACTAAACTAGTTCACACCTACAAAATAATGTAATTTGTTCATGAAGCCTAAACTTTATCTCTGCTATGCCGATACCTGATCACCACAGTCCCTCTCATTGAATACGCTGTTATTAACTTTTCCAAATCCCCAAAGGGGCCTTCAGGCTCAGCTCTGGGATACCTGTTACACTGCAAGAATGTGAAGCAGTGAGAACATGTCATCTGAAATCTGTGCATCCATCTGTGCATAGCTAATAGGCCTTCGCAGCATTCGGACCAAATAAGGTCAGAGCACTATGAAGGGCAACAAGATAATCAGACGGGAATCAATTAAAGAAAAACTTTGATCCGCCCAACCCGCAGTCATCATGCTCAAAAACCCAACCAGCACAGTTTCCCTCAGATTGGATTCGGTGGTGAATCTATTATTTTATTATGAAAAAACTACAACACGATGTCAGCCAGAACTGCTCTCAACTGGGTTGCTGTCCTGCTTCAAAAAAAAAAAAAAGATTGCATAGTTTTGTGACCCGAAAAACTAAAAAAAAAAAATTATTAAATGAGGAAATCCATTTAAAATCAATTTTTCTTAGTAATTATGTCTTTTTAAAAACAGAACCAAACATTCACAATATAGGTAACAGACTATAAGAATAATCAAAGTAGTATTCTTGGTACAAGAGTAGGGACATACTCACATATAAACAAACACACAGTTGTCTTTATGACTTATTTCCTATATTAAATGCCAAATAAATAAGTCAATACTTCACATCTTATTAAAACCTGCTTCTAACTACATAAACTAATTTTATCTGTTAAGAATTATTGCACTATTGTGCAACATTTGTTATCTTTTTGCAGCATTCTTTTAAGTTAAACAACCAGATCAAGTTTTAAAAGAATGAAAAAGGTGAATAATATAAAGTGTTTTTTTCGTATCAAAGTAAAATAGAAGCAAAAAATCTGAATTGGCTCAATGAGGCCTAATAAGTCGTCACAAGTATAACTAAATACATCTTTAAAAGTCGGGGCGGGGGAAGCAATCAACTCTGTATCAGTAATATTGGAATCAGACTATTGTATCAGAGATATTCTCCAATAACTTAACGTTATATAAACGTGTTTACGTTCCTGTGATTAGCATCATATAACAGTTCACTCCCGCACCCAAATTGGCATATATATTACTTGGCAACATCATCACATTTTCTGGCTACGAAGAGTTCACAGAGAAAACCATCAAACTTAACCAAAATAAAACAAAAAGGTAACATAGAAACAGATAATTCGACGACGAAACAAAATAGCTAACGTTGGTTAGCTAACGTTAACCCCGGGTCATTCTACTAAAAAGAAGTCGTTCTTGAAATATACGGGGTAAACTCGCTTCTATGAGATGCGTGTTTTGGAAAGAAGTATTAGCACTTAGCTATATTTAACATAAACCAAAGTAGAGTTCGAATTAAGAATAGTATCGTGGGGTTCCTAAAAACAAGAGATGTTTTGGGGGGAGGAGAGACTTACCAAGAACGTGCAGTAGTTTGGAGCTGGTTCTCTGTTAGTCTTTCCGCTGTTCGACTTTTCTCGCCGTTAAATCCAAGAAAACTGCGACACTTCTCCTTCTTTATCTCACAAACAGCCTCTGCTTCAGTAATTTACTGCTGCAGCAGCTCCGACATTTTCTTCAGCTCCCCAACTTCTCCCACAGAAAGGACGTTTTTGGATGACTGAGCCCTGGAACAATTCTCCCTTTTGCGAGGAACTTTACGGGTCCTCCCACTTCCCCAGAAGGAGGAGGGATCTGAACAATAAAGATTCCTTCCCGAATCTGAGCGCGGTTCACGCTTGTCTCGGCTAATGGAATACGCTTTAAACTCTGAGTGCAGGAATCATGACAATATTTTTGCGGCCAGAGATTTAAGGTTGCAAATTTACATGCGTGAGATTCGGAGCCCCTCCCCCTCGCGTCCTCCAGTCTCCCCTGATTTGGTATGCGCTCTTTTGAGAGGACTGTCCCGCAGGCGCAGCTGTGCGGTTTGGGGCTAAAGCTTGCAGCCTATCATTCATATTATACCGTTATCCACACACTTGGTGGTAACTGATCACTTACATTACAATTTCATTACATTGTTCTCACAACTGTGGGACTTGTCGTTTTCAGCACCAAAACTAAGCTCAATTAAAGTCAATGAGGGTGAAATAAAATGTTAACCACTTTGTTTTACCTGACTACTTTTTTAAATGGACTTTGCAAAAAAAGAAGAAGGAAAAAACCCCAGCAAAATCCTCAACAAAACACACTCATATTGGTTTATAGCCTGAAGTTTTACTTTCAATTTTAGCCTTAGGCGAAAAATGTCAACGTGTTCACAATGGAGTTATTCCAGCAGAATTTTATTACAAAAAATATATACAAAAATTTATAATCGGTATAGAATGGTATACAGAGCTTTTGAACTAGTGTAGAAAGAATCATGTGTTAAAGTGGTAAATGTAATTAAAAAAAACTACTCTTCTAGCATCGTGTCCTCCTTGCTCTTCTAATATTCCTGATCTTTTTGCTCTCCTGGTTTTTTCATCTTCCTTCTCTCTTCGTCTTCCGGGTCTTCTTTGTCTTACAGTCTTATTGGTTGTCTCATCTTTGGTTGCCTCAGTTTTTCCTGGTCCTCCCCGTACTCGTATATTACAGGTTTTTCTGGCATCTCAGATTTTCTGTTCTTCTTGGTCTTCTTGATTGTCCCAGTTTCCTCGTCTTCTTGGGTTCTTTGCCTTGCCATCCTCCAGGTTGTCTCAATGTTGTCCTGGTATTTTGAACTTCCTGTCCTTTTATGATCTCCTAGTCTTCCTGATGGTCTTCTTACCATCTTAGTCTTATTTTCTCCCTCTTTTACTCATCTTCCTGTTCTTCCATATCTTTTTGTTTTGTCTTCTTGTATTTTTGGTGAACTTTTCATACTGATGCTGGCATAATCCAAGACTTCCTGGTCTACTGATTCTCCACCTCTTCTTGGTCCCTTTGTAAGCTAGACTAGGAACCAGCAGACTTCCTTGACCCTAATATAACAAAGTATTATTTGTATTAATAGTAATTGCTAATAGAAATCTAGTTCATATTTGAAACAATTTAATTGCTTGTGTTTGTGTATCACCTGCTGCTTCACAGGTGATGGTTGACATGTTTGATTCAGTTTTATGGCGATGTGTGTGGTTGGTCTTGCCTGGTTTCTGTGCATGCCATGTCGGAGCCACATGTTTTTCTTACTGGTTTGCTTGGCAAGAGGGCTGATGTTATAGCAGAGGATGAATTAGACTCCCATCCTTATTAGCTGCGCAGGCTTTCTGCCCATGTGGACACAGCTGCATTTGACACATCACCAACAATCAGAGCCTCTCCAGTTTACACACATTTACCCTCACATACTGCCGGCGTCCACTCATCCTGTGATTGCTCCAGTAATTAGAAGAGCCTCAAAGCTCTTCATTGTTTCAATCCGGTCATCAATTAGGTCGGTAATTGGTCAAAGCTCTTGAATGTTCATATATGTCCCACAATGTTCATATACTAATAATATTGAACACAAATGTAATGTTTTTACTACGTCCCAATCTGATGGCTTTATATAGACATTGTGGTCCTGCCAGAAAAGGGTATGATGTGATTAAAACAAAGGATAATATTCAAACATTTGCCGTCTTAATCCCAAGATTGTGGAACTAGTGAATGTTCAAGTTACAACAGTGGCTTCAAGGAACTGAAGTTAGCTCTCCGGACAGTACCTGAAAAAACCATTAACGAAAACAAAACAGAAACGAACAAACAGTGATTAGATCAATCTCACACAGACGACAAATAGGTGATCAGCATCAGCTGCAGAATGAGTGATAAATGATGGCGATAAACTAGATAGGTACATTGAACCAAGTTGTTTTTTTCTTCAACAATTTGTTTATAGCGTTTGTAATATGTTTATAGCGCTCAGCCACCATATCCGTTTGGACACATACCAGAAGCCAGTTATTCGAATGTTAGATTAAACAGAGATGTTTTTAATCTATTTTTTGAACCCTGTGAGATTAGCTGAGCTCCGACACCAGCCGTACCATGTGTAGTCCAGTTGCACATTATTAACTTATTGATTTACAAGAATACAGCAAACTCTACAGCACAAGTGAATCCTCAAAACGCTTGGCTCTGTTAAAATGCATTTACTTCATTAGTCTAATCTAGTGCAGAACTAAATGAACTTATAGGTGCCTACTTCACTTATTGTGCATTTACTGAACACTGCTTTACAGTGACTACACTGTAACCCTACATTCAATCTGCTTCTATTGATGAACTTGCTGCCTCCACTCAAGCTGCCAGGATAGAGTAGATACTTGCTGCCTCATTTAATGGCGTGATGAATTATAGATATGCTTAAGGTTTGGGCAAGTTTCATAAGGTCAAGTTGAAGACTGTTAAGAATCAATTTTAAGACCTATATCATAACATCAAAAACACACACAGAATGTGTTGTTTAACAGTATGCTTCAAATAAATTGTTTGAAACCCTAATTATCACTGTTATGTTGTTGTGCATTTATGAAGATTTTATCAAAATTTGGGAACCCTAACAATGTCTTTCAAAAAGTTGAACATGTATGCACATTTTCTCAAACCCTCGCTATCATTTTTTCATTTTTAACTTATAAATTAATTTTCTCACTCACCGGCAACCACAGGAATCACTTTTCTGCTTTTGAGCATTTATGCACATTTTCTTAATCTCTGGGGCAACCCTATTAATGTGTTTATCAGCTTTTCCTCAAACCCTAACCATCCCATTTATGTTTTTGAAGCTTTACAAAAGTTTTCTCAAACTTTGCCAACCCTAATCATGACTTGTGTTTTTCAGCATGTCTCTCAGACTATGGCAAACCTAACAATCATTTTAACCATAACAATTACATTTCTTTTAGGATTTAGCATTTTCTCTGGCAACAACAAAACACATTTCAGATGAGCTTTACAAAGAGATCAGAAAAATAAGACCTGTGAAAAATTAGAACTAAAAAAGTGAATTTAATGTTTTTGAAGGACTAAAATTGGGTGCTTTTAAATTTTAGGCTTTTTAAGACTTGCAGAAACCTTGATGCTATTCAGAAATGTGTTCACCATTTCAGACTGTTTCAATGTTTCCATGAAATTCTCCCCATAATCAGTCATCATCAAAACGTCTTTATTTCAACAAGTGTCAGTTTTCATTAGGTGAATTAAAAAAAATTATATTCAAAGGAAACTCAACTTTTACTTGTATTTGTTAAGCTTTTAAATATTGAATAAACCTTCATTTTTGCATAACCCTAACCCCTCGTCTATTTTTATATTTTATTTTATTTTTGTATACATAAATGTAACCTACTCCACCTGCTTTAGCTGCATGTTTTGGTTTGTGAAAACTCCACTCCACTGTTTTAGCATAAACTTCTAGCGTCAATCAATGTTGACATAAGTCTCACTAACAGATGTCATTATAATTTCAAATTTGATAACATGCTTATTCTCTCATGATAATTAGCTTGTTGCTTAACTGATGAGTCCTGTGAAGTATGTAATGTGCTGTAATGTTTGTTTTTACACTATTAATTCCACAACTGAAAGGCAGCAGAAAGAAGGGATGTCTGTGGCCTGTCTTTTGTGGTTTATCTGAAGTTTATAGGTGATGTACAGGGTTTGGCTCTCTGACGGTAGAGTTGCGGATGTTTGGAAGTGTGTATGTTTTGTGGAATTTGTGATTTATGTTGAGCTTGTGCCGTTTCAAACTCAGAGCAAATATATGTGGCTGCATCTGTGGTCTGGAGATGTTTATGAACAGCAGAATCATCTGTATATAAGCTGCCGTTTACACAAATCCTGCTTATTTATTAGTAAGATCCTATCTATTTATTTGCAGTACATACATGCAATTTTGTAATTGATTTGGGGATTTTCATTTATTTGATGTGAACATATCTTTGGCGCTTAATGGATGCATTTAAGCTTTAATTTAGCTTGAATTAAAACACACGTCACATGTGAGAGAGAAACAAAATTTTAAAAAGCTCAATAACACAGGCCATGTATGTTAGATGTTATGCATGAAATTAAAATGGTCAATCAGCAAAAACATCAGGGCAACATTTGGTGTTCATCTGGCACTAGTCCAAGTCTGGCAGAGGTGATATCATTTTTAATACTGAGCTGAGGCTTGTACTATAACTCTAATAAAATTTCTCGAGTTAGTCAAAGATGGGTAAAATAAAATCTTAGTATGTTGGCTCTAATTAAATGAATGCCAAGTTTAAATGTTTACAGCTTTTAATCACAGTATTCAAAAAGATTAATAAATTAGTATTACACAATATATTTACTGCTAAAGGTCTACTACGAAACATTTGCTACAGAGGTTAGACTTCTACACAAACGAGAATCGGACAATGACTGGTGCTTATGATAGTATGAAGTTAAATAAGGTAATTAAAATACATGTCACATGTATAAGCTAAAGTTAATTTACAATACTTAGGTTTTGATAAAAGTCTTCAGAATTTAAAGAAACATTTCATAAGCCATCAAATAGTTAATAACATTTAAAAAGTAAACAGTTAAAATGTCTATGAATACAAGTGAGTCTTCAGTCTAGGTTTAAAATCCTCAATGTTTAAAGAGTTGCAATTCATTCCACAGTCTAGGATCAATTACTGTTATTGCCCTGTTCCCCGAGTCTTCAATCTAGTGCGCCAGACTACTCGCAGCTCCAAGTTAGACAGACTGAAAACTCTGGAGGTTTTTCAAGGAGTTGAAACATAACATTCAATGTCTTAAAAACCATAAACGGTGTACTTAATATTTTACTGAAGAAACTTCTGTTTGACAAATCTGAGAAAGATTCAGTCAGCTGAAGTTTAATACTTGGTGTCTAAGGGACTTTCTGAAAAGTGTTGAAATTGCTTATATGTTTAACTGGCCTCTTGTGACAACTCCAAAAACATTCTGATCGCACATAAAGAAGTTCATGCACAAACATCCTAAACACACACACCTTCAATTTTGTAGTGGCTTAGTTGGGCTTGAGGTAATGTTTAGAAATAAATGTGTGTGTTTGAGATGTTAATAGAAATGAAGGCTCGATATAATATATTTTCATAGAAAGAGATGTAAATGCTCTAAATGGTTGTTTTGGAATTCTGTGATCATAATTAACTTGCAACTTACTTTTTACTTTTCCTAGTAAATAATTCCTAAGTACTTGTACTTTTACCTAAAAAATATTTTAAATATATTTAAATATATAAGGACCCAACATGGTGCCATAGCAGCCATAGCCAGGTGCTCTTCACTCTACTTCATGATACACTTTTAAAATTCTAACTCTAGCTATTTACTTTTATAATCTGTGTATATAAACTTGTGTAACATTGTCATTGTGTCCTGTGTAATTTAATGCTACCTACCCATGAGAGTACCCCTGAACAAAAGCAAATTCCTTGTGTATATGTTTGTGTGTGTGCCTACACATGCACACTTGGTAATGCACATCATAAATATCATTCTGATTCCTCTTGTTATACTCAAACCGTCTCTAGAGTTGGGCTCTGATAAACAAAAAATGTACTCACCTGACAAAGTTTATTGGGTCGACTGAACACATTGGAACTGCTTTTCTGGATTTGTATCAAACAAAAAATTAGTGTAACTGGCTATGAACTGCATTTTACACAGTGTATTTTGCGTTTGTGTGTGAATTTAAAAATAATTATGTTTGTGTATCTCAGACTCAGATATCACGGCCATGGAACATGGTTATTCCATGTATGATGGTTTTGCAGCATTTGCACCACTTCAAGAATCCTGAATTCGTGATGTGATTGGTTGAACTCCTCCAGATTTAAGGGGGAAGTGAGTGTTTCGTTTATTTTTATTCTGCTGTGAAACAAAGTATGATCGAGACAAAGGGCTATCGTCTCTACTGAGACTAAGAGCTATCGTCTGTACTGAGAATGAGCGGTAATAAAGAACAGCTAAAGACTGGATAACATTGAATAACTGGTTGCATGTTGGTCAACTTTTGAAGTGAAATTTCCACTCCCCGGGAACGTGATTGTGTGAAGTGAGTTTGGTTTGGTTTGGTTGTTTGGCATGTCAGCCAAACGGCCTCCTGGCTGGGTTTAGGCCAAAGAAAGGAATATCAAAAACATAAATGATGAATAGGCAAAGGTCAGGAAGAGGTTAAATACCAAACTAGCACCCAAAAACAAGAAAAATGAATGTAAGACCAACATGAACGTAAGACAAAAAGCCTCATCTATGAATAGTTTAGTAGGTAGAGTGAAAACACCAGTGAATAAGTAGACAAAAAACAGGTGATGGTAATTACCTCGATAACCCCTGGAGCCAAGAATCCTCACATATTTAAAATATGTATATAAGTTTCAAATTTAGTGGTTGAATGTAAAATTATTTTTTTGAGCCACAGAGCCCTTTTTTGTTAAAGGGTAGTAAGTGGTTAGGAAAAGACATAAATCTTTTGGTTAACATTAAGTTTGCAAATTACCCTTTGGAAAGGATCCAGAAATTCCCTATTGACAAGAAAGACAAAACAACACAGATACTTTCAAAGGACAGGCCATCCTTTATCTTTCTAATGTGTACTGAAAAGGCATACTATAAAAACGTGGATCATGCAGATGAGCACAGCCTTATACTTTGAAAAATTCGCCCTTCGACCAACACCAAAAATTAGTGGTGTTTTGGCATATTTGGACCCTTCTATGGAACCTTCGCAGAGCAAAAAGGCTTATTGGGTTTCTGTTCACTTTGTGGTTACATGGCTCCTTACTTTTGACCTCTCAAATAACAATTCATAGGCTTGACACGAAGGTTTTCTAAAAAACTGTGTTTTTACTGTAGCATCAAATTTGTGAATTGATGTTTTGAAAAACAGAGCGCACACCAAGTAATAAACAGGAAGTGCATATTCTGCACCACATCAACCAATCACAGAAGTCGTCCTCTGTGAGGCTTTGACAGATTACAAAGTTTTAAAATAAAATACAATACTTATATAAATATTAATATGTAATGTTGTAACCTACAAAGACAAAAGTACCATTTTTCACATTTTATGTTTATATGAAAAATTTATAAAATGTAGTTCCATTAACTGTTTAAAGTAATTTGTAAAAAAAAAAATCTAAAAGAAAGAGAGAGAGATAGAGAGAGAAAGAGAGAGATTTTAGGCCCCGGGTGCAACATTTCCTCCATGCCCTGTGTGCCATAGGCTGCATTAGGCACAAACAAAAGGCTTTGTGGCCCTGTGATGAAAGGCCCATTAACCATGCTGCTGTTTCAGAGGCCAGGCCTGCAGGGGAGCTCAGCATGCACTGCTCCCAGGATGCACCGCTCCTTCTCACCAATACCTCCATCAACTTCACAGCCTCATAATAAAGCCCATCAGATTGATATGCAGATGATTGCAGTGATTATAGAGGTTATGTTTGTAATAACAGGACTCTTGTGGCCTGAGGGTGTTCACACTCACTTCTCAAAGCATTGCTGTGCATGCCCTAATAAATGTATTTGCGTGTATGAACACATGCACCTTAAGAGGAATGCTTAGACTATGGGTTTTACGGGACATGGACGCCATGACAACGACCCCCGGGCACAGACTTTACCGCTGACCTTACCAGCTGTGTCACTTCCTCACTGTGACATATATAAGGACAACTCCTATCCTAGTTTTTGCTCAATTTCTAAACTTTAAAATGATTGAGAAGAAAAATTGCCATAAAATTTGAAGTTTTAAAAGAAGGAAAATGTGCAAAATGTCTCATTCTGATTGGTGCTTTGCCAGAATAAGCATCATTGAGGACAAGCCTTTATGCCAAAAGCCTCTGCACACAGAACTAATCCCACCTATTAAAAAAAAATAACTCAAACTCAATATATTTTCTTTATTAAAGCTCAGAGTAATCCTGTAAACAAACAAATTGTTAAATGTGCGTACATGTACTCTACTAAAACATATAAATCTCGATTCGTTCTGCAAAACTTTGACAAAACCCCATTTCATCCTGGTGCATACACAACACGGCCTGCACAAAGCTGTGTGATCCTGTGCCCTGGCCTTTGTGACTCTTCATTTCCTGCTGTATTATTGCTGTTATTAGCTTTATGGACAGGGGAGCATATTTCTGTGTGTGATGCTTTTATTGTTATTTTTTCTGGTGTCGTCAGAGCCGGGGTTTGTGTAGCCGTGGCGCGGTTGGATTGGATCGGCCTGTTAACTGGCTCCAGATGTGTCTGACTCCAGTAATTGGACGCGGAGCCGCTCAAATCCCATGGTTGCACTACTAGAGCCTGAGCAGAGGAACATGGCCAGTGACCTTTGCTGGCCTGGACTTAACCTGCCTGTGTGACCTTTGTGATCCTCTCAGGGAAAGGTGATGTTTTCATTTGCAGCCTGGTTGCAAAATATAATGATGTGGCTTTTGTGCATTGCGTTCATCAGTTGAGTGTAATTGCGTCTCCTACTGTGATTTTATTGGTTATTTTTACTATGAGCAACATGTGCTTTATGTTTAAGAGTGTGATCGTGAAAAAACTCTTTGAAATGTACTTCAGAGATTCGGAATACAAGTCTGCCAGGCAAACATTGAAGTAAACATTCTAATCACCTTTAATCTGCTCCACTGCTGTACACTAAATAGTGTCTCTTAAATGTTAAACAAAAATCTCATAAAAGTGCAGCCAGAAACAATGAAAGCAACTTCAATTTATTTCAGCATCAATTTGGATAATTTCTATATAGTTGAATGCTAGTACTGATAGAGTAATATTGAGTAGGACTTTATCCATTTTGCATATTTTAAGGGATTATATGCAACAATGTGCAGATATACTGGATTATTTTTTTTTACTAACATCTAAATCAAACTAAACAAAAACTGTCCCAATATCAAAATGCGAATCATTACGCAATTAAAAAAATTATCTGTACTGTTTATTTTGAAGACACTATTTAATCTATAAAATAGTTTCCCTAAATACATAGAGTTGAACTAATAAAGCTAATGAGTGTAAACATCACAACTACTTGCATACTGATCAGAATTCTAAATGTTAAGTGAACATTTTCTGGAAGGTGTCCTACTCATGACGTGTTAACACCATCATTGATGCAAGGCGAAGTAAATTCTGATTAGGAAGAGTCCCAACTGACACAGACTTGTCACATGATGCAGATAATATGACTGTGGCAACAGCATTACTCCAAATGTATAGAACAGTAGGTATATTTATGTATAATAGGACTCTGGAAATGTTTCACTCTGGGCCATTAAATTCCTTGAGACTGCATTTTTGCTGGTGTGTTTCAATCATTTCAATTCCAATACCATACCAATACCAATCAGCAACCTCACATGTTAACTATTAAAGGTCCATATTAAATATCCATCCAAAGGTTTTATTTAAATAACAATGAATGCTTTATGTTCAAAACTGTAAGGCCCTCACATTAATTACCACAAACTCTATGTTCCTCTGGTTGTAAACACAATAGAAAAACTACTTGTTTTTTTACCAGAAGTGGTTTTGTTGGGGTAAAAATTCCTTTTTTTACAAAACCAGAAAAATAAACTTAGATTGTTACAGACCTTAAATATATACCATAAATAAACAAATTAACTTGTATTACATTATCATCTCCTTTAATACTTCAGCCGATAGCACCTCTTATTTGCAACCACAAAAGAGCAGTCGTTTGAAAGAAGGTTAGTTTTTGTTGTCAGTCCACCTCGACTGCTGAGCTTCCCACTGTAAAAGCACCAACTCTGCTTGTTCCTCAGATAACTTATGCGATTGGTTAAAACTGTTAAGTCTTGCCAAGTTGCTGTTGTAACCGTAAGTTCACATATGCAGTCTAATTTCACAATAAGTAGTGAATTTTGTCATTTTGGGGCCCAAAACCAATGGACATGTACCTCTATTTTCTTTTATTAAACTATTTTAATATGTATATAAACAATATATACATATATATATATATATATATATATATATATATATATATATATATATATATATATATATATATTGTTATCCATTACTGTTCAGCTGAGGAACAGAGAATTAATTGCTTACATTTTAGAAAATGTCTGGTTTAAAGCGTAAATTTGTTACATTTTAAAACAATTATGCATCCTGGAGCACAATTATATAAAAAATATGTACTAACAGCATATATTTGGAGCTTTTAAAAGTTAAAAAAATATAGAGGGTTTAAGCCCCCTGAGATTTTTCAGGTTAAATGCTAAAATGTTGTGTGTTACTGTGAAGTAGTTTGGATTCTCTGTATGTGGTATACATGTGGCAGAAACGATAAAGTAACAAATATTAGGTAAATACTAACCAAATCAATAGTTTCATTGATTTAACACTATTCTATAATTCAAGGGATGGGTAGCAGCAGAGGGTAGGGGGCCCCTAAAAAGTTGGAAGACGCCTGTTGTTGCCGAATTCTCAACTTCACTCCTGTCCATAATGTACCCAAACTGAGTCGATATTGTTACACATGTCATTAGTAATCTGTAACCCGAATATAGACTGTTTCTAGCTTCATGGATTGAGTAGCCTGTATGATATTTGGTTTGAAAAAATGTTTAAGAGGTAATGAGGAATGACTAATGGTGATGAGTGGGAGAGGTCAATAATTGACCCACAGTCGATACGAAATGTTTAATAATTTAATTAACTTTTTTTAATACATTTACTTGATTTTCATTTAACATATGTGTATCGTCAGAGCCAATGCTGAGGTTTAATATCCACTAAACAATGATTGCCCAAGCATTGATAGAGTAGAAGTTGTTTTTGGTTCTGACCTAACCAGCATTTGATTTGTATTGAACAATATCACTTGTGCTCCATGTGATACACCATTAAACATCGGGTTTGTAGTCGAAATCATAAATAGTGGTGAAAAAAGTTACAACCTGCTTCTTTCATAATAAAACAGAAAAGCAGACCTATGAAAATGAGCACTTGCACAAACATTACAAATAAATTGTAAAACGTTACATAAATAGGATAATGTGAAAAAAAAGAGTACCAACTTACTAAGCTTTGTTTGATCTTCTTAAAAATATTACATAATAATAGATAACATATTTTTGAATATAAATGAGATGATCTGAATCATCCCTGAAGGAAGAATGTCAGTGTTGACTGCGGAGGGTCGGTGAGCAGGAGAATCTTGTCTCATGTGCATGACAGAAGAAGGCTGAACGTCTGAAGAGCCTGCAGTTTAGAAGATTTAGATGAGCTGCAGAAGGTATCAGAGGGGAGTAAAGATGCCAAATGTTGTAGATTTAAGGTGTTTTTTACTCTTCTGCTCTGAAGCACCTGGTTTTATCATCCACATTCCCTGCCCTCCTCCACAGAGCTTTCTATCTTGATCCTGTCTCCCTCGTTCTCCATCCCCACCCCCCTTCAGACTTCCTGGACCCTAGACTTTGCCAGACACTCATAATCAGGCAGGAAAACGATAGTCCCCATGGTCCCCTGCTTCTCCACTACACTGACAGTCCCCTCCCAGTATGAATAAATGTAGCCCTGTGTCAGGTTGTGTACCTGATGCATGTGTGTGTAGCTTTATTCTTGGACGAGGTCTCTTTCGCACTCAATGCCTCTTTATACTCAGCGTCTGCAATGGGGCATGATCTCACCGCTACAAATAACAGGCTCAGAAAATGACTTCTCGCACAATCTGAGAGCAATTCCTCTCACGCTAGCCAAATTACTTTTTTGACAAAGCTTTCAATCCAAGTGCAGCAGGGCGCTCATAGACTGTTTACTTTTAAACCGTTTTGTGCTTGTATATGAGATATACATATTTCTTAGTTGGAATGTTTTTTTATTTGTATCTACTCTACAAAATGAAAAATAGCTAATGTGCTTCTTTGATTGCACTCTGAGAAATACCATCATAATAACATCTGGGCTTGACTTCCCGGAGCCCTGCATCGCAGAACAGTCTGATCATTTCAGGGCCGCCAGGCTGATAAGAGACTTCTGATCTCTATCTGTCACTCATAGCCAGAGGGAGTGTTTCACAGACAAGCTCCATCATAAATAAACACAAGGAAAACATCCCCCAAATTCACTCTCTCTGACTTCTCTCTTTTTTACTTACAGAGACTGAAAAAACTAAACAGCTTCAAATATATTCAAGATAAACATTTCAACTGATCGTATTTTCACTAGAATTTTTGCCCTCGCTAAATTTGTGAGGTCCCATAGGGCTCAATCTTTGGGCAAATTTTCCTGGTAAATTTTTTCATAGATAATGGATAAGTGGTTTTGTATGTTATCTTTCAGTAAATGAGTTTACATTTGAATTGATGGCCTTCTAGATCTCAAAATGAGATAAACAAGCAGTTTGGAGAGAGAATTCTGTAATTAGTGTTAAAAAGCAGGATTAGAAACAAAATGTTAACAAATAACTTCTTATTAGAAATGTTACCCAAATGTAGGTGCTTTTTAATACAACAACTTTTCAGTTTTCATTACTGGGTTCTCATACGAATTATATATCAGAGATTACTCTGGTTAAGTGTATGGAGTAAATAAGGATATCTTCTTTATATAGCCTCAAATATATTTAGCCTTTTTATATAGTCTCAAAGTTTAATCACCTTTAAATTTTTAAATATTAAAGTATTTCCATATACATTGTATAAAATACAAATCATTCCATGAATGCATTCAGCTTAAAACAGAATTAAGTTTATATAACTTAATGAAACTGACATTATGGTCAAAATTGAGTTATTTCAATATGCAGAGTCTTTGACTTCTTATTTACATTATGTGAGGTGCTTTGTAAATTTATTTCCATCTTTTTGAATTCATAAAAAAAAAACTTAAGGTTTTATCTGCTTTTGTAACATCAAATACAAAAACGTTGAAGCTCAATATCTAAACACCCCTGAACATAGATGGAACCTTCAAATTCCAAAATAATTATGTTGAAAGTAAGTTTTTAGAGGCCAACAAGACCTCACACATTCCTTTTTCAAACTTAAGCCTCGTCCACAATTACCTGGATAAAAAAAAAATCGTACTCCATTTGAATATAAGGCTTGGTCTACATAAGTACAGGTTTGAAAAAAACGGTCTACACGAAAAAAACTAAGCCACTTAAAATGCTAAAATGTCACTTAAAATGCTGCAGAGAGTAGGGAAATTCAATAACGGCAGTTAACTCGAACCTCAAAGTTAAATCAGCTTAAATCAGAAGCTTCCAAACTAGTTTCCATTTTAGTTTCAACATTTATCTCATCACTGTTACTTCCCTTCAATCTGTGGGTGAAGTAGCTCTCACAAAGATAATAAAAATGAATAAAAAGTCCTGATAAACAAAAACTCTTCTGCCATTCAACTATTTGCTCTCAAAACTCTTATTTGAGGTTCCAAGCTTGTTCAAATCCTACGTTGCCGGCTTCTGCTTTGAGTCAATGATGAGCGTGCCTCTTTAACCTGCATATTTTTGCAGTTTTCGGTCTCTGATCTATTAAATATGATAAAATATGATAAATATTAAATATAATTAAATATGATAAAAATGCATGTAGTTCTATTGCAGCAGCAGGAAACAGGTCTGATCCTTTTGTTGACTTGGTGGTTAAACATAGGCGTTACACACAGAAACAGTTCAGTGTAGTTTGATTAAAACTTTGTAAAGTTTACAGCCAATTACAGAGGTTGAAACAATGATACCGTAAAACACATGAGTATTGTCATTTGCTTCTCTGAGAGTGTGAGAGTTTATGGTTTAAAAAAATCGTATGAGTATTATCATTTGCTTTTCTGAGAGTGTGAGAGTTTATGGTTAAAAAACTCCCCTCCACCAAGGCACACATAAAAAGTTACTGGAACACCAGCTAAATACCAATCGACTCTATGCTACCCCACCTGATGACAGCCCAAAACAAACCTAAACATACAAAAATGGCTCCTACACCTACAAATATCAACACCACCTCTCGGTTAAAGATACTATTAAAACTTTTTTTAAAATTACTTTTTTTATTAAACCCTATTAAACTCTTCAAGCAAAGCATTCTTCCTAACAATATTTGTGAGGTCCCACAGTGTTCAAACCTTGGGAAAATTTGCTTGTGCACTCTTTAAAGAAGTTTTCATGGGTAATGAAAATATATTTGCATTTGTATGTTGATCACTTGTATGTGGTAAAAAAAAAAAAAAAAGCTGTGGATGCTCCCTTCACCAAACCACAACAAACAAAGTGATTAGAACAACTGCTAAATAACAACTGACTCTATGCTGCCCCACTTGGTGACAGCCCAAGACACACCTTAGCATTAAAAAATAACTCCTTTTCCTATAAATGTTAATAGTAAAAAATGACAACCCTCACTACATAAATCATAGACTTGGTGCTTAGTAGACAAAAAAGCTAAACCAATGACACTGTAGAAACTCTGGTTACCCTCTACACACACCAAAGCTGTACCCAGCATTTAAAAAAAAAACAACTTCACGTTGTCTTACATTCAAAAATATCCAATTACGCTGAAACACTGCTAATTTATGTTTGAATGAACAAAATAACCACATAAAAGCCTGTTTTCAATATAACCGAGTTTGTGTGGATGGGGTCTTAATTACAATATTGTAAAACATGGTAAAATTCATAATTTTTATTGGGTAAAAGATGAACGAAGACATGACCGATTATTATTTTATGCTCCACTTTCATCGCCACACTTAAGTACATCCTAATTCGGAAACGAGGATTAACACATTGTTTAAAAATTAAACAAATGATCTGCAACGTGGTTACTCAACCATCATCTTCCTTACTCACACTCTGTGGTTCATCAAACCGTCTCCTAAAAACACACTCCGTGCTGAGGATATGCGTCAGTGCTGCCACAGCATGACACATTTCAGGCTTTTCCCATCTAACCAGCGCAATCAGCGCAGAAATAACAGCATGATAAGGGATGAGAGCTTGGAGGAGGTATTTATGAGTCTATCAGGGGAGCTGCTGCGGTTTGATCTACGAGTTACAGAGTTAAAAGGAAGAGTTTTGGACTTCTTTACACCATTCCGACCCCCACACCAGTTCCATGTATGTGTCTTTTTGGAGAGGGGGTTTAATGAGAAACACCTGGCGCACAAGGTACTCACAAGTGCAATAGTTTTTTGATGCTAATAATGCTATAACTAGGCTATGAAACACTAGACTGAAGAACACTAAATCTGAAACTGCTCTAACAAACTTGCAATGATTAACAAAAAACCTTTCGTCTGCTATATGTTCAGACTCATGTTGAAGTTAACGAACATAAATTAGATTCCTGACATTCCCTTCAATGTCACGCTAGCAATGCCCAGAGGCCCATGAAGCAGTGCTTTTGTTAGGTGGCACAAACTGAGTGAGGAACAAGCAGAGTGGAGCTATGGCCGAGAGATACATTGAAGTCAGAGTCAGCTAATTGCTAATCATTAAAAGCTAATCTTGTTTACAGACTTCAGATGGCAGGTCATTGTAGATTTAAATAGACCACATATTTCTCAAAGTATCACAAATAAAAATCATGTTCAATAGCAATAAAGCAATATTTGACAGTTTTTAACAATTTTGGGATCAACTCTGATGTTCTCCTGATATAACACTTTTAGCATTGCTTAGTTTTAATCATTTAATCAGATTAGACCAGAAGCAGGTCATTACAGTGCTCAAGTGACAATAGCGAAATTAACGAAGTTTGGATTTTTAAAATATACATTTCATCCAAGATCTTGTAACACAAGGAAAACATCTCCTAAATTCGCTCTCTGATTCTTCTCTCTCTTTGATTACAGAGAAAAAGAACAGCTTGCTGAAAAGTCAAAAACACATCCAAGACCAATATTTTGACTGATACACTTTTCAGTAGAATTTTGTTCCTCTCTAAATGTATGAGGTTCCACAGGGCTCAATCTTTGGGCCAGTATTCCTGTGCATTCTTTTAAGATATTTCGATAGATAATGAAAATATATTTTATTTGAATGATGATTTAATACAATTTTACAGCATTGTCGGTAGCATTGTCATTCTAGTGACAACAGCAAAATTAGCAAAGAGTTTAGATTTTTTTTAACCCAAGAACTTTAAAAAAAAAAAAAAGAATGAACCGCCAACTCTCTGGCATGTGTTTTACACGGCGGATGCCCTTCCAGCCGCAACCCATCGCTGGGACAGAATTAATTAATAAGTAAATAATTAATGAGTAAAGTATATACAATTTAGCATGTTTTATATGATCAAGCCAGCCACAACTTGCATGAGATTGCAAAAATGGTAATTGCAAAAATTAGCACAATTATTATTTTTTTTTAAAGTAAAGAGTCTGATTTAAAATACAGATAATCACTTTAATTAAAGTAAATCTACTAAAAATAGTAAATTATTTAAATATTCAAAATTTTTTTTTTTATTGTAAAAGTATACAATTAAAAAAATACTAAAATTAGAAGTACATTATCAACAAGGTAAAAATGGTGCTTTTAAAGATGAAACCCCTAAGAAATTTAACTGTCTATTGTTTTAGATTTTAAAAATGTACTAAAGATAAAGAATCCTGGAAGGCTGCGTGATGCTTCATTACGGTTTGCTCACCGCTACGCCCAATTTTATCTTCAACTTCACTTTTCAGAGACCTGTATCTGTAGTTAAATATAGACTGTGTGCTCATAGGTATGTAAAAAGCTTTCAGCAAATAAATTGAACTGTTTGAAATAAACCCAGAACACGAAGTACATTTGTGGGGGTTTTTTAACAACAGTTTTATCATAATCACCTCCTATGGCAGAATAAAAGAAAAATAATAAAACATAATAAGGATAGTATTAAAAACTAATGTAAATAAAAAACTAAATTTTGTGTTGTGAATAGTTTTTCTATTGTATGAAGGTGGAATAATATGTTTTATGGAAACCTACTGTAAAATAACATTTGCTACTTAATGATAACTGGAAACTTTTTACAAATTTTGTTTTATCACAGACACTAAACAAAAAGCTATTTTAAACCAAGAAATACTAAAACAGTGTGTGTATATGCAAGAGGTGCTGCTCTAACATGACATGAATGTTTGTATAATCATGCATTCAGTGTGTGTTTGTGTATTAACATACACACTCTAAGTTGTGAGGATAAATAAACACAGCACAGCAGTGGCTCACGTGGTTGTATTATCTCAGAAAAGACAAACAGTTTTTTTTCCACTTGTTTGATTCATACGACAACTCAACTCACAGCGACCCACCGCAGCAACATCCCTCCATATGGCTGTAATAAGAACGTTATTTTTAGCTGTTTGCTATTCGCTTCAGAGTCTGATTACAGGTTTTTACATCAGATAAGCACCGTGGATTTATTTGGATGGAAAGTGTATCCATAAACAAAAAGAAACATTTTATGGACTAACACTGTTTGTTCAAACACAGCATCGTTTAAACGCTGTGGCTTTACGCAGACTGGGTTTTGGTTGACAGCCGTGTTGCTGTTTTACGGTCGAACCAAACTCGCCGTCATGCCTGTGCTTTTGAATGTTTCAAAATGGCGAGTGAGGAAGGCAAACTTTGTGGATATAGTGACTTTGAAGATAAAAAAAAACCCTCACAAAAATAATGTGCGGCTGCTGGAAAGCCAAGAGAACCACACACTCGCACAGTGTTATGAAATCTCCAGAGTCTCAGTTGCTCCAAAGTTTTTTAAATGCATGCAAGCACACACACACGGACACACGCGCACACACTCATTAATCTAGGCAGACTCAGGAAACCGCTCCACTGAGCTCAGTAGAGGCCCACAAACGGGGGAGTAAATGGGGGACTGGGGGGATCAAAGCCAAGACAAGAGCAGCAGACTTGCTGAAAAGAAACAGCACAAGTAGAAAATGAAAAGAAAAACAGGTTTGGGAAAGGAAGAAAAGAGAAAAGAAAATTGTTGCTTTGCTACTCAGCTCTGAGAACACGAGGAGAGGATATTAACCATCAGAACCTAATGAATGAATCGTGCGAGTGTGTATGTGGGAGGCAGATGGAAAACATTTATTTTAGTATAATAAAGTAAGGTTCGAGGAGAGAAGCCTCTTAGCTTCATTAGACCTTAATAATTGAAACTTATTAGCGTAATGCACTATTAACATAAAAATTTGTTAACCTGAAACTTTAAACCTTTTACTCCCTTTACCAGTTCATCCCAAAAATTATTTCTTTAATATTATCCTCGTTGATATAATTAGTTTAGCTTCTCCCAAAGCCCCCTTTGCCATTATGAACAATCTTTGTCCACAGGTTTAGAACGATGGAGTGATTATTGATTCTTACCATGCAGAGTTTAACCAAGCTACTCACTGCTTTGGCTAGAAGTAGTTTTTAGTGACTTCTTCTTATTGCTACAGTGAAAACAACTCATTGTTAATATGTTTATCTTGCTAATTGTTGATTATAGACCTCGAAATATGTAACCAATGAGGATCCCATCTTGCTAATCTCATGTAGTCTTTCCCCCTCGGGAAGGTCTAGTGGTTTTGGTCCAGACCAACCAACCAATGTCATGAGTCATTTTAACGACTGACATGCAATGAGTAAGTAATTAAAAATTCACAGAAATTCACTATCTGTACCTAAAGCAAGGAGTAAATCGGTAGGAATGAAGAGCATATGCAGGCGTGACATCCGAGGCTGAGACTAGATAATACATGTTCTCGGTTGTATGCCTCCACGTTGTTTCCATGTGAAACAAAAACAAATGCAGCACTCACTACTAAATTCAAACACAAATTCAGGAATCTTGAAGTGTCTCAAACTTTCTGTATGAAACTCAGGACGATTTCAGTTTGGGAACTAGTCTAGTCTGTTCGGTGTCCAAGATCGGTCATCCTCTCCCAAATCCTCTGCGTTTTTTATGTTCATACGGTAACTTCTGATATGCTTCAAAGATGCTTACGTAGTAGCATCACCAGAGGCACATGATAGACGTCACTCGCGTCAGTGGTCAATTTGCCACATAATCTCTCGACATGGAGTGGATGCGGTTTTGCTGCTGTTCTGCACATTTACTGTGCAGCTCAGAAGATGTAAACTTCCTTTTCTGCCATGTTTCTGTGTCAAGTGTGATGTCCAGCGCTACATCTTAGAGTCAAATAACAGAAATAGCTTTTGCCAACATGGTACCAAACTCTAACGAAGGATGCCAAAAAATTTAAAAAGGATTTAACTTGTACCATAAAAAAAGGTGATGCATAACTTACAGAGCTGTAGTATGAGCTTAGCTGCTAACAGCTACTGATCAAAGGTCCTCGACCAATGGGGGTGTTGTCCTTTTGAGACACAAGGAAAACAAATGCACTGAGGGCTCTATTTTGATTATTGCATTATTTTGACAAATATATATTTATGTAACAAGTTACATATGAGGTGGTGTGTACAGATAAAAAAAAATTGGATCCTGGAGGGTGGTCACTTCAAAATTGAGTTCTTGAAATTTCACAATTATAGAGTAAAAAGAGAATTTTTGAGAATGTTAAGGTTAAATGCTAAACGTTTTCTAATTCTCTGTATGTGCTGAGCCTGTGGCAGTTTACTTAAAACGACAGAAGTTTAAAACAGGTAATTATTAAAATATTATTTTAAACAATTACATATTTGAAGGGATGGTTGACGATCTGCATAGGTGACCTCGAAAAAGTTGGGGCCCAAGGCAGTGCCTTACTTTTCCTAATGGTAAATCTGCCCCTGGTCTATAACAGCAAATCAAAGTCTCTGCTTATTACTAAAACATTTTTTTTATACAAAGAATTAGGAACTCCAACAAAAAAACAACAACAACAAAAAAAAAACATTAATTTGATTACCCTGATCAATGTGAAATTTCCAAAATATTCTACTCAATTTAATAAAAACATAATTGCATACTTTGAACATACTTATTAGCATATTTTCTTGTTTAAAAATCTAAATTGTAAACATAATATAATTTTTTGTTTTTGCTACAAATAGCAGTTAGTCAAAAAAGTAAATGTAATACAGAATGTCGATTTATTGCACAATAGATGTGTGTTTCTTTATAGAAAAAGAAAATATTACTAATTAATATTTCTATCGTGAGAGACCAAACAAACAGTCTTGCTTCATAATTTGTAAAATCACTGAAAAACTCGAACATGACAAAGTTAATTTCTTACTCAATCTTTAAAATCTTCAATCTTTAAAATGAGGCATTGTGTCATCAGTTTGTTTTTAAGAGTTTTGAAGTGAACACATTTCATCTTTTTTTGGTTTAAAATCCTTATGGCTAAATAGGGTTGGAAAAGTAACAAGTTTAACTATTAAGAGAACTTGGTGATCTAACGATCCAAAAGCTCATGAATTTGGTTCATTGGCCACACGCTAACAAAAAAAGCAACGGTTTAGTAAAGCCATGCTGCAAACTCCATCTTCCAGCAGACACACACACCATCTCCTGAGAGCCCTTCAGGGAGGGTCTACAGTCCTTAAGAAAATATTCCCCAAAGCTCTAATTAGAAAAACGATGGTGCTCGTTAATAAT
The DNA here is from genome assembly GCA_900490495.1 of Danionella dracula. Classification (NCBI taxonomy): domain Eukaryota; kingdom Metazoa; phylum Chordata; class Actinopteri; order Cypriniformes; family Danionidae; genus Danionella; species Danionella dracula. Next base: position 5,059,259 of record UELW01000888.1, read on the forward strand.
GCCCCCCTCTACCTCCCCTAACCCCCCTCAAACTGAAGAGGAAAAAAACACACGCACACAAAACAAAACCCGGAGCAAATCCCGGGGAGCAGAAGGCCTGCTGTTCCAATGACTGGGCCTGGGTCAGAACTCTATTTACCTACCGCAGAACTGCCCTCCCGTTTCCCACTCCCTCTCTCCCCATTACACTGGCTCTGCTCAGCTTTTTACCCTCGCGAACATTCCTTCTTAAGCTTCTTCGCTTGCCTCCCTCTGCATTACCCTAACTCTTTCTCTCTCCCTCTCTTTCTCTCTCTTTGCCTTGGCGTTTTAGTGCCCCCCTGGTAATCTGAACCTTCAGCCAGGGAGTCGCATATGTTCCTGCTTAAGAGCCTCGGGCCCAAAAGTGAAACTCAAGCCATGCTGCAATGAGTCTCATTTCTCAAGACTTCGTTAAAAATGAGAATAAAAAAAGCTGGCGTCTTTTTTCCTGCTCCCCTTCTCCCTCCCTAACGCTGTTGAGTAAAAAAAAAGGTTGAAAAGTCAGCCAGGAGATTCTTGCGGCTTGTTTTATTTTCTCCCTGGTCCTGTGCCTGGATCCGTTAGAAAACAAGAGCGCGAGTGATCGACGACAGACTGAATTGGACTGAGTCAGCTTATCTTCGACCCGATATCTCAAGAAATTAACATAGCAAGTCACTCCTTCCTTCAAGTCCTCCATACTTGCCTTCTTTCGCCCGTACCCCACAACCCAACCAACCATTACTTTCCACACAGGCTCTCATTAAATGTAAATATAGTTAAAGTTCCAATGCCAGAGATAGTTCAAGTCGTTTCTCACACAAAGAATGTAATACTCTGATATGAAGTCAGAACAGGCTTGGTTTCGCAGAGGTGGATGAACTGAGCACAGCAGGAATGTTTCCCATTTCCCACGAGTCAAAGCACGAGTGCATAAACATAGCAGACACAACGCAGAGCCAGAGAAAGTGCGAGTGCAACACCATTCAGCTCTTAAATGTGCTCCTAGAACAGAGTGATGACTTAACTTATGTATTATAAAATAAAAAAATGAATGCTAAAACTAGCTTGGTTCTCATTGGTGACCATTCAGTGAGATTTCCACTCTTGTGATGATTGACCGTAAAGGCCAGTTTATAGAGGAAGAATCTGTTGTCACACCGCTTTTTTAATGATGGGAATTATTATCTAAAGCAGTGGTTCGCAAATTTTTTTTTATCAAATACCGCAAAAGAAAAAAACTGGCGCTCTGAGTACCATCGTAATGAGCAACGTTAAAATGTAGGACTCCAGTAGAGCCCCAGCGTATCGACCTTCTTATTCAGGAACGGTTAGGTACTGATCAAATATGAGGCAACGTTATTGCTCATATTTGAAAAATATTTATTCATTTCAGCAACACTAAACCTTGTACAGCCTGAACATTAATGTTTTTGTCAATTTGTATTTGCTTCTTGTAGAAAAAAAATATAAAAACTAACAAGCAAGCAAGCAAGCAAAAACCACAATAATAATAATAATGAAAACAATTCTAGCTTCAGCATACATAAACCATAGTGTCTTTTTCTCAGGTCAGTTTCAAGTCAGGTCTTTGGTTAGAAACATCTTCAACTAATTTCTACCATTTTCCCAGAAACATACCATTTTAAAAATTGATTACAAAACTTTTCTCCATAAATGCATTTCTATGGACACACTTATCATATTGGTCAGGGTTGATCTCTCTTGTTTCAAGTTTCATGTGATTGCATTCTTACACCACCACAGTTAGAACACCACCACCATCTCCACCCTAAGTACGTCACCATCAGTGCAACCGGAATAAAACAGTCAAGTGGTATTCTTCTTTCAAATACATTGGAACGTACGATTTCAAATAAAAATGAAAAAAGTATCAAGTTGGATGACAAAAAATGGTGTCTGTAATGCACTTAATCAGCATACGTTTAACCTTTTTAGCCACATTCTTTATTTTCTGTGACAGTGTTGTTTTAAAGTTCCAACATGTTTAACTCTTTTGTCTGCACATAATGCATGTCATCTCTTTGGCTACAGGTAAACTAAGTCTTTCCCCAGTTGTTTTTAATGCAAAGATCCTTGTGTTTTATTTAATTTCACCGATCTCTTTGCTCTTGCAATTTTTGCAGTGATACATTCCCTCTGCGAACTGCACATGTGCAATTTAGATACAGTTGCACATTGTTTGCACACACCAGTAGCATAAGATTAACATGCTTTATGCAAATATAACATTTTCCACACAGATGAACTGGTATTAGTTTGGAAAAATAAGATCAGGAAAATTCATATGCATGTCACTGAAGAGTTAGGACCACAGATGCCTCATGCATAATGTGTGTGCAGCATGTTAGAAGGAGGGTCATTGACAACTTGTGCGGGTCTCATCAAGTTTTCATCATAACAGAGACATTTAGCTCATCAACGTCTCGTCATCATCATGAGAAAAAGATGCGACAACAAAATAATTTTGTTATTGTCATCGTTGATGAAAACATCACTGATACAGTACCATGTGTCCGTACACTTGCTCTGCTATTTTTCTTTCCCTCCGGACAGCGCCTCACTCGTCTAGAGCAAGCTGATTGGTTGGGAGAAGCAAAATTCTTCATAAGTTCAGCTTTTTAATGAAATCATTCGATATCGATCATTATCATGATATCATTTTTTTCATTGTGTGGTAATGAGAGGTCAGTAGAGAGACCCATAGATGCTTGAGCAGCATGCTGCCAACTGAACTTCCAGTTCCCACTCACAGGATTATTTCTCTGCATTTGTACGAGCTCCAGAGTGTATCCTTGTTTTCCACAAAAAAAGCTATATTTTCACATCTTTCCATTTTCTGGAAACCGATCAGAAGCATCATGAAAAAGATTGGCAACTGATGCTTCTGATTGGTTTAACTTTTGACTGACTTCCACATGAGCCTATGGACACGCACTCATGTTCACAGCTGAAGAGAAACTTGTGCCGGTCAGAGTGATTGATATACAGAGTGGTGTTAGAGGTACAATGGTTGGTACTATAGCTGCAATTTTTGATACGAATCAAACACTTGTAAAACCAGCAATAGCCATACACTGCTGTCAGTCTTCTTAGAGAGGTGCATTTGAAGTCTAAACATAGTATTTCCTTGTGTATATTTATCAAAACAGATCAGATACAAAAATTTCAGATACAGTTTTTTCACTTCATGAAGATGCAGAGAACAAAAAATCAGGAGTAGATTTATAGCTTTTGAATAGAAAGAATGAAGGTGAGGTGGAAGTGGAAAATAATGAATTTCATAAACAAAAACACAGTTCAACATGATTAAATGTAGGAGTTTTATATATCTCATTTTCTCCTTTTATAATAAATTATATACTGTAATAAATAATTACTCAATGTCTGTTATTTGTGATTTTGTTTTACAGCTTGTGAATGTTCATTCATTCATCTTCATGTCGGCTTTCTTCCCTTTCGGGGTCGCCACAGCGGAATGAACCACCAACTCTCTGGCATATGTTTTACGCAGCGGATGCCCTTCCAGCCACAACCCATCGCTGGGAAATATATGGTCAATATATATATATATATATATATATATATATATATATATTTTTTTTTTTTTTTTTTTTTTTTTTCATATCACCCAGCACGACACCAGCACAAGAAATCAGCATTTGTGCTGCTACTCTTCTTTTCCCACGTCTTCTGATAGACTTAACGAGCTTAAGACTTTTTTTTTTAACCTTTAATTCATGGTTTGAAAATCTTGAGAACAAAAGTGTTACTTTACGGACAATGTCATATAAGATTTAATGTAATTGCATAGCATCTGTACCACTGGTTGACAACACTTTCTCTCTCACACTGGTCACGTAAATGATGGTTTCTGGTTGTTTTGCAAATGTGACTACTGTCATGGTAAAACAAAAACAAACAAGCATTTTGTTTCAGCTCTTCCTCTGGTGATGCCTCATTAGAATGTCTCACTTAAGATGACAGTGTTATTTCACCAGAGCCTCTCTCTTAAGGCTGCATGAGAGAGGGAGAGAAGAGGAGGGAGGGAGTGAGTGAGTGAGTGCCTTTCCAGATGTGGTTTTATGGGGCTGTTAATTGTGGGGTGGGGGTTAGGGTTCAGGGGGGTGTTGGGTTGGAGCCGTAAGGGAGAAGAAGAGGTTTATGGAGCCATGTGTGTACATGTTTGTGAGTGTGTGGAGGAAAAGAGGAGAAATTACTGGCATAACGCAGTGTGTTTTACAGGCTCAGGTGCATCTGGAATCACAAACGCCTAAGAATAAGACATGTAAGCGCCTGCAAAAGAGTTCTAGGTTAGTCACAGCTCAGAGGCATTCAGATGTAGTAGTGCACGATGGTTAATGTGGTTTATCCTTATCTGAACCAGCCTGGGTGAAGTGCTGCACACAGGGGAAACAAGCTTTGTTTGTCTATGACAAGACAGGTGGAATCCGCATCAGGATGCCTGACATTCCTCACATTCCAATGAATGTTTGTTCATTATGCTTTTCTAATTATCTCTCCACTAATATCAACTTCAGTTTTATCACCTGAAAATATGTACTTGTCTTCAATTATGAGAACGTTTTTAATAGTTTCATTTGCAGAAGGGATAAAAATATTTAGTTTACCTGCAATACACCGCCATTCTGGCTTAACCAATCTGTGTATTTGATCTCAAGCCAATGCCAGATGGAGAAAGATGTCATGATAACAATAGTATTATAGATAATATTGATTATAGATAATGGTCAGGATGACATTATAACCTTGGAAATGCATGTACTTCAGATGTGCTTTCTGGATGGGATGATTAGTGACATGATATCAAGCTATTCACATGAGCCAGTAGGTGCCTGCTCCACATACTATCAGCTTGAGGTGTGTAGGTCAGATTTATGCTAAGAATTTCCATCAGAAGAAACAGAATACTCGTAATATTGTTAGCTTAGATTTAGTTCAAATCTAATAGTTCAAGAAGCAACAATTAACATTACAAAATAAAGGTTCCCGTTGGCAAGGACCTTAATTCTTCAAGTTTTATCTTAAATTTTCTAAAACAGCCTTAAATTACAATAACTCAGCTAGAAGCAAGGATTTATATGTAAAACAGTTAATAAATTAATTGTCATAAACATCCAAAACAGCACCTTTAGTGGTGGCCAAGGTTATACATGTTAGAATTGCTCCACCGCTGTATTAAGGACTTTCCAAAATCTCAAAAAAACCATTGAATCATATGAATGGGGTTAATAAAGACTGTAAATGGTGTTTACAGTGGGTCTGGAATGATAATACAGGACAATTTTTATAAAAAAATATGTTGAATTAAAAAATTTCACCGAAAATTTACTAAAATCGAAAATTTTCACATAACTCACATTTTCAAATGATAAACTACTGTACTATTGCTGAGTAAATGCATCATATTTACATGTTTTTATGATTTGGAAAAACATCAAGTTAAATAAGTGATTTGGTTTGTCTATAATGTGCACCATTCTGGTCTATTTAACGTAACATCAATTATTCCTGACTTAAATCTACCCACCCCATCACAACTTCAAATAATTATTTTTGTAACCATTATATGAATACAATATAGGAACTGTTTGGCTATATATAAAAAAAACTATATCCACTAATTAAATAAAACTGTTATTGTTGATAAATCTCCAACAGACACGTACTTGTAAAGAAGGGCTAATGTAAATACATCTCGATTGCTTGATAACCTAAATTTGACCAAAAAATTTTTTTAATCCAACACACATTCTAAAAGACTGATGCTGACCACCACCAAATAACCACCAATACCTCCATAAAATGTGTTTTTCTTTTTAGTCTATACAACAAAATTTTGTGCGAGTTTGGTAGCTTAAAAGATATAATAGACAATATTTCAGCATTAAAGGTCCTATCGAAATAGAAACCAATGATTATGTACACAACAAGGTTTGGCCAAATGGTAGAAATGGAAGTTTGGAAAGGAGTCAATAATTTCAGTAATGATCACTCTGATATTAGATACTAGTTTTGGTGTCAGATAGAATTATGGAAGGCTCATACTGTAAAAAACCATTAGAGTTCACGTTTTTTTTGTTTGTTCTCCGGATGAAACCAAATGACGCTGCAGTTGCCTATATATGCCACAAAAATGAACTCCAAATTGTATGCTCATTTTTTTCACAAACGTTACGACGTCAATTTATTCATGGGTAAATTTGTGTAATTTACTCATGTGAACTCAATTTTTATAAGCATTTTCCTTCTCGGCTCTAAGACAACAGAACAGATTAAATTAACTATATTTGAAGGGCATGCTTGCCTAAAAACTTCCTTGCTTTGGTTCTCTCATCAAGTTGTTTTAAAACTACTTTAACTTGTTGTTAAAACTAATTAGGAATGGCCTAAAAGTCAGTAAATAAGTCAAAGCTAGACTACAAAAAAGAAGAGTTTGTTACTAAAGGAAGGTCCAGATTTTGACTGATTGTTATACCTGGGGATGAGTTCTAAAATAAGATTCTTATGTGCCTCAAGAGCTAGAATCAGCAGAATTGGAGAGTTGGTAAGCATTAACAAGCTCAGTTCTACTAAGTTAGCTTTGATTTATATTTCTCTATACATTTAAAACCCTTACAACCCCCCTCCCCCCAAAAAAAGACTTCACCACAAAATAAAATGTTTTTTTTATCTTCTTTTATCTGATGAGTTCTTCGTCTGTAAAGAACTTTGAACTGCCGCTGTGTATGGAATGTGTTATACAAATACAATTACCTTGTGTTATTTAAGATTTCCCTCAACAAACCAATGAATGTGCAACAAAAAATGTGCAATGAGCTATATTTTTAACTGAATCATTCATTAAAAATGTAATAAATGAAAAATGTTTCCAAGTATAAGATGGTCTTTTCATGTAAAAATGTGTTTGATCACAGTTTTACAAACTTCTCTGAATAAGAACCCTAATCAGACTTCTAAAACGCATCGTAAATTCAAGCTGGAGAATATGGAGACAGAACAATCACATAAATCGATCACATCATGCATGCTTGTGCATGTCTGATCTTTTAAATGGCCGCATCTGTTTCCCGCATGCGTGCAGGTATGTTTCTGTTTGATCTCCAGATCAGTGAAAGGAATAAAGTAGTGCTTTGGTCTGAGAAGTATTAGCTTCAGGCATCCATGAAAGAGCGCTCACACATGGCTATAGACAAGCATGAGAATGTGCATCAGCAAGGCCTGCAGCTTGTTAGTTACGATCGTTAGTAGTTGCGCCTTTTACTGGCACTGCCTTCAAAGCCTTGCCACGTCGATTTATCCAGATCTCACCTGCTCTTGGCTCCAAGCAGCGAGGAAGAGGAGAAAGATCAAGCGACAGCCGTGAGCACATGGCACCTTCGGCCCTGACTTTGACACAGAGAGGTATGTGAACTCTTTTCTCTCCTTTAAAACCAGAGCGGCCCGAGTGTTGCATCAGATCCAGATGTGTCCCCCAGAGCGTATGAATGTGGCTGAGGATTAGGGCGTTGGATTTGGGCCTGCTGGTGTTATGGGGCCAGCCTGACCTTTTGTGACCTCAGAGCCTGAAGCCCAGCCGACAGGAAGGGCTCGCAATTGGCTTCAGCTGTGACCCGCCTCCTCGGAGCCCATTAAGACAAACTGTTTTTAAAGGCAGTGTGGCTTGTGCCATCATCAGCACTAACACTCTGCAGCTGAGAGGAAAGGAGGTGGTGTTGGGAAGGGGAGTCTAGAAGTGAAAGGCGAGAGTTTACAGAGAGCAAAAACGTGTTGTGAATTGAATTAAGTTTAATAGGAAGCCAAAAGAAATGCTGTGCTCAAAAAGCCATGCTTAAAAACCACATCCGTACTTGACCTCATTTAAAGGTCTACTCCTCTCAAAAGTGTTTTTCTTACTTTTAAATCACTTCAAATGTCTGATACCCAAAATAATGACTAAAGTGAGAGCTAAGTTTCTAGTCTATAAAAGAATCTTTGGTTTATTTCTGGTGAAAAAAATTAACACCATTTGCTTTTTCCCAAAAAAAAAATATGAAAGTTAATACGGTAGCCACTCTCTTGGGGTTATATGCTATGCTATATGACTTTGCTAGTCTGTGTATTCAGCTATAGGCATGCTTTTAGTATTTTTTTTCAATAATTAGGCCACAGTGCTGTTTTTGGTTGTACCAATAGCTAAACCTATTACACATTTGCGCTAAACTGTTAAAGTTATGAAAAAACCTACATTTTGTAATTTTACTGTTTCCATTAAAAATCATAAATATCTGATAAAACACAACCCAACTCACGTGATAAGTAATTCCAAAAAACCATGATAACGGATGTGAACAATACTGTGATTTACAGCAGATATATTCAAATTATTCACATTAGTGCTCATCATCATCTTCCTTAGGCCGTGGAGTCTGAGTGTTTGGTGATTTTAAAGACGAGCTATGGATCCAACAAGTCCGCATGACACGCTAAACTCTTGATGAGCTGTGAGATGCTGTGGGACAATTGTGTCACCTGTGTGTCATCTCAGGTCAGGAGCCTAAGTGTTCTCCTCAATCCTGATCTATACATGGTTAAACAAACGAACATTGTGGTCACGAGTGATTTTTGGTATCTGCAACAAATTGCAAAACTGAAGGGAAGATTATCTTGTGCTGATATGGAAACGACTATGCATGTGTTTATTTCATGGAGACTGGAATATTTCAATGCTTTCTGTTCTGGCCTTCCTAAAGAAGCCATCTCGAGGTTTCAGCTGGTTCAGAATGCACAGAAAGATTGTTTGCTGGCACTAAAAAGTCAGAACACAACACCCCAGTCCTTGACAGACTGTCCTGGCTCCTTGTCTGCTATAAAACCCAGTTCAAGATTATGTTATTCGTTTATAAAGCTTTACTCCCTCTTTATTTAAATCAGCTTCAAATCCCTCTGAAACCCAGCAAGGCTCTATGCTCAGCTGATTCTGATCTGTTGGTGATACCGAGAATGAGGTTGAGAACTAAGAGAGACAAGGCCTTCTCAGTTGGTGCTCCTCAGTAATGGAATGGTCTCCCAAGAGAGATCCACCTCACCCCTTCTGTTGATGGTTAAAAAAAATAAATTAAAGTTGTATTTCTATGTGCAGGCATGTTAAGAGTTGTTGATTGTGATACTATAACCACAAGTGAAAAGTTTTAAATCTAATATTTCTTTTATTGTACTTTTTACTGATTGTTTTATGTGAAGCACTTTAAAGCAACTTGTTTGTTAAAATTGTTGCAATATAAATAAAAGTGGCAAAAAACAAAACAAAATGGTCATTTGGAAGCCGGAAGAGCAGAAATACCTGCCTCTTTGAGAGCCGAATCGAAAGAGCCAACACCCTGAAATGAGCTGGAATGCCAATCACTACTTTACAAACAGAGTTTTCTCAGCCTCAGATTATCACACCAGCAGAACTCTAGCTAAACATCTGATGACTTTGGTATGAATAGTTAGAAACCCTTCAAGAATCATGAAGTCATAGTTTGATTGGTTTGATTATCCCGATTTCCAGTAGTACTGAGGGTTGCATTTATTTTTTTTCAGCGGAGCCGAGAATATCAAATATCCATCGTGTGTATAAACATTGCATTCACTAGTATCTTTCATCTTCTATGACTTTTTTGTATACGACTAATTCATTGCATGTTGATCAGTTGTGGTAATATTGCGCACACCGAAATATGGTGCTATGCGAAACGACATGGGAGAGTTGCCAAAACCTACAAAAAGGGTGAATTCATGGTTAAATGATTGGACCTAAAAGCGATATCATTTCATGTATATCAATATCATATAAATATTTTGCTACATCATAGGATTGCGAGAATAAACTTTCAGACCCATTAACTGGGTAAATGTGATATTGGGAAGTAACAACAATAGCTATGCAGTAGTTCTGCAAAGTTGGCTCTAACAGGGTTAATATTTTTGGGTACATTTGTATATGTGCATCTGTGTAAAGAGAAGAAAATGGCTGAGACCTTTTACAATATTTCCTTATGTCTATTAAAAAAAAATTGACTAAGCAGACGGACAACTGTTTCCCGACTATATGGAAGTAACATTTGTATGGATTATTATTGCCTATGAAGAATTTAATACTAATCTGTTAAGAAAACATCTAAATTAAATGTTTAAACCAGTGAATTCAAGAAGAACTTAGAAAAGCTGCTCAGATATAGTATGTAATAATAATAGCAGACGAACTCGCTTTCCTCCACAGAGTACAAGGCACCCAGCGTTCAACTTACTTAAAGATATTAAAGAAAACAAGCATCGGTTTTTATTGGAACATCGTTCAGACTCTGGCTGTGAGGAGCCGGAGAGCGCAAGTGAGAGTACATACTCCTGCCATCGCTTCTTTTCTGCTCTGCCATTACTGGCTTTCACCACAGCTTCTCTCTTTCATAAGCCTGTCTGCTCATTTTTCTATCCTTTCCACTCTCCCTCACTTTCCCTTTCATCCAGGATGAGAGGCAGCTTTCCTCTGAGCTTCTGGAGTGTGTTTATGCCGTGTGTATGAGAGAGTGTGTGAAAGAAGAAAGGGAGGAAAGGAGAGAAAGACAGGGAGTTCGGAGTGGATGAGCCTGCTGTGCCAGATTAATACTGGACGCTCCGAGGGGGGCTCTACCCATTCAGTTCTGACTGATGCCCATACCAAATTGATTTATGGAAGCGGCCCTTAATCAATTATGTGTGGAGAGAAAGAAAAGAGGGAAGAATGCAGGGTGAGGGCAATAAGAGGTAAGAGAAAATGAGAGAGGTGAGGAGAAATGGGGCCAGGAGGTGTTGAAGTATCTTGCCCCTGGAGTGCACCGTGGTGGGATGCTGAAAAACGCTTTGGAGCTGGTTAGGGGCATTGTCTAAGTGTTTGTGAGCGATGTTGTTTTTCAGTGTTGCTTTGAGGTTGCTCTGTACAGTGGTTTGTTTGTTAAACAGTGTTCAGGAATTGACATATCCTCCTCCTAAACTCTGGGTCAATGCATCAGGGGCTGGTGAAATTCAATTTACACATGTCACAGAAAGCATTTGAAGAGGTTTTATTCACATTTCATTGGGTTTCAGTTTGTATGTGGAGGAGCATTTTTTGTATGGTTGGGTGTTTATACACTTGTGTAAAAGATGAAGGATTTTTTTATCGAATGCAAAAAGGAACCAAAAGAAACTCGGGAAGAACAAACTATTTCAGATAGACCAAATCAATGGATTCCTAAAGGCTTGTGGCAGGATACTATTTTTGCTGACAGTGAGAAGGCTCCAGCCATTCTAATCTACACCTATTTGAGATTGTGGAGTGCATACAGAAGTTTTTTCAAAGTAAATCAGAGGAAACAATTCCTAAAAATTTAGTAAATTTAGTAAAACTAAAATTTCATTCATCCTTTTGGAGACAAAGGAAAAAATGGTTTGCTTTTTCCATATTTGAGTCTGTTTTGAAAAAGCTATTAAGAACTTGTGCATGTTTTTTTTTATTGGTTCAAGTTTTTACCATTATGCGTGTTTTGTGTTTTCTGCTAGTTTATTGAGCCCAGGTGGTAATGGTAGATAAGTAGATCAACTAATGATCAGTGGGTCGTAGTTACCCACTGCTCCTGGCCGTGCAAAAATTCGTATTACTGGTCACTTGAAGAGTGAATACCCTAGCAATCCCTTTTTAATTAACTGTATCAATAAAACTGTGTACTTACTTTAAATGTAGCGTATTTAGGATATTTTAAAGGAAATGTACACTTCTCTGTTCACACCAAAAAGAGATTGTAATGAAAACAGTTGAAAACTCCAATATTTTAGGATTTGCTAATCATTTTCAATAAAACTAGTTACGTAGATAACATGTTTCGATATGGTTGCAGCATATAGGTTTCAAGTCTGTTGTGTTTAGAGGATTAGTTGTTTAAGTTCTTTCCCACATATGTTTACAGGTGAAATCCTAAAGAGGTCCATGATTTCTGGATGCAAGCATGTCATCACCAACACCAGAACAGTGAACCACAAAAGTGATGAATTATTTTTCAATATTAAAGGTTGAAAGAGATGGTGACGCCTGTTCAGTAAATAGCAGTCTGTTATTTATACTATCATGGCAAGCACAGCCCCAAATACAGAATTGTGTCAGTTTTTTATCTGTTTAATGGCTTATTTTGTTTAAAATAATTTGGGAGAAAAAAACCCTAATTCCCTCACATCCTAACTTTATTTTATCTGGCCGTTTTCATGATTTACAGGTTTTATCTGTATTATTCTTAAAATTATTAAATGATTCATTTATTTAATAGCTCAATTGTCATGCAGTAACCTCCCACGTCATTAACATCGAGGTAACAGCTCCCTGATTACACAGTTCCATGAGGGGAAGCATGGTTTTGCAAGCCTTTACACATTACCATACAGGAAGAGCAAATGTTATAGTTTACTTGTGTCTGATTGCTGGATAATGAATTTATTTTCTGTGGAATAAGGAACTGGAACCATGTTTTCACCCAGGATTCTCAATGATGAACAATCTCATGACGAGCCTCGAGCTTCTCTGGTGAGCTCGACTCAAAACTCAACTCTTTACTCAATCACAGACAGTTTGATGTTGTGTTGCTTATACTCGGATTACTGGTAATCATTTCTGTCAACTGTATATTCTCTGCCTGTGTTGAAAAAAATTTGCAGCTCCATAAGCTGTTCCAGTTGAATATTATAGAGGAGCGGTTTATTACGAACGAGTCACTAAACAAATCATTTGGGAATCGCGAAAAAATCCATTAAAATGAAATGCATTTTATGAGAAAACGTTTTCTTTTTTGGACCTTGCATGTGTTGAAGACTTCCAAAATCAAATAAGCAACCTTTCAAAATCACACTAGGGGAACTTTAAACTCTTTTTAATGTACTGTATGTTGTTTTATGCAGATCAGTTATACTTTATTGGTTTTATGTGATTCACAGTCACTTTGACTAGTGCTTTGGGACGCCAACATTTAAAGTCACATTATAAAATAAAGTCTATTATTGTTATTATGATGTTAAATTACATAAATAAAGAAGTCAAAAACTGAAAAAGTCCCTGAAACCTTCCAGTAGTTTCTAAGAATTTTTACAGATTTTTGTTTTCTTTAGTGTAGCATGAGTGCCTCCAAAACTCTCTGTTACCCTAACCAGCATTAAGTAGGCAAGGAAAGTAAGCGCAATCATTTTTTTTCAGTCAACATAAATTATAAAACAAAAACTAAGTTACAAATAATGGATAATCTAATTTCAGTTCCAATAAAGCAGCACTTCATTGCTTTATTACATACAAATATCTATCAAAGTTATTACATACAAATATCTATCACAGTTGTTATGTTTTTCATCAAATCCTTATTCAATAACCTTAATTAACACAGCACACAAATACACCTAATTCTACTCCAGGAAACAAGCCAATCTCTTTCTAAGTAAAAGCTATAAGGTACATCATTTGATCAAATTCCTCAACCATTTCTCAGTCTGATGCTCCTCATCAGAACACTCGAAAAGGGAGCTCTGCTGTGCATGATCTCCCTTTAGGTTGTGTGAGTGCGATCCACATTTGTGACAGAGAAGAGTGTATGGAGTGTTTTAAAAAGCTCTTGTCATGCTGCTCCCATTGTCTCCTGGAGAGGTTACGGGGGGGAGCATGAGGAGGGGACGTTCACGCTGTGAGTCTGTTTCTACGGCCTGTCAGAACTCTATCTGAGATTCAGCCGGAACTAATCAACTCCAATAGGTTTCCCCACTACCCACAATGCACCGTGGCTCACCGAGGGCTGCTCTGTGGGAACAGAGAGGATTGAGAGTGAACAGAGCTCCTCCCTCCTCTCACAGACTCGTGGTCTACACCCTCTTCTCACTTGCCCGCACGGCACACAACACTCCCACTGTCTCTCGGTGCTGAAATAATAAACACTTGCAATAATATTTTCGCAGCAAGCAAAAGCCGGCCTCAGATCACGGCTCAGCACAGCTGCAGTGGACTCTTGAGTGGACACACACACACACAGGTTGGCGCGTGCGTGTGTGTGTGTGTGTCCACAACATGAGATTCTTTGTGCTAGTATTACAGCGGAGTTAAAGAGTGCTCACCCCTTCCTGATTTCATTTTCTTACAGTAATGAGCTTTAAACTAGTTTAAAAAAAATGCAGAGATAAAACAAGAAAAGTTAGAAAAGGTGTTTATGTTTTTTGGGGGTGGGCAACCGCTTATAAAACTATGTGGGCCTGTGTGAAAAAGTATTTGCCCTACCACATGTAATAACTTATAACTATGTCACCCTTGGCAAATAGAACTGCAATGAAATTGAAGGTTTAATCAAATTCAAGGTCCTTCAAGCACCTTTTTAACTCCTTCAGAGCATAGGTGCATTATCGGTCAGCACTTTTTACATTTTCTGGACTACTTCAATAAACTTGCATACATTACATACCGTTGATGCAGCAAATTGTTGGAAAATCTTATGATAAAAATGTAGTGTTTTTTGGCACTCAGAAGAATTAATTTTTTTTTCACTGAAAGTCTTTCCAGAACACTACACTTTCACCATAATTTTTCACTATTAGTGTGATCTTTTTCTGAAGTGTTGTGTTTCTTTCATGATATAATGAGGCAGCTTGTTTTTCCTCACAATACATTCCTTTTAAGCACCAAATTGTTAGAAAATCTTATGCTGAAAAAAAACTAACTATTTAAAAACATGACTAACTACAGAGTAATTTTCAGAACAGTTATTTTTTATTATGAAATAAAAATGCCCTCCATTGTTGTACTGATACCAAGAAAACAATTAATGTCTGAAGGTGTTACGATCAGCCTAGTCTCAACTTTAGACATCACTTTTTTACGAACATTGTCTAAGGGTCTGATGGGTTTGGTAAATATTTATGGCAACACTTCAAGAATCCTGAAATCGTGATCTGGTTGGTTGAATTTATCCAGATTTCCAGAGTGTTGTGACCCTACAGAAGCTCAATAGGATTCAGGTCCGAACTTTGACTTGCCCGCTCCAAAGTTATCAAGTTTTCTTCCACCATTTTGCGAGGACTTGCCTGTATTTTGTGGAAGATTCCCTCAGAATTTGTGGTTTAATTTTTTTAGAGCTCAGAGTCATCTCTACAGTCTCATTCAGGCAGAAGGGTTAGTGATGTTACCTTAACTTAATACTCATCACCATTCATTAACATGGGGATTTCTGTGTCCAGGCCGAGAATTGTAAAACATGTGAATTGTTCATGAATGAACGCTAGAATGGTCATAAAATTATAAGAGTAGATCGGGACTAATAAGACACCAGCTAATTTCAGTTCTGTTTTATTTAAAGGTGGCAGATTAAATGAACAGTTTTTGCAGCGGAGTGCAGCTAATGATTTTTTACTGGCTAAAGAGAATCAATTTTGCCGCAAGATAAAAGTGAAATGGTTGGTTTTTTTACTGTATCACTAATATTTATTTTTAACAAACATCACCATACATTATTTTTCTCTTGTGCACTTTCACTTGTTATATGCACTGACAGCTGTGGATTTTTTTATTAATCTGTTTTTTACTACATTATAATTACAATTGTGAAGAGTCTGATTATACATGTACAGAAAAATCTACTCAAGTAAAAGTACACATTTAAAAAAAATACACAAAAAAAGTGGAATAAAAAAAACTACTTACTTACAATATTGCAAGTAAGCATAATTTCCAACTATTTTCCACCTCTGGCCTGGTAAGCCTACTATTAAACCGTAACCTTGTCCTCTCATAATGATTTACGCTATTGGCTCACATAGTGTTTTAGTAAATTTTCACACAGTGTAAAATTTAGAAAGTTTTTACAGACAGATATATCTCAATGATTCTCTTTTAATGTAAATGGATTTTGATTGTGTACAGGTGTGGCAGTTATCAAGCCCGAGTGTGGCTAGAAAAAGTGTCAAACAACAGTATGTTTTTACACTTTTACATTTCAAAATTAATATTTGGTTCTCTCTGTATGGAAACCTGAGGTAAAAACTGTTTAAAAGCACTTGTGTCTTTTGTGACTTGTATTTGGAATTTTTAAATAAGTGTAATGATCTTTATCATTACAGTACAGCAAACTAATTTAGAAAGGGGTAAACAATTTTTAATGTATGTTTTTGAGACTTTAAGCAAACCTCATTGCAGTTCACATCTATGTTCTCTTAAAAACATTTAACTTGCATTTAGCATTTCAGTGTTTATTTTTTATTCAGGTTACCTCAAAGACAATCTTTTGACATCTACAGGTAAAGTGTCCATTAATGCCTGAATTAACAAATCAGAATCACATAATTAATTAACGCAATAATTGATGTATTTAGGTAATGTTTAATACATACCGTCGCGCATTATAAATGCATCAATAACTAATCGTAATTAATTTATATATTACCAAATGATGATTAATGTCCCCTTTATGTAAAGTGCATTTTGTTTCAATCAAAGTAAATTTTTTATGAATGTCAAAAAACTGCTGAAAGGTGAAGTGACCGATTTTTAGACATTCTTGGGCGAAGGAATAAAACCAACTTGATGAAACTGACAATGATTGTCAGGAGTATGATCACAGTGCCTCGCTCTTCTGATAAAATTGGGCTAATTAAATTAAAGGTGATTGGGGTGATGAAACAACTGACAGAGCAAACTAACCAAGGTTAAAGAATGATAAAACACTTAATTTGTCAGTGGTCAATGTTTACAAAACCAAAATAATTATTACTTCCCTCTGCTGGAGAACAACATGAATGCAAAGCTTCTCAGAGTGTAGGACATCTGATGGTGTTTTTTAGCAAACTCTGTTTTTTAATGCACCTTTTCTGAATCCAGTGTTGATCCAGTCAGGAAAGCAACTAACAGCTTTCAAAAAGCAACTGAAAACTCTTCTCTTCAGAGAACAACTACTATATATTAAAAAAAATCTACTACCTTCTTTTTCCCTCCTCTGTCTTTATTTTCTTCCTCACTGCTTTGATTTATTGATCAGTTGATACAATTCTATTATGAGAAGCTGAGATAGACTTTGACGGCGTAACAAATTGCATATTGTCTCTCCCCTAATGTAAGTCGCTTTGGACAAAAGCGTCGCCCAAATGTATAAATGTAAATGTAATGTAAATGTAAACTGTTATCATGTATGACATTTATACCACTTCATACCATTTATGTGACAAACAGCTAATCGTAATCCCATATCATAATATTTTATGTGGATGAGTTCTTTCCTACATATGCTTACATAATCCCAACGCTTCAAAAAGTCCCTAAAACAAAATTCCTAATGTACACACACACGGTAATAAAGCACCAATCCTAAATGTGATTTAATCCACTTTTGTTTTAAAGTAACTAAAACAATTGAAATTTCTTCTATGAAAATTCTAATCTAGAGTAACGCATAAAGTGCTGTTGAAAGTGTGCTTCAGTTGAGAGTGAAAGACTGTTTTGGCTCTTGTTGGAAGTGAGGAGGGGGTAGATTTAAATATGTTAAAGAAAAACCAGCCAGCACCCCCTTCCTGCACTCAATATAAGAGCTCCTCATTGTTTTAAACAAGTGTGCCAATGAATAAGAGGGCATCTGAACATGAATGAATGTGTATTTAAGCCTGCACGGATGTGAGGGTGTCCTGAGCACACATATTTTGGATTCCATTTGTTTGTGCAAAAATCTCGTAAATGTTTTAAATATTTATTTATTCATTTGGTTTGGTGGCAAAACCGCTTATTTAAACTCGATGGTTTACATTTTAATAGTTCAAATTCTTATTTGAGTACATTTTAGACCTGTTTAACTCTTGGGATTGGGATTTTATACATAATTTTATGCAAAGTTCATATCCTGAAGACCTCAACTGCAGATTTTTACATATTGATCGCATCAATGAATCCAGAGTCAAATATTTGTTAAGACACTTGTGCATCCATATGTTCATTTATAAGAACTGCAAAGTTTCCTGAGTGCTCTTGAGTGAGTGGAGCGTTTTGGGGGTGTCTCGGACCTATTGACTGCTGAATGGCTGAAATAAAGAGCAGCACATGGGAATGAGCTCTTGCTTCTTGACGGGTCGGAGCATTGAGAAGCAGTGGTGTGGGATTAATCCTCCATTCATCTGCTGCTCCACTCAGCTTTTCTGGGCACAAAGGGCCCCACCCTGGGTATGGAGGGTTTCCGTGACGACCCTTAACCTGGCATTTTGCACTAGTGTTCTGGGCCACTTTAAGAGAGCACACAGTTGCTTTGTTTGATATTTATCCCAAAGCATATTTCGATGCCCCTCCCCTGCTCTTGATTTGATATACTGATGAGGATGAAGAGTTTGATGATCGGGAAACTTATCAGCGACCTCCAAGAACTTGTGAACCAAGAAGCGAAAAAAAGGAGAGCGCCGTCTGCTGGCTTCAAAGTTTAC
Source organism: Danionella dracula (assembly GCA_900490495.1). Classification (NCBI taxonomy): domain Eukaryota; kingdom Metazoa; phylum Chordata; class Actinopteri; order Cypriniformes; family Danionidae; genus Danionella; species Danionella dracula. The sequence goes on from UELW01000888.1 coordinate 5,077,745, forward strand.
TTTCTTTAAAGTCTAAGATGAGTTGAACTGTGTATCAAATATCAGACAGATGGTACTTGGGGGGAATTCGAAATTTAAATTAAGTTATCTAGTCTAAAAGTTACCCCAAAAAATACATGTGAACATTTCAGGTAATATATTTGATGGCGCATAATTACAAAAGCAAACATTCTGGTCGTTTAGATATTAAACTACTTCACACATCCGTCAATTTATTTTTTTCTCTAATTAACTGAATCTTTAAACTGTTGGCACCAAAGTAACCTGTGAACATTTGTCAAATAAATTGCTGTATAGAGTCCATTATTCGTATGCATCATTAGGATTTTTCCAATACAAATATTTTTGTGGTGGGTTTGGTAATTTGCACAAGGGAGTCTATTTACATGTATTATATTTTATTTTACAAATTACTTTTTATGTTGGAAAAACAAGACGAGAAAATTATTTCTCAGGTGAATTGCCATTTGTACTTACTAGAAACATTGTGTGTTTTGGTACACCCAGTTTTCAAGGTAAAAGCTAAAATTTTTAACATTTTGCTAGTACAATGGTGTATACTGGAGCTTAGTCTCTTAATCTTAAGTATTTTAAACTTCAAGTTTAGTAAAAGCTTAAAAAAAGTTTTAAAAGCTTAAATTTGGTGCATTTAAAGGGTAGAAAATAAAGTACCTTAATGTCCTTTTTTGTTGTTAATGATGTTTTTTTTTTATTTATTTATTTAACAAAAATTGTGTAAATGTTCATGTTCAATTCTAAAATATATATTTTAATGTGGTCATTTCAATTATCTGTATGTGCGGAACCTGTGGCAAAATGTATAACATAGTACAGAAAAAAAACTTTTTGGGAAAATACCAGTGCACCAGTAGTTTAATTATTAGGTACAAATTTAAATAAAAAGATAAATTAATTAAAATGTAAAAACAAGAGGTTGGTTCCAACTTAAGGTATGGGGCCCCTAAAGAGTTAGAGGTCTCCTACCTTTGCCAAATCATATGTTGTTTTAACATGACTTTTGCTGGTATGTTGCAGAAAGAACAATGGGAATTCGATTTGCTTGGTGAACTTATTATTGAGCAAAAAAACAAAAACAAAACGAAGAGTGCTAACAGAGCCATGTCTGTCTCTCATAGTTAGCAAAGTCTCTTCCTTACTGTTAAAGCAGCTTAACATTTCAATAACTTCTCCTTAGTTGCCTTCATCTAATGAAGTTTTATAGCAGTTTATGGGCCATATTGATCCTAATCCCCCAAAAATATACTTCAGCAGCAATGAGTCTGCCCTCAGAAGTGGTTACTAGGGAGCGCCCGCGAAATACCCGTATGTTGTGAAGTCACGTGGGAACTATGCGTAACCCTAGAGTAGACAGACTGGGCTAAATTAAAGATAAGTATTTGACATACAGATATCAACATGTATTCTAATACTATGAAACTAAAACCGAGTAGTTCTTGTATATTTTCTTTCGTCTTCCGCATACTTGAAAATCAACGTCTCTTCAAAAGATGAACGCTTACCTTTGGTTTTAGCGCCATCTGCAGGACTTCACGGCCATGACATGTCTTCTGTTCTGTTTAAAAAAAAAACTCCTTCCTGAAAAAAAACTCTTCCTGTTCTAAAAAAGACAGAGGCATTATATTTGATAATGAAACTGAAACGTTGTTGCTGCGGTTTAACTGTCTGTTAGCTCGAGGCTCTTCCAGGAACTGCTCGAGACGGATGGCGAAGAAAACGTTTAAATTAAAATCATATGAACATTATCAGCAACTTACGTTAAAGTTTCTTCTCGTTACGTTTCTGATTGTCTACTTTATAAAGAACAGACTTTATAAACTGACTGAACTAGGCGTTGTTTGAATATGAGTCGAGCCTTTCTAATATAATGGATAGCAGACCATTTAGCAACAAGAGTAAAGGTGAGTCCATCCAACTGTTGAACCTGTCTGTCAATCTTATATATACTATATAATTAACTATATATATATATATATATATATATATATATATATATATATATATATAATAGATTATTATTAACTATATCTTTATCACTTACTGTAAAGACACACTAAATAGGATTCTATCAAATTCGGATTCTTAAGTTCCTTTGCATTATTTTACAATGATAAACTAACATTGCAGCTCAGGTTTTATGTAGTAACAGCAATCATAACTTCAGTCTTTGGCTGACGACACAGTTATGTTCTTTTGAAGAATAATAATTAAAAAAAGCTAATAAATATGATGTCAATATTTAAAACAATCAAATTAAGAAATACAGCATTTTCAGCAACTGATTTCTATATATATAAATATATAGAAATATATATATATATACACACACATGCACGCTCACACACACAATCTCAATCTAAAATAATAAAATAAATGCCACATAAAACCCTAAGAGTTGAAAGCAGTTTTAAATAGTTGTGTTTTTAGTTTCCCTTTTAGTTTTTCTCTTATTCTCTAGTACAGTAAGAAGGTGGGTTGTAGCAATCTGCACTAGCTGATTATGAATAATGTCCATATTTAAAACAGCCAAATTAAGAAATACGGCATTTTCAGCTACTGATTTCTAATCTGCTAACAAACTTATATTTAAGTTACGCAGTTTTAAATAGTTATGTTTTTAGTTTTGCTCTTGTTTTCTGGTAGAGTAAGAAGGCGGGCTGTAGCAATCTGCACTAGCTGATTGTGAATAATGGTGTGGTGTATTCCTAAATAGAGGGGGAATACTTCTTGTTTTGATCTTTGGATACTTATTCTGTGATAGCATCTGCCCTCTCGTTTGCAATTGTCCAGGGATCCAGCAGAAAATTATTTGGAATCAATTTTCAAAAAAGTTGATTTCCTTTAATGTTGATGGCTATCTGTTGAGAATTTGTGTGTTTTGTTGCTTCGGAAAAGGCCTTACAATTAAAAAAAAAAAAAAGCATTTCTCAATATATTCTATTGCTATTAGCAATGTGTATGCTTCTGCCGAGAAATAGAACTATTTTCCATAAACCTGACGACTTCTAAATAGGCACGTAATACTAACATAACAATAATTAAAATAAAACTTGAAATGTTTTAATTGTAGGTGATAGAGTGACGTTATCAGCAGGCCACAAATCACCCCATTTGATTGATTCAGTTAGGCTCATAGTAGAAATGTTATTTTTTCACCGAAGACCAGTTTCATTTATGTATTAATTGCTTTTTAAACACCCGACCAGCTTCTATTGTTATTTATAGGGCAAGAGGTATTAAATTAGATTAAATGTTTAAAATCAGCTGTCCCTAAAAAAAATAAATCTGTACTTGAATATGCTTGATTAAATGCATGTTCTTGAGTAAAAAAAAACCCATGAAAATATGAATATGAAAATGCTTCCTGACAGGGGTTAAAAAGGACAATCAAGTATAATATGCTTTAAATTGGTGTGTTAGCTAAGAGTGTCCAATTGTGCACCCCCTTATAGAATACTGGGTAGAGGACGGGTTAAAATGTGTACCGAGGACTACTTATCCTTATGACATTAATGACAGGTGACACTGGCACTGGAAAGGATGGTCTCCTGGCTACAATTACTTATCACATTCATAACTTGCATGTGGTATGAGGCCATTGGTTGGCCCAGGTCCTGTCAGTGCCAAAACCAAATTGCAGCCAGAATGATCAAAGTTAAAAAATACTTTTTGTCTATGAACATCTTTGTTCTGATTATTTCAAGTCAACTTTGACTCCTACGATGCTTTTCATGTACACAATTCATGTCTCTAAACATGTTTCATCTTACCTCTTCCTCCACACAGGATGCGAGGAGAAGCAGACAATGAAGGGCCATCTGGTGTCCTCACAGATGCTTCTTGTGGATTCGCTATATCACTTGGGCCCTCTGCTAGACTGTGTTATAGCTGAAGGACTGCTCACCAGAGAAAACTGCTACGAGATTGAAGCTGAGCGTACGCCCACCAACAAAGCTCGAAAACTTCTAGAGATTGTTGATGCTCAACTCGATGAAAGTGGGGCTTGTATATTCATGGGGTGTCTGAGGAAATGCCAGAAACATTATCCACGCCTACAACTTTGGCTTAATTCAGAAGATAGTAAGTGAGTGAAATATAATTAGTAAAAAAATCAAGTAAATGTAACATTTTGTGCTCTCAGTTTTAGATCAGCCCCCGTCAGCCACTGTTAAAAGAGGTCCAACAGGTGAGAGCGTCCTCAGTTCTGCTTCACACTATTTGATTTGTCTCCCACCTCTTACAAATGTTCTTAATCCACACAGAGTGTCATGTCCAGGCCAATTTGAGTCTTCTGTGTCCCCGCCTGGGTTGCTCTGTTGTGCCAGTCTCCTATGATCTCTTCTCCAGAGGGATTCTGACTCAGCTGGAATTGGAGAAAATCGAAGCCATCCTCATCCCAATCCAGCAAGCACAAATGTTGCTGTCCATCTGTTTGAAAAAAGGAGAGTGCGCTTGCAAGAGCTTTTACGCTGCTCTGCAAGACGAGGACAAACAGCTGGCAGAGGAACTCAAGGGTTTGCAAGCTAATACTCTATGAAAAAAAAAATTATGATAGTTCCTGAAGCATAATATGTAAAACAGTTAATCAAAAACTGGATGTCCACTAGAATTTTTATGAGCCATTTCTAGCACTTGGGTGATTTGGAAAAAAAATACAATAAAAATACTCCAAAGTGACCCAAATCCGACCCAAATGTACACAAAGCATGATATAGTATAATCTCCTAAACATCTACCTATTCTTCTGAAGTTGTTTTAAATACACTTTTTTCCCTTATTTTCAGTGAAGGATTTGGAGGCAGATCCTGAGGAGGACGCTAAATCCAGCAGCATGCAGATACCAGTTGAAGAAACTAGATGTAACTTAGCCTCAAAGTTACCTCTTTCAGGTGATAACATTGTAATTCTGATACAATAATAATACTTTAACTTAGTATCTAAGCATACTGTTATTCTGCTGCTTCAGGAGGGCTGCAGGAGATGATGGCTCAGCTGGGCCTGACTGTTGGTGGTAAGATCAGCATTAATGTGTGTGAAGTCGGAGTGGCTCTGGGTTTATCACAGCGTACAGTCAGAGAACATCTCCTGGACGGGGTCGGGATTGAAGACCTTTCTCAGCTGGAGGCTATCGTGGACCTGTATATGGAGAAAACCAGAGATGAAGACAGACTGCTGAGCAGAGTGGCAGAACTCAACCCACAGCGTGAGTGTTTGTCAAAAAGTTGAAGTGAACGGCTAAAACGGATTCTGTATTAGAGGTGTAAAGCATACCTGAAAACTATGTATAGGCCCTCCTGTTCAGCTATAGTTGAGTGCAGTTCAATATTGTATCTATAACATTTATATAGTTGTTCATTTTAGCAATGGTAAACACTGTACATCCTGAACATTAAGAATAGACCGGGTCCGAAGTGGGACACATTTTCAGCCTTGGAATCAGCCTAAAGTGCGACCTGACCCAGACAGTTTTGTTTACTATGCAAGTTTTAATTAAAACATCCATTTTTATTTATTTTTCTGCTAGTAAGAACAAGAAATGTTGAGGTAACGGCATTATATGTAAAATAAAATATTAAAGTTGCTGCTGCATTCATAGTTTATTCACTATCAGACAATAATACGATGTTTTTGGTATCATTTTATTATAGTTTTTCTTTCTTATTTAATGTTCACACTCTTTGAAATTGCCATAGTTGAGAGTAAAATATATATTTTAACAGATAAAGAGAACAACTTCATCATCAGGTTGAAGGTAAAAGAATTATGAATAACTCGAAATACTATGTCACAACTAAAGTTGAGATTTCACTCAGGCTCCATCTCTATCGGCTGTTAGAGAGTGCACACCTGGATCGGCTGAAACTAGAATCTGATTACATCTGTAACATCTTCACTTTTTCTCATCATCTGATGTAATTTATATCCCTTTATCATTCTTACTAAAGAATTGCAGATTTCTTTATTTAATTTCTGTTCAGATGTAATTAATGTGAAACCGAATAAAGCTGTACCCACCTTACAACAAGCTGCTTGTCATCTGTAGGGGTCCAGCTTTCTGAGCGAGGATGTCTGCTGCTGAGGTTACTGCAGAAGGCTGAGACAATCCTGCGCAGCGAGACCCAGCAGAGAATTCAGCTTCCCAATCTCGACCACCTGCACAGCTGGGACCACCTTTATTCAGATGAACGCACCAACCAAAGTAGCATCTGGGCAATCTTCGGCTTTCTTATGTGGGATACTATGGCAGAAGTTCTTGAGGCGCCCGAGGCCAAGTCCAGCGGAGGTATACTAGGAATGATGGAGCTGCTTAGAGGCAGTGGTAAAATGAACATCGCTCTGCTGCAGGAAGTGGAGCAGTGCTGGACTGAAAGAGACGTTGAGAGTCTCCTGCAGAGTGTGAGAGTTCTTGCTCAGCTGTTAAGAGACCTACATCCACTCCAGCAAAGGCTGCAGCTGTCCTCTTCAGCAGAGGGGCTGTTTTCCTGCAGGCGCAACAGGCTTCACCGGGTCACCTCCTTCCAGGGTGTATCAGCACGAGCCATTCGTAAAGCACTCAGCCCTATGCTTCCAGCCTGCTCAGATCAAGATGCAAACATCCTAGCAAGACAGTATTTTGAAACCTGTGTCCAAATCGCACGCCTCTTAGATGTCATCATTCCACATCAAACTGTGGACTTTACAAATGCCCCCATTGCTAGAGTCACCCAACATGTTCGCTTTGCCCTGTCAAATTCGGCTTTTAGCTCAGAAGCATTTGACGCTGGAGTCCGGCACAGATTGCTTTCAGTGTTGGAGTTCAATCCTGCACAACTGGGCCTTGGCTCTCTCATGGAGCTGCATCAGAAGACCCTTTCTGACTTGCAGCATTACATTCGTCTTGGCGATCATCACAACTTCCAGTTTATTCTGGAGTTTATACGGATTATCGGTTCGGCAAAGCTGGTATCAGTCAGTAGTATCAACGGCCCTGTGGAGATAGATTGTGTAGTGGAAGAAACATTTCGTTTTGTCACCTCAGAAGCAACTTCATTTATCTTTGGGTTGCATTGTATTTGCTATGAAGAAGGACCAGGACGCTTGAAAGTGAGGGCACCGCGTTGTACTTCCTTGGCCTTGCTCAGTCCCGAAGTAGTGCATGATGTGCTGAAGTGTGAGGCTAAAGTCCTGGCAGAAGTTTGTGGTAGGGTTGTGCTCCGCGAAGGCGCTGGGGGATTGGAAGAGCTCGACGAACTTGCTCGGAGGCACAATATTCTGCTCATGGATGAAGGCTGTTGCTTCAAAGTCGAAAGTGCTGGTTTCGAGTGTGAGGTTAAGGTTATATACAAGAGTGGCAGGCTGTGTGCTGTGCCGCATAGACACTGCAAAGTGCTTTGAAATGTTAGCCAATATGCTCCTCAAACAAATGTTATGTTTTACGATTCAATTATATATATAAAAGCGTATACAAATGTAGCTTCTCTTCCATTTTTTTTGCTTTCACATGAGGCAAAATGATGTGTCAGGTCTCTTTTGATCAAGAAGAAAGTGTGAATACCAGGCCACCAATATGTCCTCTGGTTATGGTTGCACTATATATCGTTATCTGGAGGCATTGTATGAACGAAGAGCTAATTTGTTGTTTGTAGCCAGCTTTCCTGAAGTGTGGATGTAGATATATATTAATAAACAGAAATGTTATAACAAAAACTCTACTTCACCTTAACACTGCATTAACTTTTTTATTAAAAGGTAAACGTTCCTCTAAACATTTGTTTTAACATTATGCAGCAAGCTAATAAAATATTTTTCAGCATGTGCCCTTTTGATTGCATTGAATTTAATTACAAGCACATATGTTAAACACAGATAAGGATCGTGTAATTGTTGAATGTTCTTTTACTTTGTTGATTGTGATGTAAAATTGTGCAGTTTTTACCTTTAAGTTAGTGTTTGTAAAGTCGCTATTAAAGTTTAAAGAAAGTTTAGATAAAAAAAAAATTATTTAATTTGATAAACGCATATACTTATATATGCATGCATGCACACGCGCACATTCACGCACACACAAGTGCGCATGCACGCGCACACACAATTTACAACAATAAAACATTCAAATATCTAAAATTTTATGTTACATACACATTATTTGAAAAAGGTGTTGAAAACATAAAATACACTTAACATACACATATCTGCAGATCATAATTTAGGAATTGGAAATTACGCTATATAAAATCCTGAGAAATAAACAAGTTATGTGGCGAGAACTAGTGTGTTTAGCTAAAATCAGAATGGCACCTTAGTCCTAGGAATGTAAGGGTTAGGGCGTGGAATTGTTGAATAACTGTATGATACATCAATAGCTCAAATAAAGTCCTTTGAAGAGCTGGCAATCCAAAGCTTCATTTTTCATCCCGTCCCTCTGTCATGAAGAAACAGAAAATATTGCTATTATATACAACCATGGAAACTACAAACATTACTGGTAATAACATTTAGTGCTTTAATTCTATTTTTTTATAAAAACAAAACACAAAAGCATTGCATAGTTGTTTTATTGCATCAATGAAGGAGAAAGGGAACGTCAAATGGTGGTGAAACAAGAAAAAATATATCAATTTGTTATACAACTAAGAAACTCTTATGGTAAACTGTCATGTTACTGATGAAACAATAATTGTAGGAAAAAAAAGATTGTTTCAGCTTTAATTTAACAGCTGAAGATTGTTCAATGTATCATTAGCGTGGAGGGTAATAAGCGTAAAAAGTTATTTTCCCAATTGCTGCAAAAAAGAGGCGCTATTGTGGGCTATTTATGTATTATTTTATAAATCAATTAAAATTTATAATTAAAACATTATTTAGATAATTCCTTAGATTTTTGTTCTAAATCCATTCACAAGGATTTTATGTCACTTAAAATAGCACTTCTTTCAACAAAGAGCAATTGCACTTACAATAACCAGTTAAAACAATGTTTAACCTAATTTTAACGCTAAATAAAATAAGTCACAATAAGCTTCGTTATTAAAGCTTTAATTTATTTACAAGCCACTTTGTTCTAAAGTTTGTGAAATCTTCAAGTAATGAAACAGTCCAAAGACAAATGAAAGAGAACCCACTCAGTTTCAAATTATTAAAATGCTAATGAATACACAATAGTCAAATTGGAGAAATGAGTTGAAGGTTACACTGCAGACTTGCTAACATTAGCTAACCTGCGTTAAGGGGCTAGCTTTACTAGCTCAAGAGGTTTTAAAAAGGTCTACTGACAAAATAACACCCTGACTCAGAACTGGTAACTCTTCGTCGCTGACTGTAGGACAATTGTATTTACTCAGAAACCAAAGCATTTACAGCACTCTGTGTTCTTTTATTTATTCATCAGCTCATGTATGTGAAAATAACAAGCACTTTTTAGTTCACCCCCCCTTTAAACAAGCAACCATTTCTTTTTTTTCTAACAAAAACAGGTAGTATCCAAAAAGAGGGCAACAGGAAATGTTTTCTGACACTAAACTAAAACTTACACAGGGTTTAAACTGCACGATTTTCAAAGTAATTGTGTCACAGATCTTCTCACACTTCATGACTGTGTGGTGTGCCATTCAGAGCCTGCTGTACATGATAGACCGGCATCAAGAGGTTTCACACTGCATGAATTTACAAGAAAAGCTGACAACTTTCGTCTAAAAAAATATCTTGCTTCAAAATTAATGCAAGAAAAGAGAAAAAAACTAAAGAACATTATGGAGGACAGAGTTAAGGAGACCCGAGTAGCAAGGATTGTGTGCTCTTCAAAGAAAGTTGGAAGTAAATTAATAAATAATCTGGCAATGTGTTGCAGGTTGTGCTTTGTTTCTACTTGGCATACCTGGACAGTCTACGAGTTAGATAGCTTAGTTTAATTTCAATCGGAATTGATTTTACACTGCACATAGGTGTCTGCGACTCAGGGGGGATACACTCAAATCTTATCTATGACAGTTCACACTGTGTGATTGTCACTTGCGAGCACGAGCGCAGATTTTCCTGTGACTGTGAATTTTTGTGTCCAGGCTACTCTGTGAGCATCAAACCTGTAACATCTTCCCTGTATTGAGACATTGTGTTGAGACTCTTTCAGTTAGCATGAAAAATTAAAGCTTGGTGTAAAAACACAATTCTAGGAAAACTATAAGACTATACATAATAACCTAATTCTTTCTTAACCTGCCTCTGAATTCCCTCTGTTCTGGAAAACTGCTCTCGATTAAACGCTAAAATAGCACAGCAGAACCATACTTGTACATAAAGAAACCATGAGAAGATTATTTTGAAGAAGGTGTGGTCACCTTTGTGCATGCCGTCAGAATGAGGAGGAACCGGGGAGATTGCAGGCGAAGCTCTGAGCGAGCTGATCTGTTTCTGTTGTTCAATAAGCTGCAGGAGTTTGCCTCTGGCTTCAGCGCTTTGGCGGTTCAGCTCCTGCAGCTTCTGTTTTATCTCCAGGGTTGAAGATCCCTCTACACCAAAAGACTGGAAAGAGAATTAGAAGATTTAAAAATAAAACTAAAAGGTCACTGTGCTGTACAAAATCCAATTGAAACACAGACATCATTGCAACAAATCAACCAAATCTGTGTGTTTGTAAAGAGTGTAACGGACCTGCTGTGTGCACGGTGGCTCTGTGGAAGAAGATGCTTGTCTGCAGTCAGAGCTGCTTGTGGACGGACGATCAGCGCTCTGTTCCCTCGACACAGAGGCTCCTGCAGGAGACGGGCGGTGATGTTCAAGTTGGGCCCGGACAGATGCGTTCTGCCGCGTCAGCTCAGCAATTTCACCAAGCACAGCACCCTGCGAGAGACTGTCCAGCAGAGAGGTGGGTCTCGGGAGGCTGGCGAAGGAGGAAGGTGAGATTGAGAGGTCAAAGTCCTCCAGTGAAACCTGACTTGCGGTTGCTGCCTGGAAACCACTGTAGTGCTGTGGAGGAGAATGTGAAGCTGGCTGACGTGCTAGAGGAGAGAGAAATAACTACTGAGTTAAACGTGTTCAATCGGTTGCATTCAAACAGCTACGCCAAGAGTCAGCAAGTGGTGAAATACTTCATAAAATAAATGACAAATAGAGAAAATGGGAGTAATTGAAACAATGTATATGGACATATACAGGTTAGCCTTGTGTTAAAGGGTCACAACACCCCATTGATTCAGCAAGGTGCATTCATGCCTCAGTCTTTAATCCCATTGAAGAGACGTGGTTAGTCACGAGTAAGCGAGATGCCAGGGAACAAGACTTGCATAAATAGAGAAGTTACATCACATAAAACAGGGCATATTCAGACTCTCAGTTTCTCCCAGTTGTTTATGTTCAAAAGTACAAAAACAATCTGTTTTGCTTTTTGTTGTTTTTTTTTTTTAAACGAATAAACTTTATTTTATTGTTTCCTTCCTACAACATCCATGGCTGCTTCATGGATGGATGCTTCATAGATTTTTAAACTTGCATAATGTATCATAACGACATATTATAGTGTGGGGTCTGTGTTACACAAAAAATGTGCAATAATAACATTTGTCCTCAAAAATCTCAAGCAATACTCGAAATGAACACAGAGTGGATAAAAATGTCACCTACAAAACATATGGTAAGGGTTAACTTTTGGTTAGTGGAAAAAATCTTTAGAACCCTTGTCTAGTTGCAAAATTTGCTAAATAAACACACCAGAAAATTACATTTTGAGGAATTTTATCTACAGCTAATGTCACATTTTACCTCATCGCAATCATTATTAAAATAGTTTATTTCTTCTTTTTAATCCGGCCAGATTTGGACTCTTTACAATGGTCTCCAATTTATGGTAATAAATCTTCATCACTAAAGCTGTCTGTCCTGTAAACCAATACAGGGTTTCTGCAGACTATCAAATTTAAGATTTTTAAAGACTGTTAAGAATCTAATTTAAGACCTATACCATAACATCAAAAACACAAAACTTTTTTGCATAATAAACTGCTAGCTTCAAATACATAATTTCAAACCCTAACAATCAATTTAATGTTTTTGACCATTTACGAAGGTTTTCTCAAACTCTGGCAAACCTAAACATGTCTTTTACAAAGTTGAGGGTTTAGGAGCATTTTCTCAATCTCTGGCAACAATAGCTGTCCTTTTTACATTTTGTAACATTTCAGGTCATAATCTCTGGCAACCCTTAATATCACTAACGCTTTTGTTGACTTAAGCACATTTTCTTAATCTTTGGCAACCCTTACGATCACATTTACAATTGTGTCAGTATCTTACAACCCTAACAATCACTTTTAAGATTTGGAAAATTTTTGAGACTTTACCAGCATTTTCTTTAACTCTGGAAACCCCACCATCTCTTTCATGATTTTGAATGTATATTAAGCAAACTATGGCATCATTAAAGATCACTTTTAGATTTAGATTTAATTTTTTTTTTATTTTAGACTTTTTAGGCCCCACAGAAACCCTGTCATCATTTCAACTATGCTACTGTTTAGCATCAGCCAACAATGTTGAACAGGGAAATCTAATGGTTAAAAAAACAACAACAACATAGTGTGCTTTAAAATAATTAAAGGTTGTGCAGCCATTGTAAAAAAAAAAAAATAAAAAAAAAAAATAATAAAAACATTTTTTTTTTTTGCAAAACACACATAGGCCCAAAGAAATGCTTAGAGCTACACACAAGTAACATTAAGTTGTGTATTTATAAATCAAAAATGTCCAAAAACATAAATTTATAAATAAAAACTTTCAAAAATGAAAAGCAGTCCATAAAAGTGTTAGCTCTATGTCTCCTTTGGACTGACCTGTTTGATGGAGCCCATCTCGTTGGCGTGGAGGTGAGAGAAGGACAGCTGCAGATGCACAATCCTGTAGCAGTTGATGGTTTTCAGACTCCCAACTGTTTCTTTCTAAAGATTAAACAAACACCCTCCTCTCAATCCCTATCTCAAAAGAATTCCCAAGATAACAAAATTGGTTTCAAATCAAAGTACCTTTGACATCTTCGCATCCACACATTCTGTCACTTTGAGCCCTGTTATCTGAGATCTGCCCCATTTTGCATGCTTCTATCGTATCTGGAGTCACCACAAGTACAGCATTTAGACGCCTTTCCAGTTCAGATATCTGCTGCTGCATCCTCATCTGTGTGAAAGAAAAAAATGCGACCATAAGCAGCTAGTAAGCTGACCATCTGGATGCAACAGAATAAAACGGTCACCTGTGAGGCAGCGCTCTCTTCTCGAAGTGTTAGCGTCTCCACGGTCAGGGCATCAATCAAAGCCCTCTGCTCCTTCACCTCTTCCTCCAGTTGTCTTCTCTGCTGTGCCTCCCTCAGAGCTTCCTCTTCTTTCTATGAGCAAGTGATGTCATCTGTAAGATTAACTCACTGGAGCTGCTTAAAAACTGTTGTCACTACCCTCACGTTTCTAGCGTGTCGGGCCAGGCGTCCCAAAGTGGTGACGAGAGCCACAGAGAAACCGGTGAGACCTGGTTTTTGCTGCGCTGGCCTTGCGTCAGAGCTCTGCTGCTCCAGTGTGTCCATCTCAGTCTCCACCTGCTCAAGCATGCTCTGCAGAAACTCCAGGCTTGACTGGTTTCCTCCAGTAGTGCTCATACTGGAGCCATTCAGAGCAGATGTGTGACCAGAGCGCCCACTGTTGGCCCTAGTTGATCGGCATGTTTCACCTGGGGCAAGGGAAGGGATCGGAAAGGAATATGAACGGACAGCAACTCTGAAAATTTAGCTCTCCAAGTCTCTCTTTCATGGTCACTTGATTTCCTTCATCTGCATAAAGATCGTTTGCCTTTAACTGTAAAACTGCTCAGAGTTTCTCTGTTTTTCCCTTCATGATTGTGAGTTAATGAATGTTCCTAACTCAAAGGTGCATCTTCTTCTGAGCATTACCACTCATCCTCTCGCTTTTCTCGATAAGACACCCCAAGAGAGCTTTAAAACCAGAAAGACTCATAAATGAATTGCTGTATATTATAAGTCAGAAAAAAGAAAAGAAAAAGTAGTAGAAAATGCATATTTTAATGCCTACAGATTGAAATAACTACTACTTTTGATCATGACCTAAATCAAATACAGAACAACAAACAGAAATTGTCACCAATAAAAACCTTAAATAATAACTTTGAAACTTAAGTTTAGACAGCAAACTTTATGTTGGCTTGAGAAAGTTTTATGATTGAGTTTGGGAAAGCTTTATCAAGTTGGGAAAAGTTCAAAGCTGTTTATAGTTTGATTCAATGTAAAAAGTAAAAATACGTTTTGGTGGTTTAGATGTTTCTATAAGACACAAAACATCACGTTATTAGCAAAAGTGAGAGTTCTGAAAAGGGTAAAGAGTCTGGTTGCTATGAAGAGGTCAATGATGTCCTATAACATTCCCCTTGTTCCCATATAAACCAACCTTACCTCTTTTCCCAAACTGAGATATGGATCTTTGAAAAATGGTTGCTGTGTTAAACAGTCTGGTTGCTATGGAGTGGTTAGTAACAGTTTATAATTCTACCATAACACTATGAGCAATACAACCCAACCCCTGTTTCTCTAGGTTGTTTTGTCTTTAAAATAATGTGGAACCCAAATACCATGTCCTTGTCAAGTCAATGATGACCTTGGACTCTCAATAGATCCCAGGAGTGAAATCCTTGCTTGGCATGATATTTCTCAGACTGTTAAATTACTTAAGTGTAGTGAGTTTAAATTTCCTACAAAATTCTCAGTCTTGTACAAAGCTTGACCCCATGTTAAGTCAATGGGAAAATTACCCAGTATCCCCAGCATTTTTATTGGTACCAGTATAAGGAGATAAATCAACCCAAGTCAGAAAAGCTTAAAAAAAGTTTAAAGTCAGTACCTTCAAGCGTCTAGGAGGAGATAGTATCAGAAATTGACGTGAAGATTAATAACAATATGTTTAAAAGCTAGATAAGTATGTTTGCTTTCTCAAGCCAACATAATCAATTGGTTGATTATGTACCTGGTTGAGAGCGAGCAGGCCCTGGGTTCAGAACCTGGTTGAACACAGAGGTTGACTGGTTCGCATCAGAATGAGACAGCCTGGAGTGCACACGTCTAACAGCCACTGTTGCATTGAGGGCTGGGAATAATCAGTGTGTTTTTTTAGAATAGGAAATGCAATCATTACTCAATAAATTCAACCTAAATTACCTCCCTGCTGCTCTTTGACCTCAGAATAAGAAGGTGTACGGAGAAGATACTGCTCTGGATTATCTGTACCCCATCCAGAGTGCTTTGTCCGGCATTCTCTTCTGTTCCTGCAAACAAGCAATATATAACAAACAAAACAAAACTTGTGAAATAAGGTCCCACTATTTAATTACAAACTTCTCATTCACACCTTTGTGGTCCTCTTGCATCTTCATCAAGTTCTTCACACTCCTCAAACTCATTCAGAGCCTACACACAAGATCTCACCATTTAGAGATTTGTCACGATAGAAAAAATGTAGCGGATGTCTAGTCTATGAGGCAAAACCTGTGGGTCCATCATTGACTGGCTGAGCAGTGACAGCTGTGTGGGAGGATCCGCTCTTTGTTGAAAAGGAAGTTCTGAATCAGAGGCGCAGTCAGGTGCCGCTGTTACTGTAGGGAACCCTGTAACACACAAACGAATGAGCAGTTGTATTTAATAGTCAGTCGTGACATAAAAGCGCAACAGTCATTCACCTGTGCGTCGCCGAGGAGCATCTCCAAACAGGTCTTTCACCACAGCTAAAGCTCGATCGGAGCGCGCAATGACATCACGCATCTGAAACTGATCTGAAAACACCTAAAAAAAATAATAATTAAAAAAAAGATACTGGTGAGCTTCAGGTTCTCAAAATAGCTCAACAAAATATTTCTAAAAACCTCTAGATCTGAGTTGTCAAACTAAATCCCTGCACAATTTTATTAACAAACAGAACACGAGCTTTCAAATAAGCCTTAATTGGAAGGATCAGGTGACAGTTTGCAGTGAAAATGCGAAAGTTGTTGGCCCACCAGATAAAAAACTATGTTTTCTTTGTTTTTGTAAGGTTCCACAAATCTTCATTTAAATTCAATCACTTTCCAACAAATGGACCTACAGGGGTAAAAAATGCATTGACTTGAATGAGATTGTATGCGACAATTGTTATTCTAGATTTAGCTTCAATAAAAAGTTTCTACTTAAACCTGCAGTAATAATAATAATAATAATCATAACAATAATAATAGTAATGCCTTCAATTTATATAGCTCTTTTCAAGACACTCAAAGACGCTTTACAATTATCAGAGCATTATTCATTCACTCCACGTTCACTCTTTGGTGGTGATAAGCTACCATGGTAGCCCTCAGCTGCCCTGGGGCAGTCTGACAGGACGTGGCTGCCATTCTGCGCCTACGGCCTCCTGCCCACCACCAAACACACCCCTCCAGTCACACACATCCATACTGGACAATGTGGGTGAAGTGGCTTGCCCAGGGCCACAACGGCAGAATGGCCCTAGCGGGGATCGAACCCCCAACCTTTCAGTTACAGAACGACCAACTCCACCACTGCGGCATCTTTCCGCCCACAGTATCGCACCATGTGACTATAATGCCTGTTTTAGAGAGGGGAAAGCACCTCTGGCACATAACAATGACTGCCAGAACTCTCAAAAGCAGTATGGCCGAAGTTCTGTTGCATTTTGCATGTAGTCCAGGATTTGCTTGCACATAATTTATATTTAATTATCCCTTTAAATTAATTTCATTAACGTGCATCCAACTCCTGATATGCAAGTACATTTTGGCATAATATGATCCTATATTTTGCCTACATGGAACTCCTTTTAATAAAGTTTTAAAAATTCCAGAGAAGAAGAGCAAATAAATAGGTATTAGGATAATAATTCACAAACAGTTATAGACTGCAAGCAAATCCTGGCATGCACAAAGATTTTGGCATGATATCTGTCCATATATCTGTGACAAACTTCATAAATTGAGCAAATCAATAGAGTAACTATGGGTGGAATTTCTAATATTGTATTCTATATAAAAGTACAGAATGTGAACCCTCCTCAACTTAACACCATTTGGGAAGTTTATAAATGATTATGGTACGTTTGTCAATTATTGCTTCAATTAATAAATGACAGCCAAAAATCTCAAAAACAAATCATATTTTTCTTTAAATAAAATGATTTTGTGGAAAGAGGAATATATTTAAAAAATAAATTCTTAAACAAATTTCTGTCTATTGTTCCTGGTTTTATTTTGTGTATTAAAAGGAAACATTATTTACATGGAAACAAAACTTCTCATAAATGTTCCTACTTCACTTTTAGAATAACTTTTAAATTGCACACCTGGTCCAGAAAACCAGATTAGCCCTTAAACATTTATTACATGTCAAATTTACTGTGATTTTAAAAACTTCTGAGACAAAATTCAAGGATTTTAAGCACCCAAAGAAAAACCTGTATATGGCAACAAGCAACAACATTATGAGAGGTGTGGGACGGGTGCGCACTTCTCTGATGATGTCCCGTCTTGCTTTATCGAGTCCTGGAGGACTCAGGGGTTGGTTTTTCCTTCGCCTGAGTGTCTGAGCTTTTTCTTGTAACTCCCACTGAGCCACAACTCTGTTCTGAGACCTGTGGATCTCATGACGGCGAGCCTAAACAGAGGAAATTTTAGTTGAAAATTAACAAGCAATAAAATACAGTAACAAACTCTCACTGAAAACCATTTACCAGCTCCTCAGGAGAAGCTTTATGTACTGAAAGATCGCTGACCGTGCTCTGTATGAGGAACAAGAAAATAAATTACACACTACACAGTACTTTCAGAAGGATATGATAGTGTATTGTGAAATATAGATGCGAAGGTATATAGGTTTATATAAATATATAGGTGTGTGTGTGTGTGTGTGTGTATACATATATACATTCAAAAGGTTTCTCACCACCCATTCTTTTTTAGGTGCTAATGCCTTCCTGCTTCGTTTTGGCCTTTTTCCTGCACCTTGGAAATTACGGTTCATCCGAACTAACGACATCTGAGGCTGAACAGTTAACTTAATCAGACGAGTCACCTATTTACACACAATTTACTGGACGTTAATAATAACGTTTCACTTTTGTATGAGCGAAACACTGAGCCACTTAGCAGTCAAAGTGATCCCTGGACAGTTAACTGTAACGCTAAGTTACATAAAGAAAGAAAGCGTCTCTTTTTCATAACGTTACCTAACCCCAAAGACTTTAAAGAGTAACGTTAGCTTTAATAACAATGTCATTAGGTTTAGTCTCAAAACTTGAACAAATCCAAGAAAAACGATAACATTTGATTACCTTTTACAAGAACCTTTCAATAAAACGTACCAATGTTTAGTTTGTTTTGACGGCGCTGTAGTAACAGGAAGCGTTAACTTAAACCAAGTTTAAAAGCCCCGCTTCTTCTTAATTCAAAATAAAAGTCTTCTCACTATTCGGCTAAAGCGAAGATAAGAGTCTTAATATTTGTAAAAAAAACATACCATAGTTTTTCTACAAAATTTTCACAGACGCTTCTTAAGTTTTTTATTTTGTTTTGATAACGCTGTATTAAGTAACGTAATAGAGCTAACTTGCCGAGATACTTATTTAAAGTTCAATCCACCAGAGTACGCTGTTGCAGAAAAATGGTTTCAATAGGTCTACATCATTGACCGTGTTTAACAGATCTACTTCGGGACAGATTTTTCCTAAAATATTTTTCTAATGCATTTAGTAAGACATGCACCCTGTAATGCAGTCATATATTATTATTTTTAAATTGTTGTTGTTTTAATCATCTGGTTTTATTTTAATCACCATGTTGTTAAGGGTTTTATGTATATGTTTATATTTTGAACTCTTCAGACTTATTTACATTTAATTTATTTTTTTATTGTGTGCAAAACGTTTTATGGTAATTTATTAACATTTCTGAATTAAACGATAATTATTTACAAGTGACATGAACGTCATTTAACCACACAGTAAAATTTGGTCCTACTCTAAATAGAGTTAAATTAACACTGAGCTCACCATAAAACATTTAAGTTAAACTCTTATTTTTTGTTGCAATGTGATGAGGAAAATAGTTGTGATGTTTTTTTTATAGTGAAATACAAACGATTATCACTACGTACGAGTTTTTGGTGAATAATCAATGGTTTAGAGGATTTAACTCTGTTTAAGTGTTATTGTTTCACTCTATTTAGAGTGTATTTGGTCCTACTCTGGATAGAGTTAATTTTACTCTCAGGATTTTACTGCGCAGTTCAATCCGGTTTAACCATCAGTTCATAACACAGCTATAAGTTAGGCGTTTTCATTTCTAATGATCGAAAAACAAAATATAAAAAATCGAACTGCTTCTATAGTTTTAAGGTTAAATGTCTACAACCTTCAAGTCTCAAGTTTACATGAGGTAAAACATGAACACAAAGTTTCCATGTAGACTAAACTTGTCAGAATGTAAGCTTATTCTGAGTGTTTGCTGTCGACAGAGGCCTATTATTCACATCGGCTATCTTTCCGTCCTAATTGCGGGCTCTAATGGAGGGTACCACCGGCGGGTAAATGCATTACAATACCGAGTTTCCGCCTCCATTGTGCGGCGGGAGATCCCCACGGGCCCGGCTAAACACTCCTCGCACAGAAGCCGCTCCTGGATCGCCCAGGGCCCCCGCTCGTCTGCGCTGAGCGGGCTCCGAGCGAGTGTCAGCTCT